>OX421447.1:56348403-56373403 GCA_949126865.1 Montipora capitata | reverse complement strand
GTGATTAATAAATTAATAATAATAATTCTTATTAATAATTTATTAATCACATTTCCTTGTGCGATGAATGCACGCAAGCATTCGTTTCATGTTTCATAAAATGTATCGGGTTGAATAAACACTATAATTGAATTGGTGCTGTTCTCGAAATTTTGTTGAGTGATTTTTATTCTATGAGCCGTAATCCCGTAATTTTACGCATCGGCAAAGCAACCGGAGTGAAACTTTACTCCACCGGTGAATGATTCGCTTGTGTGATGTTAGGGCTGTTTATCAATAGTGTCCTGGCAATTCGGCAGTTTTAAACACTGAAGTCGAGAAAACATGAGCGGTGATGCAGTGGAAGCGATCCTGAAAAATACATTTATTTCGATACTGAATGTCTGCAAATATTAAAAGCGGCCGTGTGTCAAAAGCTTTTGTCTAACGCTATCGAAGTCTCACCTCAACTCGAGATTTCTGATCGAGATCCTCGAAAAAAATTTCAAGGGTCTCGAAACTCGATCCTCGAAACTCGATCCTCGAAACTCGATCCTCGAAACTCGATCCTCGAAACTCAAGCCACGAAACTCGATCGTCGATTCTCGAAAACATCAAGGATCGCGGAGTTTCGAGTCGAGACTGTCAACTTACATTTGCACGGTACTGTACATGAAAGTAACGCAAACATTTACCCTAGCCTTTTTGTTAGAAGTAGGTAGCAAATGCTTAGACTTAGAGGGACAACGCGCAGCCAATTGTGTGCATTTCTGGACATACTGTAAGAGATCTTGGCAGTGGTCAGGGCTACCAGAAAAAGATGCCGCCATGAGAAACGGAGCTTTTCATGTTTGTTATTTCCAGGAAACCAAGATCAAACCAGCTTAAAATATAAGGGTTCTTGTGTTCTCTATATTTTTCAATCACATGCAAAAATTCAGCTTCTTTAATATTATTTTGAGCAAAATTCAAAAAACCCAAAAAGTCTGTGAAATACTATGTTTGTGTCTGGTCTGGAGCGTTTCATTATTTGATTGTCACAACATGTCTGCCTCAGGCTGTGGTCAGTAGATTGTTTTCACTGATGTGATAAGTGGCCATGTTTTTCACACAAAATCTCCTGGAATATGCAGCCAGTCACTTTAAGTTTTAGCCAAGCCTATGTGTAAAAGCGTAGCTCCCGATTTTCTAACCCCAGAAAGCACTATATTGTATAAAATTATGGAAAAAATGATGCTTCTGCATAAAGTATACAGGTAATCATCATTAGTATATAATTACATGTATATAGTTTAAATTGATCAAACACCTCTGAGCTGACAGCAGTAAACAAACAAGCCTTGCAAACAATACCCAACAATTTTAATCACCAACTAAAACTGAAATAACATGCACAGTAACTCCAACAACAACATTTGAATGGTTTTGAATGGTAATCTTTACACACTCTCTCTTCAGTTTAGAACAACAGCAAAAATTACTAATTGAAAATTCAAACTAATGCGTAGTAATTCGCTTACTTGACTGCAATTTCACAGTCAAACAAAGCAGCTCATGACTGGACATCCATTTCACATAAAAGCCTGTAAATAGAAACAGTCTCCACTGTGACAGTATTGATGAATTCAGTTCCAAAATAAGCAACCACAGCTGGCCACAAAACCATGTGACAAACTACGCAAACAATTGTTATAACTCAATCGCTGTTGGAGATTTTGCCGCAAATCGCTGGTTTGAGCTTATGAAACCGTTTTTTTAAGTCTTATCTGGCCAAAAAGAACCTAAGCTGTGTCAAACATTGCTTACAAGTGTATGCATTGCAGATAAATGTACTGCAATACAATGTAACTTTATATGGCGTCGAGTTTGGTTGTAATATGTCTGAGGAAATAGACAATAATGACAAGAAAACTCGCCAATTATGTCTGCTGTAGTCTTGAATGGTGATGGGGTGTGTGATTGTTGAAATAATTACCCAGGCCATCTTCGTTTTTTTAGCGTTTACAAAATGTGTGAGTCAGCAATGCATGCATTAAGAAGGAAAACAATACCTGAAAGCTAACCGTTGTAAATAAGTGTTTTGTTGTGCTCAATTTCTTTCAGCTTTACGGTGCTCTTCATTGAAATTTTCTCTTCTTCTCTTTCCTCAGCTTCTCTCGAGGCTTTCTTCGCTTAAATTTCTCAAATTTCGTTGAATCTTCTCTTTATCCCGTTGCTCCTCACTATATTTAAATTTATTCTCTTTTCTTGTGATATCCCTCCAAAGATGCTTGACTTGAATAACTGCGTAGCCACCCGTGTGGTCCTGCCAACTGTGAAGAGTTTTAGTTCACGAAGCATGGCCCTGCAGCCGTGTCAAGCTGCAGAAAGCTCGCAAAAATGAAGCTTCCTTTTGGTTTAGGTTAACCTGGCTCGAGCATGCGATCCAATTGAAACCAATGCCTGGTCAGCGATCAACTTAAAAAAAAAACAGCTGACCTCAATGAGCTCTAAACGTGAGCCTGCAGTATGGTCAGGTGATACTGGTCAGCAGATACCTTGTTTTGACATGTGTCAGTTAACCATAACTTTGATGTTCCATTTCAAAAACGAGTGTGAGTGTTTCATCAGGGTTTCCAAACATGAGAAAATTGATGAAAGCACAAGGCCGCAGGCCAAGTGCTTTTATTGTTTTAGAGTGTTGAAATTCATTCCAGTGTTTCACCGGGGTTTCAAACCACATGCATGTGACGAAATTGGCGTCTTTTGGTTGGATGATCACCTTATGAGTAATTGATGAGTAAGAGTTTGAGAATTCCAATATCAAAGATGTATGCTGTAAACTACAGCCATATTGGGCACAAGTATACAATATTGATTATTATTACTATTATTAAGATATCATTAATTATTGGGAGGCGTTGTCATACATGCCCATGAGCGATACCGCTAGCCATGATCACCATGACAAAAGCAACTCATGGGTTCCTACCATTTCCTATGAGTATGGTGCTCTGCTTGGTGACCCTGGAGCTCCCCTGTTAGCACACAAGTATGGCCACTTTGTCATGTTCTAGTGAAAACAGGCCATTAATATTACTTTTACTAACTTAAAAGTAATTAATTTAAATATGCACTTTGTGATTTATGGGCTCAAGTGATTACAGTAGATGTTTTGAAAGTTCTCAAAATTGCACAAACCGTAGGCAAGTGCAATTTGAGACCTTGGGGACCATAAATCATGAAATGCATTATCAAGTTCATACAATTTTTAATATAATTATTATTATGCTCAACAAAATTTTTGTGTTTCCATTCCTTATTGCACTCTATAACCTATTTGGGCCTTATTCACGCATCGTCCATATTGGCCACAGACAATAATAATTATTATTATTATACATGTAGATTTTGTACGCCAAGCATTGGGTTGAAATATTTGGGACGAGTTGCGGTGGGGCAAAGCAAAGTTCTCAATCCCTCGGGACTCAACATGGCCGCTGTGTGATTAAGGCCCATTGACCAATCAGAAATGTGATATTCTTTTGAGAAAGTAAGAAATGAATAAATAAGTGATGGTTTCTCTTTCTTTCATTGTTTTTCTTTTGTAGTTACCCGAGTGTAAACAGCAGGGGAAGATTATTCCCTGTCTTTTAGAGCATCGGCAGAATTTAACCACGCCCTCCTGTAAACACATGATGACCAAAATGCAAGCCATATTTTTCAGCGATTACCGCTTAATTGAAAGGTTCTTAGAGGATTGTTCTGCAGATATAAACCAGCGCAGATGTGGTCGAATACAAACAGACGACATTGACGAGGTACATTTACTTGCTCTTTATTCCCTGAGACGCTCAAGAGGCTCAGAAATAACTCTTGCATATTGAATGCAGCAAATAAGAGGGATAATTAGTGACTGGTAATGCAATTTTCTCCTAAGCAGTATGCAGAGAAAAGCTTGCTCACTAACTAGGAGCTAGTGGGTTTTCCTGTAGGACTAGTGGATTTCATCCTACTTGAGCTGAACGGGGACATTCAGGAAATTTTTGTGGAAATTAACGGACAAAAAATAAACTGAGTTAATTAAAGACAGATCCTTCCAACCTAAGATAAAAGTTCATTTTGACAATGGCAACTGTCGCTTAATCTACTCGAACCAGCCACTACATGTACAATTGTAACTTCAAATTTTATTGAAACCCCTGCACTGAACAAGTTGGCAAAATACATATTATTCTTACCAAGCCATCATAATAAATTAATTCCAAAATAAGGGGTTGGAAATACCGTTTCTGACAATAATTTTTTTTTTGTGTTATGTGGGAACTTGATAATTTTTGTGACAGTAAATTTGTTTTATTTTTTTGCTTCTCAATGACAGACCTTTTTATTGGTAATTCAGGAAAATTTTGTGTTATTAATTTAAGCACCATAAGAGAGATTATTAATTTTTGTGAGCTAGTGTTTTGAGCATTAGCACTTTGCTCTGAGGAAGGGCTATTGCTGGAGATGTCAGCTCACAGATTGCACAAAAGATTATTGAAAAGTGTAATACGTCACGCAAGTACTGTATAAAATTATCAGGTATATGCCACAATCATTTCTATTTTTGAGAGCCAATCAGAATTTCCTAAGTTCAAGTGGTAGGAAAACTGTGGTAATTGTACGAAAAAATTTTCTTGAATTTTTGTGAATGAAACCATTGCTGGAACCATTCATTTTCTTGCTGTGGTTTATGTGTTTCACTACTCCCTGACGCAGCACTGCAGTTTCTTAGAAACTAACCCCTCCATGTGTTAGTGCCAGACCTTATAGGTAAATTTGGAAATATGCTACACTCATTGGATGATGAGCCTTGATTGTGCTCGACAGAACGCAGTTCTAATGTAGACTGAATTGAGATTTTTTTGGGACAACCAGTCGATCTTGAGACTCCAATTGTGCCCCCCACAGAATACAGCAAGGGCAAACATGAATGACATCATAGCCATTGCTATTTGTGACCCTGTTTGGGAAAACCTTGAGCTGTTTTTCACAGCAACGCATTAAATAATTTTGTTTAATTTGCTCCAAGAAATTGAAAACCAATTCGGATTTTTGTGTAGTAATTTGTTCCATTTTGCTCAGCAAAAGAGGGCGAAGAAGGAGTGAACTGAATTTGAGTGTTACGTTATGCTTTTCCGTGACGGAATTGTGTTTGTATCGTACCTTGTTTGAAAGTTCCCCCAAAATGAAAAGACAAAGGATATGTGATACAAGTCTCCGATTGATTTATGACTTTCCAGCTAAGACACTAAACGCTTCCCATAATCCTGATTTTAGTGGATGTTGCCAATGCGTTGAAAAGCGTTGGAAAATCACTGTGAAATTATTTTAATGAACAAAATTGCCAACGATCGATGGGAAACGTAATTGCGTTATGAATGATTGGCAAACGTTAGAATGCATTGTAATGCATTCAAACTGGGTTGAAATGCATTGAAACTTCATTAAGCCCGGTTTCTCCCAAACAGAATCACATTTTAACATACCAAACCTACCACATTCGAACGCACTCTTTAATCATCTACGATTACTGCTAGTTGCACATACATTCTTGACATGCATGTTGTGGGAACTGCCCCTGAGCCAAGCAATGTCTGACAGGAATTGCCTTGATTTTAACCTTGCATTGATTACTTTTTCCTCCTAAAGAGAGTATGATTTTGTTTATTTGCAGGAAATCCATTCTCAAAATGATGTGCTTGAATGTCTTGAGGAACATCAAGAAGACCTTGCACCAGATTGCCAGAAGCAGATATTCCGACTTGCAGAGTTGTCGTCTGATGACTTCCACCTCGATAGACCATTATACTATGCTTGTATAGATGACAGAGAAAGGTTTTGTGAAAAGATACCATCTGGTGAGGGTAGAGTGTACAAATGTTTGAAAAAACACAAGAAGGAAGAGACAATGAGTGATGAGGTAAAAAGAAATTATTATATAATTGGATATTAATTAAACGAGACTTACCTCTAAGTTGAAGTTTGATTGAGATTCTATCACATGACAGCAGAAGGCAAGGAGATCACATGAGAGAGCATGGTGCTTGCACGAGTCATTTTTTAAAGACATCGAATGGTAGTGTCAAGCATAATACACACAGCAGTAGGTGCTGACAAAGGGCGGGGAAGCCAAGAAGTGGCGGGCATGTGATTTCCTTGCCTTCTGCTGTCATGTGATAGAATCCCAATCAAATTTCAACTTACAGGTAAGTCTTGTTTAGTTATCCAATTCTATCACATGACGAGAAGGAGGGAGATCCCATGAGACTTTAAAGCCCTGATATGCCCTTTCAGACAGCATAAGGTGGGTAGAGCCATCAATAACGACAAGCTGTATTCATACCTGGCCTACTTTAATTCAATAACAATTGCAAAAATAGCTGATTATTACGCATTGCTGCTGAGGAGCGCAGAGGGAGGCAATGCTGGCCTCTTCTATTTCTGGCCTATAGTTATGTTGACTCAGTAAAATGTTTGTGCCAAATGCCAACCAGCCTTGGCCATAATCTTGTGGATAGGGACTGCCTTCACCCATGCTTTTGATGCGGAGGCTGCCCTGGTGCTGTGCGCAGAGAACATTGTAGTGTCGATGCCACACATTTTAAGAGTGGCTTTAGTCCATCTTGAAATGGTGTCCCTAGATACAGGTTTGTAAGGCTTGGCATAGGTGATTAATAACGTAGTTTCACTTCCCCTGAGTTTCCTATTGTGGTGGATATATTCCCTTAAGTGTGAAAACAGGCAGATAGCCGGATCTGGGGGGTATCTAGCTATTTCTATCCTAGTATGTGGCAGCCCAGACGTGATAGTTTTAGTATGTTGCGAGACGTTGAAGGAGCATAGATCTTCTTCCATCTTCGCATGCTGAAGATCAAGCAGGTGAACAGATTGGCCTCGTTGACATGAAACTAACAGCAGCAACATAATTAAGTACTATCCATTAGGATAGTACTTAAGGGTTTGAACACAGTTGATACATCCCAGATACGATTACATGTATATTTAGGTGTAGGTAGATGAGTTTCAAAAACACCTTTCATAAATCTAGTAACTGCGGATAATTATTGCTGAGCAGACTGTTTACATGTAGAGTATACATGTAACTAAGACCTTTCTTGTAAAGGGTAAACAGAAAGTTCAGCACATCATTTAACAATGGGGCAAGGTGATCCACCTGTCTTTCACTAATAATTATATAGATTTAGCCAAGCCTAAAAGCTGAGCTCCCTGGTTATTTATTTGTACTGGCTGTAGGGTTTGTAAAAATAAAAGGTTTCAAATTGTCCGCGTTTTGATGTTTCCGGTTGCTGCTTTAATAATTAAATCATTTTCTTTCCTTTCTTCTAGGGAAAAATTCATTGCCTAACTAGTGAATTCCACGGTAAATTTTACGCTAAAAACCGATATCGCATGAATCATTAAGCGATGAGTGCAACATCAGTTTTTCCAGTGAAATTTACTTTGTAATTCACCAGTTTGGCAATAATTTTTCTTGAACCGAATGATTTAAAAGAAAACAAGCACACCCTCAGCGAGCGAATGGAAAAGGAAAAAAGCCATTTCAGAGTCAACTGTCAATAGCCAGCGAATAGGAATCTTGCTAAAATAAGAAGCCATAAAAACAACTTTGTCAGTTCAAGGTCAAAGAAGAGTTTTACTGATGTACTTTATTCCACTTTATCTCTGAAAACAAGATCGTTCACATTTTGATGTATTTCATTGAAACATGCCAGGTTGACTTGATAGAAGAATCGGCAAACTACGGCAATGCAACCAAGAAACGACGAACTTCAAATACAATCTGCTCCAACACTTAAAATAATAACATTTGGGTGCTTTAAACAAACTTCTGAAAACACAAGCTGGTGAGATTTCCCCCTAATTTTATGAAAACTCATTGCGAATACGTGTTTAGAACATAAGGGCAAGATTTTCTTGTCACTGTCGAGGCGCAATGAAAACCAGTTGGGCAAACGGATTAAAAAAAAAAAGCACTTGTTCGCTCGCATTTTAGAGGAAAACAAACAAACAAATCAACTCTTTCTTTATGTCCAAAAGAGTACAGATTAATTCCAGTTGACAATAAAAATTCTCATTCCTGAACAAAGGGCTTACTGTATTTTGCAAAACGAAACGAAACGAAATGAAGAAACATGTACTGAAATGAACATATCAAGTATCACAACAGTCAGATTCCTCCGTGCCATAACCTAATCAAGGAATAAAACAGCGAATATGCAAATTCGAAAATCTGTATTTTGCGAAACGAGCTCTTTGAAGACTGTAACGATGTGCAACTAATCTCTTCCGATTCTTTGACCCTTTTCGTATATACAACTCGATGCAGTGATGATTTTTAAACCTAAACAAAGAATAAAACAGCGCAAGTGCAGAATATGCAAATTCAAAAATCTGTATTTTGTGAAATGAGCTCTTCCGAGACTGTTCCGATATGTAAATCATTTCACGGCCGGTTGGGATTCTTAACAGTTGTTGTTGTTCTGTTTCGTCGTATCGTCGTGTTTCATTGGCCCTGAAAAGCCCCTATGGGGAGCGGTCAATAAGTATGTATTGTATTGCATTGTATTGTATTGTATTGTTATACACTATGTTCTACACATTCTTGCAGAAACATTTCAAAGCAAAGAACGCCACAAGTAGCTCAAGTATGTTGATGTGGGACTGGGCCTCTGTCAGTGTCCACCGACCTCCTGTCTTTCTTTCACCACATACAGCCCTCCAACCCAACTTTGAAGCATCGGATTGTATAATAATTATGCTAGGGTTACTTTGAGAAATGTTGGGCTTTTTATCACGTGGCATTTGCAAGCCACCACCGAAGTTCTGTCAATGCCAGTGTGAAAAAAAAAACCCCTTTTGGCAACTACGGTGCTGTAGTTGTCACACTCCAAATGCCAGTAATGTAATGGGCCATATTCTGCCCCTGGGAAGGTGAAAATCAAAATGCCAATAAACTCAGCTACCTGTCGCGTGGTAGGGGTGGTTTGCTGGAGAAGCGAGTTGCAACTTGCGAAACGTTTTTTTTTATTTTGGTTTCTGTGGGTGCAACTGTCATATGTACCAAATCAAGGTCAAAGCCGGGAAATGTCAGTCTCTTAAGATGGCACATTAATACCGATTTATCAGGGTGTACAAAGAACCCTAAATGCATAAACGTTGTTGTGGTGTCAGCGTGGTTGGCGCTCCTGAAATGTGCCACCTTGAAGATATGAAGGAATCATCGATGTACCCAGAACTACGAGCACACTGGCCAGACCACTGGAAGACAAGTGTACTGAAAATACACTGTACTCGCCTTCAAAACAGAACTTTTGGTTGGAGGAGTCAATGGGGACCATGTAATAGGCGTCTTTCAGGTCCACCAAAGCTACTGTGATACTCTACAAGTTCATTAAACTGTTTCAGGTTTAGGATAGTAGAATGACTGTCATCCTTTTTGGGGTGCAAGAAGATAGTACATACAAAATCGCCCTTTTCTGGAGACGACGGTTCTATGACACCTTTAATGATAAGCTTATCGATTTCAGCTTGAACAGAAGCTCATTCTTTGGCATTGAATGTACTTGGTTTATGAGAACTTTGTTGAGGCTTAATATCGCCCATAAACTATATTTTGGATCGAAAGTGAGGCCTTCCCACTGTGCTAAAAGGTTGCATAGTCTACCAGCTTGAAAACTGGTTTCCTTAGCAAGCATGTTTTTTGTAAAACATCACTACATGATGACATGACGAGCTTTTCTCGTACCTTGAACTTTGGATACTGGCCGCGCCCTAAAAAATGCGAATTTTTGGAGCCCTGGTACTGGTAGGGATTAAATCTGTTGTCTTCCTGGCAAGTGAAGGATCCATGTATGCAGTGTGAGTGAGGTCTGTACATGCCTCCATGACCAGTGGACTTGGAGGGGCGCATTTTCTTCGTCAGGTTGTTTGCATTGGTGATGTCCTTGGTGAGCTTAGACAAATCACCCGAAAAGAAATTCGGACGTTCCCACGACCGTGCTACAGACAGAACCATAGTCCTTGTGCAACTCTTTTTCTTTGCAAGCTGCCTTGCGTGGCTTGCTTTGTGATGGCATTATATGGCCAGCGCGATAGCATCAGTGACCAGTGCCAGCAATTCACAATCCTCTGAATATTTCTTCATAACTATATCTGCCGCTTTTGCCATGGTAATCGTACAACCCATAAGCGTGCTTTGTTTCTTTTGGGAGCCACCATCCTGCCTTCGCACGGACACAGATATTTGGTCCCAAATCAGTGGATCTACCTTGGGTGTGTGCAGGCCCTCGACATTTTTGGGGGGCAAATATTGATCTAGCTTTGTTTTGAGCATGTCAACGCTCATTTTATCCTTGAGAAGAGCATTCATTAGCTCGGCCAGCTCACCCTCGATAACAGGGCCTGTTTTTCCCTTCAGGTTGAGGTCCTTATTTCCTCCCTGCGAGGCTTCTGTTGCCTTATCCTGAGTCGCAGATTCTCCTCTATCAGGTGGGTCGTCGCAGTCAGGTTTGGAGCTGTGATTGTCCCAGCTATAAAGCTGCCTGGTAATATTGCCATTCATTTGCTGCATCTGTTCTATCAGAAATAGGAACTTGTCGAGCTGCCTAGGCCTGCATGTAGGCGTTGCACTCAATTCTGCGGTCATATTGTCGAAGTCATCCATACTAGAAAACCCTAACTGTGTTATGGTCTAAAGCGTAAATGTGTGTCAACCATGTGAACACAAAAAACCTGGAGACTTGAAGAACTGGCTACGTTTGTCGCTCCAGAAAGAAGATTTTTCAGTTTTAGTTTGTTGTACGAAGTAAAACGTCTGATCATGCGAAGTGCAAACCGTGCAATGACTTGAGCAAGTGCCGCCATGCTATCTCATGGGATCTCCCACCTTCTGGTCATGTGATAGAAGTAGTGTTGTTATTTTTCGTATTTCTTTAAATTTGCTTGGAGCAGCTAACCATAATCATAACTTACAATACTTTTATTGTACTTACATATGATCAGCAGTGAGTGTTGGCTTTTCATCTTGTAGTGTCGAGAAAAGTTGAGAGAGAGGCAAAAAGTGGAAGCCAAAGACCCAAAGGTACATGTAGATGTCTTGCTTGATATGAAGGGGGAAAGGGAGGAATTAATTTTTCATGGGCATTTTTGCAACCATCAAAATAATTATAAGAGGTAGGTTTAAGGGCTGACACACACAGTTGCCAATACAAGAATAGCAGTAATGACTGGGTATTTGCAGGTTTTTGTTTACCTTTGTCCCAAGAGTGTTCAAAGCCTAGTACCGTTTTCCTCTGGGCACTACTAAACCATGAAATGGCAAATCAGCGAAATAGCGAAATGAAACACCGAAACACCAGGTATGACCCTACCGTACATTGACTACTAACCAACAAAGGTTGGATTTTAGGCCTAAAACGTTATTTAATCTCAAAATCCATTCTTTGTTGTTGGTATTAATTTTTGTTTCACTGTTTCGCAGTTTTGTGGTTTAGTAATGCCCTTTTCTCCCCTTGCGTAGCTTCTCAAATTTACTGTTATAAATTATTTCTAGAAGTACATCTAGATAAAAGTGGTGTTTCAATCCTACAGTGTAATGAGGGCCCTGAAAGATTTGAAATCTTGAAAACTAATGGCAACAGACATGAGCAGCATAATCAAAATTCTTAAAGTGCCCCAAATCATGAAAAAGTTGTTTTAATTTTTCGTGTACCGGGGTAAATTTCTTTAGCTATTGCAAATAATTATTTAGTTAACATGTTTTTCTAATAATTTTTATTTCACTTCATTTCTAATGTGCCATGAAACGCAACAAAACCAGAAGTTGTTTGTCTGATTGCTGAGCTGGCAGCTTAGACTGTCTATCCCTGAGGTCACAAACTCTGCTAAACTTTTTGAAAAGTGAAACGAAAATCAAGTTTTCATGTCATTGTAATTTAAGGCCATTTGTGTTACCTCTTTGAAGTGATAACAATAATAATAATATGTTTTATGGACTTTTATAATCCAACGGCCATGCTGGTCAAAGGCAATCAAGTTCGTACTCCAAACCTCCAGTTGATGTGTTTGGAAGTGAGTTCATGGGGTGCAAAACAAAAGTTTTCAGTCCCTCAGGATGCAAAATGGCTGCCATGTGAAAAATGCCCATGGTGTGGAAAGTTGACGTTTGTTAAATTAAAAATATTGAGGGTGGGGCCACTCATTGGAGACTACAGAAGAATATTTAACTAACTCAACATTTTGTTTACAAGGCCAACTATCCATTAATGAAGAACTGCTTCAAGTTTTATCAACAATACAAAGAAGAATATCAATGTGAAAAGGGGAAGACAAAACATGGAACCCTAGCTAATATTCTTATTTGCCTGGAGAGAGCAGTGCAAGAGGGTAATTGAAGTGCATAATTAAGTAATTGAAGCTTTTCATGTTCAAAGAGAACAACCTTCCCTTAATCAACAACTGCATCACGTAAATCTAAAACTATCCTTTTAATTCTCACATTGTCACATTTTATGTACATTGCGTTGTTACTGGCATACAGTAATTGACACTTTTTCCAACTTAGAAATTCAACTTAACGCTTTGTACATTAATCAACTGAAGATGACAGATGTTTCTATCAAACATGTCTTGTAATTTCAAAAGTTTTGTCGTTTTCTTTAAAAATCCTTTGTAATAATTATTGCTTGTGATGCACAATGATAGTTTGGTTCTTCTTAAATGGAAAAAACACTTTTAGCAAAGACTTTTTAATCACTCACTGAAAAGCTATGTCCCATTTAATGGTTTTGGTTAAAACATTGTGGTGAAGATTAGCTTTATTCAGGCACATACCATTAATTTTTATCAACTGAAGGAAACGGTAGGCATTTGTCACTGTCTTTCTCGAGTTTACCTGGCCTGGAAATTTTGCATGGTGAAAGGGAATTCAAAACATAATTAAGTGAAGTACGATCATCTGGTTGATTGTAGTCCTGAGAAGGACTGTTTTATTGATGACATTGCCTTGGCTGATGTTTCGACAAGGTGGATGTCAGAGTCGAAAGATGACTTCCACTCAGGTTGTTCAAACGTCAGTCAATGTAATCTACACTCAGCTGGATAATGGTACTTCACTTAAAATAATGATGTGACTCCTGGGTTTAAACCATTTATGAGTATTCAAAACAATCACTGGTTCTCTTTAGTTCACATCCACACAGGACTTTGGTCAGTGGCAAGTCTTACCCATGTACATGTACCACTGACACCAAAGAAAGGGTGACATCTCTTGTACCTTTTACATGATTGTATTTTATCCTCGTCTTCATAGGCAGGACAATATGCAGTTTGCCACTGCACTGTACATGTATACTCCAGCATGCAACAACATTCACTATAATTTATGTGTGCCACTGTATACGACATAATGTGATAGATGAATGAGAGATCTTGTTTTTGTTCACTAACATGGCTGCGATGACGTAACATGAAAACCACCAATTGATTCCTTGCCAGTGCCTGTTGGTGAACAAAGAAGCCTTTTGAATATTTCTGGTAGTAATGCTACCATAAATGTAATTATTGCTTTGTTTTTTCCCCTACCATCTCCAGATAGAAAAGTGAGTCCTAAATGCCAGGCTGAGTTATTTGATCTCCGGCAACAGTTAATGGAAGATTACTCCATCAATCCAGTGATTGTTGCGAAATGTGAAGTCGAGCTTGAGAAACACTGCAAAGTTGGCAATGATGGTGGAGGACAGACAATTGACTGTTTGATGGATCTTGCTGAAGAGCATGAAGGCAATGACGACACAATAAGTGAAGGCTGTTTCAAAGCTGTAAGTACTTATCAACTTTGTGAGAGGAATTATCCATTATTCTACAAAATGAAGGGTTTCATGAACATGAGATGGTGCATAGCTGACCAGAAATGAAGTGATGTAATCATCTTGTATTTATCTTCTGAGACGAACAAAAGATTATCACTGACAGAGAAGGCGCCAGATTCCTAATTCGACAGGGACATTTTTATGGCCAAATTCTTACTCATACTGCACAGTGGTTTCAAAACAAGCCGGCGACCGCCGGAGTTCCGCCGGCTACGTGATTGTATGTCGCCGGCTACTCTGGTCATAACAGTCTGCTCGTGACAAACAATCTCGGCGTTGCTTCTTATCTTTTCAGACAGCATAGTGACTTCACACTCAATTTTGCAGCAATAATACATACGCAAAAGGATGTAAGTGTTGTTCAACAAAAACTCAAATTGTCCGCTATATCTGTGCCGTACGCATTTGTGTTTTGTCGCTAAGTGGCCGGGCCAACCTCGTTTGGGCGTGTGATGACGTGGTCGCTTATTTTTCTTCTTCCGGTCGCTTCCAGCTGACAGCATGGCAGAGAAATGAAAACATCGAACTGTGAACACACTTTTTTCATTTGGGTTCAAAAGGTCACGATCATCAGGTAGATGAACAAATACATGCAATTGACTTGTACCATGAAATTAAGACAAAAGAAGCGTGAATTTTGAAACATCATAAATGATTTTTTTATTTGAACATTTCCATCTCATAAAAATGTGATGAAAGCATTTCTTTCATTTTCCTGCTGTACTCTGTAAAGTAGGATAAGCCAAGGTTCGTAGATCAGCATTCCTTTGACTACTTTTCATGAAAATTAATGCCACCTACAGTGTAAGTCAATCTGAATCAATGTAATCAGTACAATTGTGCTGCAGTTAATAAATCACAATTTACGTCTCAAATAGATGCTAGAACGTTGAAAATGGCATTTCTGAGCTTCTAGATTTCAAAATTTTCTGGGGGAGCATGCCCCCAAACACCCCTAGACTCGAGAGAGGCCCCTCGGTTATCACAGCCGCCTACTTTTCCAGACTCGGCCGCCTACTTCAAAACATTTTGAAAACCCTGACTGCACCTTTTTGGACATTTGGACTGTAAAACCTTTCTCTCTTTTTTAGAGCAGTAACATTGCCATTATTACACTTTGGTGCTCGAACTGCAAAATACTTCCATAGCCAAAAGTACAATAGAAAAATTGAAGTGGTATACTTTGAGGTTTCCCATCCAGATACTAACACTGCCGGACAGGGATTAACTTTTGTTGTGAAATGCTGTCAGACGTGCAGAGGACACGCTTAAACTTGCTGTGAAATAGAAGTTGAAGCATACTGTAGTTCATGGCTGCCTTGAAATCAATGTTTCTCGATTCCCTTCTATTTTCTTCAATCTTTCTCAATTCTTTGATTGCACGTGGTGTCACAGTGGCCATGTTGGTGGGTTTATAGTGCAAAAGTCTTTTGGGAATTTGACTTTTATTATTATGCAAATCTGAAGTAACATTTTCTATTGTTTTGGCACCAACATGGCCATGTTATCATCTGAGTGCAATCAAAGAATCTGGGTTTGGTGTAAAATTCTTACTAGTAACTACATGTCTTCTCAGGGAGCTATTTACCTAAGACATCCACCATAAATTACATTACATTTGAAATCCTCCAGTAAACCTGTTACCATGGAATTGCACTGGCAAAAACACTGTCAACCAGTGCAGCGAAACCAATCTTACCCTGTGTAGATCTCTTTGACTATTCAGTTGAGACATTTAATAGTTTAGCTTTATTTATCAAAGGGTCCCATTTGTATGGACCCCTAGACTTTGCAAACAACATCTTTGATGAAATGGTATATGAAATGGATCATATATGAACTGCGGATATGAAATCAAGTGAAGCTATGATCGTCGCAGTTATGAACGCAGTTGTTGCAATTGCGTAAAGAAGCCTGAAAACTTCAGGTTTTCAACGGGGTTTGAACCCATGACCTCGCGATACCGGTGGGACGCTCTAACCAACTGAGCTATGAAGCCGCTGAAGTTTGGAACTGGTCATTTGTGGGGTCTAATGTTCCCGTTAGGAGTGAATCAACGATGAAATGATATATGAAATGGATCATATATGAACTGCGGATATGAAATCAAGTGAAGCTATGATCCTCGCAGTTATGAACGCAATTTTTGCAATTGCGTAAAGAAGCCTGAAAATTTCAGGACTTCAATGGGGTTTGAACCCGTGAACTCGCAATACCGGTGCAACGCTTTAACCAACTGAGCTATGAAGCCACTGACGTTGGGAGCTGGTCATTTGTGGGTTCTAATGTTTACATGAGAAATGAATCAACAATAAAAATTAATGATATATGAAATGGATCATAATTATATGAACTGTGGATATGAAATCAAGTGAAGCTATGATCCTCACAGTTATGAACGTGCAATTTTTGCAATTGTGTAAAGAAGCCTGAAAATTTCAGGACTTCAACAGGTTTTGAACCCGTGACCTCGCAATACCGGTCCGACGCTTTAACCAACTGAGCTATGAAGCCACTGACGTTGGGAGCTGGTCACTTGTGGGTTCTAATGTTCCTGTGAGGAATGAATCAACGATGAAATGATGTATGAAATGGATCATTTATGAACTGCGGATATGAAATCAAGTGAAGGAGCAAATGACCAACTCCCAACATCAGTGGCTTCATAGCTCACTTGGCTAAAGTGTCGCACCGGTATTGCGAGGTCACGGGTTCAAACCCGTGACCTCCTGAAAATTTCAGGTTTTTTTGCGCAATTGCAAAAATTGCGTTCATAACTGCAGGATCATAGCTTCACTTGATTAACATCTTCTTTGTCAGCATAGTGTTCGGACAACGGCAAACATGACCAATATACAGTGTATTTTAAAAATTGGCTCCTAATAACATTTCTGAGACTGTTTGTTTTTTTACCATAGCACTATTAATATTGACTTACGAAACCAAAACAATATTGTGTACTATTAGGGCTACATATTACGCAAAGATTTTTTGAATCTCCTGGAAAACAAAAGGCAGCTTTGTTGACAGTAACTGTAACAGTTATGGAATAAAGCACCGTGTCAAGTTACTGCACTACCACACGTACGCAATGCGTGCCTATTTTTATATAAAACTCTGAATTTCAAATTCTCAGCAAAAGTTTAATGACAGTTAATCGTAAAAACACTATTCAATTTCTGCAGTCGCTGACTTTTGTGGGATCATGATTTTCTGTCAAAAGGAAGAAATTGATCATGTGCTAGGCAACCACATAGTTGCATGTGATCACCTTGTGTCAAGGTTGTTGTTTACATCGAATGAACAACAAGGAAGGATGTTAATTGTTTGTTGCTTTTGGAGTTAAACAACATACTTGTTAGCCAAGAAACTTCTGTCTTTCATTTTTTAATCTTGTTGTAATATTTGACTAAATATTTTGTATTTAATCTGTCAGGTCAGGAAGCCTTCTTTGTTGGGTTTATATTGACCTGAGACCCGACTCTTATCTGGAACACTCTTGATCAAACCCTTCACTGAAGAACCATTTCTTTCAATAATGAAGCAAAAAATGGACAACAAGCTTTCTATCAAATTATTCTTGACTAACAAGAATTAGTCAAATTTCAAACTGGTTTTTTTCCCTGAAAACTGTGCAGAGTTGAGTGCAAATAAATAAAATTTGAAATAGCCAGAAAATTGTAAACACACATCCACTCAAGGTGTTCGATTCCTTCTCTGATATCCTACCCGAAAAAGTTACCAGAGAATTTGCCGTTTGGTTTCAGTGTTGTACATAACAACACAGTTAGTAAAATATTCGCAAGAATTTGATGAAGCGGTAATATGCGACTAAATCTTTTTGTGTGCGTTGCGATGTTTATTTCAAGCTTCTTATAAAATATTAAATTACAAAGAATATTCCACTGAAAGAGTGATAAAAAATCTTTATTTTTGGGCATTCATTTGGACGAAAACTCTCACAATAACCATTTCCAGGGTAAAATTTATTGAGCGAATGTGAAATGAATGTGAATATTAAAGAAAATGCATATTTTTCAAATATCACCTAATATGTAATTATACTAAAACAATTATTCACTTCAGGCTTGGTGAATATCGGTGAATAAAAACCTCGACTTCATCGTGGCTTTTATTCACCGATATTCACCTCGCCTTGGGAGAATAATAATTGTTAAATGGTGATTTGGTAAAATCTAGACCTGTTAGGCTGTACTGGCAGGTCAAGGTGCATTTTGTTGCATTGCATGCCAACACTTGCAAAATCCACTTTAACCTGGATGTTGTCAACACCCTAACATACATTTTTTTGTTATTCATTGATCAGAAAGAAAGCCAAACATTCTAGAATTCCTAATGGTGGTTTGATGGGTGTGGTAGCTCTCCTGTCTCATCTGTTTTTCCTTGCACCCCATATAGCTGTTTCAACTTTTTTTGTTGTTGCTGAGTGGTAGGGTTCAATTCAGCATTCATGTTCAGAGGAAGCTATTAGATTTAAGAAGTCCTTGTACTTGGAGTAGGATAAAGAACCAAGATAAACTAAACACATCTTCGGCATTGAGTAAGGGGACTCCAATCCTGCTACTTGTCTCCTCCCTTAAATTTCATTCTTCTTGCTGCTTTAAAGCTGGCAAAAGTAGCAGTCATTCAACGCAAGACAGATCCGGTAAGGGGAATTGGTATATTCCTGAAATTTGGTCAAAATGGAAGTGCTAAACATAAGAATTTATTTTGTTATTTTGGAAAATGACGCATACCTCTTACTACTGTTGTCATGGGACAGGATTAATGGTTTTCACTTTGCTCAATCAAACAAGTTTGTTTCTGTTTGTTTCTTAACAGATTGAAGGTCTACTAGAAGAGACAGGTGCAGGAAGAGATTACCGTATTGACAGCACACTATACGAAGCATGTGAACCTATCGTCCAAACTGTGTGTAAAGATAAAGGCAAAAAGGAGGGAGATGTCATGTATGTTTGATTATACAGTCAAATGTAGTAATTTGTGGTAATGTTATAGCAGTTATTTTGTAATTTTGAACAACAGCTCCCTGACCCCTCCACAACATTTGCCCAGCTGTCTGTCTACCCAGGGCAACCAGTTACACTGTAGCTGACCACATTATTCAGGGATCGCGTTAACGCAGAAATCGTGCATTTTTACGCAAATAAAATCCAAAAAATGCATCATCGAAATTTGAATGCGTCCCAGGACGCAAGGCATTGACTTAAATAACTCACACAACTTGCTTTGATTTGTCAGTATATTCTGTTGCTTGTAAAACTGTTGGAGCGATCTGTGATCATAATTGAAGTTCTAAGAAATGGGGTTTAAAACATCTAAAAAGGTTAAAACTAAATTTTCGACTGCCTTCTGCGGTCTTCTTCAGAGGAATGTACTCTGCAAGTCACTGAATGCAAATGTATAGCAAAAGACGTCACTGTTCGTTGCTCCTAAGGGAGGAAACCATTAATGTGTAAACCCTTGGAAAGGGTGCTCTTTCATTAACAGAGTTCTTGTCCAGGAATGAATGTAACGGCTCTAGAAAAAGCCTTTGTCGGCCGGTCCTATGCATATGCGTCAATATTAATTCCAAGTTGGTTACTGTCTTTTTCTCATAATTTAAAACATACTCTTTTTCTCGCAGAGGGTCACCAAGATTTTGGGACCCCCAAAAAATGCTTGGGACCCCAATTTGGCCGAACATGCGGGTCCCAGGACCCAGATTGAAAAATCCTAGTGCCATCCCTGTTATTATTATTGGTAGAGAGTTGTTCCCAAATACCCAAATGAATGGATATGCAAAATAACAACTTTTGTCACAGCAAACATGTGCTTTGATAGATGTGGTTCATTATTAGGGACCATAAGCAAGGACGATGACGGTGGCTAAGAGATGTTATTAAATTCTCAACCTCTGATAATGCATTTCGCGTGCTCTGATTGGTTCACTCAATCTCGGTTATCAGCTCATGTACCTCAGGTTGCCCTTACATGTATATGGTAAATGATTGCCCTAAGCGTTGCTAAGCTTAAACTTTTTTGCCGGAAAGCGAAATTTCTTTCTGAATAAAGCCAAATAAGAAAAAAAAAACTTTTTTGTGGAAAGTTTGGATCCATTCCAACGTTTAGAACTATGCGAAATTTGTGATGAGCCTGCATGTACGTCTGTCTGACCTCAAGGTATTTAGCAATTATTGAATGAGGCTGAGTAGGATGCGAAGAATTCTGCAGGTCAAGGAGGGTGTTATCCACCAAGGCCGAAGGCCGAGGTGGGTAACATCCTCCGAGATCTGCAGAATTCTTCATATTCTACGAAAGCCGAATTCAATAATTGCTTTATTATCATTCAAAATATTTTCTTCGCTCAAACTTCTAAACCTACTCGCAGTCATTTTTCTGCCCAACAAAAATAACACAATCTCGTCCCCAGCTTTTTTCGGTCAGCGGTTCAATAATTTGCGGCAGGCTGCACTTTTGACGTCATCGGTTCAATAATCTGCAGCAGGCTGCACTTTTGACGTCATTGATTCAATATGACGAAGTTTCTTTCCAAATTTGTTGAACAGCAGCTGGTTATGGTGAATTATGCGTGTGGTTTTAACCAATCAGAAACAGGGAAATATTTTGAATGAATAATAATAGACATTATCGCATCTTCATCAAGTTTTTGCGATTACGCTCGGATTTTCTCGCATTTTTGCATATTTCGTACTTCCAAATTTTTGTAGTTTAAGGAATTTAATAATACAATAATTCAATTAAGTACGATCGGAAGTCATCTTCAGAGTCTTCCGCTCAGGTTGTGGAAACGTCAGTCAATGTCATCTCAAACAGTCCTTCTCAGGACTACACTCACCCGGATGATCGTACTTTACTTAATGATAATTATGACTCCTGGGTTCAAACCATTTACAAAACAATAATTAGTATTCCATTCGCCCTTGTTGGAGATAGACTGGTTATAGCCAACTTGGCGCTACGTGCCTCGTTGGCTATTTACCATCTCATATCCAACATGCGCTCATGGAATAATTGTTAATTATTTGTCGTTATTATGTAATAAGTGCATCCAGTGACTATAATTGACTGTTTCTTAAACAGGGTGTTATCTTGCCTGATGGAGAACCTTCATACAGATAACATGACACCTGAGTGTGAAGAACAGCTGTTGCACTTGGAATTTTTCATTGCAAGAGACTTCAGGTGAGGACCTTGGTTGGTCAGATCACAAAATGCCTATTGATAGTGTGGAAGCTCTTTTTAAGCTGCTTTATTACATTCAGGTGTACCACCAGCTTCTATTGTCATAAAGGCTAAGTCATTCGTGTTGGTTAGTCACACTGTTCCTAACAGGAGCTGCCACATGGCCCATTAATTTTATTCAATTGACATGTTTTTTTGCCCACCTTTATGCATAACAATCCTGCATACAGTGTATAGATTACCAAGTTAAGTACACTTTTAAGCTTTTGGATGCAGAAAGGATGCCCTAAGTCAAAAGACTTATCTTTCTCAGTTTTTTGACACTCAGCGTGGGTAGATTCGGTTCTAAGATTACCTGGGTGTGAACAGGGTTTGAAACATGACTCAGCAAAAGTTTTTTTTTTTTACTTTTTGTGAAATCTACTGTTTTAACCACGTATACTACTTCAAAACATCATTTTTTATGTGGATGGGTGTAAATTTATTTTAAGTAATTTTGCCTCCATTCAATCCCCTTCAGACACAATACTGTTATTGAAGTCAGTCAGCTCAATATATAAAAGATGTGGGGTATTTTGCACTCAAACATACTGTGATCTAGCTCTAAAAAAACACTTCGTTCTAATCACACACTGTATTTTTAATGCTTTGTTTCATGGACAAAATTGTCCATGGCGACATACATGTAGTTATAGAAATAGTTATAGAAAGCTTACTTTGCACTGTTCTTGTACATGTTTGATTCTCATATACATTGTAATAAGACCTTTAACAACCACAGACTGCTCCCATCTGGTCCTGTAGCTCAGCTGTTTAAATGGTACAGACTGAATCCAGAAGCCATGGGTTGAAGCCTAAGCCATGGTCAGAGATTCCTGTTTCCTTGTGTGGTGTCATGCATTTCCATACTGCAGCAAACACCAGATTTATTAGTACTTGATATTTATTTGCTTGTCTTTGTTTTTCTCTATGAAATTTAACTTTATCACAATCAAAAATGTAGGATATGACATTCTTTGTGATGTATGTAATGAAGTATCCCCATTTTCCTCAACTTCCTCATCACTTTTCTCCAGAAATGTCTCAAAAATACCCCTCAAACTTTACTCCTCAAATGAACATGATTGTAACAGTGAAGATAACGTGAAGCAAAAAAAAAACCCTTACCTTAAAGTGCTTCTATGACCAAAAAATCAATTCTTTTTCTTTGGGTTTCAAAACTATGTGAACTAACCATTAAGTGACCCAAGTTTTAAGCCTTGATTTGAAAAAGACACCTGTTTGTTTTAACTGGAATTTTCCTATTTAATGGTCCGCCATTACTAACTTTAAAATCTTGAGAGAGCTGGATCAAGGAGAAAGTGGCATCAAAGAATCGCTAGTTTAAGAATGCAATGTAAGCGTACAAGGCTGAATTAGTAATATACAACCTGGGAATTTTGGGCTTTCAAACTTAAACCTCGCATTTTGCATAGATAATACACTGCATGTACTTGTACACACTGTAATTTTATTATAAAGCTAGTGAGTAAAAATTACATCACTTTTCCCTAGATCCAACCCTCTGAGGTCTGAGTAATGGCAGACCATGAAATCCAAAACTCACACTCAAAGTACAGCTGTAAACAGCCTTTGAGTAAAAGTCAAAGCTCAAAATTTTGCCGGTCACTACAGGTGTTAAGCAAACACACATTCAAAATATGAAGGTAAAAAAGGAAGTGATTTTCTTAATCGTAGTACCTCTTTAAACTACATTTGTAACTCTCTTAAGGAGCAAGGGTGGCACAGTCGGTTAGTGCGCGGCCTTGGTGCAAGAGGTCCCGAATTCAATCCCCGGATCTCACATCCTTGTTTTGACTTCTTTCCTTTCCTACTTAGTGTAGCCTAAGTAGCTTTAAATACCCTTAGAACGGAGCACTGATGAAGAGTAGGGGGTAAAATGAGCGCACCGTCGGCCTCCTGGGAGAATACTCTATAGAGGTGTACCTTTATAAAAAGTTAGATGGTGTTCAGATTTTAAAGGATCACTTTATGATGTTCATGTAATGTTTAAAAAATGAGCAGCAGTGTTTTATCAGGGTTTAAAAACACGAGGCGTAGCTGAGTGTTTTTAGACCCGATAAAACACGTGCTGCGAGTTTTTTGTACGGCTTAAAAAACATTCCACAAAGAGCGTGTCCCTCTGGACTCAAAAGTGAATATTAGCATACAAAAAAAACAAGCTATGCCTTATTAGTATTCTTTATATAAAGAATACTAACGAGGAGTGTTTTATCAGGATATAAAGTTCATACACATGATGTTTTATCGGTGTTTTGATAGGCTATTAGGCTCATGAATTATTAATGAGTTTCTTTTAACAAAACTGAACTTGTCTCTGATTAGCTGCATTCCTGGACATAAGGATTTTGTGAAAGTCATTATAGAGGGATGACCCATAGGGTCGACACTTGGGTAAATAAACAATTTTTTAGTGGAGCTCAGGCGTTTGAAGTGCGCCAGCGGAACACCATGGGTTAGATTTTTTGGGAAAGCTATCCATGAGAGAAATTTAGGTTCTGAAGTCAGTATGATAATAATAAATAATAATCACTTTGCTTACTCTCAGATTTCAGAGTAGCTACCCCCGGTAAGGTAAGGTAAAGTCTCTGTTACGAGCCTGAAGGCCCATTAAGGCCGGCTCTTATCTCCGGTTTCCGTAGCATGAAGCGACTAGGAATATTTATGCTCCCCCCTGGATGGGATGCTAGTCCATCGCAGGGTTACCCCCAGCATTATGCCGGTACCCATTTATACACCTGAGTGGAGAGAAGCAGCGTGAGAGTGAAGTGTCTTGCCCAAGAACACAACACAATGTCCCCGGCCAGGCCCCGAACCCGGACAACTCGATCCGGAGTCGAGCACACTAACCATGAGGCCACCGCGCCTCCCACAGCTACCCCCGGTAGTAACTAATATCTCCGAGTATTGAACATATACAATTGTTAAGAAACCCAACTGGCGGAAGGCAAACCAGTTGGGTATCTTACAAGTGCGCCAGGAAGTTGAACCAGGGACAACCTGAAACAAATTCAGTGAGTGGTCAGAACGCGGTCTTGAACCCGGGATCTCCGGATCTCAAGGCACGGCCCCTAACCACTTGGCCACACTGCCTCACACTGCCTCAGTATGAATTCATCATTACTGTCACAGTGGTGACTGTCCACACTTAATTCATTGATACCCTTCGATTTGTAGGCTTTTTATGTGAAATGGATGTCCAGTCATGAGCTGCTTTGTTTGACTGTGAAATTGCAGTTGAGTAAGCGAATTAAGCTTACTACGCTTTAGCTTGACTTTTCAGTATTTAGTAATTTTTTGCTGTTGTTCTAAACTGAAGAGAGAGATTGAAGAGAGATTACTGTGCATGCAGTTTTAGTTTTAGTTGTTAAAATTGTTGGTTATTGTTTGCAAGGCTTGTTTGTTTACTGCTGTCAGCTCAGAGGTGTTTGATCACTGTAAACTGTATGCACTAATGACGATTAATTTTGTACAAAGCATGATTATTTCCACATACACTAATTATTGCTTTCTGGGGTTAGAAACGGAAGCTCCGCTTTTAGGCTTGGCTAAATCTATGTATTATTCTTCAAAGACTTGATGCTGAACTACAGAAAGTATGTAAAGCTGACGCAAAGTCTTTTTGCCATGCTCCATCCTTGGATGACGAAGAGTCCTATCCAACCAGCTTGGTGATTTCATGCCTTTACAGAAATTCAATCCTGGGGACTTCAGAAGCACAGGTCTATTTAATATTGTCTTACTTAATTAATCAAACAGCCACTATTACGCCTCAGGAATGCAGATGCTATTGAAATAAATAATAGTTGTGCACTGACCTGGAAGCTTAATGTTTATATTGT
>OX421447.1:56310903-56338403 GCA_949126865.1 Montipora capitata | reverse complement strand
TTTGCCTCGTTAGCACAAGGCTATGGGTTTTCCAATCAGTCAGCAAAGAAGTGAAAGTGCATTGTATAATAAGATATCATAATTAAGTAAAGTACGATCGTCCGGGTGAGTGTAGTCCTTGAGTGTAGTCCTGAGAAGGACTGCAATGTCATCTCAATGTCTCATTAATAATTCATAACCTGAGTCCACCAATCAACAGCTGTATACCACATCACGTGAATGCGTTTGGATACCCAATGAAAAACTAAATGAAAATATTTAAAGATCTGTTTCTCGGTGTTTGGAACCCCTGATGAAACACTCGCACTCGTTTTTGATATATTACATCTCAAACAGTCCCTCTCAGGACTACACTCACCCGGACGATCGTACTTTACTTAATTATGATATGACTCCTGGGTTCAAACCATTTACAATAATGAGATATCTCTGAAAATTTGAACGCGTTATTCCAGATAATCTCTCGGCGATGATGCAATAGCAGGTTACGAGAGTCGCTGTATTCTTGCTTTTGATTGATACTTGTGTGGGCAAAATGAAACAATGAAAGAAAATGGAAGCAACGACGTCAGCAAAGATTCCCTAATAAGAGGATACGCTTAATTTTGGCAAAGGAAGATTATATGTTTTGTGGAATTTGTAGTTAAAGTAATTCTCTCGCTCATTCTTCGAGTGGAGAATGTGTCTGCATCGGTCAAAACTTCCTTACGAGATTTTGTGATCCCCCGCGCCCCAGCGGTTCGGATTTTCCCATCCAGACCCCGCACACGGACCGCTCTAGGGTTTACATTTGCTCGTTCGTTTTGCTTCACTTTTAAACGAAAATCAAAATCGCTTTTTTAAAGTTAAGTAATACAGTTCCACTGATCCTCTCCAGTGCGTTAGTGCTCAAGGTATTACCGACCTCCCATCCGGCAAACAACGTGACATATATAGTGAATTTAAGATCAGATCTTTTAGTAAGATATGTACACGCTCGCGAAGGGTTTCCAGGGTTTTTTTCTTCTAAGGGCGCAAATGGCATTGGGTAACATTTAACCGCTCTTTAGAAAAGAACGCCTGATCGCAGGTTAGGCAACCTTTGTCATGATGAATTCGACATATTTCGTATTGTTTTTGCCCGAGTCTCTTTTTGCTCTTGTTATTCTTCTTGTATTGTACGTTTGTGTTGGAAGATAAAAGAAATAATTTCAGTTTTTGCTGAAATATATATATTTTTTCAGTCTGAGGATTTACGGCTTGATCCTATAACATTCGCGGCATGTATGAACGACATAGAGGGTCTCTGTAAAGGCGTCCAATATGGTCGAGCAAAGGTAAGATTATCGCGATTTAGTGTATGAGCGGAAAACAAAAGATTGTGCACGGTCGTAACCTTTCCAACCTAAATCTTTCATCTTTGTTTGCTGCTTTGATGTTTGCCGAGCTTCAAAACCAGCCCTCTCTATTAACTATGTTGCAAGAGATGATGTTATTTATGTTTTACTAAAACGTACTTCACAAGACGTTTAACTTTGGGTGTGAATGGAGTGCTTGTTTCAGAAATTTAATTTTATCAACGGAGTTGATAATGTAAATTGACCACCGTACAGGGATTCTAAAAGCTGACGTTTCGAGCATTAGGGCTAAGGGCTAAGGGCTAACGCTCGAAACGTCAGCTTTTAGAATCCCTGTACGGTTGTCAATTTACATTTCAACTCCGTTGATAAAACCTAATTTTTGTATACTCTTCCCCACCGACGCAGCAACACAGTTTCTTTAGAAACTACCCCCATTATTGACTTGTCTCAGAAAGACTCTTTGCATTAGGGTGTTACACTGAACCAACGCGAGAACTGGGCTTTTCGAGGATGTATTTAGCTTCTTATATCACAATTCTCGTTTCTCCGGTTTTTTTAACTTCTCATCCTTTTTTTAGTCACGTGACCCGACGTCATACATAGTCCAGTCCTAACGCAAGCATGACGCCTAGCACTTGATAACGTGCCAAAGAAACGCATCTTGAGTATGTACTAAAGCTACTCCTAACAGAGGTAGTTACTTCAATCTTGTTTACAGGTTTTGGAATGTCTTAAAGATAACAGGAAAAAGCTGTCGGAAGAGTGCAGGAAAAAGATTTTGCAGCGTGAGGTAAGTTTGTTATCAATTGTGGAGTGCTTCTTTCCCCAAGCCATAATCCAAATGCGTTCAGTGTTAGTTCCATTTAATCGTTTGCCCCCCACCTCCTCGCAACGTGGTCCAAGTTTATTTTAGTCAAGTTCTCCGGTTTCCAGTGGGTGTGCATTGAGCCAGCGAGCCAAGCCAGTAAGCCAGCAGCACATATAGTACGCGCTCTGTGATTGGTCAGTGTGTGGGCCATATTCGACAGCACTGTTCCCCGCGATTCCCTGGCCGTAGCCTACCGTAAGCAATGTCTCCTTCATATTTCGAGTTCACTTCTTGGCCCCTAAATTGGACTGGAAAAACAATTAAATAGTGAAGAGAACAATTCACGCACTCGGTTAGTAAAGGTTTTTTCACGTAGGTTAAAAGAGTAAAATTAAAACTGAAGAAAAAATCCGATTGCTCCGTTGCAGCGGTCGAATTACCAGATAGCATACTCTGCCACTACTAAGCTATACGGGACTTATGGGAGCGAATTTTGTTCACTGACAATGTTCACTCTCTACTAGGCTAGGCAAATTTCGAAATGGTACATTCTAGCTGTATTGTTAATTCAAGGCAATGACAACTTTTAACTCGGGTTGATGAAATGAAATGGCATCCGAACACGTACTCGGAAGGTCGTCGTAGCGGGTTCGACTCTTACAAAGGAGTACTCGGTTTTTTTCCGAATTTACTCGACTCAGCATCGAAAAATCATTTCTTCGTTTCATCAGCCGGGGTATAAGTTTGACATGCCCTTCATAACAACGTTAAGATTAAACCTAAAGAAAGATAGGAGTTACGTAAGGGTTAAATTTTTGCTATTGTATTGGCTATTTATTTGGTCCCACTGGCGCGCGCATTGTCCACACGCTGTCCTCATCCCATTAGTTTATTGAAGACTTTTAAACCGTTATTGTGCTGCTTCATCCCATCCCACGTTATTCCAACTTGCGTTACAGTGTTAAATGATCGTTGTTTTCTCTTCAGGAGGAGGAAATGAGAGATCCTGAGGTGGACTACAAACTTGAAAGATCTTGTCGCAAGATGATATCGGTTTGTTTTCTCTAACAAATTTACAAATGAATAGAAGTGAGCTCCCTCTATCCCCGCATTTCAATAGACCTTTTTGCAGATACTGCGGCCATTTTAATTTCTATTGTTTCGTAAGACATTATGGGATGCTCAGGGGGCAAGTTAATATGTATTTGTCGCCTGGGCATCCCATAATAGCTATTCGAAACAATAGAAATCAAAATGGCCGCCGTATCGGTAAAAAGATCTATTTTTGTTAATTATAAGCCATGACGGAGGAATCCGAATGATTTTCACTGCAAAATCCGTTTTCAGATTTTATGTTTGATATGAAATTTTAAAATTTGGACTTAAATCTAAATTTTGAATTCGACGTAAGAACCTTCATTTGGGGCCCAACCTTTTTGTATTTCCTAAACGAAAGCACCCAGCACCCTTCAATGTTTCAAATTTGTGAGTGGCACTTTATTTAAACACAGTAGACTCATCAGGATTTATAAGACTTAAAATAGACTTAATTACCCTTCAAACGACATTGAGATTTCTCTAATGTAATTGAGGATTTCGTTACCTGTACAGGATGCGCGCGGGCGGACCGCAAGATGAATCGATATTTCACTTCTCGCCCACGCTCCCCATCCACTAAATCACTTTTTACCACAATTGCTTGTAATCTCGCAATCTGATTGGCTAATTTTGCCGTTGTCAGACAACGCTGTACGCGTCATGCTCGCGCCATTTTGTCACGCAATGTAATAGCCAATCAGGAACGCCCATTTTCGGAAATACACCAATCATATTGCGAGCAAGTTATAGACAACGCTTGCTCTGTCTTTGAGTCATGATTTTGGTCACGCTCTGAAATAGAAACTTTCTTTGGCGTTGAATATTGTGGTAAAAAACAACACTTCGACCACTGTGATGACGAATATCGTTGTCGATAAGAGTACAGACAACGCAGAACCACTTTCGATTTGTTAATCACTTGGAAGCTGAAACGAATGATAAATAAAATAGATGTTTATCTCACGAAAGGTTTTTAAAGATTTTTTTCACCAAGGTGAGAACGTCCCTTTTTTATTAATTTGTTTTTTTTGTGTTGTTAGTTATTCTGCGAGGATGCGAACCCGTCGGAGATATTTGATTGCCTCAAAAAGAACAAAAATCAACCAAATATGGAACGCAGGTAAGCGTTTATACTGTATGACCACTGAAATTGCATATCAGCTATCTGCTTGCTCACTCTTGGTCTTCCCTACTCAACTGATGTCGGTGATTTATTTTGGGTTACGTAGTGGTAGCAGTAAAAGTAATGATGATGACGATGACGATGATATATCTTTTTTACAGCGCGCGCATTTTCAAAAGGGATATATTTCTCTGCCACCGCTTTACAAGAGAGAGCAACGGAAGTATGTCAAATCCAACGTACCATTATACTGAAAAACCCCAACTGGCGTAGAGACAATCGGTTGACCATTCGCAAAGCATAGTGAATTCGAAATTAGCACTCGTTTCCTGGATTGACCCCAGTGAGATGCACACCCAATTTTGATGTCCAACACGAAGTATCCCTTTAAGTTTAAGCATTTGCTATCTATTGCGAACAGGCCTTTTCATTTGCATTTTTCAGCTGTAAAGATATGATCATCAAACGGCAAATAAGGCAGGCTCAAGGTAGGAAAGAAATATGTATATGTGTTAGGACGCGTTTGTGGGCTATGGGCTATGTACTATGGACTATGCACCATGATTTGACCAGCAGAAAAAAATACAGGTTTCTGCCTGTTCACGGAGATTAAATCCTGTCGTAGATTGTTAATGCCTAGATGGGTGACCAACCTGGACCACCCTTGTGGTATGATTGCAGGAAGAGCAATGAGGGCCTAGTGGTGACAGTTTTCGCCTCCCACCAATTTGGGAGAGATTTATATCCTGGTTGTCGCCAGAATTGAGTTGAATTTGAGCAAGTTCTCGTCCCTGCTCCGAAGGTGTTTCTTCATGTCGTCTCGTTCCTCCTTCAACAAAAATCGGCTTATAATCGGCTTGTAGTTTATTCGTCTTTCATGGGCAGTTACACCCCTCGTTAAATAAAATGTGAAGTGAACATTCTTTCTCTCCTTGCAGGAGCCGATGGCTTGGAGCGTGCAACTTTATTGTATTTGTGGAACGGTGTTTTTACAGACCGAGTTATTTTTACTGGGTTGCCTATGGCAAACCAGTCGGAAAATGGGTAGATTTTTTTATTTTTTTTATTTTCCGTGTCGGTAAAAGTCTTGCCTGTCTCTCCCGTGCTAAGTGGTGTCTTTGTGCATAGAGCCTTCTGCGCGTATTGTCTTAGGATCGAGAGGGTAGTGGGAAATGCGTAGATTTCTCTGGTGGACACAGTAGAACTAGACGCTCCGTGAGCGTAAACTGGGTTGCCCGTTTGTAAGTGTTTCACCAGGAGCGAAACACTGGGACACTCAGTTGGGTGGTAAGTGGATTTTTCTCAGAGTAATGGTGGGTGTGGCAATCCGAAGAAAAAAAGTTTAAGAATGCAATGGATCGTTTTCTCGTGACGTCATCATTTTCTAAAATCCAAAACTAAAGAGCCACGAAAGTTTTTATCCTCATCAGGCATAAGAGGCGGTAAATTTGAATCTATTTGCAATTTTAAAGCTCAATAGCGTGCTTCGCTTGGAAACCAGAGCATTTTGAATTTCTGAGTTATAGCGGTGCGTGACACGAGGCGACGATCGAGTTTATTGAGAAATGTATATTTATCTCATGGTTTTGAGCCTTTTTAGAATTTAAAGGATTAGGAAAAGTGCTTAGGTAAATAGGTGTTTGTTCAGTACAGATGATCACTCGCCTAGATAGCCAAAGTAAGTAACAGATGTTGACACTATTTTCCGGCCGCCATATTGGTGCACCACAGATGTACACCAACATGGCGTTTTCATACTGGTTTCTGTAAATTTCTGCGAAACATTTCGACGAATATCTGAAGTTTGGGGAAACGCACAGGCCTAAAACTTGGAGAAGTGTCTTCTTCATTTATCTTCTACAACATCACGAATTCTTGACTTTTTCCACTGGATGGTTTTTTATTTATTTTTTTATTGCGTGACAGTCGATCTATAGGTACTCCTGGTAACTCCTACAATGGAAGGAGAAGGCCAGGGGAATGAATGCGGATGCAGCATATTTCTCATTCATTCTTAGGGCCGCTCGATTCTCTAAGCCGGCTGTGTGGTGAAATGGTACTTAGTTGCGGGGAGCAAGTAAAAAACGATGAATTCAGGTTTTCTTCATTGTTGAGAGTTTAATTTAGGATACATGAGGAGGCATTAGATTTTAGACGTTGTAGTTATTTCTTCTATACATATTTCTTCTATACATATGTAGTTATTTCTTCTATACAGGTAAGCTTGAAGTAATTACAAGTTTTTTTAGTTTAAAGCTTGGTTGGGCTGGAAGTGAGTTGATTTCGGTGGAGAAAGGCTATTATCATAAAATTATTTTTGTAAATAATTTCAAGTTTGATCAGCGGTTTAGCTTGTGTGCTTAGTATCCAATTTCGCGCGGTTCGAGGACCATGTGAGAGTTTGCCTGCCATGTTGTTTTGTTATTTGGCGGACTTCAAAGTTTTACCGTATATGAAGAGGTTCAAGTGTGTTCTGTAAGTCGGTTTTCAGAGAACCATTTGTGTGTTATTTGAAGCATTATACTAGCCACATTTTCCCTTCCATTTAGAAACCGTGAAAGGAATTGTTACGTGACAAGTTTGTGATATCCAACAACTGTAATAGGACCGCGGTAAAGTTAATAATTGGGACAGAGTCTGAACAGAGTTCCCCTCTACTAACTCTGGTCTGAAGCAGGATTGTGTGGAATCGTCTTGAGCAGAAGTGTATTGTAAACCGTTCAAGCTTGAATGTTGTCGAAGAGTTAAGTCTTACGTGGGTGTAATATGGAATAAATCCTTTTAACACATTTGGAGTTTGGACTTTATTCTGTTATATGGCAATCTCTGTGGTTTTGGCGGGCAAAAGTTTGTTTGTTGCTCGTAGGCTTCCTCTTGGCGTGATCGAAGATCAATGTTCTGTGCTGTTGCTTGGGTCTTCCATTCTACTGTCAGAGTTTATCAAAGTACTGTCAGTGTAACGGTTCACTGCTTCTGATTTAAGGTGTTTGTGCAGTCTCTTGATATAAATCTTTTGGAATCCTAGATCATAGCAGGAGCCCATCTGTGTTTCTGACCATAGATGCCGAGCATTTACATGATCAGTAATGCTCATGTATCATTTCGTTCATTGCTTCATTCATCGTGGGAACACTTGAATCCACAAATGACCAGCTTCCAAAGACAGTGGTTTCATGGCTCAGTTGGTTAGAGCGTCACACTGGTATTGCAAGGCCATTGGTTGAGACCCTGTTGAAGTCCTGAATTTTTCAGGCTTTTCTACGCAATTGCTAGAATTGTTTTCATAACTGCGGGGATCATAACTTCACTTGAGTTTTTACTTAACAGCCTAAGAATTGAAGGGCTGGTTGCAAAAACCTAGTAAGTGACAATTATTGTTCTCTTGTTGGATGTACATTGTATTTCTGCAAAAAAAGGAAATGAGCAAACGTTTAGGACTTTTAACTTTTACGGAAGATGAATGTGGGTTCGTCCCAAGTGTTTTTGGTTTTAAAGGAATTTACATAACAGACAAAATATGCAAGCAATGGGACCATGAAAAGAGCGAAAAGATATTTTCATATCAACAACTGGGGGACTTTTGAAAGATGTATTTTTCAGCATGTTACGTGCAAACCAAGAAAAAAGAAATCAGAATTCCTTTAGTAAGAGTCTTACCTATGATCCTCTGATAACTACATGTCGTTGATGGAATTTTCATCCTAACAACCTAAAAGAGTAAAAGATATTTAATAACAAGGTTCCAGATTTTATTTTTATCAATAAGTATTCGTTATTGTAAATAAGGTGGCCTTTTGAAATATTGCTTTTATTGTTTTTACAATAATAATAATAATAATAATAATAATAATAATAATAATAATGATATTCAATGTAAGGAGAAATGTAGACTCGGAAAAATATCCGAGTCCCAGATGGGATATTTTTCCGAGTCTACATTAATTTTTTCTCCTTACATTGAATATCATTGTTGTTGTTTTATCTTTAATACAATAATAATAATAATAATAATAATAATAATAATAATAATAATATTTATTATTATTATTATTATTATTATTATTATTACTTTTATTTTATTTTATTATATTATTTTTTTAAAGGGGAACTGAAGGCAAAAAAAGAAGGATTTTTTGTTTAAACTTTAGACCATACACAATAAAGTTTTCAACCTTTTTCCTGGCATATCCGTCGCTCTTCCACCTAAAAAAAAGTTTTTATTCCAATTTTAGGCTGTCAGCATTGCGGCTCAGAGTGGAGGAGTCAGCGGTCATTTTTGCAGCTTATGATGTATGATATGAGGAAGACATGTGAGAAGCAGTGTTTAAAATGATGTTTGTTGTGAATATTGAGTCCACAAAAAAACAGCAAAGCAACAACGAAAATATCCACAGCAGCACTTGTGTTTACCAAGTGTTTCTGTTGATTACGAAATCTCTGTTCCCCATATCATACATGTACCTCACAGCAGGCGCCTGACTTAGTTTTTGAGCCCGCCCTGAAAAGGCCAAAAAAGTGGGAAAAGCCCAACTTCGAACGTAATTTTGTCGCAAAAAACAGGAAACGAGAAGAAGTAACTCCACAAACTTAACTTTACTTATGTTAGGCTGATTTCCAAAAAAAAATGTTGGCTTTTGGCCTTCAGTTCTCCTTTAATGGTGGTCTGAACTGGTACGTCATATTAGAAGCATGCCTGTCGTTTATAGTTATTGAGAGTCCTGCCTGGGAATATCTGAGTAAGATGAAAGATACAAAGTAATACGTAAACTTACCGTCTCGTGGTGCAGGGCACTGGCAGGGGGTGAGGCACCATATGGTGGTGCCTTGTAAAATGCTTGTCAACAGACCTCTGAAGTCTCCCATTCTGGTTATGGGAACTTCTAGCTTAGAAAGAAAGATTGTCTCCTCTGGTTCTTGGGCAAGTTTGGAAGTTCTTGTGGCACATGAACATGATCCTTTTTGACAAAGGAATTGATAGAATTTACCAACTTCTAGAAAAAAAAATTTCTTGGTAATTTCAAATTGATGATAGATGATTATCAAAATCTCTGCTTGTTCCAAAACAATTACATTATTGTGTATTAAACATGGTTTTCTCTCCACTGGTTGCAGAGCCTTAGATTTAATCATTCTGCTTTGCTTCAAGTCAAATGATGTCATATAATAACAATAATAATATTATAGATAAAAGTTTATAATATTTGAGATGAAACTTGTCAAGGTGGTGCACCAATTTGTCTGCTTTTGAGGACACTGTGGTAGATTAGGATTTTATGAATTTCCAGTTTTGTTCTAGTTGGACTTGTGATCTCTTTGCCAGGTCTTTGCAACACCTTTTTTCAAAATCTCTAGAAGAGTTCTTTCATTTTCATTGTAAAAGATCCTTGCATGAAAGTTTCATAATATCATTTTAGTTATAGCTAGCATATGGATATTTTAACAGCATCATGGTTCCTGCCAAGACACATTTGTACATTTATGAAAATTTTATATTTACAGTTATTGCTATAAATAAATATTATATGCTTTGCATGACAGTTTAAATAAATACAAATATTTAAATATCTTTGTTATATTTTATGGATATTTTAACAGCATCATGGTCAGAGTAGTAGACACTAATTACAGTATTCTCTATGATGTCAAATTTTGTTGTTTTTAGGTAAATTTGGTCAAGTATGTTTCCTGATGAGACAAAAGTTGGACTTTGTACAAACTGTGAATAACCTAGAGAGGTCATCAAAGATTTTAGCGGTCTTATGCTATCATCATTTAAGTAGTTGATATTGAAATCACCAAGAATGATGTCAATTGGATAAGTGCCAAGGATATTTCGCAGATGACTTACATACTGTATTATATTTGAGTTGTTCTTTCGGTAAAGAAAAAGAACTGTTAAATTGGGACGCATAGTTGTAGATGTATTCAAAATTATTACAAATTTCATTGCATTTACTTGTGGAAAGTATCCATGTTCCTTAGTTTCTATTGATCTTCTGGTACACAGTGCCAAACTTAAAAATCTATCAGTAGGATGATCTTGCCTGTAGAGAGTAAATGGTAGTAGATGAGATTTTATGTTAGTATCATTGCTATGAGGTACAAGTTGTGTTTCTGTCAGTGCAATTAGATCACTGTTCTTTATGTTTGCATCATACTTGATATCTACACTATGTTTTTTGAGTGATCGTACGTTTAATAGACATATAGTGAGCATTGAATTATCCTTATATTTTTCACTAGTTCCCATGGTTTTTGAGATTTCTCGCAGTCTTTCATATTCTTTTTGTACCCGAGGATCTGCTTTCACATGTTTGCTGTTAATTTTTCCTAGAATGTGAATACCATTTAAAGAGGTCGCTCGGCTCAGTGCAACATATACCTGACCATAATTGAATGATCTCTGTTTGACCAACTCAAAACTAATGACGAAACTGTTAAGTGACAATCCCTGTACTTTGTGAATGCTAACAGCGTAAGCCAATGTTAAAGGGAATTGCATTCTCTGTATTTCTGGAGAAGAAGGTTTATTTGGATGTATTTTAATTTTTGCTAGGACAGGTACTATGGGTACAACTCTGTTTTGTCGCACAAAACTGCTAGTACTCTTTTGAATTAAATTGTTGCCAGCTTTGGCATCATCAAATTTTACATAGATAATGGTGGGTTTTTTGTTATTTTGATTTACTTCAATTTTAACAATAGTTCCTAGTTGACCATTTATAAGTCTATCTGGTATATCAATGTTGTTGGTTAACATAACTCTAGCAGATTCCTTTATACAGATATTAGCATCAAGTCCACCAGTTTCAGACCTGGGTCTAGCTAAAATTCTGTTAATATCTTGCTGTGATACATTAGGAGGGTATTGATCTGTGGCTTTAAGGTTAAACAACCGTGCAGGTATTTGGTGCAATTTCATTTCATTGTGTCGATTGACCGGATTATTTTCAGCCCAGATGTGAAGAGCATCTGATGGGTAATTAACATCTGATGGATCTATAGATCTAGATTGGATGCATTTGATATCTTCTTCAGTTTGAGTTGCTGTACGGAACCTATTTAGAAGTTCAGCAAATGGCTGGTCATCCTTCTGCCTCATGATATCAACAAGCTCTATCATTGTGAACAGGTGCCATGGGTGGCACAAGTTCAACACATCATTTTTGTAATTTGCAAAAACAGGTTTCCTGCGTATTGGTGGTAGTTGATACATGTCACCGATAGCAAGAATGCTAATGCCTGCAAACAGGTGAACATTTGATGTGCCAACAATTTCTTTTAGTCTTTGATGGATATGAAGCAAAGTATTGTTAGCAACCATAGAGATTTCATCTATTATGATCAACTTGAGGTCAGCTAGTAACATTCTCATCTGTGTTTTCTTTTGGTCAGACATTGGAGATAAATTATCACCTGTTTCTTTGGGAATTGCCAAGGCAGTGTTTATTGTTGTCCCATCTATGTTAATAGCAGCAACTCCAGTAGGTGCCATTAAAAGAACTGTAGGTAATTCAGGGTTCATTGGAGGATGTCTAAAGGTCTTTGTGACAGTGTGGTAGATTGTTTGGATCAAGTGACTTTTACCAGCACCTGCTCCACCAGTTATAAATAAATATATTGGTTTTACTTCTTCAGGTTTTCGACTATTCATGTTTTTCATTTTACTTCTACACCAGGTGAGAATTATATCATAAGCATAGCGCTGTTTTTTGTTCAATGATCTAACACACTCCCGTAGCTTATCATCACTAATTTCTGTTGGCTGGTTGTATGTTATCATTCCAAGGTTTGAATGATTCTCAGTTTCTGATGATGAAACAAGATGTGTAGGTAATTGTTCATTAAATGACTCATTTGGTACTGAATGATCTTGCTCTTCAGATTGTAAATCTGCATTTTCCTGGTCATTCATAGAATCATAGCTGGAGTGGATGATATTGCCCTGGTTATTTCGAAGAAAATCAAGTGCTTCTGTAACAGCATCAGCATCAGGCTCAAAATTCTCTCTGTTTCGTTCCACTACAGCTTGTACTTCATGCTCGTAGAATTTAGAAGCATATGTTTGATCACTTCCTAAAAGACTTGTTTCATCTCTCCAAGGATAGTAAAGCATCAGGAGATGATGAAAATATAGTTCAGGTTCTTTTGCTTTGTTTGGCTTGTGATATCTTATAACAGCTTTTACTTTTCTACACTTCATAACTTCATGCGTGTTCATTAATCTTATTTTGTCTGGAGGTGATGTATCAGGATCACAATTGTGATGTAATTCAATGACATAGTCAGTTAAAACCTCAGGTTGAGCATCAGCTGTTTCTTGGCAGTCCTTTTTGTATTCTTTATAATAGTATGCAGCAAACTCTGCCAGACATAGCCTATCTACAGAAGGAATACACTGTGGTCTTAAAGTGTATCGATCAATAATATTTGATTTAAAGATATCAGTACTTTCATTATCCAGTTCATCAAGTTCTTCTGGTGATTTTGCAATGCGTACCCTTTTTTCTGGTAGGTCAGTGCTTACAAAAACTGTTGCAGGGAATATTTTTCGTAACCACAGTTCAGGCATGCATCTGTAAACACATTCTTGTGAACTGACTTCTCTGGTAGAGAGGAAAGCAGCACCAATTCTTTTTAAGCTATCCCTGACACTCAAGTTTTCTTTCTTAGCTTCCTTTGCAGCATTCATAATTGCCTGTGAGCATTCAGTCTCATCCTTGGTAAAATATGAGCACACGTAAGTTATGCACTTGTAGTGGTTAAATACAGGTTGCAAGTCAACATTCGCTCTAAAACCCTTAATACCAGCAATAAAATAATTATTAATAAAACAGCTGTTTGTTGGTCTTTTAAGGTGCAGCTCATAGTCTGAGTCAGGTGAAATGGATAAAGCCCAATAATATTGCTCTTCAGTTATGTTTACAGATTTGAAAATATCAGCTTCTGTTAATGTAGGATTATAGTTTGCCTTACTGGGATTTAACACTTCATCTATTTTTTCTTTAACTAGTCTAAGGATTTCGTTTTGTCTGTCTATGGTACTCGTCTTTTTTTCTGGATCTAAATCATCAGAAAGAGGTTCAGCCACAATAGTCTTGTTTGTAAAAAAGTGCCCAAAATTAAACCTACATTTAATGTTTTTGTATTTTCTACACGTCTTTGAATGACTGTGCTTTTGGTAGGTTTTTACAAGCTCATGTAACTCAGGGTCTTGACTCTGATCAGGAAGGCATGCCTGCACATGTTCATCTATGAAATGGATATAAGCTTCCTTGGTATCATGTGTTAGTCCAGGGCAATCTGATGTCCATATTAAGGCATGTAAGTGAGGAGAGCCTCTCATCTGAAACTCAATGCGGAGTGCATAGTATACTATTTTACCAATTGGGTTTGCACTAGTTAGAAGAATTTCAGTGAAGAATGTTTCAACTCTATATTGAAAGTGCTTAGCAACAACAACAGGATTTACATTCAGCATTGAGCATCTTTCATCATAAGATAAAGCATCAACTTGTTCATTTGTTAGATTTTTTCCTTGTGTTCTTGCAATAATCTGAAAAAGTTCAGGCCACCTAAGGTCAGCACAGGATAATGTCATAAACCATGTTGGTATTCCAAGCTGTTTTACCATAGCTACTACTTCATACATAAATTTTTGCCAATAAGGTGGTGTTCCTGGAATTTGTCTCAAAAATAAATAAGCCTGATCTTGACAAATAAGATTTTGTAAATTTTGCATATTATTTGATCTTATTTGAGAAGCAGTAAGAGGCTGGCCATGCATTTTTTTCAGAGCAATATTGATGCTATCTGATACTTTCTTCTGTTCTATGATGAACTGAGCAAAGAAGAGATATTCAGGATTGGTAGCAAATCTACCACTGTGATGTAAAAGTCTTGCATTGAAGTACTTAACTGGCGACAACTTTATTTCTCGGTTGACAGAGTACCCATACTTTCCTTTTGGAAACAAAATAGGAAATGCTAGTTCTTCACATTGCTTGTCTGCCATGAAGGAAACTGGATGTTTAGTTTCACCAGGTGCAATAGCATAGACTTCGTCTCCTTGAGATGATACATTATCATTTTGCTCAACAGTTACAGGATAATCTGGTATTACAGACTGCAAGCAAGTTTCACTTGTTGGTGCTCGATATTCATTTAAAGGATCGTCATTTTCTTCATCTGCTGGTGTGTTGACATTTTCACCATTTTCATTGTTTGAAGAAGTGTCATCACTTATACCAGATTCAGTAGAGTGGTTGTCATTATTCAAAGTTGAATCGTCTAAATTAACATCATTTTGTTGCAATGTTTTAAGATGCCTATCTATTTTGTCAATGTCTATACATATATTATCATACAACGGATTATTCATTTTGAGCCACATCAGAGCATTTAATATTAGTTGAGGTCGCACAGCTTGAAAATAAACATGTCCTCTAAACTCCATTTTTCTCTTTAGTTTCAACATGATTATACCTGACCTTTCAGGAGGACGTGGCAATGTAGTACATGTTTGATCACATTCAACTGGTATATTATTGCATATTGCTCCTTTAATTTTCCTCTGTTGGCCTTTAGGCATTACCACTATCTTTTCAAAAACTATCCTCTGTGCTATTAATATTTGTTCAAGTTTTTCTAGTACTGAGAGTTCTGGTGGTATTCTATCAACTTCCAGTTTATTACTTACAGCTTGACATGGTACTTGCCCTTTTGAAACTTTTGCATGGCATGTTCTACAGATGTATTGTTTGTCATCAAATGACTTTATCTCAGTGAAAAGACGGTGTACGCTGTATTTATTTTCTTTAAGTAACATAACTGTTTTTCTATATAGTATTCGATGACAAACTGAACATATGTAATATGGCCCCTCTCTGATCTTATTCTGAAATACTGATATGTAGTGATCCAATTTATGCTGAACATCGTTTGCCTTTTTTTTAGAAATTTTTGCTGCACCACTTATGCACTTTATTATTTTTTGCTTTTTTTTAGGATTCATGCTGCAATATTCTTGTTTTCTTTTGTTCAAGTATTGTGCCTTAATGAGTGGTTCCATTGCATCATAGTTCCGCTTTTTTTGTTTATTTATCAGATCTTTTTCTGCAGGATCTAGTGACTTGTACCATACTGCCCTGTCAGACAAGAGCTTTTCTTTTTCTGCGGGCTCTAGCGATTTGTACCACTCTGCTCTGTCCAACAAGAGTTTTTCTTTTTCTGCAGGATCTAGTGATTTGTACCTCTCTGCTCTGTCAGACAAGAGTTTTTCTTTCTCTGTAGGATCTAATGACTTGTACCAATCTGCTTTGCTAACCAAGTATTTTCGTTTGGCACTAGGTTCCATGTTTGCATAACTTTCTCTTCGTTTTTCGGCAAGTGAATTTTTCTGCCTATTGGTTTTGTGTTTCCTTAATACCTTTTGTCTTAAAGTGCTTGACAAATTACTGTAACAGTTTAGAAATCTGATAATGTATGCTACCTCTAAATTATTAGTTGTATTGATTTTTGTAACAGTATTAGCAAGGGCTAGAAGAAGGAAGTTGCTGTCATTGACAGTTTGAAATTCATCTAAAGTTCCATCACTATGGAATATTATTAAGTAGTATTTGATGCTTTTAGTCTTAAAATTGTGCTGAAATATGCAACTTGCACAGTAATTTGAAAACTATATTATAAATCCAGTATTGCCTCTTGTGTTATCCAAAATAAAGTTCTGGAGGAGTTTGCTACTGCTGGATGCACAACTAAATATGCCTTCTTTTTGTGCTGTAAAGACAACATCAATAGTTGCATCATATATTTGAAGTTTGTTTGGAAATTTGCGTAAACAAAGATTTCCATCAGGACATGAAAATTGTTCCTTGTAAAACTCATTTCCATGGTCAATAATTGCTTCTAGAGTTTGTGAATTCCAGTAAGTGCATGCCTTAACCACTGAAAAACAAATGCTATAAAATGATAAAGCACAACAGGGTCGTATAAAAGACTCATTGCTTCTTGTTGAAATATGCGCCATTTCTCCACCATCATCAGCAAGTTCTGATTGAGAGATTTCACTGTTCTCATCAACTAAGTGATTGTCGTCCTTTTCTAGTCTTGCTATGTGAACACCTATCAGCTCAAACAATGCATTTGAATTTTCATACAGGGTTTGCAAATAACATGTGACATCCTGTATACTTTGTGCTTCTAATAATACACATGTTCCTTGAGAATGGGGCATACCAAATGCATCCCTAGCATGTGAATCAAATATTTTAAATTTACCACCTGGAGTACAGTACATAGAAACAGTACTACATTCAATTGTTAAAAGAAATGATTGGTAGTTTTGCCTTACTAATGTTAGCAAAGCATCAACCAAAGGCATACAGAAACTCAAACCATGTATAATGGATCTTCCATTTATAGTACCACTATAGCTTGAACTGTATTGAAGCTGATAATCTGTATTAAACACATTGAGCACATCTGGTAACTCAGTTAACAACAGGAAAGTTAGTCTGGATAGTCTAGATAACCCAGAATACAATTCATTACCAATGTTCATGATGTTAATCAAGTCCACTGATGAGATAATATTATTCCTGTAATTATAGATAAGTGAAGTAAGAGACATTGCTACACACTGAGTGCCTGCATTCTGGCCGAACAATTCCACATTGCCTTGACTATAAGGCGCTTGAATAGTTTTGGTATGATCAATGGGCCCAGGGTTTTTCTCTATATCATTTGACAGCTTTAACTCTGTATGATTCATCCTATGGTTAACGTTCTTATAAACAGATCTTACTGAAGTATAGTTACATCTAAGTTTCACTCTTCCACGGCGAGTTTTAGGTTTTTTCCTTCGATTTGCTGTCCACCACGTCCTTTGTGTACTCCTCTTCTTAGTAGCAGACCTTAGTCTCACATACAAATAGTCTAACTTACGATTAAGTACACTCAATTTCGTAAATAAATGCATGGCAGAAGATTTCGGTACGTTCTTTTTAATATATTTTCGAACTAATTTCCTGAAAGATCTGCTCTTATGCAAGGCTCGTGATAGCTGTTTCACTGGAATTCTGCTTGGTTCTCGGTCCCTTTGTTGACGCCCTCCTACACATTTACAATAAACAAACTTAGCATAACGAGATCGAAGTTGCAAGTCATTTACTGATTCTTTATTATCAATATCCACAACAACAGATGGCTGTGCGGCATTCTCAAATATGTTCTCCTGTAAGGCTCGCGTTAGCTGTTTCGCTGAAATTCTGCTTGGTTCTCCATCCTTTTGAACAACATGGCGACGCCCTTTTAAACATTTACAATAAACAAACTTAGCATAACGAGATCGAAGTTGCAAGTCATTTATTGATTCTTCATTATCAACATCGCCAACAACAGATAGCTGTGCGCCTTTCTCAAATAGGTCACAGTCATTGAATGCATTCAAAATAGGTTCATCCAAACATAAAACGCTGCACCAAGCATGGTACAAAATGCTGACAACATTAGTGAGGATGATTCCAAACGATACAAATAGTTGAATATGAAATAGCATTACAGCTCGAAATACACAGAAATTCAGTAATAGCAGAAAACAAACAGCCATAATAATACAAATGGATAGAAAATTCACCTTCTTTTTCAAAATTTTAACTAAATGCATCCGGCTCAACATACTATCTTTCTGCGACTCGATGGCATCAGTACTGACTTTGTGCTCACCAACTTTCTTCTCTTGGAGGCTTTCACAGTTCTGGCCTTTTCTTGTTTGGTATTTGGTTTCAAAGCAGTTCATATCAGTGTAGTTCATATCATGATTCTCATATATTTGCTCATTTAGTGCACATTTGTTCTCAATATAGCTTTCTCTCAGTTCGCGGACCGACCCGGGCCAAAACATTCGCTCAAAGACATCTTTTAGTGTGGGTCTACCGCGAACGGCGTGTGCATAAGTGAGCGGTTTGAGCGTTCCCAGCAAGAAACTCAATACAACAACAAGCCACATGGCGACAAAACACGTAATGTCCACTAACTCTGGTCTACGGCAACTAACTTCGCCGCAATTTGATCGCGCGGGAGTGACAATGAAATGGTTCTTCTCAATCATGTGTTTCTGCCTATCAACATCCCTGTCAACAAAGCATTATGCTGAGGATCGAAATCCTCCAATCATGATCAGCTATTTTATTTCGCATGTCAAGTGGTTGCTGACATCGCAAATGTTATCCATTCCGCAAACATAGCTGGTCACGTTCTCGAGATGATACTCAGAAAGGTCAGAAAGGGTAACAACAGATTCAGAAGGAACAGAAATAGATTGTTTTAACTCTGTACTGCCGCAAAGCAAAGCTAACAGCTCATAAGCATTACCGAAAAATGATTTCATAATTCATAGCCAAATCACCACGGGCAAAAAGCAACCTCGCATGTCGCATACTCGTAACGGTTTTCTAATGATTGACAGATTTCTTTCTTTATGAGGCAATCATGGAAAGGGCCCGGACGCACTGGGCAAAGTTTTGTTTATTTTGCGAAAAAATCTGTCACCAGTTCCCTGAGACAAGTGCGACCGGTGATTATTTTGTAAAGGCTTACCAAACTTTCGAGACGCCGTCGTCCTGCCTGGGAGCAGGACAAAATTTTGTCAGAGATGAAATCCGACAGATTTGTCAATTTACATGCCATGATTATAATGATTTGAAGGAAAATTTCCATCAAGAAAATTTAATCTCTAATCTGGTGTTTATTTTGGTGTGATTGGCACTTGTAGTTAACAAATATTTTACTGTGCCTCAGACTCTCAGTGCTTCCACGCTTGAAAAATTGAAAATTTGAGCCAAATTTTGTCGACATTTTTGGGAGGGTCAAACAAATTTTGTCAGTCCAGTGCGTCCGAAACCAAACCCCAAAAGCGGCAAAGATCTGAGGTACCTTCCCCTGTGCGCACTAAATAAATTAGCGAAACTTTTAAGACGTGTAAACAAATATTACACATATGCAAATTAGTTAACCTTGGATAATACGCAACGCTATTTAGAAGGGGCAGAAAAATCTCACAAAAACCTTTTCCAGCCAAAAGTAATTTTATTGAAACAAACAACATATTTGCTATTAGAGGGAAGAAAAAACTTCCCATTTCATTGCGTGCGTGCAAACAAGCTGCCAACACGCATGTCAAAACCGCGACTACATAAATTTCCCACCAGTGTTCAGCATCAAACCCTTTGCTGAAAAACCCTTTACTTGAATTATCAAGCGAAGTATAGCAACAAGCTTTCTTTCAAAAAAAATTTGACTAACAATAATTAATAAAATTTTATTTCAGTGTTGTACAAAACACCACACTTATTACAATATTAGAACTACGGCTCACTTTGATTACGGCTCGACGGGCGAAAGATTGTTGTCGAAGTCCATTACTCGTCGGGTTCCTGAGAAACGTAGGTATTTTGACTTCAGGGTGAACTATTTACACAATCGCGAACCATTTAATATTGAAAATCTAAACATCTATGAGATACAAAAAACCCGGTATGACCAATCGATAAAAACCGATATCGGAAAACCGTTCGATAAATCGATATCAATCGATAATTTTTAATTAATCGATATCGATTTTATCGATCAATCGATAGAAATCGATACTCGCAGTCTTCCGCGTATTTAACGATATCGATTTTATCGATTAATCGATTTTAACGGAGTATCAAAAACCATACAAAATAAAACTGCTTCTATGTGGACAGCGTTTTAATTTAATATAAAACAATGAACAGAAACATTAAGCAACCAAGGATTTATTTCATTCAGTCAACACATTAACTTCATTCTTTGTTTTTTCTTTTGTTTCTTTGGTTCTGGAACCATGTTTTAACCTAAAAGGAAAAAAAAAAGAAACCAAATTTATATGTTTATTGCATGCAACCGTATCCCGGTTAATCATTTTGACTCTTATATTCCCGGTATATTCTCGCAAGGTCTCTCGATGATTTTACTTTATATCTCCAGGAAAAAGCTATCTTAAATTCACTTACTTGGTGTTGCTCTAAGTCAAAGTTCTCGGCCAACTTTTCCATTAGCTGTGCCGTCGGACGGCCCTTTGTCCTTCCATATGCATGGTTTAGTCCACTCAGCTGAAATTCAGTAAAGTGGACCCTCTTTTTCTTTGCAGCATTCACTTCCTCCTCATCCGAGCTAATATTATTTGATAAATCAGTATTCATTCAATTATCGATTTGTTAAATAAATCTTTAAATTCGTCCTACTTGATTCATTGAATCGTAAGAGTGTTTTTATGGAAGATTTGATACATTTTAGAAATTCGATAAAATCGATAACATTAATTTAAAAATCGATAATTATCGATTACTCACAACGTGTCCTTTTATCGATTTTAATCGATTTCCGATACAATTTACTAATTTTTATCGATTGTTATCGAATGTTATCGATTATCGGTTTTATCGATTGCACATGCCGGGAAAAAACAGACTTGCGAATTATCGCAAATCAAAATGCTGACAAGCACAAAAGTAGAAGAAATGGTCAAATAATTATGAAGTTTGTTACTGTCTCAATGTTTTTGCGTTAGAGTAAAGGGGGTATTTGTCACGCAAATGATGTAATTTCATCACACTCAAATTTCGCAAAAACGTGACTTTCATGTAAACAATCTTCGCACAAGCAAGTCGTAGCAATAAATTGGATTAACAACCAAGGTAGTTAAAGAAATATTGTTGGCTTCCCAAATAAACTTCATTTCTTGGCTTTACACTACAATGACAAAATGCTTAACACAGGAATTTTTAGTTATTGTGTAACGTCTTTCTCAATTCGGAGAAATCGACCCGTCCGCGAATATTTTACGAGTTTTTTTCAATGGGATGTCAAAAGGCCAAGTGGATGTTATGCATAATCGGGCGATCAAGTTGCGCGTGTGATCCGTTATAAATATTTTTTCACAAACTATTCAGTTAAGCTCGCAGATCATAAAACATGATGAATTCATAAAGGCCACCTTTTCCAGCGAACAATTTTTTGAAACAAACAACATATTTGCTATTAGAGGCAAAAACCTCTTCTATTTCATTACGTGCGTGAAGAGAAGAAACTCAATCGTGTCAAATATGCGCAATATTACAACAAACTAAATTTCAGGATCAAATCGTTTCCATGAAGAACCACGTAAGGTGTTCGATTCGTTCTCTGTCTTTGTAGAACCCATAAGTTACCAGAGAATTTTCCATTTGGTTTCAGTGTTCTACATAACAGCGCACTTGGTGAAATATTATTTTAGAAAAACAGCTCACTTTGATTTCGGCTCGACGGGCGATAGATTGTTGTCGAAGTCCATTACTCGTCGCTTTTGAGATCCCAGGTGTTGGTTTTTCATCGCCTGCGTAGTTTATCCAACTGACTTTCCATTATTGGGCTCCATAAGGGTATATTTTGTTTAAGGATCCACTAAAACGCCATTCGCGTTTGATGACTTTCGACGCCATTACAGGCTAAGTTAATGATTCCACTGTGTCCACCAGAGAAATCTACAAAGTTCCACTACCCTCTCGAGCCTAAGAAAATACGCGCAGAAGGCTGTATACACAAAGACACCACTTACCAGGGGAGTGACAGGCAAGACTTTTACCGACACGGAAAAAAATACTAAAACGAGATGCTTCCGTGAAGCATACACTGGGTTGCCTGTGGTACGTGCTACAGAAAATCAGAAGGCACTGAATTGTGTGGTATTGAAATGCAGCATTCCAGTCTCTAAAGAATAACAAATAAAAGAGAAGCGAGAAACATTGGCTTCTGGGCTGACATGTTGATAATTTTCAAGTTCCCTCACAACTTCTTTGCACCACAAGTGTGCCCTCTGAGCATCTGAGAGCTTTGTAATACTAAACTTCACTGAAGTCAAGCCCTGTTGAGCGGGGTTAGTGTTAGGATGGGAGACCAAAACAATAAACCCCTCGTGAAAAGCAGAAGCATCTGACCGAAAATACTATTAACGCTAACAAATGCGAACTCAGCAAGGTACAGATTTTGTTAGCTTGCTTTATGCAAAACAAATATTGATGAAAAAGCAAATAACTATTGATACACAGTTTCAGGGGGGCCAGTAGAAAGAGCAGAAGGAAGTTTCCGGGACGGTCGATCGAGAATGAAATATTTACGACATGAAAACAACATTAATCTTGAACCGTGAATATAGAATATAAAAAGTTACGATCAGCGACAAACATTTTGGGAGATTTTTGCTACGTTCAAGTAAATTGCAAAAGTGACATGGCCGGAATTCAGCGGGCGCCGTGATTAAGTTACCGCGGCATGTTTACTCGCCAAAACATTGAAGCATCTGTGTTAAATGATGGCAAGATACCGGGTTTTTGTAAGTTTCTTTTTCTGTCAAGTGTTATAAAGTTTGACAATGTAATGAGCGAAGTCAAAACAAAGATCCCAATCGCCCAACTCTTGTTTATGCAAAGTCAAAATTTACTCTCCAAGACGCGTACGACGTTATTTATCACCAGGTAATTCCATCATTTTGGAAATAGCAGCTACTTTATTATTCATCTGCGTCACAAGTTTTCACTGATTTTGGGGCTCATTTTGTTGAAACTCAAGCACGCTTCCAACAGGCCTGTGAACCCTTCCTGCTTACAGAGTAATACTAAAAAACTTCTCCCATATCACATTTCAACCTTAAGCTCGAAAATTCAATACACAACATGATATTATAATTCACAAAGGCAGAAAATACCACAGAATCCTTTTCGTCTCGACGGGCGATAGATTGTTGTCGAAGTCCAGTACTCGTCGCTTTTGAGATTCATGCCTAGTTTATCCAACTGACTTTCCATTATTGAGCTCCATAAGGGTATATTTTGTTTAAGGATCCACTAAAACGCCATTCGCGTTACATGACTTTCGACGCCATTGCAGGCTAAGTTAATGATTCTACTGTGTCCACCAGAGAAATCTACGCAGTTCCACTACCCTCTCGATCCTAAGAAAATACGCTCAGAAGGCTCTATGCACAAAGACACCACTTACCAGGGGAGTGACAGGCAAGACTTTTACCGACACGGAAAAAAAAAAAAAAAAAAAAAAAAAAAAGAAAAAAAAACAAAACAAACAAACTAAACGCAGACCTCGACTGGGTTTGCCCATAGGCAACCCAGTAAAAAAAAAAACGGAAATCTACCTAATTTCCGACTGGGTTTGCAACCCAGTAATGATCAACGTAACCGGCAATGGCGTTGAAAGTCATGTAACGCGAATGGCGTTTTAGTGGATTTTTAAGCAAAATATACCCTTATGGAGCTTAATAATGGAAAGTCAATTGGATACTGAACAAGAAAGGCGCTGAAAAAAAAAATCTGGAATCTTAAAAGCGACGAGTAATGGACTTCGACAACAATCTGTCGCCCGTCGAGCCGTAATCAAAGTGAGATGTAGTTCTAATATTGTACGAGTGTGGTGTTTTGTACAAGGCTGAAATCAAATGGAAAATTCTCTAGTAACTTATGGGTTTAACAAAACAGAGACTTGGATCTGTACTCAATTCTGCACAGTCTTCTGCTAACAATTGGAAATTTCACAAATTCCTGTTAGTCAAAAATTATTTGAAAGAAAGCTTGTTGCCCATTTTTTGCTTGATAATTCAAGTAAACGGTTTTTCAGTGAAGGGTTTGATGCTAAACACTCGTGGGAAATTTATTTACCGTGTTGCGTTTTTGACACGGAGTGTAATTTGACACGATTGAGTTTCATGTCTTCACGCACGTATTAAATGAAATAGGAAGGGTTTTTTGCCTCTTATATATAGCACATATGTTGTTTGTTTCAAAAAGCCTTTCGCTGGAAAATGGTGGCTTTTATGAATTCATCATGTGTAATATGCGAGCTTAACTGGATAGTTTTTATGGCAATAGTAAAGCATTTTCGTGTCAAAATATAAGGTAAGCGACTCCTTTCTGTTGTGTTAACTTAATTGAATATACACTTGAATATACCATGGCTCGTAAGTTTGCATTTGTCGTCTGCTGTAAACTTGATTTCCTCACTCAAAATTACCTACAAAACCTACTTTTTGCGTAAAATAAGCTTTTAGAATGATTTTCGTTTCTTCTGTGGTGATACTTGACGATTCGGGAACATTTTGTGAAAAAAGATTTATAACGGGTCACACGCACAACTTGCCCGATTATGCATATAACATCCACTTCGCCTTTTGACATCCCATTGAAAGAAACTCGTAAAATATTCGCAGACCGGTCGCTTTCTCAGAAATTTGAAAGGATGATTGCTAACAAATATAGAAAGATTTTCACAATAACTAAAAATTCCTGTGTTAAGCATTAGAATTCGACGAAGAGGTAATGCGACTAAATTTGTCCCGTGCGGTGCTATTTTTATGATTTGACTGTTGTGCAAATTTTGACAGATAATATTAAATTATGAAAAAAATATCTAGGTAAAGGTAAAGGTACACCTTATTTAACGTCGGAAGTTCCTTTACTCTCTAGAGAGTATTCTCCCAGGAAGCCGACGGATAGATCGTTAAAAAATCTTTATTTTTAGCTGTTATTTGAACATAAAAGATGCAACACTTGACGAGAACTAATATTTTTGCTATTACTATGTATTTTTTCCCGGGAATCGGGTTGAAAATGAGTTAACAAATTTGCATACGTGCGTTGAAATGTGATACACGAGGAGAAAGGAATTTTATTTCTCTGACAAATGATTTTGTCATTGTAGTGCAAGATAAAATTTATTTGGGAAGCCAACAATATTCTTTTAACTTCCTGGTTAATCCAATTTTATTGCTGCGACTTGCTAGTGCGAAGATTGTGTACATGAAACTCGCGCTTCTTGCGAATTTTGAGTGTCATGAAATTACATAATTTGCGTGACAATATATCCCTTTTTTAATACTCTGACCCAAATACATTCAGATAGTAACAAACTTCATATTTACTTAACCTTTTCTTCGCTTTTGTGCTTGTCAGCATTGTGATTTGCGGTAATTCGCAAGTCTGTTTTTGTATCTCATAGATGTTTAGATTTTCAATTACACGGCCACTCAACCTCTCGATTGTGTAAATAGTTCACCCTGAAGTCAAAATAGATACGTTTCTCAGGAACCCGACAAAGAAGGCTTCCTGACCCGACAGAAGAAATCTAAATATTCAGTTAAATATTACAACAAAATTAACTTACGACGGAAGTTTCTTCGCTAAAAAGTACGTTGTTCAACTCTGAAACATTCTTTCCCGTAGTTCATTCAGTTGACACAGGGTGATCACGTGCACCTTTACGGTTGCCTAACATGTGATCAATTTCTTCCTTTTGACAAAACGTTAGACTGCAAAAATGTTCGTGTTTTTAAGATCTTTCAATGAGAATTCGATTCATAGTTATATATAAACACTATGTTATTTTTTTTCTTCATCTGTCTCTTGGCTTGCCTTTTTCTGGTGCAACGCAAAGCCAAACAATGTTTTGACCTGGCATCAGATTAGACCTTCACGTTATGAAGCGGAAACAACACCTTTCTTGTATGTGCAATAAACGTTTGCTTAGTCCAACTGCTAGACATGCTGGAAAACGTCCGTCGGAGCAATTTGCAGTTAGTTTTTTGCCGACTATTTATTTAAAGAAGAAACGAGTGAATTTTACTCAAGAGCGTGTTTTGTTATCTTTAAACTGAATTTATTACGAAAGCTTAAAAGACTAAAAGACCTTAAAATGGGACAGGACATTACAAAATAATTAAACGTGTGAGCCAAAGGGCCTCTGCTAGCGCGACATGTGGGTGACCCTCAAATGGTCTTAAAGTACCACAGGCAACCCAGTGTAAGCTTTTTGGAGCTTCTCGTTAGATTGATTTTCCCGCTAAACCAGACCTTTCCAGCTAACCGCAAGTTATGCATGAGAGATTACAACCTCGTTCCCAGGGTCTTCTGTTTTTCTTCTCTGCCAAAGGAGGCAGAGAAGAAAGACGCTATATAGGATTGAGGTTGGAGAGATTATTACCCATGGGATTGAGAATGGCCACTCGCGTGCAAGCCAAACCTTATTTAAGAACTTGTCTAAAAATAACTTGATCTGTACAGCCTGGTTTTCACTGGCGACGCAAGCATCAACACCAGACTCATACGCAAACTCAGCAGCTTGTTGTTCATTAGAGCCTTTTGTTAGGACAATAGACACTAAATATCAACAAGTAAATGCGCCTGCGCCTGCGCCTGTTGCCTGTGTTTATGCTTGCGTCGCTAGTGAAAACCAGGCTTAAAAATGCCGTTCCATAGACCTAATATTGGAGTTGCAGGCACCTGGTCGCTCTCCTGCTCCTTATTTTAAAACTCATCTGATCTTCAGCTTAAGTTTGCGAGGTTTTCATTCGCGTCGTGGCACCGTTGCTGATTGGTCAGGGCACCGGAAGTGTCATCTTCGGTTCCTCCGGTTTTCCCGTCTGGGCCCAAAACCTATCGTATGATTTGATGAGTAGATTTTATTTGATTTCTGTGAATACAGTGTCCAACAGTTCGTTCCCCAGCGCTAAATACACTTGACGCTTAAATAAAATTCATTATCATGCACTAAAACAGTGGATAGCGCTGAAGACGCGCTCTGATTGGCTGCTCAAACTCCGAATATCCATTGCTATTCATCCCCGAGCAACTCGCGCGGGATTTGCGCCAGAAAATGAGGAGCTTAAGCTCGCGCGTTTTTGAGACGCTGACGGCAACCGGAAGAGAACATTTCGCGAGCCAGGGCAGTGGTGTCTCCCAGATTTTTATACTAATCGTCTCTGATGGAGAAAAGAAACTTGGCAATGAAATGTGCTTGTGTGAAGACAAGTTAAAAGGGAAAACAGCTCACTTCCGGTTGCCGTCTGGGTCTCAAAAACGCGCGTGCTTAAGCTCCCTAATATGGATCAGTACGCAGCTATTACAACGGCTTTAGGTATTGGTTCAGAAAACAATGAACACAAAGAACGATACGAAGGAAACAATGGACCCAAACTCTAAAAATAATAGAGCTGCATCCTAAAGGGATCCAATGAAATTAGAGGTTGTAAAAAGCTGCGTCCTATCTTGGGGAAAATATTGTAATC
>OX421447.1:56298403-56305903 GCA_949126865.1 Montipora capitata | reverse complement strand
TTCGTTTTCACTAGCATAAGCTACTTATGATTGTGCTTGTCCTTGCGTCGCTAGTGAAAACCAGGCTGAAGTGGCCCAGTGGTTAGGAAGCTTGCCTTGAGATCCGGAGATGTTGGATTCAATGCCCTTTCTGACAACTCGTTGAATTGATACATACATACATTCATACTTAATTGACCATTCCCCCTAGGGGCTTTTCAGGGCCAAATGAAACACAATCACGACAGAACAGAACATTCAACAACCACAACTGTTAGGAATCCCAGCTGGCCGGAGGCAAACTAGTTGCCTGTTTACAAGTGCAGTTGAGAAGTTGAACCAGAGACTATCAGGAACAAATTCAACGAGTGGCCAGAACGTGTCCCTAACGTATCCCCGGATCTCAAGTCAAGCGACCTAACCTCTGGGCCGCACTGCTTCCTGTGATCCTGGTAGTCTCCGGTTCAACTTCTTGCCTGCACTTGTAAATAGCCAACTGTTTTGCCTCCTGTCAGTTGGAATTCTTAACAGTTGTTTTTGTTCAGTTCTGTCGTTTCGTTGATTTCGTTTCATTGTGGTTACCGAAATGTTGTAAATTTCTTATTGTTCTCGTTTTTACAGGAGGTGTTTCGCCTTGTGAAGGAAGGTCGCTCAGATTTGATGTCTGACCCGGTGTTGTATAGTGCTTGCTCATTGGAGGTCAAACGATTCTGTTCAGACATCCCATTTGGCAGAGGAAAAGGTACGCTACTCCAGTGTTGGTCTCTGTTTGATTGATTCCCCTTGTGGCGTTTACTTTTTTTCCATGACTTCGGCCAGACAGCTTACATGCAGTTTGTAGTTTTTATTGAAGACACATTAGTTGCTCCTGACCAGAAAAAGGTCAGCCACAACACCTGGAACTTAATACCTCTTACCGAGTTTGAGGTTCGTACTTTGAGTTACGGACCGAGTTCAGTTTTTTGCTTCGTCGATTTATAAATCCCGAAAAAATTTATAGATTACCAAAAAATAACACTCGCCCTCGCTTTTGCTTATAGCCACTATCAAAAATACCATAATACTCTTTGTTTGTCCCTCCAAAATTTTACATAAGCATTGTTTCCAGTTTCTCTTGGGACCATTTTAAGTCCCAAGAGGAAATAAAAACAATGCTTGTGCAAAATTTTGGAGGGACAAACAAAGAATATTATGGTATTTTTGATATTGGCTAATTGTTGAAAATAGGAAGCAAATGTTTAGAGGGAGTTTCAATCGAGTGTCGTAAAACCAAAACCAAAGTAATTACTTTGGCCAATCAAAAAGGACGAGACAATTACACGTACTCGGCACAAAGCGCGGGAAAATGTGCACGCGCGAGCCACGATTGGTTTTGGTTTCACTTTTGATTGGTTGAAAAAATGGCGCGTCAACTTTCAACCAATCACTGAGTGACGTAATGCAAAACCAAAGTAATTCGCTAATTACTTTCGACACTCGATTGTTGCGACATTTGGGCGTGCATCTACTTATGTGCATCTCTGGACATAAGTGCTTCAATACTACCTTTGTCACTTCGCATGTTCAGTGGTGGATCCGTTTTGTGCTTCCGTCATTATAACAGGGGGCGATTTTTCTCCTACTCTTCCTCTTAGCCAATCAACACACAGTAGAGAGATAAAGCATCACGTCTACGGCGAAGGGCAAAACGTCGGACTAAAATTTGCGTTTTGCCAAAAGTGGAAGAAGCTTGTTTGATATGAGCTCATTTCTTGCGTAGTAGCAGCAGGTATCAAGGAACTTTCAAAAGAGAGGCGAGTTAGAATAACATAATTTTCATGCTTTTATGACTAGCAACAGCCCACCGTTTGGCGTTTGCCTTTTGTCGTAACGCGATGCTTAATCTCTCTATTAATGTCTCAATTAATTTTACGTGATATAAGTATGAATTTAAAAATATACATCAATAAGCACGTGCACGAGAGCTCGAGATCGTCCCAGTTAAGAAGCGACTTGAGCAGTTCCGAACAAAGCCTGAAGAAAAATTATCCATGCAGCTGAACGGGGTCACTTGGAATAATACATTTCTCTTTATTTGTGCTGCGCTCTGACAGTACTTTGTTGTTTATGCAGTTATAAAATGTCTCGTGGAGGCTTTTGATACGAACCGTGCTCGCTTTGACAAAGAGTGCCAGATTCAGTTGTCGTCCCGGCGAGCCATGTGGGGTCAGGCTGTCAAGGTAGGAATGACGGTCAAACGCCTTATTCTATTATATCCTCTTTCTCTAGTCCTAATTTGTATATATTTCTCTGTTTGATGGGAGTTTTTTCACTTGAGTGTTTCGCGTTCGAGCTCAACAATCCTCTTCGTTTCACTCATTATACGCGGTATAAAATAGGAACCTTATGATCTAAGACGGCGACGTCCGCGAAAAAGTCACTTAGTATTGCTAGTTTGTTTCTCAAAGTGTTTCATGATTATTACAGTTTGTTCTCAAACTCATTAATAATTCATGAGCTCAAAAGCCAATCAAGAATGGATAAATTCGTCGCATGCATGACTTTGAAACCCAATGAAAACCTAGATGAAAACCGCGCGTGTTTTGGATATCGTCTCCAAACCACACGTTGTTTTCATCTGATTCCTCATTGGATATCAAGATTTACGCATCAAAACAAAGGAAATTAAGCCACGAGCGACAGACAGACAAATGTACCAAACTTCAAAGCGCATGTGCAAAGGCCATTGTTTTGCTCATTTCAGTTGTTTGGTTGAGCCGTTCTCCTTGACGTTGCCGTCCTAGATCTTACGGTCCCTACCCCCTATAATAAGTGATGGTTTTCGTTGACGTTGCGCAATAGACCATTTTCGAATTCTCACGGCTGGACTGGATCTAGCATGAAATGGAGGCTAATAAGGGCAAATTAATTTGCACTTGAAAAGATTTGCCCACATTAGCCTCCATTTCATGCTAGTTCCAGTCCAGCCGTGAGGATTCGAAAATGGTCTATTGAAATATCGAACTATTGTTATGTTAATCATAAAAATTACAATTTTCTCGATTGTGATTGGTTTAAAAAACTCCTATTTTTCACTAATTCACTTGCCAAATTGTTATCGGACAGTTTGTTTTCAGACAGTTCAATAAGCCAATCACATTCAAGGTTGTAGTTTAAATCAACCAATCACAACCTTGGTTTTAATCACCATAAAAACAGGGTACAGACTCCTAAATTGAGGTTTTCATTTTTTCTTTCTTTTAGAGCGTTATTAAACAATTTACGCTTTCTTTGACAGTCTGTCAATGCAAATTTTCCCTTTCTTTCATAACTTGGATCTTCTTCTTTCCTCGGAAATTGTAATTTTAATGATTAATTTGTAAGAGGACTTCGTGTCGTCCAATTCGGTCTGTTCACACTCCGGTGATAAGCAACTCGGACTCCCGCTGTGCGGTCGTCCGATTTTGTTATCACTCGTATGATTGCGGACCGAATGGAACTTTTTAGCTTGTACATTTTGTTTTCCCATTTCAGACCACGTGATGTTACTCTAGGGAACAGTTTCTTTCAAATGTCGTCTTATGCACGTGCTTATGTATGCACAACTCATGAAAAAACAAAAGGTAAATTCCCTTGGGAACATCACGTGGTCTGAAATGGGAAAACAAAATGTACAAGCTAAAGAGGTCCATTTTTCTCCACTCAGGCTTATTACCATTATTAATTGAATTATCGTTGCATAAAGCAAGGACATTGGCTGCTTGGCTCCTCTTTCCATTTTTTCAAGTTTCAACCATTCTCGTTATCTTCAGCTGCAGATCACAAAAGTACACCCTCATGGCACTAATACAGTTCTTCGTAACTTAACAGAAGTATAATCTTTTGATCTCTCAGTGTTAATGCGAAGCCTTGACTTTTTGCCGATATTGTTGTCGCTTTCAGGCCGTGCCTGGGGAGTCGCTGGGTGATCTTGCCGCCTTCGTTATCGCTTCCCCCTCCAAGAACTACTTCTTCATTGTTTTTGCGACTTGTTTGGCGCTGATCTTCGTCGGTGGGTTGGTATTTGGACGTTTATCTAAGCGAATCAAGAAGGAAGTCAAGGATCGCTGAAAATCTCGTCTCCATACCACACCCCTTTCGATAGCCCTTGTATATGTTCGTTCTCAGTGTACATTGTCTTCACAGCAAGTATTGTTTTTGCTGCGGCTCGCCGCTCAGAAAATTAGAGGAGATATTTTGGTAACGTAAGGAAAACATTGAATATGTATACGTTTTATCCCATGCCATATCACGGTCATGTAAGGGGATTAAACTTCAATGGATGACATTTGTTAGTCCCGCGTCGAGGTGAAGACGAACGCACCTTTTTGCGGGAATTTAGCCTTCCATACAGTAAGTGGTACAACCCTGTCAAAAATTGTATTAGGTTCGGCATGAGATAAAAACTGGCTGGGTGATAACTGCAAAGGTAACTCGCAAAGTGGTATTTCTTTTTAAATAAGATGAGGTGACAAAGAATATTGCTCTCGCTGTCTTGAACTTGATTGGCAAAGAACCTGCAGATTCTTGCCAGCAGCTTTTTAAAGAATTCGTAGGATACGCGTTATACATTATTGGAGAAGGGTGGCAATGTTGAGAATTATTTTGTTTTATTGTTGGAAACGAAATGTAGGTTCCACGCGATGATACTTTGGAAGATTCATTTCTCTAAGACAGCATACAATAAAACTATTAAATTCGGTCTTTGTGATACCCGAAAAAAGTAAGGTTTTGGCAAGTGGATGCCTCAACCTTGCTACTTTTGTATACCACAAAAGCTTCATCTTACAATTGTTTAGAGTTAACTGTCGCAGTAGCGAGAACAGTCAGTAATTTTGAAATCCCTCCCAAGGTGGTTTTTATCAGTTTCAAGGTATTTTGTTCTTGTTAAATATCAGTTTTTGGTTTTCGTCTCCGGCACCTAATCGGTGCATCTATACAGCAACAAAATAAATTTCATCCCCGAAAGAAATCCGCTGCCTTGTGTCTTTTTTGTTTTCAAGGACTTTTACAAAAGTATTTTAATTCCTTTAAAGTGCCCCTGTGATAGAAAAAGTCACTTTCTTTTTTCCTTCAGATTTTCATAGTGTGTTTGGTTAACACCTGACTGGCAAAATTTTGAGTTTGGATTTTTATCCAAAGGCCATTTACTTTGAGTGGAAGTTTTGCATTTCACCGCCCGCCATTATTCGCGTTCAAACTGACCGATTGGACATCCGGGGAAAGCGACGTCAACGGCTCACTAGCTTAAAATTTCAGCGTGTGAATGCAGCTTGTTGTATATGCAAAACGCGAGCTTGAAAGTCTGAAATCCCAAAACTCCCGTGCTACATATTAATTCTGCGGCGTACACACGCACTGCATTCTTAAACTAGTGAGCCTTTGACGTCATTTTCGCCTCGATCCAGCTCTCTCAAGACCTTAAAGTTACCTAGTAATGGCGGACCAGTGAAAATAAACAAGTGTCTTTGAAATCAAGGCTGAAAACTTTGGTCGCTTAGTGTTTAGTTAACATAGATTTGAAATCCAAAGAAAAGTAAGAATTTATGTTTTGGTCACATATGAATGGCCTCAGGTATTGTTTTAAGAAAATAAAGGGGTGTGGTTTCTCAGCGGTTGTCCTGAAAAGTTCAGGACAAGTACCTTGTAAAACCTTTGTGATGAGCTCTTAGAATAATGGCGTAATTTTACTACCAACACCAGTGCGCCTTGTCAAAATGTGTTTTGTTAAGATTTTTCAATTGTAAATGTCAGCTTTCAACTATACTATGGTTAATTTACCATATCAATTCAGTTGATAAACCCATTTCATGCTTTAATCCTTCGTCAGAGCGAATGCGTCATTTCGCTAATGAGCCAGTTCGCTATGACGTAGGGCCAACGCTCGAAACGTCAGCTTTCAAATTTCTCCACGGTGGTCATTACCATATCAACTCAGTTGATAAACCCATTCGCCACCGACTCATTACCACAGTTCCTTAGAAACTAAAGCCCTTTACCCATCATGCCATTGGCTGTTTCCGATGAAGTTTAACTGTTAATGTAATACAAAACTTTTCTAAATTAAAGGAGAACAACACCAATAAATAAAGAATAACAAATCTGAATAAAACAAGGGGTTAGACGAGGTATAGTAGTAGCCCCCTTCCTGGGAGATACTTTTCCCCAATGCTACTTATCATGACCGCGGCCTCTCACTAAAAAAACGTTCTGATTGTCACCATCGTCCCAAAAAGTCACTTTGAATTAAACAAACGCCAGAAGTGACTTTGGGAAAGTGGTCTTCATTCAACTTCGCTAGCAGAAACGTGACCAATTTTGCGCAACTGTAATCACAGTAAATTGACAAAGGTAAGAATGTTCCAAATGTGACCACTGCACGTTTACAGAACACACACAAACGCTAGCGAAGTGCAAGCCTATTTACACGAGGGGAAGCAATCGACACATCATAACTTGACCTCTCTATTTTCGTTCCCAGGGGTCAAGAGTATTTTAGTCTGCGCCTTCATTTCAATGCAAGCGCAGGTCCTGAAGACGAACCTGCGTCTGCACAATAGAAATTTTGCAACACAGCAACAGCGAGGCACACGCAAGAAAATGAAACGGTTCCGTTCAGGAAGCTCGGTCTGACGCTAACATTATCGTCTTTTAATTATTTTACCGTTGCCAAGTCACCAAACTCAGTTTTGAGGTTCGACTCAGTGCCCAATTTAACTACAACGGCGATAACCTGCGATCAGGCGTACTGTTCTTTAGACATGGTGCGAAAAGGTATCTTTCGATTCCTGTCTAAAGAAAAGTACGCCTGATCGCTGGTTACAACAGCGTAAGAGCAGTATATTTGCTTTAAGCAAATATCGATTTATTTGAAATATAAAATTTTTACCGCCATTTCCATTAAGCACTGTTCACCCTTGTCCGCTGATGAAGCGATCATGAAATCAAATTGATCTTCTTCAGCGGTTATAAGATCAGACTGACAAGTTCCTTGTATCTTCCCGGTTCCTAGGTTTCGACCTTCTCTTTCGGTCCTAATTTCAAGATTGAGCTCAGCACTGACCATTTACAAATGTTGACTATTGGCCAATTCGATCATTACTCAGCCTATAATTTGTAATTTGGGCACTTCAACTTAAAATGTTGATTAAGACCTATCAGATTAGATAAGTATTAAAGTAAATCGTGAATGTCGGACGCGATACAAGTCCTGGTGTTCCAACACTGAAACCTTGGTGACGACCCTACGTAATGTGAACTTTCAGGCTGGAGAGTTAGCAAAGCTACTTGTACATAGTCATATCCAGGTTCTGGTACATGCAGAGATATCCGTCGCCCAAGAGACGTCGTACTTTATCGGGAATCTCTCCTCTCTCTTTCGCTGCGATGATATCCTTAGGATCTTTCGAGAGCCACTCCAATGCTTCTGGGCACCGTGTTACTGCCGGAATATTGTAACCATTCTTTTCTCCTAAACAAGAGGGGTCGGATAGCCACAAAATA
>OX421447.1:56275903-56290903 GCA_949126865.1 Montipora capitata | reverse complement strand
ATCCTCGTAGTTAAGAACGTTACTCTTTGTAGTTAACCAACCCGTTGGCGCTAAAAGCCTTTTCAGGTCTCTCCACATCCAAATATTTTCGGGCTAAGTAGGCAAGCATAGTGCCCTAGGTTTTACTGACAATCAGGGAACAAAAAATGCGAACAACGTCAAAAATTGTCGTGTGTTTGATTACACTTTAATGCAAAGAGATTCCGTACAGCAATGAAATCGGCACTAGTAGGAAAGGGCGCCCCTGAATCAAGATACCAGTCGCTTCCAAAAGGTGTCATTTCTTCTACGACTTTCCACATTTCCATTTTTCACTTGTACAAAATACTACTAACCTCCGCGAGAATAATATCTGCTGAGAAAAATGACTGCTCCAAAAGTTGTTGAACTTGAGCGAGCTTGACAGAGTCGTCTTTGTCTGTTATGATCTGATAGAAATACGCTCCCTCGCCGTCCTTTTTACGAACATCTCGAGATCTTCACAAAAATTACCAAAACAGTGATAACATTGGCAAAGAAGAATTCAAAGCAACATTGGCCCTTTCTACGTATACTAGAGTCAAATCGTCCTAGGCGAAGAACAAAATAGTTCGTTTGATAAAATACGGGAAACAGACGGATTATCCACCCTGAAGAACTAACGCCTGTCAACAGTCCAGGATTGTTATCAATTTTGATAACCATGTTACGTCACAACATGGCGGCCATTGCAGAAATCGGAGGATTTTGTATACACTTTGCTTTATTCGTTTTTGTTCGGAACTGGCTGGGTTATCTACCCGCAACTCTACTCGATATGGACAAGAAAGGAACGTTCTTAGCCTTTCTCAAAGATAGCGGTGGCAGAGCGGGTTGAGCGGTTGGAAATGTTAGCTGTAAAGTGGGACAGCGCATGAAATTGGGTCCCAAAGTCAGGTACGTTTTCCACTTTGTCGTTAAATTAAAGGTACTTGTAGATTTTTCCAGCATTTGCAAAAAAAATGTCGCTATCTTTAAGTCTTTTATTTGAACTTTCACGTGTTTTTGCTGTTGTGCACGATCTATTAAAAATGTGCAAGGGGGTATTTGATTTGCGATGTGCTCTTAATAATGACGGCCATATTTGATTGATTTACTCCTAGGCGTTGAGATGGCGGATGCTGATGCCCACAGGAAAAAATTAGCAAAATTATGTATACTTTGTGGCCCTGCAACGTCGAAAAAGACTAAAAGGCCTAAAAACAAATTCAAGGATGACTTTCAACGATATTTTGGTTATTAATTCTGAAAAGTGCAGTGGAATCGAAGGCTTGAGTGACACAGGAACAATGCCTGTCAAAAAAGTGATGGCCGTTGATCACCTGCAAAGTGTAGCAAAACACAACTTTATGAGTCCAATTGTTTGGATCCAACCTGGTTATGTATTCAATTACACGTAGCAGAATGGCAGTGGATATTTATTGAAACTTCATCCGGGGAGTCAGTACAACATTATGAAATCCTGGTTAAATGGTTTATCGATGGAGATCCCTGCTATGCCAGAAGGAGACATTCTGACTGCCAGAGCTAATGATCAGGTTTTGTCAAAGAAGTGGACTGTGCGCAAAGATAAGCATCTTGACGTGTGTGTTATACAGAGGTTGGTACCAATGATGCAGTTTTGCAAAGAGATGAGAAGCTTGCACCAAGGTAATGCAAATGCCACAATTTATAATTTATGAATCCTACCACCTACATTTTGTGTTTTGGAATATTTTTTGCAAATCTATTCTCTGTTAAAATTGTCCATTATGGGGACTATTTTAATCATTACCAAATGCCCAAATTGTTAGGACTGAAGAGTGACTGAAATGCATGAAGAAACCATTCTTTACCTATTACCTGTTTTCCTTTTTGTTTACCAAAATTAACATTTTGTACATTTATGCAGTAGCTTAATTAAACCTGCCAACTGTTTTTTTAGTAAAAGGCTTGAGATTTATTTAGTAGGGTTTCTTTCTTCAATGTGTAGTTCCATAAAATGTCCATACCTCCCCCACAAAAGGTGCGTTTTGGCACGATTTCACCATCTGGAAATTCTAATGAGGTTTCTTTAAGTGTTTTGGTCTTTTTGCACCCTTCCTCTCCCTGGAATTTGAAATCCCTTGTGTGTGTGTGTATGGAGATTTTTTTTAGGAGCGAGTCTTTGGATTTTCAACTTTGCATGTAAATTGAACAAAATATATTGAACAAAAATATACAAAAGATTGTGGACCAGATTTACTTCACATTGACAGCTTTTTAATGGGGACTGCTTTTCATAATTATAAAATTCCTTTTATAGGGAAGATATCTGTTTACAAACATTGATTTCAAATTTCTTTTGATATTTAAATTTGCCAATAAGGCTCTAGTTGGCACCTTAATGTTAATAGGTGATGTCATTGATATCCTCACTATATAGCAAGCTGAGCTAGAGTCAATGCCTGAAAGAGGATGGGTGGGCTGACTGTTTTCATAATCAACTAACACATTTGACAATATATGCACTTGCATACTGTTATTTTAATTAAGTGGCTTAATTGTTGTGACTTGATCATACGTATTTTAAAATTCATTAACAGTAAATGGCCCAAAAGATTGGAAGAAGCAAAGACTGACACTTCAAAGAAACAGCACCTCCTAGATGATTGCTCTGCCACATCTGATGATGTCATGCTATTGCATAAAGAGGCAAGTAAAGAAAGATTGTCATTGACAACGTATAATAAATATTATACAACTCAGGGCCGTAGCCAGAAAAAAAATATGACTATGAAGTATTTTAAGTGTTTATGATGAGTACATATTTAAGACAACTCTGGAATCACGCTTTATTTTAAAATTTCACGAAACAATGACAGAGGTAAGTGCCTCGGTTTGCCTCATACTAGCTACGGCCCTACAACTTAAAATACTTTGTGCATGTAAGAAACACCAACGCAGTATCACAGGGCTGGTAACTAAAGAGTCTACTTCATTTTAGTTCCATTTTTTGGCTAAATCACTGAATAGTTCTCATTCTGGATAACTAATTGTTTAAATTGTTGTTTTGGTCATTTTATGATTTGGAGTTTTGGTGTATTAATTCATTGAATTTGGTTTCTTACATCTTCATTATTTCGTTTTCATTAAGAGGACTCTCATTTCTATTTAAAATTCTTTTTTTTTAATTTGGTTGAATGATGTATTTCTGTCTTAAGTTTAGTACGTTGTAGAGAAATACTAAAGCCCATTTGACAGTATCATATGATACATGTACATTTTTCTTACTTTAGAACAAAAAGATGATCCGCGAAATTTTGCTCGAAGTTGTGAAAGAGCAAAGACGTTCTGCAAACACTCAGGGCTCGAAATTGCGACCAATACAGTCGCATTTGCGACTAAATTTTTCCCTTTGCGACTAAAATATCTGGAGAAGTCGCAAATTTGCGACTTGTTGTCACCTTCGCTCTTTCGAAACAAAAGGGTTAGCAGTTGCCACTTTGCTGCTACTTTTGCTAAAATAAATAAATGTCAAAATTATTTTGTTTCTCGCTGTGCATTTCTCTGAAGATAGCGTAATTATAGAGTAATTTAGCTGCGATGTTACGTGCACAGCTCCATTCCTTCGATCATTCGCCATTTGTAGCGGTTTCTTTACACACAAGTATTGCGGGCTCATATTTTTTTGCTAAACCGCTGACAACACAATGCAGCGCGGCGATTTTGCGACTAAAATTTGCGAAATTGCAACTACATTTTCGTATCTTGTCGCAAAATTGCAACTGGATTTTTTCGTTAATTTCGAGCCCTGCACGTTCGTACGGTAATATGTCTTTGGTATTTAAGCTCTGCACACACATACAGAGAGTCATTTCAGCGGCTTTAATTTGGCAATATTAATGTCATAATAACGTGTAAATAAAAAGTAATTTTCCCCTTGGACCATCGCGGCTTCCTGTGCATTCGGCAACTCAAGAGCTGTTTCAAAAACGAAATTATTAACTTTTCTTGTTTCACTTATATTTTATACAGAATGCCCCAGTTTCGCCTCCGAACAAAAAGAAGCCGACTGATGACTGATGAAAATATCATGCCCAGTATCGAAGAATAAACAGTGCATTTTAGCTTAGCTGTTGTCGTCTCCTCTACTGTTATTTTACTCGGGACAGTTGTTAGATTACGTATTCAAAATAAAGCCTAGAAATAACTTTGCCCAAACATTCCACATTGTATGCATTTCACTGTGATATAAGCATTGAAAATTCCTTCCTCTTTGCCCAGCGTTTCGCACTATCGTCCGCCATTTTGAATTTTCACGCAGTTGCTTATCAATAATGTCACGTTGACGCGAATTTGAGCAGTGATTGGCTAATGGTTTGTTTTGGTAGTGGTTATCAAAATTGATAAAAATCCTGGACTGGTCAAGCCAAAGCAAGGTTAATACTTCAAAATTCATTGCCGTTCTCTCGTAATATAAAAACTTTAGTAATTTTAACGTAACTGCGGTGCAAACAAGGCTTAACCTGATAGTTCAATATTTGGTATTTTCAGGAAGGGACTATTAATGAGGTAACACTGACATGATCTGTAAGCACAACAAACTTGAATACAGGAGAAAATTAAGATAAAGAAGAAACCTTACTTCAAATGCAAGAATGGGTCTGCTTTCAATACTTGCTGAAGAAGGGAGTTGAGAAACTCCTCTGGATCTGGAAGCAAAAGAGGTATTCAATTAAAAACCGATCCCATAAAATAACCAACTGGTGGAGGTTGAAAATATTTCAATTTCTTAATAAATTTAAAACGTTTGTTGTTGTCCAACCACAGGGGGCCCACACAATCGGATGTGTAGCCGATTGTTATTTTATAGTAAATGTACTGGATTTACCGTTTGCTTCACCTATAGCGATATATCGTTAACTATGTATGTAAATCAATGATAAATAAACGTTGAATTACCTTACCTGTGGTTTATAGTCGTCCTTTTACCTCAAAAGCGGTTTTTTGAGCGATCTTGAATGAATTTGAGTTCGCCGTTTACTGTTCCATATATATGGAACAGTCAACGGCGAACTCAAATTCATTCAAGATCGCTAAAAAAACCGCTTTTGAGGTAAAAGGACGACTATAAACCACAGGTAAGGTAATTCAACGTTTATTTATCATTGATTTACATACATAGTTAACGATATATCGCTATAGGTGAAGCAAACGGTAAATCCAGTACATTTACTATAAAATAACAATCGGCTACACATCCGATTGTGTGGGCCCCCTGTGGTCCAACAGGGATTGTGACTAATCGCATCTATGTAGTTTTTAAGAATTATCCTTTCAGTTCACGACTGTAGTTTGCAAATCAAAAGGAACATGATCGTTACATTTAGGGTGCGTTCAAGTGACCATATTCCAGAATACAAATACACGGAATAGAAATTAGAAATCCTTCGTTTTTACGAGATCCACATTCAAATATTAAGATTGTCGAACACCTTGTAAAATGCTATTTTAAACAGATCTTCATTATTCTTGTTGCTTCAAAACGCCAGACATACCGTTTTCACTCATCACTCCACATATTCTTATTCCGAAATAGGGTCAATGGAACACACCCTTAATATCTTCACTGCAGCATGCCGAGGCAAACATTTTTATTTTCACTACATACTTTTTATTGTTCATCAGCAAAACTTCAAATAGTTACCTTTTTCCTCATTAATAAGTCCAGCTGTGGAGCTGAGTTTGTCAAGCAACTCTCTAAGCTGGAGGACACGGTCTGCTCGAACAAAACCATGCCTATACGTAAACAAAAACATGTAACTCATTTGGCCTGTTAAAACCTTTCAACCATGAATATGTTGTGCCAGTATCCATAGAGTGAAGACATTCTATGATATCTAGTAAATTTAAGGTGCTCACCAAAAATTTCCAAAAGCTTACAATATAACGTGGGAAATTATGACTGCAATCCAGTCTCTGCTGAAATCATTTTTTTGTTACATATTTTCCAGTTTATTCCTAATCCAACCTAGAATTACAATTTTTTCCTACAAATGAAATATAAATCCTACTTCCTTGCTACTTCGGTTGGAATAAAGAACTTTATTTTATTTTCATTTTCGTGGTTCCTCGCTTTCTGTTGACACTTTTAGATTATACTCTGCCACACAACGTTTCCTGTCAAGTATATGCCAGTGTTAACAAGCGACTGTAATGTTCGAGAATCGTCTAGAGAATGCAGTGTCATGCCAAATCGGTATTGCCTACTCTATAAATAGAATAGTCCTGAGGTAATGCATAGAACATTCTCGATCATCCAGCCTTTCTAAGTACAAAGCAGAATTTGCAAAAGAGTGTGGAGTGGCATTCGTATTTGCTTTAAAGGTGTATGCTGCTGAACACAGAAGCACCCTGCACAACAGCCACTTAAGACCTTTGGCCCGGGATCACATTCCTTACATGTACATCAGGTGAAGCAAGCTTAGTCGTACTAACTAATATGTGCAGTGTCATTTATGGCTCAATATCATTCAGGAGATGTTTCTGATACTGTGGTCAGCACCTTAATCATTTGATCAAAGAGTGTTGTGTGCCAGAGAAGTCCTTCCTTTTACCTTGTCTTAAAATAAACTTTAGACTCAAGACTCTACTAACAGGGAACAGGGGCCTGGCTGCCATTGTGCGTTAGCAGTGTATGAGCCACTTGTTTCTGACTTACAATCTCAAAGGATTAACAATGGACTCCCGTAGCACACACTGCACTTCATCGTATTCTTGTAAATCAGCATCTTTCCTCCGTCGATGCAGCAGAGTATCGAAAACCCACGAGAAGGCAAACATACTATACAGCGTAGCATCAAGGTAACACGAGTTGTGGTGCCCCTGTAGACCACGCATGTTTCCACAGTATTCATCTTCGAGGGAAACAGGAGGCTCTGTTACGCCTTTCACAATGGGTGAAGGCAAACTCCCAAATTCTAATATCAAAAGAAAAAACTACATGTAAAAATACAGCACTGTGGTAACTGAAGTTCCCCTGATTCTATGAAGACTAAGGATGTTTTTAAAATGTCTGTTGCACCTCTGATCAAAGGGAGGGGCACTTTTCTGACAAATATAAGAATACCTGTTTCGTCTAGGTTCACTTACGGGCAATTTCTGGTCATATGCAACCTAAGAACCTACCAGATGTTAAGTTTTATTGATATGAACAATAGTATTATGCTCTTATAATTCTAATAATGCACGTTTAACAATTAATTCTTAATTTTAAACGTGCATAGTTTTGTTTCAGTTTTATCTCCCAATGAGAAACTCACCACCAAAAACAAGCCTTTTTTTTCTTTGTAGTTACTAGGAAGTTGCACTGGTCCAGTGGTCAGTGTTTTCAATTGGCTTAATTTCCTTTCAGTAAGTTATTTTATCATATGGCCCATACGGCCCCGCACGCACTTTCATTGTAAAACTATTGGGAAAATCCCCGTATGAGGGCCGTACGCATTAGCGCAAGCAGGGCCAGAAAAAGCCATATGCAGGCACGGTGGCCTCGTGGTTAGTGCGCTCGACTCTGGATCGAGTGGTCCGGGTTTGGGTCCTGGCCGGGGACATTGTGTTGTGTTCTTGGGCAAGAAACTTTACTCTCACAGTGCCTCTCTCCACCCAGGTGTATAAATGGGTACCAGCTAATTTAATGCTGGGGGTAACCCTGCAATGGACTGGCATCCCATCCAGGGGGGAGTAGAAATACTCGTAGTCGCTTCATGCTACAGAAACCGGGATAAGCTTTGGCCTAATGGGCAACTAAGCTCGTAAGCTGACTTTACCTTTTTACCTGCTGGGACACCTACTACTCCGTGCGAAAAAATTTTAGAGGATTTCATCACTTTTAAACATCCAAGTTATTTAATGCCAGAAAAGCAAATGCAAGCAACATATTAGATACATTTCCTGTGTAACAATTTCTTACTTATTTTGTCCAAACTTCGTATTCTTATTGCTCATGAATAGTATAAAGAGTCCACAAGATAAACTGCTTATTTACTGAGTTTAGGTCGGGACCAACAGGAAAATATTTGGCCCAAGGTCATGGTGTATTCACCAAGCGCAGCGTTAACTGTAAATTGGGCATGTGCCCTGTTTCTGTTTTCATTTATCATGAGCTATTAAAATTCAAATTACAGTTAATTAGGGTTACATTATTTCAATTGAGAACAAAGGTCAAGCCAAACTGAAAGTTTAGTTAACACAAAAAATTCACCTGTGTTTTTTCGTTTTTAATTTACAGCCTGAATTATATCAAAAGTCACAAAAGCAAACTGTTTCATGGATGTGTTTTCAGTGTTAGTAACAGCCAATGCTAAGTTAGTTGTTATTGTATCTTACGTCAAATTGACAAATGTTTTTTGGACAAACTTCTGGAGTCTTGACCTGAGGGGCATTAAGTCACGAGTTTAGTGCTTTTATCAGTTGCTTTTTTGCTGTCTGCCATTGTTAACTAAAATTTCTCAGTTGCTTTGATTTCTACCATCAGCATGACAATAGCCCCTGGAGTTGTGTGAGAAATCCTTTGAAATGCTGCCTTTGATTTTTTTTTTGACTGACAGAACAATATTCTCAAACAAAATTTACACATAGGAAAACCCTGAAGGCTGTAGTGGCACAATAACACACATAATTATGCATGTACCTTTTCCAGACGGACTGTTTTCACCTGCTGGTGAGTTTGGAGTAAAGCGCGAGTCTTGCCTGCAGTGATTTAGTAAAGTAAAGAAACCTCTCCCAGCTGGGCAGGTAAAGTATCTCGTTCCATGAAACACTCCATCAGAACATGCTGCTTGTTCCTTTTCCTACAACGAAAGTATTAAACATAATTCATTTTTGTTTGTATTATTGTACTCAGTTATGGAAGATAGCAGGGTAGTCAGCTTTCCACCAATATGTCCTGGGTTCGATTACTGGACAAGGTGCCACAAATGGTCAGAGTTTTTTTTTTTTTTTTTAAGTTTGTTTCTCTGGTAACTCTTAACAAAACCCAATATTTGAGCTGTTAGATATTAACTTGACTTGAAGTCTTCCCATCCAAGTCACAGATCACAGGTCAGGTTTACAGGTCATTGTCTTAACATCATTAAAACAACCCTAATCCTTTCCTAGGGGTGCAGGGATGGCGCAATGGTGAGAGCACTCGCCTCCCACCAATGTGGTCCGGGTTCAATTTCTTGGTTCTCTACTCTGCACTGAGAGGTTTTCTCCGTGTACTCTGGTTGTCCTCAAAATTCAACATTTGACTTGATTTGCGTTAATTGTTAATTTCAGTTTACAGTGTCCCCAATTAGTGGTCCAGTGCTAGAATGACTAGACACTTAAATAATTTAAGTTCCTTTCGTTTCCTTTCCTAACCTAACCTTGGGCCAAAATAATAGGCTAGTGCACCAGCTACTAAGATGATTTACCTATTTATATTTTTCCACGATTACAGCTTTAAAATCAGAAAGGGCATAAATAATGCAACCAATCACTTATCTGACATAAGGACATAGTTTGATGCTACTCAGGTTTGGAAAAATTTGAACATAGCTTGAAGAAAGTTACAATTCAAACAAAGAAAATGATTCAACAACATGTCCATGGGGTAAAATTTAGTTCAAAACAACTCATAGCATACATAAACTCTTGTAAAATTTTGATTTAATACAGTACTGTTGATGTATTCTCAATAGTGATTGTTTTTCTGATGCCAAACATATCATTTTCTTGACTCCGAAGGGCTTGTCATTAAGCAAAGGCTTAATTGGGTGGCCATTTTCCACTGCCAAGACTATTTAAAAGGGAGTTGCGCAATAAGTAAAATGCTTTACTTCATCTTCTTGCCTTCTTGGAACATTTTTCAACAGCCTTTATGTACAAGGATTGGTCAACATGGAAATGACTTAGAATGCTGTAGAACATAAAAATTTAGCACAATGTTGGAATCAAAATGTTTCACCAGAATTGCTCATCCTTCATTGATCTTGGTTGAATGTGAGTTGTTACACAACACTCAGTTCTGCAACCACTAAGTCAGGGTCAAGCGCAGCCCTTTGATCTGGGGACAGTATCACAGTTCAACTCAACTCATGTTTGTTTGGAACTACAATTAATTAGTAATTTTGGCTGGAGAGGTGGGATCCCTGTGTCACCAATACTATTGCTAGCTTGGTGTCCATTCTTTCAGTCAATATGATTTTGCACATGCACTACGAATGTCCAGTGGTCATATCATAATTCCAATACTTGCACTGTCGGTCCCACCACAGCACGCTTTACAAAGTGCAAGGTAAGAGGTCATATTGGGAAACTAACCATTCACATGTTGCTGGAAGAATCCACCAAGGTCACGCACAATTTAGTGACATCTCATGAGCATTCACGAGTTTTTCAGTATCGTTATGTGCTCAGACAGAGCTTGGCTCAGAGCTGGACTTCCTCCACTGTAGATCAGATTCTTGCCACAGGAGATCGACTTTACCTTAATGATCTTGAAAGTAGATCCACTGTTGTTTTATTGTATCTACTTTACATTTACTGTTATTATTAACGTGCATATAAAAATTTATGTTTGTACCCGCAATGCCATGTACCAAATCTTGCCACAGGTAATGTTGTTAGTTGTTGTTAATGGGAACATAGCTTTTCAGCGAGTGATTAACCCATTGACTCCCGGTTTAGGCCAGTTTGGACATCAAAGGGTATTGTTATTTCATTCATAATAAACTCTTGATGAAATTTCACACATTGTGTGACGAATTGGACTAATTGAGTAGTTCCAGCTAGTGACCTTGGAAACTTCCACTGCTTTTTAAAATCACCAACTGCAGTTGGTCTTGTGAAAGAATTCCCTGGCCATGATGGTCATTATTGTACCAACACCATTACTTGTCTGTTTGTCCAGTATCAATTTGCAGCATTTCACTTGCCATTTGCAACTTCTAGGTAACTTTTGATTACCGCTGAACTCTTAACTATCCGGTAGCCTCGCAGCTCTTACAAGGTCTCACCTGATTGGAGACCACCCTAACCCTTAACAAAAGAACAAATAACAGGAACAATGGACCCTAGGCCTAAAACCTAACCCTTTTGTTTTAGGCCTAGGGTCCATTGTTTCTGTTATTTGTTCTTTTGTTAAGGGTTAGGGTGGTCTCCAATCAGGTGAGACCTTGTAAGAGCTGCGAGGTGACCCTAAACACCTGTCAGATTGTTTCCGGACTGTCAGATTGTTTCCGGACTCTAAATTTTTCGTTTATTACACAAGTTTGATCGTCAAAGTTGTGTATTAAACAACTTTGACGGTCAAACTTGTGTAATACACAACTTTGGCGGTCAAACTTGTGTATTACACAACTTTGACCGTCACTTTTGGCGGTCAAAGTTGTGTAATACACAAGTTTGACCGTCAAAGTTGTGTATTACACAAGTTTGACCGTCAAAGTTGTTTAATACACAACTTTGACACATGAGCTCACGGCGACAATTTTTGGACGCCGCCATTGCGAAAAAAAATATTGAGGTGAAAAACAAACTCGCAGTTTGCTCTATCTAACAGAAAATGCTTGTGAAGGACTTTCCTTTGCCTGGTCTATTCGACCCGGCAAGGATAAGGCATTAACTTTTCATTTTTGAGGAGATAATCCGCTCTGAGTCATCCGTCCAGTCGGAGTGACTTAGTCATTCCGACGATCCCAGCTTTAAGGCAAGTGCGTTAATTCCTCAAATAACAACGTCAAAAGTGAAAAAAAAGATCAACAACAACTGATGTACGGATGCAACAGAAAACGTGAGCGTCAAAGGATGTCACCAAATGTGCAAAAACTACCTCGTTCCGTGCAAAAAAAGAAAAGAAACGAACAAACAGCGAGTTAACTATCTACATGTAGTTGCTCGCAGGCGAGCGTGAGACAAAACAAAACATGCAAATTTTGAAGTCAACGCTCGACAAAATCAATTTCGTATAAGATCTTTCGTAATGAAAGGGACCATCTAAACAGCAACATTATTTTTAAAATAACTTGTTTTTTATTTGCTGCAGCAAACTACAGCGACACTACATACACTAGGGAGTCGTTGTTCGTTTTCGGTCAGTTCAGACCATCCGTAAAAAATGAAGCTGTCAATCACAGATTTGTTTACAAAGAGAGAGCTCGGAGTTCGTGCAAATCTTTCCAAACTTTTAAGTATGCGATCAAATGAGAAATGTTTTGCTTAAACAAAAAAAGGCAATCGCTTAAAGAAGTAAGATCATATAATTGAGATAACGGTGTGAAAAAGGTGGAAGGTAATTGAAAACGAAGGCGGTGAGCAAAGTGAATTCAGTGAATTCGACTTTGAATTCCTCTTTTTGACAGCAGAATTGACGACGAGTGTAAACTTTTGACTGATAAACATGAAAGGAAAATTTTGTCAAGAAACTTTAGACTCGGTTTGTTTCTGTGTCTTTTTTTTTTTTTTTTTCAATTGAAGGAACATTTACGCTTATTTTAGCTTTACTCTAATACAAGCAATCAGCTCATCCAATTTACTGCGGCTAAAATTTTATTTTTAGTCGCAAGTTAGTCATGGAATATACGCATCAAGGATCGCATAAGCAACATTAAATTTTACTTTTTGGCGTGGATAGAAAAAGGCACAGCGTAGCCAAATAAGTAACGGTCGTATCAATAAAAGAGAGGAGTTTCAGTAAAAAAACGAAGCGAGTTAAGGGCCCATACGCACTAGGCTGAAGAAATTTGTTTGGCTCAACAAAAATTGTCTCCGCTAAATTTTCAATTTGCTAATCGTGGCCGCACTTGAAAACGCTTTCTTTAGGTTGTAAAATATGTATAATTGACACTCCTAACAAAAATTTGAAGTTTGATAAGGCTTGACAAAATTTGGTGAGAAAAAAAATCACTGTGCACATTCGTAGGACGGAAATGATGACAGATTTTTTCGCAAAATAAGCAAACATTTGCCCACTGCGTACGAGCTCAAAACCAGTCGCATCGCAGTATGATCTGGGCGACCAAAGGTCTCTCATGATTTAAAAGCTCCATCGGAGATCAGTTAATGAGCCTTTTACTGAAATTAAAATACAATTGTTCAGTTCAGGCGGACAAAATGCGTTGCAAGAGCCCCAGGTATGATCGTATACCATACGTTAAGAGTTGTCTCACCGCAACAGCCGTTACTTTATTGCCAAACTACCCTAAATGTATTATAGGGCATAAGCACGATAGCTACTGATGGATTCATTCATTTTTTTCAATACTGAGATTTGGGCAGTTTCGATAGTGACTAGACAGGCCGACTTTAGCGCCAAAAACTACGATCTCATTATATATGGCGATGTTTTTACGCGGGAAAAATGTTGATCTTACTTATGCTTCTAGCGGTAAATTAAGGGAAATACCGAAGAAAAAAGGTTTTGCCGGATCCTCTGGATTTGAGGCAATAAAGAGTTGTTTACGTAAAAAGGATCTCACCTCTGACCAGCTTCGCATCATCAGAGGCATCATGCGGTACTTGATTTCGATTGCAGCTGTATGAACGACAAACCTCGCCAATTTGACTTGAAGGTTGCTTAGTATGCATCTTTTTTGGGGGAGCTTCTCAAGTTGAGCTCATACAAGGATCAACGAGTAAAGCGTTATCACTTTCTTAAGTGGGAAATGAGCTCAAGCCCAGCAAAAACTAGCGAACCAAGCGGGCCTTTGCAAGGAAAACTATTGCCAGATCTTGATTGACAAGTCGGGTAACATCAGTCACGTGATTTGAAGTTTCCGGATATTTTTAGATATTAAGAAGTAAACGCTTGAGGGGGCATAGAAAGTGTTAGAGAGGATGCGACTTTCTGATAACCTCTGAAGTTGCAGACGAGGCAGGCACTCAGGCAGAATGTGTGCACCACCCAACTGTCCAAACTGGGTGCAACTGTCAACTTAGAACGCTATATTACGCGCTAAATATTTTTGGCGCACTGAGGATGATAAGATGTAAAAGAATTTTCTCGCGACGAGCTATCCTAAACATACTTTGAACGAATTCTTTAAATCACCGCGTCCAATTTTGAAAAAGCGCCGGCAAGTTTTTCAAGTTGTAGTCCATTTCAACGTTTGCCATGATATAGTTATTGGTAATAAAATTGCTTTGCTTTTAATGCAAAGACTGTTTCTTGTACTTTGAACAAAGCTAAAATACCGTGATAAGCCCCTTAAATGAAATCAACTACTCCCATGTTTCAAGGAAAGCTCAGTAGCAGAGGACGTCAAGTAAGGGCAAAGGTATAAGACAATTATTGTTGGTTATTGACTTTCGGCCATATGGTGGCTCTTAAAAGAGCAGTGTTTTGTACTTTTTGCATTTTTTGTGTATTTTTTTTTTTTGTGGCACGCAATAAAAGGGGAGACGTGAGACAACCTTTAACGGTAAATTCCGACAGCTACATAAAAGTAGAAAAATGGGACAAAAGACCAGTTTTTGTGGCTTGTTTATCATCGGTGTCATCGGTCGCTTTGTTGTCCCTATTGCTAAAAAGTGACTGAAAACACGTCCTAAGGCTCAACTGAAAATGTCAAGGTAGATTTTTCGAAGCAGCGCGCGTTAAGCAATCAAGAAAGTTTTTGATCGCTGACTAAACAAACCGCTTCAAAAATATATATTATAACTCAAAATATGCCTTGTGCAATTTACAGTTAAGTCTAACCACTCAATGGATAAAAATTGTTCGAAATTTATTCCAATCGCTTTGTTTTCTTTCAGGTATAAGTGCAAATATTATACACAGACGCCGCTGCCGAAACAAAATTTCACCACGAGTTTTCTGCTTGTCGAAATACACAAAACAGCAAGATTAATTAAGTTAATTGATCACTATCATGTTTCATGAGAGAACAAACAAGGTCAAATTGTGTAGAAAAGTTGCTCTTTCGAAAACTGTCACTGAAAGATAACTTACACAACACAAAAAAAAAACAACAGAGGAAATCGCTGAAGGTATTCTCGCAT
>OX421447.1:56257262-56275703 GCA_949126865.1 Montipora capitata | reverse complement strand
CAAGTCGGGTAACATCAATCACGTGATTTGAAGTTTCCGGATATTTTTAGATATTAAGAAGTAAACGCTTGAGGGGGCATAGAAAGTGTTAAAGAGAGGATGCGACTTTCTGATAACCTCTGAAGTTGCAGACGAGGCAGGCACTCAGGCAGAATGTGTGCACCACCCAACTGTCCAAACTGGGTGCAACTGTCAACTTAGAACGCTATATTACGCGCTAAATATTTTTGGCGCACTGAGGATGATAAGATGTAAAAGAATTTTCTCGCGACGAGCTATCCTAAACATACTTTGAACGAATTCTTTAAATCACCGCGTCCAATTTTGAAAAAGCGCCGGCAAGTTTTTCAAGTTGTAGTCCATTTCAACGTTTGCCATGATATAGTTATTGGTAATAAAATTGCTTTGCTTTTAATGCAAAGACTGTTTCTTGTACTTTGAACAAAGCTAAAATACCGTGATAAGCCCCTTAAATGAAATCAACTACTCCCATGTTTCAAGGAAAGCTCAGTAGCAGAGGACGTCAAGTAAGGGCAAAGGTATAAGACAATTATTGTTGGTTATTGACTTTCGGCCATATGGTGGCTCTTAAAAGAGCAGTGTTTTGTACTTTTTGCATTTTTTGTGTATTTTTTTTTTTGTGGCACGCAATAAAAGGGGAGACGTGAGACAACCTTTAACGGTAAATTCCGACAGCTACATAAAAGTAGAAAAATGGGACAAAAGACCAGTTTTTGTGGCTTGTTTATCATCGGTGTCATCGGTCGCTTTGTTGTCCCTATTGCTAAAAAGTGACTGAAAACACGTCCTAAGGCTCAACTGAAAATGTCAAGGTAGATTTTTCGAAGCAGCGCGCGTTAAGCAATCAAGAAAGTTTTTGATCGCTGACTAAACAAACCGCTTCAAAAATATATATTATAACTCAAAATATGCCTTGTGCAATTTACAGTTAAGTCTAACCACTCAATGGATAAAAATTGTTCGAAATTTATTCCAATCGCTTTGTTTTCTTTCAGGTATAAGTGCAAATATTATACACAGACGCCGATGCCGAAACAAAATTTCACCACGAGTTTTCTGCTTGTCGAAATACACAAAACAGCAAGATTAATTAAGTTAATTGATCACTATCATGTTTCATGAGAGAACAAACAAGGTCAAATTGTGTAGAAAAGTTGCTCTTTCGAAAACTGTCACTGAAAGATAACTTACACAACACAAAAAAAAAACAACAGAGGAAATCGCTGAAGGTATTCTCGCATTTGCGGAATATAAACGCACGATCGGATTGATTTATTAATTTTGTTGAAGATACTGATCTTCCGAGGTATGCTGAAGGCGAAAATTCTTTCAATTACCAATTTATTTTAGGACAAAAAAACTTGTTATTTGCAAAAAATTCACCAGTTGATCAATATAAAGGTAAATTTGGAAACTAATCAATACCCATTATTACGTTAATTGTGACGAAGGCCTTTAATTCTGCGTCCATGAAAACAGGCAATGCGCTCGGGGATTTTCAAGAATTTTTGACAGGCATACTAAGTTCTAAGTTAACAGTTGCACCCAGTTTGGACGGAAAAGCTGTAAAAGTGCCGTGACAGAGCCCTTATATTTTATGTCAAAGTTGGGTGGTGCACACATTCTGTCTGCCTGAGTGCCTGCCTCGTCTGCAACTTCAGAGGTTATCAAAAAGTCGCATCTCCTTTACCACTTTCTATGACGGCTACCATTGAAACACACATTGATCTCTTCTGACTGCGTAAATCTATGACTTAGGCGGTCTAACAACAGAAAGAAAGACATTTCAGTGAGGATTAGGGTACAAATATCTAGAAAATGCTGTAAGAATATATCTGGGTATTTTCATTTTCATTCTCTAAAATCCCTCAAAGACCCTTCTGAACACCCCTCAACACCCCCAACTGAAAACCAGGCAACTCCAAATTTTCCGCTAACCCTCCCCCTTTCCTCCTCCAAACCAGCTCGGGAATGATAGAAAACAAAAGCATTTCTCAAAGGAATGTCGAAGAATTTTTTTTTTTAAGCTACAAACTTTTCTTTTTTAAATCAATTACCCCCCCCCCCCCCCCCCCCTCAAGCGTTTACTTCTTAATATCTAAAATATCCGGAAACTTCAAATCACGTGACTGATGTTACCCGACTTTGTCAATCAAGATCTGGCAATAGTTTTCCTTGCAAAGGCCTGCTTGGTTCGCTAGTTTTTGCTGGGCTTGACCTCATTTCCCACTTCAGAAAGTGATAACGCTTTACTCGTTGATCCTTGTATGAGATCAACTTGAGAAGCTCCCCAAAAAAAGATGCATACTAAACAACCTTCAAGTCAAATTGGCGAGGTTTGTCGTTCATACAGCTGCAATCGAAATCAAGTATCGCATGATGCCTCTGATGATGCGAAGCTGGTCAGAGGTGAGATCCTTTTTACGTAAACAACTCTTTATTGCCTCAAATCCAGAGGATCCGGCAAAACCTTTTTTCTTCGGTATTTCCCTTAATTTACCGCTAGAAGCATAAGTAAGATCAACATTTTTCCCGCGTAAAAACATCGCCATATATAATGAGATCGTAGTTTTTGGCGCTAAAGTCGGCCTGTCTAGTCACTATCGAAACTGCCCAAATCTCAGTATTGAAAAAAATGAATGAATCCATCAGTAGCTATCGTGCTTATGCCCTATAATACATTTAGGGTAGTTTGGCAATAAAGTAACGGCTGTTGCGGTGAGACAACTCTTAACGTATGGTATACGATCATACCTGGGGCTCTTGCAACGCATTTTGTCCGCCTGAACTGAACGATTGTATTTTAATTTCAGTAAAAGGCTCATTAACTGATCTCCGATGGAGCTTTTAAATCATGAGAGACCTTTGGTCGCCCAGATCATACTGCGATGCGACTGGTTTTGAGCTCGTACGCAGTGGGCAAATGTTTGCTTATTTTGCGAAAAAATCTGTCATCATTTCCGTCCTACGAATGTGCACAGTGATTTTTTTTCTCACCAAATTTTGTCAAGCCTTATCAAACTTCAAATTTTTGTTAGGAGTGTCAATTATACATATTTTACAACCTAAAGAAAGCGTTTTCAAGTGCGGCCACGATTAGCAAATTGAAAATTTAGCGGAGACAATTTTTGTTGAGCCAAACAAATTTCTTCAGCCTAGTGCGTATGGGCCCTTAACTCGCTTCGTTTTTTTACTGAAACTCCTCTCTTTTATTGATACGACCGTTACTTATTTGGCTACGCTGTGCCTTTTTCTATCCACGCCAAAAAGTAAAATTTAATGTTGCTTATGCGATCCTTGATGCGTATATTCCATGACTAACTTGCGACTAAAAATAAAATTTTAGCCGCAGTAAATTGGATGAGCTGATTGCTTGTATTAGAGTAAAGCTAAAATAAGCGTAAATGTTCCTTCAATTGAAAAAAAAAAAAAAAAAGACACAGAAACAAACCGAGTCCAAAGTTTCTTGACAAAATTTTCCTTTCATGTTTATCAGTCAAAAGTTTACACTCGTCGTCAATTCTGCTGTCAAAAAGAGGAATTCAAAGTCGAATTCACTGAATTCACTTTGCTCACCGCCTTCGTTTTCAATTACCTTCCACCTTTTTCACACCGTTATCTCAATTATATGATCTTACTTCTTTAAGCAATTGCCTTTTTTTGTTTAAGCAAAACATTTCTCATTTGATCGCATACTTAAAAGTTTGGAAAGATTTGCACGAACTCCGAGCTCTCTCTTTGTAAACAAATCTGTGATTGACAGCTTCATTTTTTACGGATGGTCTGAACTGACCGAAAACGAACAACGACTCCCTAGTGTATGTAGTGTCGCTGTAGTTTGCTGCAGCAAATAAAAAACAAGTTATTTTAAAAATAATGTTGCTGTTTAGATGGTCCCTTTCATTACGAAAGGTCTTATACGAAATTGATTTTGTCGAGCGTTGACTTCAAAATTTGCATGTTTTGTTTTGTCTCACGCTCGCCTGCGAGCAACTACATGTAGATAGTTAACTCGCTGTTTGTTCGTTTCTTTTCTTTTTTTGCACGGAACGAGGTAGTTTTTGCACATTTGGTGACATCCTTTGACGCTCACGTTTTCTGTTGCATCCGTACATCAGTTGTTGTTGATCTTTTTTTTCACTTTTGACGTTGTTATTTGAGGAATTAACGCACTTGCCTTAAAGCTGGGATCGTCGGAATGACTAAGTCACTCCGACTGGACGGATGACTCAGAGCGGATTATCTCCTCAAAAATGAAAAGTTAATGCCTTATCCTTGCCGGGTCGAATAGACCAGGCAAAGGAAAGTCCTTCACAAGCATTTTCTGTTAGATAGAGCAAACTGCGAGTTTGTTTTTCACCTCAATATTTTTTTTCGCAATGGCGGCGTCCAAAAATTGTCGCCGTGAGCTCATGTGTCAAAGTTGTGTATTAAACAACTTTGACGGTAAAACTTGTGTAATACACAACTTTGACGGTCAAACTTGTGTATTACACAACTTTGACCGCCAAAAGTGACGGTCAAAGTTGTGTAATACACAAGTTTGACCGCCAAAGTTGTGTATTACACAAGTTTGACCGTCAAAGTTGTTTAATACACAACTTTGACGGTCAAACTTGTGTAATAAACGAAAAATTTAGAGTCCGGAAACAATCTGACAGTCCGGAAACAATCTGACAGGTGTTCCTAACTATCTGCACAATTTGACTGGATGCACACAAATTCTGATAAGTAAGGTTTGACTGCTCTTTGAAACAAAATGAAAGCCATGAAATTCAACAAACAAAATGTATAATAATAATAATAATAATAATAATAATAATAATAATAATTATTATTATTATTATTATTATTATTATTATTATTATTATTATTATAATAAATGCTTATTTCAACCTTTTCGCTTTGCTCACAAGTGCGGATCGTAATGAAACTGCGGATTACAATAATCTGGGCAATTTCCTATCATGTTTCAAATAGACTGATGCTTATTATTACAAATTATTTCAAATAGACTGATGCTTATTATTATTATTATTATTATTATTATCAAGGCTGTGCTCTAACGGCGCCCGGTCGCCTGAGGCGACTAACATTTGGCTTCGGGCGAGTGAGAAAAATTACCTGGTCGCCCGGCCGGGCACTCTGGCTTATTGTATTTCTAGCAGATAAGGCGGCTAAATATTTTAATATGTTGGTGGTTACAGTTTACCAAATCTCTCAGAAAATGTTTTTTCTTCGTACGAAACAATCGGTTCAAAGACCGTTCCACATGATTTCACATGTAACATAATCCGTGACTTTACACGTGACGGCCGGCGGCCGCACGAATTTCGATTCTTACTCAAAAATAGCATTAAATTTGGAACGTGGAGTTTGGCATTTTTTGGTTATAGTTTTTAAAGAGAGTTGTTACTTCTGCTCTGACAGCGGTAAAGCGCGGCAGGCGAAGCGGTGCAATTTACTTTTGTGTGCACCCGAGAATCGCAGTTTATGCAAATTTAATATTTTTACGATTTTTCGCGGCTGCGCCTGTTTGGCTAAAATACATTTAGGTTATGGTTGTTTTTCCCCTGTATATGAAATAACAAAATAAAAAAGGGAAAGAGATCATGTTATTTATGGTTGTTTTAGAAACAGAGCAATCCCGCGTTGTCTTTGGTTCGTGACAAATCATTGCGTGCATATGCCCTAAACAAATAACGCTGACTCGCGCTTCGACCGAATCCACAAAAAAGCTCATTCCACTAAACATTTTACTGATAATATGAGGAAAAAATAGTTTAGTTCTGTCCTGTAGCGATGATTTTCGTCCAGATCAAGATGACTTGCTCAAAAAAAAAATTGAAAGCTTTTGAGCCGCGGTGGTTTCATTGTTTTACGGCAGTTTTTACAAAAGCTCCACCGGAATCAAGCAGCATTGATTCACGTTTTGTTTTTAACCCAACTAACCAGTAAATAAGGTTTGCCTGTATTAGACCCAAACGTTTTTACATGAACCTGTCTCAATCGAGCTTTACTTTTTCACTTTTAAACCTTAAAAACATCGGTGACATTAGGGCCGTTTATACGAGAGAAAATATGCCGCGGCTTACATATGACGCGAACATCGCGGTCAGAGTAAGCCGCGGCTTATTTTCTCTCATATAAATGGCCCTATTGCCACCTTTCTTGTCTTTCTCAAGTATGGCGTGAAAAATTTGACAGCTTGCGGGTTTTTCTTGCACTAGCGAGTTCGACGATCACCAGAGCAGTAGCAGCAATGTTTTGCTGAGAGAGAGATGGATGAAGATCTTGCTGCGTTGTTGATTAATTAATTAAATAAATAAATAATTAATTAATTCGGGCGACCAACTTGGAGGGGTGGGCACCCCAGCTGAAATGCTTGGGAGCCCGAAGGGCTCCCCGAAATTTTCCTTAGAGCACAGCCTTGATTATTATTATTATTATTATTATTATTATTATTATTATTATTATTATTATTATTATTATTATTATTATTATCATTTCGTTCATTCACACGATATGTTGTTAACGTGGTTTGTAAACTAGGCATCAAGCCACGACCTATGGCCTTAAGTGTCTAGTGTTCTTCTCAAGATTCTTGCCGTTCCCAACAAGGAGGCTTTTTGTAGTAATAAAGTGCAATCTAGTCCAATTTTCTTCAACAATGTTTTCAAATTTTTGCTGAACGTCCCTAGTGCACCAATGACAATTGGTACGACAATTACTTTTCGGCAGCTCCAGATTTTCCCAATCTCTCTTTTTTAATTCTTGGTATTTTTCCATTTTCTCTTGTTCTTTGTCCAGCACTCTTGTATCAAAAGGGCACGCGATATCTATCACATAACATGATCTTTCTATCTTATCAAGAACAACTACATCAGGTCTATTATGCTCAATTTGATGGTCTGTTTGAATTCGGAAGTCCCATAACACCTTTACTTGATCGTTTTCTATAACTCCCTCAGGATCATGATCATACCACTTGTCTTTGCATGGGATGTTGAATTTCTGACAGAGTTTCCAATGGATAACTTGGCCTACCTTATCATGTCGCCACAATTTATACTCTCTTTGCGCCAATTTCTTACATTCCGCTACAACATGACTTACGGTCTCTTCTTGTTCTCCACATAACCAACACATCGGAGACACATCCTCTTTATCAATCCTGTTTTTAATGCTATTCGTCCGTAATGCTTGGTCTCGTGCAGCGGTTAGCAGTCCTTCAGTTTCTTTTTTTAGTATTCCCCTTTTTAACCACCCCCAGGATTTTGGGTCCCTTACTTGTTCTGTAGCTGTTTCAAATTGCCCATGTAATGCTTTGTTCTTGTATTTAGACATTCTCTCTTCAGACACTTCTATTTTTGTAGGCCCCTCCTCCAGAATATTTTCATCCGATACGAAACAAAGTAATCTTTCCTTACTTTCTCCAATGTATCTAAACAGACTGCCCACTTCAATGTTCACACAGTCTTCTACAGTTAATAATCCACGCCCTCCCACTGCTCTTTTCAGATACAGTCTATCTACGTCGGCTTGCGGATGGAAGGCTCTGTTTATTGTCAGCAACTTCCTGGTTTTGCGATCCAATTTCCTCAGTTCATCTTTAGCCCACTCGACAATTCCTGCACTATATCTGATTATTGAGACAGCTCTTGAGTTCATTGCATTTACCACATTTCCACCATTTAACTTTGATGTTAGAATTTTCCTTATCCGTCTGAAGTATTCCTTACATATCACTTCTTTCATGGCTGCATGTTTTAAATCGTCTGCTTCTAGTACTCCAAGATATTTATATCCTGATTCTTCTACTTCTCTGATACTGTTTCCATCTGGCATCTCAATCCCATCACACAAAACCAGTTTTCCTCTATTCATGACAAGAATTATTATTATTATTATTATTATTATTATTATTATTATTATTATTATTATTATTATTATTATTATTATTATTATTATTATTATTATTATGTCTGCAGTCATCCATTTGGAGACGCCCCATCTTACCAATTCCAAGCCCACCACCAGCTTATCCTTCATTTGTGGTAGATACCCAATCCATTTAATAACACCGTATCTGGGTAAACCTTCTGCCATTGGAACCTCAACCATAGTACCCACTTCATAGCCATGAGGAACCTCAACTACCATTTGATCTTTCACACCTGAAAACAAAAAAATCTTTAAATTATAGAAACACCAATGCGAAATTCAATATTGAAAGACATGTTTTTGGATTGGTTGTAACAGCTGTAGATCCATGCTTCACCATAGCGGCGGGGATCACACAACGGAATGAAGCTCCAATTACAACGTGCCCAGCTAAGAGCAGCCTAATATTTGCAAACGAAATTGCCTTTTATCTCAGGAGCCAGCTGGCAACTAACGGGAAAATTTTGGTCGCCAACTTATTTCATATATAACTTACATAAGAACACATTTTAAATGTTACTTTGCATGCAAGGAAAGTCATAATATAATAGTAAGAAAGAAACAGCACGAGAAAGACCTCTAAGGCCACTGTTGTTTTCGGCTTTCATGTCTTTAGTTTGGTGATGGTGTACTTTTGAGTTACTTGAAATAGAACGAAGCACAGAACGTTTCAAGTCCGTGTTTTCCATAGCAAGGGAAACACGGGTCCTTCATCCTTGCTTTTCACCTCTTCAAAACGTAGTTCTTTATTCTACGACATATTGCGTGGCAAACAACTTACCTTCACTGCAGATAAACACCTTACCACAATTGCTCGGCCAACGTCCCCATACGATTTTAAATGTTACTTTGCAAGCAAGGAAAGTCATAATTTAATAGCAAGAAAGAAACAGCACGAGAAAGACCTCTAAAGCCACTGTTGTTTTCGGCTTTCATGTCTTTAGTTTGGTGATGGTGTTCTTTTCAGTTATTTGAAATGGAACGAAGCACAGAACGTTTTAAGACCGTGTTTTCCATAGCAAGGGAAACATGGGTCCGTCATCCTTCCTTTTCACCTCTTCAAAACGTAGTTCTTTATTCTACGTCATATTGCGTGGCAAACAACTTACCTTCACTGCAGATAAACACCTTCCCACAATTGCTCGGCCTACGCCCCATACAACCATAATGCTCGTACCAGTCTCCGACCGGGATAGACGGTTTCAGTAGCCTCCAGAATTTCTTAAAGTACTTTTCTACCGATTATTAATCACCTTGTGTAGTCAATTTTGCATGCATCGCTTTCTAACTGAGGTGACAAGTTATCCATCCTACTGTACGTTAAAGGCACAGGTTTCTTTTTGAAGGTTCCATACATCCTTCGGTAATTTGCCTAAATCTACGTTTTCAGCATTCACAGCTGATGATGGATTTGAATTTTTCAATTAACGTTCTAGCTGAATCTTCGTCTCCCGCCCGCAAAAACTCACATACGTAATTCCTGAAACCGATTCATTGTTTTCCCGGCAAGAAGAACATGGTATTAAAGTGCGCCCACGATCCCATTTTTTGGAAGAAGCCGCTGAAACAACATGGCCCCTAGTGAACGCGGTGATCGAAGTATCGAAGTACATTTTGTGCTATTAATTAACAGTGTGTGAAACCGATAAAATTTTCTTGCAGTCTTTAGATATTATTTTAGTGGGGAAAAAAAGTGAGTCGTGTTCTAGCTACCAGTTCCGAATGATTTCATCATATGAAGATTGAAATACAGAAGTTGTCTCTATGTTTATCCCGGGTTATCTGACGTGATTAGCCAGCAGGCGAGCCGTTCTGATAATCTAGTCGCCAGCACTGAATTTTTGGTCGCATGTGGCGACCCAGTGAGTCGCAATTTCTAGCCCTGACAGTGCTTATGCAGGTTTTTTAACATCCCACAGAGTTCATGAACAGGGTTTAAGACAAGGGTTGCGGCCTATAGGTAGTTTCCACCTTACGTCATCGCCGCCATGTTGGTAGACGAAAACAAAAGATCTCTCTCTCATGAGCTCCTTTTGTTCGTCCACCAGCAACATTGCAGCATTGTTATCCGTGTCTCTAGAGATTGGTTGCAAACCACCTATACAGTATGGTGTCCTAGGTCCGCGACCTTTCCGAACATGATGCTATATGCCCTAGTTAACTAAAAACCATCAAAAACAAATGTGTCCGATAATTTCTTGATTATTCTTCTTCCACATGACAAAATTTCGGCTTTCCTGCTATCGGTATTCAAGTTTGTTGACAGGTGTGTTTACCCTGCGAGCAGAGTCTCTTTCGATCTTCCTAGCTAAGTCGGGAAAGTTGACCATCTGCTCGCCGCCTGTCACATTTCGTATTGAGCACGCGTTAAAAATTTAAATGTATTCGCTGTCAGTCACGCGTGACCAGTAGCCACAAAACCACAAAACGAAAACAAACAGTCGGGATATTTTCCAACAACTCTGGCAAACACACGACAATCAAGGAATCATTTCATTGGAAACTCAAGATAGTCCATACTCTTAAAATGCCATTTCATTTTTTTACAGAAAAACTGATAGGTTTCTTCTTTCCTCTTCCCGACTTATCTAGGAAGATCGAAAGAGTCTCTGCTCGCAGGGTAAGGTGTGTTAATTTGTCTTTCTAGAAAATCTCTGCTTTTGCGGCTCCGTAACTTTCATGGTCATGTTTACTTGGCTTGTGTAAAGATAAAACGCAACGGGAACAAGTGCCTTTTTGCAGAACGGATTTGCAGATCAACTTATTTCTGCGGTTGGGAACAAATTTTCTGCAGAGTTCTAAACTTTTGTTTTATCGACTCTTGAAAAATATCAACAATTTTCGCATAGCCAGTAGGGGTCCTTGGTCCGCGACTTATACTACTTATGACCCCAGAGAACTTAAATCTCGCAAAGGAGATAAAGAAAACCTTCGATAAATGGAAAAGGTCTTTGCTTTACCTGAATATTTTCAAAATCTTCTTTATAAATGTTTATATACGGGTTACCTTCTTTAGTCTGTCTAGAATACCTACATGGTCTTACAATGAAATGGAGCGTGTGTTAAGAGACGGTCAATTAAAAATAAAAGCAGATTTTATACTCACACCAACATCCAATACGACTGTAGCTGAGATGTATCAAGGATAATAAAGAATAAATAAATTTTCATGTTCGTACAGAAATCATCGAGATTAACAGGTATTTTTTTGGGACTGCTTACATGACTCGCGAACCAAAGACCAAATTCGCAATATCGCGGACGAAGGGCTCGCGATTACGTTCACCTTTTGTCGAATTACAAGAGAAATATTTCAGTTTGAAACTTGCCAATTTAATATTATCGCAAGCCTGAAACGAAAAAGCTATCTTCCGGGAAAATTTTAGTTCGTGGCGTTTTGATTCAGGTAAGATATTCAAAATTATCCCATTTTCCTCCGGATCACGGTTACCATACTGTAGTCCCTGTCTAAAAGGACTTGCATGAAAGTCTAACCACTTGGGGGTGTAATCACAAATAAGGCAAAACTTTCTCCTTGCTTATTTTAAGACCCTGGGAGTTCATGGGGCTAAGTTCGAGCCAACAACCTCCTGCACCATAGTACGGTGCTCAAACACAAGCTTCTTCCAGTATTTTTAGTTTACACTTGGGTATCAGAGCTCTTGAATTTCATATAATGAGTATTTATTAGAGTACTGTACATCGATGCACGTACATGTTGGTGATCCACGAAGAAAAATAATCGCATTAATTTATCATAGATGTTAAACCGGAGATTAAACTCTGTTCTTGTATAAACACTCTTTTGATTTGGCAAAAAAATGACAGTTATGGTTGCTGATCATGCAAATAACACTGTAAATATGAGCGTTTTATTGGGTCAGCGTTCTCCTTTATTCAGAGGCTCTTTATTTCACAGAAAATTGTATCTATTGGCTGGACATCATTTTTCTTTAATAGCTCAGTCCATGAAGGTAAAAAACAATGCAAAAATATTTTCCTGTTGCAATAGCAATTCCTACTTAGATTGCATTGGGATGCAAATGCTGCCCAGTAGCAAGAACTGTAAATTTGGAGCTTCTAAGAGACCACCAAGAAAATATGCTTCTTTGCTAGAGCTGCACAATAACCTGCATTATTGTGTCTTGTTCTTTATAAGGAAAATATGGCCTTTCACCACAACAGTACTAAAAAAGAATGAGACCCAGCTGTTTCTATTGAAGGAGCAAGGTTGGCGCAAAGCACTCACCCTTCACCAATGTGTCGGAGGTTCCATTCCCCCAGTGCACTGTGGTGTGTGGGTCAAGTTTGAAGGGGACGATTTCTAAAGAAACTGTGACGGTGTGTTAGTCGCAGAGTAAAACATGAAAATTTGGCTTTACTATATGATACAGGTCAAATTGCTACTGTGTAAAAAATTGAGCGGTTTCACAGTGGCAATTCAACCGTCATCAATTTGTACAATAAAACCAAATTTTTGCGGTGTCTGACACTTGCAGACGGCAGACCACAGTCCACAGACTAACCCTGACTTGCAGTTATCGAAAGCTAACCATTTTAAAGTGGGTGTTTAGACTTAAATATTGTTCATCAGTGCTATTTGAAATGGGTGCTTAGACTTAAAATAATACTGTTTATCAGCGCTATTTGTAGGCAGTCCAGAGTCTGCATTTGTCATACACCCAAATTCTTGTGGGTTACATTGAATGTGTTGGTTGTCTACTATCCTCTGTTCCACTCCGGCTCTTGCACTCACAATTTGCTCTTAAAAATTCAATTATTTTTAAGCTGTCAACATTATAAAAAAATCAAGATAACAGTCACCTGTTGTTTCATTACTTTGTGACTCATCTATCGGCACGGGGCCACTGTGGCTCTCAACGTTAACTGAAGGTTCCTTCAACAAATCATGGTTACTTGTTCCAGCACTAACATCTTCAGCAACTACTTTTGTTTTAGGATTTTTGTCCATCCAAGAGTCTGAATGCATTTCTGTCAAGGGCAGATTAAATTTTAAAATGTTACAAGACTGTGTTGTTTTGTACCAAACACAAACATCAGTTGTTTTCGGGTCTCTCACATTCTGGCCAAAGGTAGACTCTTGCAAGAAAATGTAGTATTAATGCAAACGGAAACTTCTACAATTATAACTAAGGAATAACTTTAAACAGAAGTCCACCTGGAGGGGAAAATTAAAATCAATGTTTTGGAAATTGTTTTTATCAGGTTATTTTGTCTTGCACATTTGCCCCGGCGCTGCCATCAGTTGTGAATAACTGGGGGGTATTTACCAACCATAACATGAAAAAATATTTGTGCTTTGGAGCCAAAAATTATGACAAGTTTTTTTCCCATATGTTCTGGCCAAACAAGTGATAATTCACTCTTTTGTTAGCTTTAGTCAGGCCTAAAAGATTCCTTAATAAAATTGAAGCGAAATATATCAGATGACTTTTGCAAGTAAACTAGGCTGCAGTAGATTTCATTTTCTCTACAATGGGATGCCAGAAATGTAAAAAACAAATAGTATACACCAGTAAACTTACATAATAGTCAAAACGCAATCCCTTTCCACCTTTTAAATACTATGAAAAATCACCGAAACGTGGAACGGGTCTGACGTTTTGTATTGCAACCACTCCCACTTCTTTGATAAATTCCACAAATTCCTTAGACACGCAACACAGGATAAGTAAGGCGGAACGTGTGTATCAACCAGGAAAATGAATCATCTTTTGCCTCAAATCATCACCTGTGACTTTTACTGGTTGATATACAAGTCCACCTTACTTATCTTGGCCATTTGAATCTGTGTGGCGCGTCTAAGGAATTTGCGGAATTTACCAGAACTGAGAAAGTGGGAGTGGTCGTAATACAAAAAATCGGGCAGGGTCCACGGTTCACTGATTTTTGTAGTACATAACATCCAAACACAGTGTAAAATAAACTCAGAGTAAGAATAGAGTCTTGAATAAACAAACAGTCATTATTTCTAGGTTTTTGCAGATTTTAAAAATTAATAAAAATATCACTGAGCATTCAACAGAGATCAACACATATGGTGAAAGAGCCCCTTTAAACAAAAAGCCCTGCCACAAAATGTGCTGTACCTCAGGCTCAAATGGACTATTTCTCAATCAAATGTGGACAAGTACGAAGCCTTTGATACATTATTTGTGTGATACAAACAGATTTCAGCAACAACCTGTACTACCACTCTCTTCAGTAATATTGTTCTAATGTTGTTTGTCTTCCTTGATTGTTAAAGACCCTGCATAACATTTTAAAGGGCTCTGTCTGCTTTCTTATGATTGTTAATCACCATCTTGGATTTTCAGTGATAAATGGTTGAATTCAAAACAATGCCTTTTAAAAAGCTCCTTCATGCTTTGTCTTCCTTTCTTTGAGTTTAAAGTTTTTCTGGTCTGAGAGGGGGTCGAATGTCTTGGATTTAAAACTAAGCATTTTATAATTTTCTTCATACCTCGCTGTGTAAGATATATGAAATATGAGAAAGCTGTGTTTATTTCATTTTTTGCTGACCTAAAAGTTTTCCCGCAATGCTGCTTCTTCCAATGCTCTTTAAATGGTCGGCAAGCTTTCCTACTGTAGCATCCTTACCCTCCAGTGCTACCCACATGTTCAAGAGAGCATACGCTTTTTCACAATTATTATTGTGACTTTCACCCATGTCATGATGATGAATTGCCGATGCTGCAATGTTAAGCTTCTCTCCCAGCTCACGCCAACAATATCTTAAATCATCAGCTATCACTAGAAGTTGTGGTTTGGTGACCACTACATCTCTGACGTCTGTTGTTTCCTCTACATAAACAAGAAACTATTTGTGAGGATACACAGAAACAATAGACTTTTTTTCCAACAAAAATAATTACAAAGCAACTCCATAGCTGTCCGCACTTTGATTAAACTCCCTACAATTAGAAGTAAATGAATGCTTCAAAACATAGCACCACTAATAAAACAATTCAATAGAATAAATGTCGAATTTCTGCAGATATTGTTGTTCCATGTGCATAATAGAACAAAGAGTTCAAGATTACATGGTAAAAATACTGGTAAGGCAATTTGAAGGGGAGGCTAATTATTTTATTGAATAACTTTTAAATATTAGTTAAAATTAATTATTATTGTTTGCATGTCCAAACGTCAAACTAAAATGCATTAGAAATTGATCCTTAACAGAATAGCGTTTTAGGTTATGTCAATGGGACTACAAGTACATGTATGTTTCATACTTTGGCCCTTTCAGAGACTTTCACTTATGTCCAGAAATGCATGTAGATGCCCTCCCAACCCTGACATCCAACACAAAGTGTCTCTTTATAAGTGTTACAGCCTTTACAACCTACATGTACACATGTATTTCCAACAATTAGGGAAGGAACCGATAAAGGTTAGCATTATTTTTAGCTTAGAGTAAATGCAGCTATTTATCTTTACAGTGCAACGCACGTTTAATACCGTGGCCACCCAGCAAAACTTTCACATTTGACAACTACGTGTAAATACGTCAACCCAAAAACCCATGCAATAATGTTCAACTTACAACCGTGCAAACTTTGCGAGGAGGCATAACTGTCAAACAAATTTGCACACCCTAATTGGCGGATAATTTTGTAAAAAACTTTGTTAGGTGGCCAAGCTACAAAAAATGTAAGGTGCGTCGCACTGTAATTGAGGAGTAGCATTTTGCAGGACACTTTGTGACATTAATAATTATTAGAGAGCTTTACATCCTAGGACGAGGACAACAACAAGTACGAGATTCGACTGCCTGTTTTTAGAGAAAATACTGAGCCTTTTCCCAATCGAAAAATGACAAAACTGCTGCTGTATTGGTGACCTGTTGTGCCACTACGACATTTTATGATTTACGATAGTATCACGTTTTTCTCGCCAAAATGATACTGGTTTGCATGCCCTCACTGTTGTTCTATGAGAAAACCTTGTACTCGTAGTCGTTCTCATCCTCGAATCTAAAGTTCTCTAGAGTCTGTATTCTGAGAAAAGAGCAAGGGGATGCTTAGTGAAACTTATTGAAATTGGCATGCATCTAATTAGAGTCAATCCTGGATGTACATATAGAGATGTTCAGATTGTATTTGATATATCTAACATCAGACGATTTAAAAAAATGTATCAACTGAAGTTAAAACAGTGAGAATGCAGTTGTTAGCTCCATTTAGTTTAATTTTGTTTAAAGTGCTACTATCATGACGAAATTCGCATCTTTCCTATATAAGCCATTTTAAGACATATACGTGTAATCTGTACAAGAAGAGTGCTGTTTACTATTTTCAAATATCTCTTTTCATTCCAGAGATATTCAAGTTTTTAAAATATGCAAATTAGCCAAGCGATGACCTCATAAACTCAACCGAATTTTGATCAAATATGATGAAAAAAGTGGTGCCTCATCTGCATGATCCTGCAAGCATACTTCTAAATGTTAGTTTGAGTTTGTGGCCTCACTAAATGTTTTTCTAGCTAAGATCACCAAAAATATTGAAATCAGGTTGGAGGGAACTGGAAAAGAGTGAGTTGCTATGAGAACCAATTCCTTTATAGCCGTAGGTGCGTTGCCTGTAGAACTATTAGCCTACCAAGTTCCAATGGTCTCTGCTGCAAATTGACCGAGATAGCTTTATTTATATATACTTGATGTTATAGTGGGTTGAGTGAATGACATCATCAGCCCTCTCATTAATTTTGCACAATTTTCAAACTTAAATATCTCCAAAACCAATGCAGATATTTCCAAACGGTAAACAGCGTTTTTATTATTTTCCTGGAATGCTATGTGATAAACATAAAAATCCAAGGGATAACAATTTGATCATAGTAGCACTTAAAAGCCTTGCACTGAAACAAATCAACAGCTGTTTCTTTCTTCTAGTATTTCTGGAGATCAACGCATGTACAGTTGTGCAAGTATCAACACCCTACAAAGAGTTACCTGGAATCATCAACATACCAGAATCACTGCTTTTATCTTTCTTAAACAGCAACTCGTAGTCCCCTTTGTCAATATTGACAAAGTCATGATATGCCTTTGAAAGGTGAGGCTGTTCAGTGATTGGTTCACTTTTTGGAGGTGAATTTCTAAAATGCTTGTCATCAAAATTCAGATGATCACTGAAACTTGCACTGTCAGTCCTTTCAATGTCATACATTGGAACATCGTCAGAAGGAGACAGCTTTGAGCTCTTGAATTCATCAAGCATTTCACGTTGTTTTTCTATGAATTCTCTGGAATCAGTATTGCTGCTTTCTCCTGCAGCTAACATAATGTCAGAGGAATTAAATGAATTTGACCTTCTCAAAGGTGCATTTTCCTTACACAGTTTACCTGAAAAGGACAAAACAAAAACCTTTTAACATCATGAATCAAACTTTAAACAGCTTATCTTTTTGCTAAAAAATAGGTATGCATTGCATACGTGTGGTAGTGCAGTAACTAGACCTGCCACAAGTCGACCTTACAAGAATCCCAGGAGAAAATGTTTTGGTGGGCGAAGCATGACTTTGTGCACGCAAAGTGGATCAGCAAGCGACCAAGTCCCGCACGCCATCTACATGAGACGAAGGACTTTTCAAAAGTCTATGCGGTAACTTGACACAGTGCTTTATTCCATAAATGTCACCTGAGCTGTCAATCAAATTTCTTGCTTTTGCAAGTCTTGAATCGGTGGGCTGTGAAGTATTTTCCCACAAAAAAATGAAAACAATTTTTTTGTTTCCCACCATAATTTGCACATGAAAAATGTTTGACGTATCATGTTAATCACACATGAAAATAAGGGTGTCAATTGACAGCCTTCACACTTGACCTGATACTTTAGCATGTGCCCCAATGCTGACTGGCTCAGCATAATTGGCTTTCAATAGGGGACGGAGTTATTCAGCAGACCGTGAACTGCACAGGAATTCTTTCAGCTTGATTTTCCAGGGCTTTATTTTGACGCCAAAATTACAACTTCTCGGACCTCCTCTCCCAACAGGTTTTAAGATGTTGCTTCTAAATTTTCAGTTCTAATAGATGATTGTACTACCCCAAATACTGAGTGAGAAATTTTTTATTTGTCTTCGGAGACGGATTTTATGGCACTTTTTCTGCTTAAATTGATTACTAGATGAGAGTTTCGACTTCGATGCATGATATTTCCTTATTCGTAACATATCACAAATTCCTCACATGGTATTGGAGTGTATTCATCTGTGACTAAAATGCCACAAAATGTGGTTGTTTTTGCAATAAAGCAAAGGGGCAGGAGCATCTGCAGCAGATTCCATTATTCTGATTTTGAGGCTCAAAACTAAAAGGCAATATTAACTACCAAAAAACTAAAACGAGAGAAGCAAAAAAATTATGAGCACAGTCCACTGAAAAAACAGCTACTACAAAACTTATCAATTTCTGTTCGGCTGCATTTTGATTTCCTGTATATTCAA
>OX421447.1:56247262-56249762 GCA_949126865.1 Montipora capitata | reverse complement strand
AGTGGGGAAAACCAGAGTAACTGGAGAAAACCTCCAGGGGCAGAGTAGAGAACCAACAAACTCCACCCACATTTTCAAGATGTTGAGTCTGGGAACTGAACATGGGCCTCATTGGTGAAGAGCGAGTGCTTTCACCACTGCGCCAGCCCTGATTCCCTACTATAAAGAAGGATATAAAGATTGAAAGATCTTAATAAACTTCTACAGTTGTATACCTACTGTGTAATATTATACAGAGGATGAAAAGAGCTTTGAATTTGTTGTTTCCTTGTGTCATAAAATAAAGTATAGAATTGACACTGTGGACAATCACAAAACAAAAGAACTTGACAGGAAAATACCATGTGTCTTATACTTTCAAACTATGTAATGAAGTGTCTCCTTGAAGAGGCTCTGGTTTTCCGTAATAATATTAACAGTTGGTGTCTAATAGTAAAGATTGGAACACTGTTGATCCAATTAGAAAAACAACATTTTAGCATCTGTTTACAAATATTGCAGGACAATTCTTAAGGGTGTCCATGAGATCCATACTGTTGCCTTGGCAACAGTAAAACGCTGCCAAAGGACTCTCTAAAACTCATTTTTCAATTCATTTTAGAAGTGAAGTTGGATGCTCTATAACAACAAAAATTACTTTGGGAACTGTGCTAATTTTGGCCTGACAAAAAATAAACAAAAACACACGTACTAGTAAGGCATGCACACAATCCTTTACAAGTTGTTGTTACATGTGGTCCAGGAATAACCTCAATTTATTTGTCAAGCATTTCAAAAGGTGTTGTTAAAATTTTCTCGAATTTTCCGCTCGATTCTCCAAAATAAACGTTGATACAACTGTACATGTATACAATGTATACTCTTTGGTTACAGTTAATTTTGGTCTAATGGAGACCTCACATTAATTTGTTATCACTGAACTATAGTAGGTGGCAGACACTTCATTGTTGGCAGCAAAATCGCCTCCTGCTGGCACATTTTGACTGAGCAGTGGATGCACGCCCAATTTCAACATCCATCATGGGGAGTCTAAGCTAATTCCAACAATAAGGTAAGTGTAATGGTTAGCTAGCGTTGTTTTCGGTTAAGGGTAAATGCAGCAGTTTTTCCTTACTAAGAAGGCAGTGTGGCCCAGTGGTTAGGGCGCTTGCCTTGAGATCCGGAGATCCCGGGTTCAAGACCCGCTCTGACCACTCGCTGAATTTGTTCCTGGTAGTCCCTGGTGCCAACTGGTTTGCCTCCAGCCAGTTGGGATTCTTGACAGTTGTTGTTGTTGGGTTCTGTTGTTTCGTTGATTGTTTCATTGGCCCTGAAAAGCCCCTATGGGGAGCGGTCAATTAAGTATGTAATGTAATGTAATGTAATGTACTTGATGAGCACCATTTGGGGAACACTTTGAGAGGTGAATTGTCTGTATTCCGAGACACAAGTGATGTTGAAGTTGGGCGGAAGAGCAAGGGGACACTTCCTGATGCTTGTTGAAATCTGTGTGCATCCAATTAGGGGCATTTCTGCACATAAATGTAACCATCCATCATTTGGAATCCCTGCGAGCAGCTGGTTTCTCCTCCGTTTCCTGTGTGAGAAACCACTGCGAGCTACCATTTGTTTCTTTGAGCGAGCCGCTGTCCAATGCCATGGACAAATAAATTTGAGCCAGTAAAACTAGTTAGTACACTTGTTTTGGCACTTGTGCATGCATTCAAGTTTATACATGTAACTCCTTCTGTTCTGGAGGGACTGAAGTCGCAAGGAATATTTTATGGTCAAGGGCATTTTAATTTTTTGAAAGGTAAAGATGCTTTGGCTGTGCTTCTTATGAGACACAGTAAACCCTTGATTTTCTGTTGGCAAAAGGAATGAAGTTAAAAGAGACATATATGCATCAAGTGGGAGGTTACATAACTTGGGCACGTTCGATGGAAAATCAAACAATTGCTCAAAGTGGTTTCCCTCTCAGAAAGCGAAGGAGAAACCACCTGCTTGCATGGCATCATATGGATGGGTGGGATACAAAAAAAATTAACCACAAAAAGTAATGTGTTTCTGAAAAGTTAGGACCTTTTTGGATTACGGTGCACCTTATTTGTGTATTGTAGTGAACAAATTCTTAACATTTCCTGTCAAGTAAATTGCATTTGCACGAAGATTTCAGTTGCCTGCAAGATCCTGTAAAGTGCAAAATGTGCTTCCCTCGTCTTACAGATAAAAAAAGGTGCACAACTTTTGATGAAAACGTCAATACTCGAGACTTACATGTAGCTGAACTCCGAACATTGTGCCAGGAATATTGGGTAAGTCACCTTTGTACCATATTACACCGGGTAAATTCTTGGAAATCCCTTTAACTGAAACCAAAACCTGACTTCCGAGTTCAAGTCGTTTACCAAAATCCAGGCGTCCTCTGTCGATATATATTTGATATCTCAATGTAACCGAGCCAATGGCCAAAAGCAAATCGGCGTCTTCCCTTGTAAGTCGCGTAACATCCTCCGTAGGA
>OX421447.1:56222262-56242262 GCA_949126865.1 Montipora capitata | reverse complement strand
CCGAGAGATTTGAAATGGGTACAACATTTAGTTAGCCGAATTACTCTATGCTTGTGCAAAATTTTGGAGGGACAAACAAAGTGTAGTATGGTATTTTTGATAGTGGCTAATTTGGAGCTCCTTCCCCTTATTCTGTCAATTCTGAAAAGAGAGCTATAATAATCTCACCTAACTTGTGAAAGTACTAGCAAAAACACGATATCATAACATTTCCATGCGAAATTCCTCAATTACCACACCGAACAGAACCAGGGTTTTCAGTGCGATTCTCTCCAAAGGATAAAGTCGAATCTGAGTCGGAGTTCGGTTTCAAGTTTTAAAAATATCCTATTCTATAACGTTCAGCAAAACTATAAAAACACTCAGTGTTAGCCTGATAAAGATTTGAAACACGGCTTTTTTTATCACTTAAAAAACATTGTTACCAATTAGTACATTTTCTAACTTCTAAATCCTAATTGAAATGTTGAAAATTCTGAAAGCTTCAGAGTCGATTCAGAGGCTAAGTAAGTACTCTTACAGATTCCCCGACACTTGCAATCAATGATGTTCAAGTTAGTCAAGTCACTATCACAAAATCATTTGGGGTGATTATTGATGACAAACTTGATTGGAGTAGCCATACTCGAGAAACTAGCTAAGAAAGTCGCTTCTGTCATTAATTGAGGCCATAAAACGAGTAAAAGGCACCTTGTTCCTCAAGCAACCTTATATCGCTTTGATTATTGCAATAATACTGTTTGGGGAAGCTATGGGATAACTTTGCAGAATAAGCCACAAAAGCTACAAAATAGAGCAGCCCGTGTTTTGACTTTTTCAAACTACGACGCTCATGCGGGTTACTTATTCGAAACTGAGCTCGCCAGCAGCACATTCAAAGAGCTACGATGGTTTGCAAGTCTCTACACGAGTTATCCACAGACTATTTATGTTCTAGATTTTAAAAAAGCCGAAACCGCAAACAGCCTAAGAGACTCTAGGAGTAAACTCAATGTTTGATTACTGCGTACTAACTATTACAAATTGCTTTACCTTTAGTGGCGCCATTCTATGGAACAGCCTTTCTTGCAACGTAAGGCGTGCAGAGTCCCTTGGGCAATTTAAAGGCTTAATCAAGTAAAGACTTCGAGGTACAGCATTCGTGGAAAGCAGCTTTTTTTAATAACACTTTACTCTGTACAGTAATTCTGTATTTTTGTAAGTTTGTATCCCACAGCTGACGATTTAACCGTGTGAAAAGATTACCTAATTTATTTCTACAGCCATTAGAAATCACGACCAATTTAAATTTTTTTGGAGAATTGCTCCCATTAAATTTACACAAGAAATTCTTCTGGATTTTGCACATTTGTGCAACGCTTGTAAGGTGCGTGAAAAAACGATTATTGTTTCAGTGGTCAAAAGTGAAATAGGTCGCAACCGCATTTCACCTTCCCTTCCATTCTTTTCTATCCCACTCTAATTCTAGGTCTATCCTAGTTCTAAATCTCAGTGCAGCGCGCAGTTTAGCACGTTAAACACAGATTTTTATTTATGATTTAAAATGCTGCGTATGTTTGAGCGTTTACTCAATGATTCATTATTCTTAAAACTGGGGCGGGGAAATGTCAACTTTGTGAGATTTCCACTTCTAATCCCTTAGCTCATTTCCTTACTCTAGGATTTTTTCCCTCTCTTTTCCGTTTCTAGCCCATTACCACAACATTACCTTATATCAAAATTACTTGTTCATTAATCGTATTATATCACTTTTCTTATGCCTTTCGTTTCCCTCACAAAAACTGTATTTCTAATAAAATAAATTCTATTGCATTCTAATGTTATTGTATTCCATATCTACTTAACTTTTCGACCACGGCTAGTGCGATATTGATTATAGCTTTCTGACTGATTCACTCAATCTTGTTAATTAGCTCACATACTATATGACTCCGTATAACATAATATGGAAACTGACTGCTTCAAGTGTTGCCAAGCTGTGAAATTTGTGCGGGAAACGAAATTTCCCGGGACACAATGGAATAATTGTTAAATGATATTGTATTTCTAATCTTTTCTATTCGTTGTTGCTATACTTCTCTTCAAGTTAGGGAATATCTAGGCAAATTGACATCTTACGAGATTTTAGGTGTTACATCAGCCGATCAGTTCCAATTCCTGGATAATCTGTGCCATGTCTGGTCTCATAGCAGGATCAGCCTGAAGGCATTGCCGCACCAGATTCCGGAAGAGTCGGTTTCTTACAAGAAGAACTTGTTCTTCACGTCTCTCGGGATCTGGCATTTCCCGAATGCACATTTCACACAGAAGAATACCAAAGCTATACACATCAACCTGAGAAAAGTAACAGTAATGTCTCTTACAATATAAGCAGTGAGTCGGGTTATGATTATTGTACGAGAACCGTGCTTAACGGCGACCGGTGTTGGCCCAGTTGGCTGAGCATTTGACTACCGTGCGAGAGGTCGGGAATGAAATAAAACTCCGGCCAGACCAGCACTCAGGGTCTTTAAATAACTGAGGAGAAAGCTTTGCCTTTGAAATGACATCTGCAAATGGTTAGACTCTCTAGTCTTCTCAGATAAGGACGATAAACTGTAGGCCCCATCTCACAACCCTTCAATGTTCATAACCCTGTGGGACGTAAAAGCACCCACACACTTGGCGCAAAGAGTAGGGCATTGAGTCCCTAGTCAGATGTGGTCTTTCCTCCGTGGCATTGCTAGAGGGTCGTTAATTTGTAAACTGTGAAAGTTCAATTGCGTCTCCCTTTCTAAATGAAGTTATCGTATCGTATTTTTAGCATCTTGAAAATTGAATAGACTATTTCCGAGTTCATGTCTGCCTCCTCTTTAAAGCGAGTCTAAGTGCGAAGAGTTTCTTATGAAAATTAGTTTTCATAAAAACCCAGCCACTCAGATGTAAAAAAATCAACAAATTTGGCATTTTTTGATAAAAATGTGCCATGAAAGTTTCAGTCTTTTACCTTAAAACTTCCATCATTTACAGTCTTTTGCCTTAATTTCATTTTAATTTTCTTAAAATAAATACTAATGTATATATTCTAACAATCACATTACAAGGAGATGTTCGCAAGCTCTGTCGAAGCTCGGTTGAGTTCCTCTCTAAATGACACCTCAGCATCACTTCATTAAACTGGTTTTAAGAACTGAAGACCTTTAATATTATTACCACCCGATTTTCGTTTGCCAAGCTGTCTCATTATATAAATTAATGAAAAGGTCAGGAACTGCAATGAAATACAAAGATATGTCTATTTATCAATAAAAAAACTAACCTTGGATGTTTGATTGGAAGAAACTGCCTCTGGCGCACTGTAAATCGGAGCACCAGGGGCTGCTGTCATCGTCTGTTGCACAAATTTAGCAGTGCCATAATCTGACACTTTGCCTCTCCACTGTTCACCCTGTCGCCATAGCAACACATTTGCACTACTGACATCTCGATGCACAATGGGAGAGGGTTTCATGTGGTGAAGATAGTTCAGCGCTCGACATACATCCAAAGTTATTACAGATATTTCTGTTTCCGAGAGTTGGCGTTGCTCCAGCAAAGCTCGCAAGCTCAATTCCATGAGCTCAGTGACAAACAAAGGACTTCCTTCATCATTTGTTGCTCCAATAAACTGCAACAAGCAAGGATGGCGGCATCTTGAGGCAATGTTCATTTCTCTCTCAAACAAACGTCTGTTGTGATCTGAGAGAATCAGTTCATGGATTTGCTTTACAGCTACTTTGCAGCCACAATATCTTGCTTCGTTGACACTTCCCCAGGCTCCCTTGCCTAAGCATTTATCCTTTAATACCTGGATTTCACCGCGGGAAATGACCCAATCACAAGATTCCTGACGACGCAGTTCAATAATCATTTGCTGAGCTGCTGAAAGGCTTGTCTCTAGCTCACTTAACTCTTGGTTTTTCATCCCCAGCTGCGTTTCAAGGTTTGTTTTTTCTTCTTCTTTTTCTCTGATTCGTTCTTCAAAACTCTGTGCCATCTCCCTTAACTGTCTTTCCGAGTTCGCTTTGTCGTCTTCTTTCTCTCTAACTTTCTCTTCCAACTCCTCTTCCAACTCCTGCAACTGCTGAATTAAATTTGTCTCTCTTAAATTTCTTTCCCTTAATTGCTGCTGCAAAATCTCTAGTCGTCTCTCCAAATTTGTTTTGTCGTCCTCTTTCTCTCTGATTTGCTCTTCGATCTCCTGCAACTGTCTTTGGGAATTTTCTCGTTGAAGCTCTTTTTCTTGTAGTTGCTGAATTAAGCTTGTCTCCCTTAAATTTCCTTCTTCTACTTGAGCTTGGTAATTAGCTAAGCACTTCTCCTTTTCCCTTAACTGCTGCTGCAAAACCTCTAGTCGTCTCTCCAAATTTGACTTTTCCTTTCCTGTGCGAGTAAACAGGGATGTTGTAAAAACTTGATAGTAAGGAGTAATAATGATAGTGATGCAGATAATGATAATAAGTTATAGAAAGAGGTCAATGACATAATGGCTAGACTGAAATCTGAAAGAAACACTTACGCAAATTGTATTGTCGAGCCTTGTATAAAAAGTTCACACGTCCTATTATTTTGTATTTCCTTTTAGAGAAAGAGATGGTCAAAATTCTCATTTCCAGTTTCACTAGTTCCTAAAGTATCTGTTCATCCTGTGCAAAGAGCTTCTTTTTTTTTAATCTGGATAAGATATCTTAATCAAATTTACATAATCCTCGTCTTCAAGTTAACCTGCTACGAGGCCCATTTTTAGCTTCGCTCATAATGTTCTGCTATCATGTCGCTCGCTAAAATTGGCCTGACCAAAAGTCTCTGAAGAATTCCGGTGGCCGACCAAAGTCGTGATCTGATTGCTTGTTAAATGCCGGAAGTGAAGACTCCTTCGTGATCGCGCGGAGCTCGCGCAAAGTCCTCAAGACTGATCCGCCATTAGCGCACGAAGAAGTTTTTCACCTTTTTTCTTACAATGACGGCGCAAATTGATTTTGTTTGTATAAATGTTGATATACCATCTCAAACATATCATAACATATCCAAAATCTGCTTTGAATCTCTGGAAAGTTTTTATGAAGAGAGAAATTCGTGATTCCGTTGGCGAGTTCTGTGGCCGTGCGGTCGAACGATCTTTACTGCTTCCCTGTAACGTTGTTTTGAAAACCAAACAACGAAAGAAAAGCCGAGAAACAGGTTAACTGGCTCTTTCAAATGGCGATGAAAGTGTATATTGGTTTCCTGGATCAGACAAAAAAGACGAAGATATATCAACACGAGAAGATTCTAATAAAATCGCAAGTTACATGAATGTGTAGTCAATTATCTGTACAGGAACGGCTTTACTTACATTCTTTGTTTGTACACCAACGAGTCAAGATTGCGTCATAATATTTCCAGTTTAGTTGACTTAAAATTGTGATTCGAGAAACCAAAATGGCATGTTTCTAGAGAGACCAATTGTGCAAAAAGCGACAAGATAAAAAAAAAAACTTTGCTTGCAGGGTAGTGGTTGGTGCATTAATTTAAAAAAAACCGAAACAGGTATCTTCCTTTAATTTTGACTAAATGACACCTAAGGTAAAACGCAGCTTATCTGAGAGGAAAGTTGAGATATTAACACCGAACAAAACCAGGCGCGTAGCGTGGTCATTTTTTCAAGTACGCACAAGTACATGTGATCTAGAAACCTAAGTAAAGTAAGCGAAAAATACTGCGTTCTTTATTTCTTGTTCGAAATAGTTGTGTTAATACAAGCAAAGAACAAAGCGTCTTGCCCTTATTTTGAGCAAACTTGGCGCAAACAAAACATTGTTTTAGTTGTGCTAGCGTGACTGGAATTGTCAACAACGCTCGCGGAACGTCGCTCCTTTGCAACTTCGCCTTTTTCTTGCACACTGACCAAACAACACTGCATTGTTTAGTGTAAAAAAAGTCGATGCAAAACTAAGTGAGAACATAGTATAGCTTTTGTTAATTTAGTTTTTAGAATTTAATGAAAGTGGTATTTTCATAAGGAAATCTTGGTTGCGTACAAGTAAAATGTTAAAAATAGAAACAATTGCTTAAAATCTCAAAATTTTCTGGTCAGTTCAAGTACGCACGTGCGTATTTGCGTATAGGACGCTACGCGCCTGAAAACATGGAATTCTCAATCGAAGTCAAAATAGTGAACAGACTCGTCAATAAAGTGAGAAAAAAAACTAAAACATATTGCCTCACTTCTCGCGTTGTCTACGCTTGAAAACTTGAAATCAGTAACATCATTTAGATTAATGATCTCAGCCCGGTTACAAATTTAAAATGTCAAACTTACAAGTATGCAAGATTGTATATTTGGTGAAGTTCGGAAGAAAGATTTCACCCGCCCTTGGTCTATAGCCCCTCCTTCATATATATACAAACAAATCATTCTTCAAAAGTAGGTATATTACTCTTTGCAACCGTGTGACAGCACATATACCTGAAGTTTCATTAAGATCATAACTCGATGACCTTGGAAACATTTCGTCATTCTGTCTTTTTTCCTGTTTGATTGAGCCAGTTCGTTGTTTATCCTGCTTTTGTGATGTTGCCCTTGTCGTAGCCTCTCCAGGGTCATTATCAAAATCTCTCTCAGTTATGACAGTTTCTATATCGACAAATGCACCATGATCCCTCTTACAGATAAAGAGCTGTCTTCCTTTCCATTTACCACTTCCACTTCCAATCCTTTCATCCTAAACAAAGAAAATGCAACTGTTAAACACACAAAAAAACCCTTCCAAGTTATCAAAACAATAATTAAAATAATTACAATCAACATACATGAAAAACAGTGAGAAGGTGGCATTCAGGTAACCCATACATTGGTCAATTACAATCAACATACATGAAAAACAGTGAGAAGGTGGCATTCAGGTAACCCATACATTGGTCTTTACTTTGGCTGATTTTCTGTTTAAAGGTCACTGACTGATGGTATTTGTCAAAGGTCTTTCAATAAGAAGGAAGTAAATTAGAAAATAGACAACAATAATCAGTAAAAAGCGCTACAACAAATAAACAATTAAAAGGTTGAATGTTCATGCTTAATCAACCTCGTTCCCAGGGACTCTCTTTACTGCCTCCTTTGTCGTTGAGGAGAAAGACCCTGGTTCAGGCTGGTCACGTGTCTCCCAAAACCTGGGAGGTTTACCAACTGTGTGTTAGGGGAGGGGTGGCAATGTAGGCTTTGTCATCTTTGCGCGGAAGGGAATCAGCACGCATTTGATTTTGTGGCCAGACGACCATCGAGAAAATGTTACACGGCAAGGTATTTTATGTACTACACATAGGGAATTCGACGTGAAAGGCAAAAAGTTGTCGTCTAATCGATCAGATGCAACAGAAAATATACTCGCGTCGTTCGATTTTTTACCTGTGTGAAGGTCCGGATTCAAGCTCAAGTGAGCAGTCGAATCCTGGATCAAACTGAGTGATAACGAAGAATGCTTATAATAGCTTGCAACAATTTGAAAGAAAAGAAATTTGGTTTTATCAACGGAGTTGATAATGTAAATTGGCCACCGTACAGAGATTCTACCGACGCAGCACCACAGTTTCTTTAGAAACTACCCCTTCATTCATTTGAAAGAAAAGAAGGCTTTGTCGTGCAAGAAAACAAGCGAGACATTTATCCCGTAGTTACTAAATCAAGGAATGACCTAAAATGAGCTACAACGGTGTCTAAAATAAATCTAGACGTCTCTAATCACCTAAAATTAAATAAAACAGCGTTGCATTGATGGGTAAAGTCACAATCTTTACGCTGTCAACTCTGCACCAATCAAACCCAAGTTGCCGGGCAAACTCAAGATTTTTGCTCTGTCAGCTCGCCACCAATCACAACTGCGTTGTCGAGCACACTAATTTTTTGGCTTCATCAGCACTACCGTCAAATCAAAACTGCGTCGCTTGGCGAACTCAAAATTTTTGCGTTGTCAGGTCTATGCAAATGACAACTGCGTTGCCAGGCGAACAGCTTTCTTTCGCACCGTCATCTCCACGACGGGTGATAAGAAGGCTTACGTGACATGCTAGTCCCGCTGTTTGTCAACGTTAGCGAGAGTGATTGTTACAAATACCTTTTAACAGTAAAATCAGGCCCTCTCTCAATAAAATAAATTGTCTCTGTATGTCTCTCATGGGACGATGGCATTTTTTTCCTCTCTTCCCCACAAACAAACGCCTGTCACGTGAATGTTTAGTCTATTCCATAGAGTTTTTCACGGTTTATGACGTCATCTTGGTTGGGGGAAAACGCGGCTTAGATTACAGTGAATGTGTGGGATTTTGGCCAAATTCAAACCTCTATAACTCCACTGAAAAAAGGCAGATTTTAAAAAATTGTAAATATTTTTAGTGATTTTATTAATATCATTCACTCAACGAAAAATTATATCATTACACAAGGCGCAACGTCTGAAAATTGGATATTAGACATCTCCTCACGTCGCCTCAAATTTCGAGGGAATTTGCATAATTTTGTTCACAAGGGTTTATATGAAATTTACAAATTTAATTTACGGTCGTTATAGCTTGATTCTGATCGTCATACTTCATGAAAATGATCTAAATAGAAGTGCTTTTGGAGAGGTATTCTCGCTATCCACAATCGTCAGACCTTGATTAAAATTAAAGGATTTATAATGGTTCAAATTTCGGAAAAATTCCCATACATTCACTGTAATTTGAGCCGTGTTTGCCCAAAATCAATATGGCGTCAGAAACAGTGAAAAGGTCTGTTGTTTCGAAAACACAGGCGAGGTCAGTGAAATTATTTGTACCATTAGTTCTGTCTGTTTTAGTTCATTTTAGGTGATTAGAGATGGCTAGATTTATTTTAGATACCGTTGTAGGTCATTTTAGGTCATGTTAGGTCATTTTAGATACCACAGTAGCTCATTTTAGGTCATTCCTTGTTTTCGTAACTACCATATATTAGGCAGCCAAGTGCGTGGCGATTTTTGACGACGAAACATTCACCGAGGTTCGCAAATGATGGGGCTTTAGTTAATGCATGGAGATGGTAATGAAACTCAACAAGTCTTTTTGTTTCATGTTTTTGTCTGTATTTTTGGCCTTGACGGTGCACAACACACCCTTTTCGAGAATTTAACCAATCAAATCTTTCGGTTAAATTATGCGCAACTAGTAATTTGCGAACCCGTGCGAAGCGAAAATAGATTGTGCACTGTCACGGTCAATTCAACATCGATTGCAACAACATTGTTCTCGCTTTTGAAAGTTTTAAAGTTTCATAACCAGTCCCTCCAGTGGCGAACTGTTTGTCGAGGAGTGCGACGTGACCAGCCTGAACCCGGGTCTTTCTCCTCAACGACAAAGGAGGAAGAGAAGAGAGACACAAGGTTGATCATTAATTATTTGATTATAAGCAACAAGGTCAACTCCTCATTCTCCCCCTCCCCCCCCCCTCCACCAAGAAATTAGAATCAGAGGTCCCTGGGTATGGGCCTTGAGGAGACAGTATGAAACATATTTGAGAATTGCCTACCAGCTCCAACCCTACAAGAACTCGTCTACTTCCATCTTTTTCCTCACCAATAAAACGCACAGTTCCTCTTAAAGGAGTTTTATCTTCCAGAAACGTAACAACTCTTTGGTCAATTTTAAGTCTATCAACAGTTGTTGCCTGAAGTGAATGGTCATTTTTTCCTTTTAAAAAAGATGGCAAAACCGTATCCCTTAATTTTGACTTAAGGTCAGCTTGACCATGTTCGTCTCTCTTTGGTGTCTTTGAGTGAGAATTATATTCTGCATCATCCATTGGCATAAGCTTATCCAGTCCAACAAAAACACCAGAGTCTGGTTCACAAGTGAAATATCGCTTGTTCCGAAATGTTCCATCAGATGTTCCACAGCCTGGATTCTTCTGAAAGGTTTAAGAGTGAAAGGCATAATCAAGAAAACAACACTGCTGCATTTACTGTTTTGGCTCACTTATTGTCTACTGTTTTTTTGTTATTGATATAGGGCCTATGGCAAAAATAAAGAGCCATCAAACTTTGCTGGCCCTACACATAATAGGTGCCAACATAAACAAATTCTAGAGACTAAAGACAGCTAGCTGGCTAAGGTCTGTTTATAAGATTGCAACAATTTAGTCCCTAAGTGTATGCAAAATATTGTATCTAAATGTACTAATAATCCGCATCACCTGAGAACAAGAAGTGATCATCACCTAGTAGTTTCCCGTTTTAATACTTTGTACGTGAAACACTCAACTCATTATACAGGTTGTTTTATGGAATAGAAAGATTTATCTTTATTCAGTTTGCAGAGATTTGGAACAATTTTGTAAAATGCTTAGCAAGTCTAAGGATTTCTTAAATTTTGATTTTAATTGTGAAGGCAACAATAAAATGTAAGCCAAGAAATAATATACACTTAATGCATGGTCCTGAGGGAAACAGTTAGTTTTGTTTTCCCGAGGGTCCCGATGTTTCCCGAGACGAAGTCGAAAGAAACACCAGGACTCGAGGGAAAACAAAACTAACTAGTTTCCCGAGGGACCAGACATTAAGTGCTTTGTTGTATATTTAGACTTTTCTGTCAACGATCGCAGCAAAACATCCGGAGCGGGCAACAACTGCGGAATTGTATCCCGGTCGGGATACATGTAAATTTGATCAGGGGCACGTGACCAAGAATCAACAAATCACAGTGCTCATTTTGTTCAGTGAAAGGCTAGGTATATAACAATGATATTTATACACACCATTCAGTGAAGGAGAAATGTTTTGTAAGATAATATAGATTTTTCCTTTTCTTTAAATATTACATATTCATTTTGTACGAACAGACTGATGGCGTGGCTATGGGGTCCCCTCTTGGTCCCTTATTAGCTAATGTGTTCATGTCCCACATCGAAGAAAACCTTAGCGAGAGGGTAAACTCCCTTCTTTCTATCGAAGATATGTTGACGATACGCTCACCATCATGCCCAATATAGAAACAGCATCTAACTTCTTGGACACGCTTAAGCAAGCAAATTCTTCCATAAAATTCACGATGGAAACCGAATGCAATGGAATGCTCCCATTTCTGGGTATCCAGTTGCTGAATCGATCGCCACAAATAGAGACAAAGGTGTACTCTTACGTAAACTTGACCATGTAAAATAAACAAATTTCGATTATGATCATTATTTACTTGATGTGTCCTTTGAGACGAGGATTTCCACTTAGAAGACTTGATGATAATCAAGATGAACAAGAAACCAGGAGCCTTTACCATTTGTCAACAAAAACCGAAAATTCCGGTTGGAAATTCAAATGGTGCAGCTCATTCCACGAGATAGTTTCCGAAAAAGATGGAAATTCCAGACGTATTCCTCTTTTCCCGTTCCAACCGAAATGACCGGAGAAATCCTGTACCATTTGTAAACTCCAACTAGACCCGGTTCACTTTGGCCTCTTTTCCCACGTTTCAACACTACAAATGCAGCCGCCATTTTGATTTGTTATTATTTTCTTCCAGCCGCGAGCGATTCCGGCCTGGTGAAACGCCACACCAGGAAAATCCTGTACGATTACAAGAGCTCCATTCCAACCGGATTTTCCGTGCAAATTGTAAACGTTAATCGCCTTGAATGTTTAAAAGATGGATAATACTATCCACTGGATAAATCGCTATCCAGCAGGTAAACACTAGTAAAACCAATTGCGTTTTTCAGTGGATAGTGATTTATCCGATAAATAAGTTGTTGTACAGTAGTTCTTGCGAATTGTGGATAATTCCGGTTTCTGGTTTCTGGTTTCCGGTTTCCGGATTCCGGCTTTTAGTGTTGCCCTATTACACAACTAGCATAATGACCTGCTGTAGAGTGAACTGTGACTTTATTCAGCATAATAATTAAACTACCCTAACTTGATGAATTTTTATTTTGACGATACAATTGATTCTAATGATCAAGGTAAATTACATTTACTAAATTAGAGCAGGCCAACAGCAGTTGTTTAAAATTCCTCTCATTGTTCCGATACTGATGCCATATGATGAACAGCTTCTGCTGCATATTTCTGTATGTTGTTCACTGGTACCTTTGTAGTCTTTTGTCTGAGACAAGTCTGATTTTCAGGGCAACCAGTGATGCTCCTTTGTGGAAAACCTGTATCAACAAATACCAAGGCAGCTGGGTTTTTCCTTTGGAGCATGGGTTAAGGCCCTTGTGTCATCTCTCCAGGTCATTGTTGGTACTCACTGCTTTCATGTAGACACTCTAGGTGGTTGGTGGGGATGTCTTGCTGGTAATCCAGTTATCTTCAAATGAATATATCTGGTGTACTTCTTCTTCTTCAGTGCTTTGGTGGTCGCTTGTCACTGGAGGCTTTAATCTTCTCCGCCAGCAGGAATGATAGGGTCATGAATTCTCGTATGCAAATGTGAACATACATGTACACCTTGTCAAGACCCAACTCTTGTACCCAGTAGAAAAAAGAAAACGTCAAGACGCATTTTTCAGAAAGTACCGTTTTTTACCTCATAAATGCCCACACTCAGGCACGTGCCCATCCCCCCTCCTCATGTCAAAGTTTTTGCACAAGGTATTTTTTGGACCACTGTTGGAATATCTCTTATTATTTTCAAGAATGTGATGAAGAAAAAAAGAATCAGATCTCTGAATCTGTCATTCAGAAAATCAAAAGCCGTGATCCTTTTCCCTGCACCACAGCTCTAACTTGACTGAAAGTAGTTTAAACATGAAATAAAGAATACTTCAGAAGCCAAAGCAACATGGGGAACAAGAATAACATTGCTTTGGAAATTATTTTTGATTTCCTCAAAATAGACCTCTTCAAAGATAAGTATAACTAACAAGTCTGTCACCTGAGGCTTGGCAGACCACCAGCTTAAGGACGGTGCCTACTATTGGTATTGCGCATACGTTCTGCGCATCTCGAGATACTCGTCTTTCCTATCGGTGATGCTACTAATTCAGAGAAATTAGATCTTAGTAAGTACTCTTGGTATCCAAAAAGAAAACTGGGGGTAACCATGCATTTTTCAGAGATAATTAAGCTTCACTTTGAGAAAGAAGGCCATACATGGCTCTGTACTTTAAAGCTTTTTACAAATATTGCTTATGAATTATCTTTGAAAAATGTGTAGTTGCCCCAAATTTTCTTTTTCGATTTCAATAACACTTATTAAGATCTACATTTCCCGCATAATCATAAACTCCCTGGGAAGGTACTTTTTTGTGAATGGGACTCCAGCAGTGACAGCAGCAAAATGTCGATTCCATAAAACAGCACCCCTGTATTATGGAAACGCTTTTCAAGGGTCTCAGTATTAGGTGTTGGAATGAATGCCGGTAGAATGTGTTTTGAGCCCCAAAGGTTGTGTCTATGGACAGTATTTATCTTGTATTATTCATTGTCATGAAAACCCAAACTTCTTAAATTTATTATGTTAAGTTTAGTAAAATGAGTTGAGTAATGTAATGGTTGTATAGTGCAGCGGCAGTGTACCATATTTTAGTTGTTTAGCAGCGTAGTTTGGTTTATGGTTTAGTAGTGTAACGTTTTCTCTACATTCCTGCTCGTGGAAAGTTTATAATCTAGTGCATAACACAATTCGTAATTCTTGTATTTGTATCGTCTAACTTTATAGACTCAGTAAAAAAGTTTCGTAAAATAATAAAAATCAGAAAAGCGTGACATTTTCAAAGTGGTCTCTTCATTTTCAGTAAATTTTATAGATCTGCTGAGAAAGTCTGAGAAACATACCGCGCTGCATGAGTCATGCCTTTGTACATTTCTGAATAAATTTTTAAAGCATGAGTTTGACGTCATTAGCGGAAAACGGCATATATTAGACTTATTAAAAGGGTGTATAGTGATCAAGTTATGTTTGGGTATTTTAAGGGTGCTGTTGTTTTAAGCTATTTTAATTTTGAACTTTAGATTTTACTAAAAGGGGCAACTGAAGTCTGGGAATGAGTCTACAGCAGCAATCTGCATATCAAAATGGCGATGAAAGCACGTAAAAAAAGTGACTTTTAAGGTGGTTCAAACCAGTTTGAACAACTCTGAGGGGATGTCTTAAAAAAAGGATTAACTTTGCACCACTGTTACATCTAAGGGCAATGTTATGGTACCTTATGAAACACCAATGATATTGCTTAATAAGATGCACTATGGCAACAAAGTATCCCTCTGTAACAACCCAGGATATTTTGTCTTTAGACAACTGATTATCTAGAGTGTAAGGTGAGGTGCTAGTTTTGCACCCCATATGAACCATGTGAGCGTTAGCGCTACTAATGGAAATGGGCCCACACGAGGACAGAGAAAAACTCTGACCAGGGTGGGAATTGAACCCACGAGCTTCGGGTTAGATCACCGCTACTGTACCGACTGAGATACAAGGTCAGAAGGGAGCAGGCCGTGGGAACTGAAGATGTTGAAGTCACGGCAATGAACATATACAAGTACAGGGAAGGGTAACGTTTGTAATAACGTTGGCCGTGTAGCACTTAAATTTCAACAGACTTAACTGATTAGAGTGTAATGTAGAGCGTTAGCCTTACATATTAGATATAAAGGAAGAGGAAGAGGGATCAGACCAAGTGAAGAGAAGCTGCAGCTGTGGTGAAGTTGCTGAGGAAAGGAAAAGCCTTCATTCGCAGTGCCAAGCGACAACATGACATCAGCAGACATGCTTGCCTACTTTAGAGGTTATTGCAAGGCAAAAATTGTGGCAGACGCTGGCCATGATGGACTGGGAGCAGTCCGACTCCAGCCACAGGATAACAAATAGAGAGCTGTGTTATATGCTTCAAGAAACCATTCAAATGCGCACAAACAGAGAAGAGAGCACTGGACTTAGTATGGGCCTGTGAGAGGTTCATTATCTATGCCTACGGGTGTCCATTTGAAATCGGGACAGACCACAAGCCACTGGAATGTATTTGTAGTATACATTTCAAGCAATCCACAAGGATTGAGTGTTGGGTTCTCTGACTACAACGCCACGACTATCAGGTAGTGTACTGCCCTGGTAAAGGAAATATCCTCTTGTCCAGATTAAACCGGCCCAACCCAAAGGATCAAAGCAGTGAAAAGGATATTGTCAGATACATGACACAGGAAAGTACATTAGTCACTTTGACTCTTGGAGAAATTGAAAGAGAGTCTGAGGGCGATCCAGAGTTAACAAGCACTCGTCAGTGCATCCACTCCGGAGATTTGTCATGGTGAAAGATGCCTGGTTATGTATGTGGGAAGACTGAACTTTGTGCCATAAGCCCATAATTATTTTAAGCGATGCCAGGAGATAGGATTGTGATAACACAGAGTTTCAGGAAACCAGTTTTAGAAGCAGCGTATGAAGGATGAGGACAAAGGTGTGGTGTTCCAGAATGGACATGGATATAAAAAGAATGTCCACGGTGTCGAAACCCTTACTCAATCAACTCAGTCAGACAACGGTTCACAGTTTATGAGGAAGAAAATTGAGGAGTTCTTATTTGAATGTAGAATTGAACACAAGAGATCCCCATCACTTTGGCCACAAGCCAAAGGTGATGTACAATAGATCCCGCTTGAAGACCTCAGAGGTAGCAGGGGTGGAATGGAAAAGATGGACAGAAGAACTACCAAAGTACCTTATGGCACTTTCACACCTCAACACTCAACAGGTACCACTCCTGCCTTTCTCATGTCTGGGAAGGAGATCAAGTCCAAGTTGCCAGTCGAGAGTTAAGACAAGATCAGTCAGTGATTAATGAGAACACTAGGGACAGAGAAAGCTTATGCAGAGGACAAAATAAAGAGGTGCAGTTGCAAGCCTCATAATTCCTGGAGATAAAGTCTCACCCCTAACTTTGAAGCAGAACCATATACAGTGTTGGCCAAAGAAGAAAGCCAAGTCGCAGTCAAGTTCAGTGAATGTGTGATGTATAACAGAAATCATGTAGCTTTCTGCAAGCCCTATGTATCACTAGATGAGCTAGAACCACCTGAACAGCCAGAACCCCCAGGGAACAACAGCAACGTTGAGAGCACGAACATTCCAGAGCTAAACCCAATTGTAGTTGATCACTCTAGACCTGGGCATACTCTCAAACAATCAGGAACGTTTAAGGACTATATTCTAGGGAAACCTACATGTAATATAGCAGGAACGTTTAAGACGTTAAAGTAAGACTTTTGGTTTTCAGTTTAAAAAAACGTTCTGTGAACTGTAGTGGAAAGGAAGGGCTGTAGTGTCTAGGTAATAAGCTGCAAGGCATGATGGGGATACCAGACTTCCCAGAGAAATCCTCACAGTGCAGAGTAGAAAACCAACAAATTCAACCCACGTGATGCTGAGTCTGGCAATCGAACATGGGTCACACTGGTGGGAGGCAAGTGCTCTCACTACTTTTATCAAAACCACTTTATCACATAATTAATTTTATGGTTGTTAATGGAGGAGCGATAGTTTTTCCTGCTTAACCCATTGACACCTCAAATGCCCTTGGAGTCCCCCAGTTGACAAGTAAAGTTATATTGTATTAGAAAAATCTGTTAAGTCTCACTCCTGGGTTAAGATTTAAAACACAAAAACTTTAAAAGCTCGTTCCCAAGACGACAACTTCTGATCAAAAACTCATTGTTGGCCAGTGGCTGACAACAAGTTTCCCACTTGCATGACAGTGTCACAGAGAACTACATGTAAGCAAGTGCGGGATTTGCATGCTATATTAAATTTGTAAGTACTCGAACTTGGATTTGTTTTGTCCTCAAATCTAAAGATCTATAAATACCAAATGAATGTGTTTTGTGTGAATCAGGCCTTCTTGCTTGCCATCCAGTCACAAACAGTATAATTCGTTATTGATAACATTGGTCAAATAAGCATAACTCAACATTGATTTTGTTTCATCGATTGGTGGATATGTTTTGGTTTAAATGTTTTTAAACCAGATCAATTTTGATTTTCCTTTGTTTCAAATGATGATGATGAATATTAGACAAGAAATATTAGAAATATTTGACAAGAAAATTAACTTGTTTGAAAACTTTTAAACGAAGAGAAAATTTGAACAACAACAAACACTTATCATAATTAAGTAAAGTACCATCGTCCAGGCAATCGTACTTTACTTAATTATGATATAACTCCTGGGTTCAAACCATTTACGATTTTATGGTCACTTGGATGACAGAGCGAATGACTTGCCAACAACAGACACTTATCGTTATGTCCAGAAATGCGAGTACATGCACCCCACTTGACATCCAACACAAAGTGTCCCTTGAAATCTGACCCTTTGCAACCTATTTCTAACAATAAGGTAAGGATGCAGGTTAGCTTTATTTTTAGCAGCTGTTTATCCTTACTTGAGGACCACATTAGATCATATTGAGCACATTAGATCATATTGAAATGTTATTTTGCACTTTATAAATAATAAATAACATTTCATGTTAACATGTTTATTATTATTATTATTATTATTATTATTATTATTATTATTATTATTATTGTTATTGTTATTGTTATTGTTATTATTATTATTATTATTACTTTGTGACATTAATTGTCTGTATTCCGAGACAAAAGTGATGTTGAATTTGGGGGAAAGAGCAAGGGGACACTTCCTGATGCTTTTTGAAATCCACAGTTGCTCAAAAGGTGGATAATGCCATCCCCCAGATAAAACACTATCCACTGGATAGCACAATAATTGGTTTCACTATGACTATCCACTGGATAGTGATTTATCCGGCGGATAGCGCTTAATCCATCGTCTGAACAACAGGTGCCCAGACAGTACTGTATCTGACAACAGATACACTGAACAAGCAGATGATTCGGACGAACATGAGTTTGTAAATTTCTGGCTTTTGACTTCAGTTCTTTTATTACACTATCGATAGCAAAAAGACCAGAAGCCTTCTTTTTTTTTTTTTTTTTTTGGGGGGGGGGGGGGGGGGGCTAGTTGTCTCAACACAGGGGGCTAATTGCCTCATACAAGTACCATCTGGATTTGTGCAGGCCAGATTTCAATAAAGTAGAATACAAGTTGCTTGCACTTGCCACTAGAATACAAATGGCTAAATGCTCTACCCATTGAGCTATTAGAGTGAGACCCTGCCAGGGTAAATTCCGACAAGTGCCATGGCCCAAAAAGTAGCGACAGCACATAAAATGAGTTCCCGACAAATGACATCCTTTCCCAGTAAAATTGGATTACAGTACACCTTATTTGTGTATTGTAGTGGAGAAATTCTTATCATTTCCTGTCAAGTATAAAATTGCATTTGCACGAAAATTTTAGTTGCCTGCAAGATCTTGTAAAGTGCAAAATGCAATGCCTTCGTTCCCCATCGTCTTACAAATAAAAAAGGTCCACAACTTTCTATGAAAACATTAATACTCGAGACTTACAGGTAGCTGAACTCCGAACATTGTGCCAGGAATACTGGGTAAGTTGCCTTTGTACCATACCACACCAGGAAAATTCTTGGAAATCCCTTTTTCAGTTAAAACTGAAACTAAAACCTGCCATCCGAGCTCCAGTCGTTTACCAAAATCCATGCGTCCTCTGTCGATGTATATTTGACATCTCAATGTAACCGAGCCAATCGCCAAAAGCAAATCGGCGTCTTCCCTTGTAAGTCGGGTAACATCCTCCGTACGACACTCAAGACGCAATTTACGATCAATTCCACCAAGAGCTATCCTGGTGGAGTCTCCAGGTTGTTCGGTTTCGGGAAGTGCTTCCAATAACTCGCCTTTTAACACTTGTATAGGTGTAGATTTAGAAGCAAGACCAAGTGTCAGCATGCTTCTTTCCGGTATTTCTCCGACTCGATCTTGTAAGAGAATATATCTATTCCTGGGTTCTTCCATAGTGTACTAAAGACAAAATGATAATAGTTTCACCGTGCATGAAACAAGCCTTGTTTTAATACTCTGTGCGTGGGCATGAAGACAATCCTTAGCACATTTGCAGCCGTCGCAGGGGCCATCCATTTAAAATCCACCCCCCTCCCCTCGCCCCCGATGACCAGATTGTGCGAATTTCACCCCCTAATAAGTAGGAGATCAAAGTGCCGACACATTCCTCCCTTCAGAAAAAGTTGCTATTTTATTTCCGACCTCGGAAGAATGGGGATTTTTTCCAATACCCTTCAGAAATATTTGAAAGCTGAAAGAGTGCCGACACATGGACCCCCTCAGAAATGCCCTTCACACCCCACCTCAGAAAAACTCGTCAACAGGGGATGTAGATTTTAAATTATAGAACGGCCCCAGGGTACGGAGTATCGTAAAACATGGACTGGATTTGTAAAACATAGATTTGTAAAACGAGGATAGGTAAAACATGGATTTAAAAAAAGGTGAATTAATAGAAACATGATAGCATAGTTCGACTGCTGATTTGTTATTTCTTTGTCTATCCCATGTTCATTTTAATTATTTTATTTTATTCCATTTTCATTTTATTTTATGACTTGACGTTTACATAAGTACTGAAATAAAACAATTTGTTCGTGCATTGTTGAGTAATATTAGCATTTGGGGATTTTTAAGAACGGCATTCTGTCGTGTTCAAAACAAAAATTCCCTCGTGCTTATATTTAATTCAACAATGCACTTGGCGCGTTTTTTATTTCTTAAATGATAAACATGTTAATGCACAGGAGCTGGTCCCAGACCGATTTCCCACGTTTTACGGGAATCGGTAATTTTACTAGGGCAAACGTGGAACAAACAAAAGTGTACGTGACAAACAAACGACCAGGCTGCCAAAAGACCGGGATTTTAAAAATGCACTGTAGCGAGACCTTTGCCCAAAATAATTTTGCATATCCTAATTTTGCGCGGGAGAAGATAGGTGATTGTGCGAGGAAAGAGATGGCGGCTTCTTTTAAGCTTCCATCTCTGACTAAAAAACGACGACGTGCATTTGAGTTTCCAGAGTTGCCATGGAGTTGAGTAAAAATTAAAGAAGAGCT
>OX421447.1:56204762-56219762 GCA_949126865.1 Montipora capitata | reverse complement strand
AGTCTGAGGAGTTTTGTCTTTTCAGAATTGATCTTCAAGCCAGTTGTCTTACTGGTAGTGCTGAGATTTGTCACTTTCTGTTGGATTTGACATTTCGTACTGGATGTAAGTGCAATATCGTCAGCAAAGTCCAAGTCGTCTAACTTGGACCACAATTTCCATCTAATGTCAGTGTTAGCATCCGTTACTGTCCTTCTCATGATCCAGTCGATCACAAGTAAGAACAGAAACCCTGACATGTTACACTCCTGCTTTACGCCGGACTTCACATCGAACCAGTCAGTTTGACCTGTGCCCTCAACAACCGCGCATTGGCTACCATCATACATTGCGTTGACCATTCTGACAAGCTTCGAAGGTATCCCATAACTCTCCATGATCTTCCACAAGGTTTTCCTGTGAACGCTATCAAAAGCCTTTTCATAGTCGACAAAACATACATACAAGCTGGAGTTCCATTCCACTGCTTGCTCTACGATGTTCCTGAGAACGAATATCTGGTCTATCGTACTTCTTCCTTTCCTGAAACCATGCAGCTTGCTCCTTCCTTAACTTTGCATCAACACCACCTGATATTCTTCTGATTAATACCTTGCCCATCACTTTGGCAGCAACAGACATCAAATCAAAGTAATCCCCCGCCAGTTTCCACACTTGGTGAGATCCCCTTTTTTGGCAATCTTGACAATGAGGCCCCTCCTCCAATCTGCAGGAACAATCTCACTGACCCATATCTCACAGAAAAGGTCATGGAGTACATCGACTGTTGTTGTAATGTCAGCCTTGAGCAGTTCTACTGTTAAGCAGTCCACACCAGGTGCTTTGGCTGCTTTCATGCTCTTGATGGCGCTCCTAATCTCGGCTTTAGTACAAGTACACATTGGTGCAATTAATTGTGCACCGCCTTTTACTCACCAACCGGCGTAGACTTGAATACATGTCGAAATGGATCGATAGACGGAGGGGTGTAAAGTGCAGGTTGCAGGTTGCAGGTTGCAGGTTAGGGTTGCAGGTCATTGTTTTACTATAACTGAAACAACCCAAACCTTTACAAAAATGCTAACCTTAGGCTAACATTGTTTTTTAGGCCTAATGTTAGCATTAGTAAAGTTTTGGGTTGTTTCAGCTTTGGTGAAACAGTGACCTGCAACTCTAACCTGCAACCTGCAGTTTACACCCTCCAATCGACAGACACATGGTGAGAAGACAGTCTCTGTCTACCTCCTAAGCTCACGGGGGATTAATAAATTCCGTTTGGAAGGTGAATTCCATTTGGAGAGTGACATCGAAGCTATCAAAGTATACCAATGTTTATCAAAACTATCACGAAGTTTTGCAAGCTATGAGTCATCAAAGCCATATGAATCCAACTTGAACAACATCGGTGACATGAAAAACAGTGAGGCAAGCAAGCATCCCATGCTTCCGGACACTAGTACTTGTGTGGCGGACCATAATGACGAACTGTCGAAAGACTCGGTCATTGATTATGTGAGGAAAACTGATGAGAAATTCGTACCAATCTCCTGCGATAGAGCAAGGGCTGAGGCTGTTCGCAAATGCAAACATGCTCCCCGGGACAGAGAACCTTCCAGAATTCCTTACAAGAAAACGTCGAGCTTGTTTCATAAAGACAAGGTAATTAGAAAGTGTATGGTGCATTATTTAAAGAAGAACGTACTGAGCTCGTCTGAGTTGAGAAAGTGTTTATCTCTTGCTTTTGGAAAATAATACTATATTGCAGTAAGAATTTCTAGACCTAGGCCACAACTCAGACATAACAAATCTTCGAAAGTACGAGATTCTAATCGTCATTTTTATCTTATTACCCGCAGGACTGCTGAACACAAAAAAGACTTGTCATTTCTATTGTGTATTCAAGATCAATCAGTTACTAAGCATTCAACAAAATTGAACCAACAAAATAAGAATTATTGTCTATCAAGAGCAAAGCTATTGATATCAGGAGACATTGAATCGAGCCCAGGCACTGTTGCTCACGGAACAAGTACACATACAGTACTGAAAAATCCTTCTATGGCACTGTTGCAGGCCTGATAAGCTCAGAAAGGATTGAAGGCATTAGAATGTACCTCAGATGGTTCATGCTTCTTTTCTTCTGTTGCCCACCCGTTATATAACGATCCTTCCTATCACATGAACCTGCATGCTGTTGGAGTTGAATACATCAGAAACAACAAAATTTATTGGACCCATTACAGAGTAATTGTGGGTGTGTTGTCACAGCAACATACATGGTGTGATGCACTTATTGTGAAAGCAGTTTCCAATGCATTACATGTTACAATGCGTACAAATGAATCCATTGAGGGGTGGGCACCAGTAACTGTTATAAATCCTATAAGCAGACAACAGGGAACCAATGTTATTAACATTGGACATCTAGATGAAAGACACTATGTTTCAGCAGTTCTGTAGATTATTATATTGACAGTATTTCAGGTTATGAAATCAGCAGTGTCACCAATGTCAACAATTATTCAGAGGTAATAATGGATTAATTAACCATGGCCAAATATGATGTGAGTGTCAGTAATAATTTCTACAAAGCAGTGTCAAAAAGAGCCTACATGAGAGAATCTATCAAGTGAAAGAGACAAAATAAAGAGTTCAGGGAAAAGAAAAGCAATGCGAAATGCCAAAAAAGATCTGAAACTATTGAAGCAGCAAGGGAATATGAAAAGCAAACATTTCACAAGGGTAAAGCTTCCAATCCAGAACATGTCAGAGAACTAAAAAGAAAAGCATAGAACCATTTAACGAAAGCTACGCAGAGCTCAAGGCTAAGCCAAAGTGAAATTTGCCAAGGTCAAGACTCTATTAGACATTACATGTCAAAAGTGATACAGTTTTTTCATGATAAGATAACACATGGCCCTGAATATATATGCACTTGCTGTGATCAGTTATGGTTCAGATCATCCGTCTCTAAGTGTAACAGTATCAAATATAGTGATAAATATTCACAAGGTTTGTCGGAGGAATGTATAACTGGCACAAAAAGTGTTAATAATACTGAATGGATCTGCTCTACTCGCCTAACCTGATGAAATTAACAATATGACCTGGCCACAAAAATCAGACCCTGTTACCTGTGCTAGGAACTTTGAACACATGGTACAGCTCTTTATAGAGGATGTGTTAAAGAGTAATCTTATGCCTATAGGAGAAATGGTAGACTTATCAGTTTCAGGGTTGAATTCCAGCAAAGGGGATCACCTCACATACATGCATTATTTTGGGTATCTAGTTGCATATGAGAGCTCCCTGTGCTGTTACACAATTATCCAGCTGTTATATCACACTGACTAATGCATAAAGAAAACTTCAGCCTGCCAATATTAAACAATCGCAGTAACTTTGATATCCACGAGTAACGACAGTGGCACTTTGATTATGGGCGTTGTTACTCGGTCCCTTGACGCGGCATAAAAACCAGTCGCGCGTCTTTTTTTCTTCTGTTGGTAGTCACAAATGTGCATACCCCACGGATATTGAATTAAGCTCCAATCGGGTTAATCTTCTTTTATACCCTTCGGTATTTCCAAACTTCCCTGCCGGTAGGAAACCAGACATAGAGTGATCCCCTGGTCCTCCAGGTTGGGAGTTGGGCTGAGGGCTGATAACCCTCTCCCGTAAAAAACAACTATTACAGAAACCGGAAGCAGAGAGAATTCACTGTATCAGGGAGGCGCTGTGACCGTACCTCGTAGGAGGGACTCAATGACGCACGGGAGCCAAATCCAACCGGACGCCTCCGGGCCGACTTGGCCACTGATGCACCCTAAACACACCCTGAAGGTTGGTAACTGGAATGCACGGACGCTCTACAGAAGTGGTAACAGCGCACAGGTAGCAGGAGAGATGAAGAGGAAAGGTATCAACATCATGGGCATCAGTGAAACGCACTGGACGGGCCAAGGAAAAGTGCAACTTGAAGAATGAGACACCATAATTTACTCCGGAAACGATGATGACAACCACAGACAGGGAGTAGGTATATTGATTTCAAAAAGTGCAGTTGGAGCTCTGATGGAGTGGACCCCTATCAGTGAAAGAATAATTCAAGTTAAGTCCTATTCCAAATACATAAAGCTTGCAGTTATTCATGTTCACGCACTAACGGAAGATGCCGACGACCAGGAAAAATATGAGTTCTACACAAAATTGCAAGATGTGATAGACGGTGTAAGTACTCATGATATGATAATGGTTACTGGAGACATGAATACAAAGGTTGGATACGAAAACAGGGATTATGAAAGACTTATGGGAAAACACAGACTGGGGCTAAGGAACGATAACGAAGAACGGCTTTGAGAAATATGTGATCTGAATGAGCTAGTTATTACAGAAACACTACTCCCACATAAGACCATCCACAAAGCAACATGGGTGTCGCCCGATAGAAGGACCAGGAATCAGATCGATGATATCCTTATCAACGAGTAGTTTAGGAATTCAGTGAACAACACAAGAGTTTACAGGTCTGCAGATATTGGAAGTGATCATTATCTTGTGTGTACAAAAATACAGCTCAGGTTGAGAAAGGCACCGATAGGTTGAATGTAGAGTGAAGTATAATATGGCTAAGTTAGAAAATGAGTAGGTGCTTAAGGCATTTAACATACCCTAAGCAATAGGTATGAGGCTCTAGAGAATGAAGAACCAGAAGTTGAAGAAGTGGAAGAAGTGAAGAGAGACTTTCGGGTGATGAAGAAGGCATACATAGACGCAGCAGAAACAGTATTGGGAAGACGTCGAAAGAAGAGAAAAGCCCTGCATCAGCAAGGAGTCATGCATGGGACCTCATAGATCAAAGACAGGGCGTTAATAAGAAGATCTTGAGTACAAGCTCCAAAAGGGTTAAGAGACAGCCTAGGGCAGAATATGTAAGGAAGGTTAGGGAAGTGAAGAGGAGTATCAAGGTGGATAAAAGAAAATGGATAGACAATATTACAGGTGAGGCAGAGAAGGCTGCAAGAAACCAGCACATGAAGACACTTTATGGGCTCACTAAGACACTATGCAATGAAAGACCAAGGCAAAGCACAGTAGTGTTAGACAAAATGGAAACCTCCTAAGTGGAAAAGATGAAGTGTAGTCAAAATGGGCAGAGCACTTGAGGTGAGGAGGAGAGAAGAATAATAGAGAAGAACCAGAAAACCCGATAACTAGTGAAGAAGACTGTGGATTGGAGTTCAGTGAAATAATTGAGGAGATTGCAGTCCGTGAGCCAACGTTAGGTAAAGTTTAGGAAGCCACAAAGGGACTTAAAAGTGGCAAAGCCCCAGGAGTTGACTCTATTATAGCTGAGTTGCTGAAAGCCGACGTAGAATTTTCAGCAGAGAAAATACATCAATTGATGATACAGTTGTATTTTTGAATTTAAATTTATCTGTAACTGAATAATAATCACTTCTGATGACGTATGTTGTAACATACGAAACGTTAAGTTTATAAAAGTTATGCATTTCAAACAAATGTTTGTAACCGCTGTTTGCGTTTTATTCCTATTGAAACTAAAATGGCCCAAGTCAAAGAATTTTTATAAGAACAAGCCGGTTATAGGAAAGGCAGGGGGACAACAGAACTAACAGAGCAGGTTTCATTCTACGAAATATCATTGAACAGGCAAACGAGTGGCAAGCTACCTTGTATTTAAACTTTATAGATTTTGAAAAAGCTTTTGATTCCATCCACAGAGAAAGTTTTATGGGAGATTATGGGAAGGTATGGAATTCCGGAGAAAATAGTGAAAATGGTCAACGTGTTTTGGTCAAGTGTGCAGTGGTGGATGGGGGAGAGATAGGCGAATGGTTTGACATAAAAACTGGAATCAAGCAGGGATGCAATACGTCTGGATTCTTGGTTTTGATCATAATGGATTCGGTAATGAGAAGAACAGAAGGAAATGGTGAGAATGGCATAAGATGGAGGTTTACATGCAAACTTGATGATTTGGACTTTGCAGATGACACAGCTTTAATTTCCTCTACCAAACAGCAGATTCGGGATAAAACAACAAAGCTGGAGGAAGAAGCTAGACGAGTGGGGCTCAAGGTCAGTACAGAAAAGACGAAAACGCGATGAGGATTAACGCAAGAAACCAAGACAAGATTGTATTCAATCTTGGGGATATTGATGACTTCACATACTTAAAAGCGAACGTGTGCAAGGAGGTGGTATAAAAGACCTGAAGAACATGCGATCCAAAGCATTCATCAGATTGAAGAACATGTGGCGTTCCAATAGCATCTCAAGGAAAACAAAGTTGAGACTGTATAAGACACTGATAATGCCGGTGTTGTTATATGGATGCGAGACGTGGAAAATGAACAATGTCGGAACGCGTATTTAGGGTCACGCAATACAAATTACGCGGGTAATCCGGCTGCGCTTCATGTTGTGACCGCAGAATGAATGTTATTTCAGTAATGTGACATTGATTGACGTGTGATATGAAAGGTGAGAAAAGAGATGAAAAAAATGTACGCTTGTTGTGAATCTAGAGTTACAGTCAAACCAAGTGAAGCGTACCCCTTAAGATTGCATTAATGAAGTGATTATTTGAAACTTGAACCCGCTAGTCATTTCAAGAATGCAATAATGAATTGATTATTCGAATATTGAACTCGCTCGCTCGATCCAAGAATACGGCTAAATTCGCTAACGGCTTCCGTTTTCGAAAAATCAATTCACTGTTGCGACTAGTAGGTTTCAAACCTACTAGTCTTTTCTAGAATGCTATACTGAATCGATTTTTCGGAAACGGAACCCGTTAGCCGTATTCTTGGATCGAACGAGCGAGTTCAATATTCGAATAATCAATTCATTATTGCATTCTTGAAACGACTAGCGGGTTCAAGTTTCAAATAATCAGTTCATTAATGCAATCTTGAGGGGTACGCTTCACTTGGTTTGACTGTAAGAGGAAAAAATTGTAGTTCACATCGTGAAGCGTTTTTGTATAACATGAGAAGAACCGGAACGAAATAAAGACCGAATACAGTCCTCAGTGATGTGTATGATTTTTAACACAGTGGTCCTGAACGAGCCGGAAATAGCCAGAGTTTAGGCGAGCGAATGCAGGATCGAGTGATATTGAAAGTAAAGATATAATGGCTGCAACGGATACAGCTGATGCAGCAACAAAGGAACTTGATATCAGTCTCGCCAAGAAAGTAAAGATTAGAGGCGTGCTAAAAGGATCGGCAACGAAACTCCGCAACCGTGTGAGTGAGCAACTGGAGGATGAGACTAGTGGATGTATTTTACTTGAAAGACAAAATTCGAACAATTCAACAAAAGATGGAATCCTTGAAGAAGCTGGACGTTGAGATAATTGACCTTATGGCGAGCTGTAATTACGGAGATATACAAGAGAGCATTGAATCAGAGATTGACGCAAGTGATTTGGTGCGAACCGAGTTGAATGCCATCGTTGACAAAATATAAAATGCACTGAAACTACTGTCGCCACCGCCCTCTTTTCAACGGCAGCCGATGACAACCGAAGGGCAGAATGTTTACATAGGAGTTCCCGCTCCGCTCACACAACCACCACATAGTTCACAACCATCTGGAACGACAGCGAAACTGCCTAAACTGGAAGAAGGGGTAGTTTCTAAAGAAACTAGTGGTGCTGCGTCGGTGGGGAAGTAGTATCCAGAAACGGTGCATCATTAGGGGCAAACCTGATGAACCTGTCGGTATAGAAACGGAATTAGGGTGGGTGTTGTCAGGCCCCATGAAGTTCACGAACGGTCAGAATGAAGTTGATTCCGTGCAGGTTAATTTGATTGGGTGCCCATCCGACGAAAGCGTAAATTTAGAACGTGACATCCATAAGTTATGGTATTTGGAAACCTTATAATTAGGTATTACGGAGAACAAAGATGACGTGCATGAGGCCTTTGAAAGTGGTGTTTCCTTCCCAGGGAAAAGGTATTCTGTTAGGTTGCCTCGGAAGGAGGGGCATCCGGAACTCCCCAATAACTACGCCACAAGTTTGCGCCGTTTGAAAACGCAGATTGCGAGAAAGGGAACCGGAAGTTCTTGTTGAGTATGCGGCTATCATCAAAGATCAACTAAAAGCCTGGATAATCGAGAAGGTGGTTGAACTAGAAAGAGCCTCGAACGTCCACTTCTTGCCACACCAAGCCGCGATTCGTAAAGAGTCAACAACCACGAACCACGAAGGTCAGAATTGTGAATTACACGTCGTCGAAAAAAGGTAAGACGAGTACGTCCTTAAACGACTGTTTACATATGTATTTTCTCACGATATGGAATGCACGCTTCTTTGTGGTGCTATTTCGGGTGTTCGGCATTCGCAGTTAGCATTGCTTTTCGCAATTTGATAGAGTGCGTGACTATTCGTGTTTAGTGTATAAGGCATTCTTTTGCAGTTCAAGGTCACTCGACAGCATATGTATTTCTTGTAGGTGTCTAATTAGGTTGCTTGGTATTAGTTCCCATTGGGATAATTAGACCTTTATATACCACTCCTTGTGAATGTCACACCACTTGACGCCGACCAGTTTACTCGAGTTGTACGTTGTTTTATTTCGGTTTAGGTTTTTTCGTTCAATGCCTGGCGACGAACAAGAAACGGTTACTCGACAGGATTTAACCGAGTTCCGTACCTTCCTACTCGAGCAACTCAAGTCGCACACTTCTGAGCTCTCTTCTAAGTTCGAGAAGGCCTCTACCGACGCCGAGTGTGCTTTATCTGTCTCTAAACAGCTCAAAGTTGTTATTATTATTATTCTTCTTATTATTATTATTTTTTGTTTTCCTATCCTGGAAACGAAAGGAACTATAAGTTCAACCTTGAAGTTTTGGATCTTCTCGAAAGCGTTTCGAAGGCACTTCTTGTTCAAGATTCAGCAAAAGCGTCTCTACTTTTGAACGATTCTATTAAACTTATAAAGGAACGCAACAGAAAGATCCGAATTGCTGATTCTTCCGAAGGAGGTTGGTTCATGGTCAAACATTGCGAGAGTAACGCTGTTGCCCTTGACTTGGAGGACGATAAAAGGATCCGCGCTGCTGAAAGGGAAGCTCTGAGAGTCAAGACCCGCACTCGTGCCAAACGCCAAAATGCTGAACGCGTGCAGGGAAGATATCCGCCGTTTTCTCAACCATACACCCTTCGAGGATACTTCCAGCATAGTCAGTTCGCCTCCTCAACCACTGCTATGTACCAGCAACCCAGGGTTTCCTACAATCGCCAAGGAGGTGCTTGCAGGTTCTGTGGCTCCTCCGAACATTGGTGGAGAGAGTGTCCCGTCAGGCTTGCCCGAACCTTCACCACCGGAAATGCTGTTCACGCTGCCGGAGCAAGTCCCAGCACGTACACCACACGCTAATTCACGCTCGCAGTTCTTGGACAACCTGTCTTCTAGCGTTTCAGATTTATTGTGCCCCGGCCAAGGGCCTGTTTCCACCGTCTCTCAACCTGATGTATCCCAGGAGTTCATGACACTTATGGAAGATAAATTTACTGACAATTCTTCTCTAGCGTTTTATAAACAGAACTTGTATGAGTATGAGCAAGGTACCGCTGCATTGGTAGTTAAGGGTCGACTAAGGGCACACTTACCATTTGGGGTTGAGATTGGGGCACCTCCTTGGGTCTTAGAAACTATCAGGTCAGGGTATGTTATCCCCTTTGAGACTATCCCTCCCGGTGTTTGCTTGTCTAATAATAGATCGGCTCTTGAACATGGGGATTTTTTTTCCTCTGCTGTTTACGATCTTCTTGAATTGGGTTTGATATCCAAAGTTCTTACACCTCCTACCGTTAGCAATCCTCTTTCACTGTCTGTTAATTCGGAAGGGAAGCCTAGGCTCATCCTCGATCTCCGTCCCGTTAACAGTTATATCCCAAAAGCCAAATTCAAGATGGAAGATTGGAAAGTTTTCCTCCAATACTTGTCGCGTGGTGGCTACATGTACAAATTTGATTTGAAATCGGGGTACCACCACATTGACACCTGTCAGCCCCATCAACAGTTCTTGGGTTTTCAGTGGGCTCTGGGTGCTGCTAAAAACCGATATTTTTGTTTTACTGTTTTACCTTTTGCATGGGCTTTCGTCTGCTCCTTACCTGTTTACGAAGATTTTCCGCCCCCTAGTACGCTATTGGAGAGGCTTAGGAATTCATTTAGTCCTTTATTTAGATGACGGAGTTGGCTGCGAAAAAGATTTTCTCTCGACACAGCACTGTTCTAACATTGTTCGGTGTGATTTGGTCAGAGCGGGTTTGGTGCCTAACTGTGAAAAATCTGTTTGGACCCCTGTTCAACGTTTAGAATGGTTAGGTATCTCTTGGGACCTTCTTAGTGCCATTTTGTCCATCCCTCAAACCTCGTATCGATCGATTATTATCTGCTCTTAGCCTTTTCAAGGACCGTTTGCCTTTTGTCACCCCCCGATTTCCTTACCCCCATGTGTTGGTAACATTTCCCTCATCATGTCAAGATGTCTGCAGTCTGCAGTCACCTTTCGGGACGCTTGGGATACTCCTCTTGATTTGAGCCGTTTCCAGTTTCATCCACAATGCTTGGACGAAATTAATTTCTGGCTCGATGATTGTTCTAAGCTCAACTGTAGGAAGTTATTTGAGTACTCTCGGCCAGTTTCTATTATCTGTACTGACGCTAGTGCCTTTGCTTGTGGGGGACATGCCCTTTTTGTTGACAAGGGGGAGCTTGAACTGTTAGAAAGCTTTTTCCTCTATGGAATCTATTCTTGATAGCAATGGTAGGGAATTGCTTGCTATCCTTTACTCGCTTAAGTCGTTTAAGTCGCTCATCCAGGGCAAAGTGGTCAAGTTGCAGCGCCACGCTCTTGAGATCTTTCAATTTTGTGCCGTTTATAATGTGTCGATTGAAATTGAGTGGGTCCTCAGGTCTCTCAATGATTATGCTGATTCGTTAAGTAGAGTCATTGATTTTGATGACTGGAGTGTCTCTACAGATTTTTTCGCATACGTTTCGTCGCTTTTCGGTCCTTTCACAGTCGATAGGTTCGCTTCCCCAGATTCAGCCAAGTGTGCAAGGTTTTATTCCAAATTTTGGTGTCCTGGTACGGAAGGTGTGGACGCTTTCAGTGTTGATTGGGCGGGTGAGAACAATTGGTTGGTGCCACCTATTTGTCTTATTAGTCGTACAATTTTTCATTTAGAGGTATGCGGCGCTCGGGGCGTTCTCGTAATCCCCAAGTGGCGGCTTGCAGCAGTTTTTTGGCCAACCGTGTTCCGATGGGTGGTCTTAGGCCTTCCGTTCGTCAAGTGGTTGAATTTTCTGACCCTTCTTTTGTTTTTGCACCTGCTCAGGATGGTCACAATACAATATTTTGTCCGTTTAGATTCAAGTCTTCGGTTTTAGTTTTACTGTTGGACGGCTAGTCTTGTGCGCTTCATAGCGCTAATTGTTGCTGTGCGCTTCATAGCGCTGGTCGTTGTTATGCGCTTCATAGCGCTAGTTATTGCTGTGCGCTTCGTAGCGCTAGTTATTGTTGTAGGCTTTATAGCGTTTTGTATTGTCGTAAGCAGCGTTTGTTGTTATTATTGTTCAATATTTAATGACTTCATGCTTATTGGGTTTCTCTCGTGTATCTTTATTGACATATTCTCCATGGATTTGAGGTTTATGTTACTATTTGCATACCTAGATCCATTGTGTTCTGCTTCATAGCCTTTATGGTGTAAAGCTGACACACTTTTTCTTTCTTGCGCATGCTTTTACCGGCGCTCCATAGCTTTTTTAACTACCAGTGTTACTTTTGTTCCGTCCAGTCTCCCACTTCTCAGCAGTGTTTTGTTTCTCTTGGCAATTTTACCTGTTTTCTATGTTTTGTTGCTCTTGTTTGTTATCGGCTCATTTTACTATACTATTTGTATTAATATTCTGCTGCTTTTTTGTCTTTTTACAAGTTCTTCAATTGCTGTAGGTCCGCGGATCGATGCCTTGAGACCTTTGGAAGAACTTATCCCCGGTGTACTGGCTGCAACTAAAGCTCCTTCGACTGTGAAAGGATATCACTCACAATTTCAAAAGTGGAAGGCATGGGCTGCCTCTTTTCCTGGAGTCTCGTGTTTTCCTGCTTCTGCTCTTCATGTTTCACTTTATCTTATTAGTCTAATCCAATCAGGTTATTCTTTTGCTACCCGATTAATTCCGCCTTTAATAGTGTTAATTTTTTTTCATAATTCGTGTGATGTCCCGAATCCATGTAACAGTAGTTTTGTTAAAGCCATTTTGGAAGGCTGCAAGAGAGTCTCTGCTGCTTTTTGTTTCATCTAAAAAGAGACTCCCTATCTGCCCTGAACATTTACATGCTCTTGTTCTTAGGTTTGCTGGAGTCAATGCTAGTTTGCCCGATATCAGAGATATCAGAGTTTTAATGAGGCCTGTAATATTAGGTGCTGTGACATTGATTTCAAGGATACGTATTTTTCTCTGCATATTCCTAGGAGTAAAACCGATCAATATGGTTCCGGGTCAACAAGGGTAGTTGCTAGAACTGGTAATCCAACTTGTCCCTTTAATATGTTACGCAGATACGCTTATTTAAGTGGGGATAGCTTTAATTCCACTTACTTCGTGTTCCGTTCCTTGTCTAAGAGTAAAAATGGAAATTATTCCCTCCGCGCAGGTTCTAGGCTTTCGTATTCTAGAGCTAGAGAACTTTTTATTGAAAAGTTTAAGGTCATTGGCCTTGATACTAAGCTGTATGGTCTTCATTCCCTCAGGATCGGAGATGCTTCTGCAGCCGCTAATAACGATTTGCCTGATCGTGTTATTAAGAAGCATGGTCGTTGGAAGTCCGAGAAGGCCAAAGATACTTACTGTAGGGAAGATATTCAACACCAGCTCTTAGTTACTCTTAATATTGGTATTTAGCCTTTTTAGCCTTCCAACACGCTTTGTTATTCTTGACCATTGCTGGCGGCTTCCTCCACTATTTGTTTGTTACTTGTCTCTTCTATACATATATTAAAAATGTTTTCTATTCGGCTAAACGAAGGGAAAGAGAATAGAAATGTTTTTCTTTTAGGTGTCTAATTAGGTTGCTTGGTATTAAGGCCGGGACACACTGGGCGATAAGTCGCTGCGACACGTCGCGGGGACAATTCGCCGCAACAAATCGCCTTGTGTGACACGGTTAATTTCATGAAAATCATTGTCGCTGAGGCAGAATTTTGTCGCCTCGATCAGTCGCACGAATTCAAACCAGTTTGTGCGACTCATCACAGCGACAAAATTAGCGAAAGCAGCGTTGTTGCATCGTGTGTACACTTCCTGCAACAAGCCGCTGCGACAAAATATAAATGAACCAATGAGAGAGCATCATATGGTCAGCCATATTGAATTAGAAAACTAGTTCACATTCCCCCTCATACGAGATCACTGCGTGTGGTACGAACAGGAGTCGTGTCGCAGCGACTTGTTTTGCAAGTAGTACACATGGAGCAATTTGTCGCAGAGACATGTCGCTGCGACTTGTCACCCAGTGTGTCCCGGCCTTTAGTTCCCATTGGGATAATTAGGCCGTTATATACCACTCCTTGTGACTGTCACACCACTTGACGCCGACCAGTTGACTCGAGGCTGTTTTTTCCTTACTATTTTTTATTGTCGTTTTAAATAGCGTATGACTTTTTTCTTATATTCCTTGGCTTGTAACCTGTGTCCAGTGTGTCCCCGGCTCAGTTTTTTGTAGATAAACTCACCATTGCTGGCGGCTTCCTCCACTATTTGTTTGTTACTTGTCTCTTCTATACATATAATAGAAATGTTTTCTATTCGGCTGAGCGAAGCGAAAGAGAATAGAACTCTCGTTATATTTCTGTCAATTATGGGCGAAACGGGCAATGATCTTCCGCCATTAGACGTTAACCTTGGACAATCTAGCCAAGAGAGTGCCCTTTCTGGCGAAGAAACGTTAAATTTAGTTTCCCGTCTTCTCGATTCGAAGCTTGACAAGAAGTTTTCAGAGTTTAAACGTGGTCTTGAGCAGAAGGAACTTGCGACTGACTCTCAGATAAAGAAATTGAAAACTGAAGCGAAAGCCGCCAACAGCTTTCAGTTCAAAGGTAACAAGTTGCAGTTTGAATTCAATTCGAGTTTGGTAGACTCTATTAAAAGCATCCGCTTCTCTGCTGGAAGGATATTTAACCAGGGTAAATCAGGAGTTGGAGAACGCCAAAACGTTGCTGAATAAACGAAACAAAGCCATACGGTTTGGTGACAAGAGTCCGGCTGGTTGGACGGCAGTGGAAGAATACTAATCAGACGAATTAGCTGACGACTCGGACGATGAAAAGAAACTTCGTTCGGCAGAAAGAAGGGCACTTTCCAAGCTTCACGCACGAAAGCAAAATCGCAGTACTTCTCAAATGTGCTCCAAATGCTCTCAGGAGCCATCTTATGCTGCCGGGAGTTATCGTTCTGCTGGTCAGCCTTTTCATCCTCAGTAATTCCCTCAGCAGTCCTTTCGAGGTCATCAGCCATTTAGGAGCAGACAACCACAGCCTTCCGATAAATGCTTCGCCTGTGGTCAATTCGGACACTGGGCAATTTCAACATTTTGTCCAAACTTCAGCCACTGGCACAACAATAGAGCCTTGCCAAGCACCTCTACCGCTACCGCCAACAAACAGTGATCAAGTGCTGAACAGACTCGGAAAAGATGAATATTCGAAATTGATTGTAGATTTATGTTCCTTTTCTGGCCTTGAAGAAAAAGACTTAGTGGAATGTAGCTATGCGGATTATTTAGAGGGTTGTGATAGTGTTATCGTTAAGAGTAGGCTTAGAATTAATGTTAGATTCTCGGAAGGCATTGGCGCCTCCCAGTTTATTCTCAGCGTTATCAGAGAAGGTCTTAAGATCCCTTTTAACTACACTCCTACGTCGGTTTATCAACAAAATAATAATTCCATCTTGACCTATTCTGATTTTGTCG
>OX421447.1:56172262-56194762 GCA_949126865.1 Montipora capitata | reverse complement strand
GCACTTTGACTTGACGAAAAACCACAGGTAACCCAGGCTCACTGTGTGTAGGTAAATATAGAGAACATATGAGGCAAAGTTTAGGTCTGGAAATTTGCAAGAAAATGGAAAAAAAATCGATGAAACTTACCACGTGGTGAGCTGTTGTTGTCTTTAATACGTACACGAAGTTTCGGGAAAAATGGTCCCCGTTCACCTTTCTTCATAGTATAGTGACAAGGTAGGCGACGGAAGCCAGCGTTGGGACTCCGATCGACCCAAAACAAGCATAATTTTTTTCGTGAAAATCGAATCCAGTCGCTAAATAAACACGCCAGGCTCGTGGAACATGAATTTCTCTAAACCATGAATCCACTGAAGCATCTCCAGGTAGCAACGCGAAGCCACCAGACTCCGTAAAACTTGTAAGTTAACCTGCTAAAATGGCGGCCAGAAAGCGTTGTACTCGCGAAGTGTCCAATTCAAAATGGCACTGAACTCTGGACGCCTGGTGACGAGTTTAATAAATTCTGGAGGGAGGGGAGTCTCAAATTGCTAAAAACAAAACTCACTGAGCAATCTGGGACTCCCCTCCCTCCAGGGGGACATATATTCCCCTCGTGTATTTACCCACACACAGTGAGCCTGGGTTACCTGTGGAAAAACAACATGTTTAGCGAGCAAGTCGAACGCCTGGCTAAAATTCGAAACCCTGTCAACCTGAGAAACGCCTAACCGCAAAGTTTCCCATAACAAAGGTCCTTAAAGCCCTGACCAAACAAGAGCGAGAGCTGATGAGAGTTGACGAGAGTTGAAACTCTCGCTCTCGTTTCAAACAGCAGGTTCACGTAAAAGCAAGCTCAGAACAAATGCTCCGGTTTCGGCGAGCTTTTATTGTGTTAGTAAAATCGGTTATATCAAACTCCAAAGTAATAACTTACTAAGAGGAAAATTTAATAAACCAAACTAAAGACACACTCGAAAACCCGGAAAGCGACGTTCTCCCTCGATCTTACAAAGACGTGAAGACGGAGAAAAACACAGGTCACAATCCCTTGTTTCAGCAATACTGGAATACCATCAAACTTCTACGACCTCTCAGGTTACACAGTCGCGTTCAGTCAGAGCGGAAGTAATAAAGGATTGAGGTTGTTACAGTATTGATAGAACAATGAAACTACGACATGTTACCTTCGTGGATTAAAGAAAGCTGGGGGACCATTTGTTATAAGCTCCTGTATTTTTCAATGAATTTATTACGCCACTCAGTACTTTTTTGAACGCTGGACTGGGTCTCGCAAACACCTTCCTTTTCAGGATGTTGCATGGGAGGTCGCCATCGAAGTTTTCGATTCTACGTCAAAAATACAGAAATATACAAAAATATACGTTAAAAAAATGATTATGTTAAAAAGATATTATATAAAGTCAACTGAGGTAACACCTTTGATACTGAAAATCCATCACTCTCCACAAAGTAATTTCTTATTGCGATACTCACTGTTTACAAAAATTTCCTTTGTTTTTTTAACTTGCTATTTACGAAAACAAAAGAACCCTTTGTTTCAAGGGCCAATCAACATTTAGGAAATAATTGGGAAGTAAATGACAACAACAAAATGTCCACAATAGCGATGTTTATCATAACGTCATCTGTTGTCATTCGTGAAAAATTTCTCTGGGAGGTTACGGCTCGCAAAAAGGAATTAGCCACTATCAAAAATACCATATTAAATACTCTTTGTTTGTTCCTCCAAAATTTTGCATAAGAATTTTTTTTATCTTGTCTTGGGGCCATTGTAAAGGCAAAGCAATACGGGCAACATTTTTCGTGCAACTTGTCGCGCAACAATTTTGCGTTGCAAGTTGAGATGGTTTGTTGCGCGTATTATCACCTTCTTGCGCAACCAAATTTCCATGTTGCAAAGAATAAAAGTGACCTCTACCTTTTGCAACATAAAAACGCGCAACACACCATCTCAACTAGCAAAGCAAAATCGTTGCTCGACAAGTTGCATGAAAAATGTTGCTCGTATTACTGGGCCTTAAGTCCTAAAAGAAACTGGAAACAATGCTTATGCAAATATTTGGAGGGAAAGCAAAGTGTATTATGGTATTTGACGCGCATGCGGGTTACTTATTCGAACTTCGGCTCGCCAGCAGCACCGTGATTCAAAGAGCTACGATGGTTTGCAAATCTCTACACGAGTTATAACTATTTATGTTCTGGATTTTAAAAAAGCAGAAACCGCCTACAGTCTAAGGGACTCTAGGAATAAACTAAATGTTCGATTACTGCGTACCAACTATTACCAATAGCTTTACCTTCAATGGCGCCATTCTATGGAACAACCCTCCTTGCAACTTAAGACAAGCAGAGTCCCTTGGGCAATTTAAAGGCTTAATCAAACAAATACTTTGAGGAACAGCATCCGTGGAAAGCAACCTTTTTTTAGAAACATTTTACTCTGTACAGTAATTCTGTATTTTTGTAATTTTGCATCAAATAGCTGACGATTTAGCCGTATAAAAATAAAGATTACCTTATTTATGCCTACCGCCGTTAGAAATCACGACCTATTTAAATGTTTTGGAGAATTGCTCCCATTGAATTTACACAAGAAATTCTTCTGAATTTTGCACATTTGTGCAACGCTTGTAAGGCGCGTACAAAAATGATTATTGTTTCAGTGGTCAAAAGTGAAACCTTCCATTCCATTCTTTTCTATCCCACTCTAATTCTAGGTCTATCCTAGTTCTAAATCTCAGTGCAGCGCGCCGTTTAGCACTTTGAACACAGATTTTTATTTATGATTTAAAATGTTGCGCATGTTTGAGCGTTTATTTAATGATTTAATATTATTTTTAAAACTGGGCGGGGAATTTCAACTTTGTGAGATTTCCACTTCTAATCCCTTACTCTAGGATTTTTTCCCTCTCTATTCCCTTTCTTGCCCAATTATTTCTATCAAGTTCATTACCACAACATTATCTAACATAAAAATCACTCGTTCATTAATCGTATTATATCACTTTTCTTATGACTTTCGTTTCCCTTGCGAAAACTGTATTTCTAATAAAATCAATTCTATTGCATTCTAATGTTATTCTATATTCCATATCTTATTAGCTTTTAGAGCTCGGATAGTGCGATATTAATTATAGCTTTCTGACTAATTCACTCAATCTTGTTAATCAGCTCACATACTATAATTATTACTTCGTATAACATAACATGAAAACTGACTGCGTCAAGTGTTGCAAAGTTGTGAAATTTGTGCGTAAAACGAAATTTCCCGGGACACAATGGAATAATTGTTAAATGATATTGTATTTCTAATCTTTTCTATTCGTTGTTGCTATACTTCTCTTCAAGTTAGGGAACATCTAGGCAAATTGACATCTTGCGAGATTTTAGGTGTTAGATCAGCCGATCAGTTCCATCACATTGTTCCAATTCCTGTATAATCTGTGCCATGTCTGGTCTCATGGCAGGATCAGCCTGAAGGCATTGCCGCACCAGATTCCGGAAGAGTCGTTTTCTTACAAGAAGAACTTGCTCTTCACGTCTTTCGGGATCTGGCATTTCCCGAATGCACATTTCACACAGAAGAACACCAAAGCTATACACATCAACCTGAGAAAAGCAACAGTAATGTCTCTTACAATATAAGCAATGAGTCGGGTTATGATTATTGTAGGAAAACCGTGCTTAACGGCGACAGGTTAGCCCAGTTGGCTGAGCATTGGACTACTGTGCGAAAGGTCGGGGATAACTGAAAAAAAAACTCCGGCCAGACCAACACTTAAGGTCTTTAAATAACTGAGGAGAAAGCGTTGCCTTTGTAATGACTCTCTAGTCTTTTCGGATTAGGACGATAAACCGTAGGCCCCGTCCACAACTCTTCAATTTTCATAACCCTGTGTGACGTAAAAGAACCCATACACTTGGCGCAAAGAGTAGGGCATTGAGTCCCCAGTCAGATGTGGTCTGTCCTCAGTGGCATAGCCAGAGGGTCGTAATTTGTAAAATATGAAAGTTCAATTGCGTCTCCCTTTCTAAATGAAATTATCGTATCGTATTGTTAGCATCTTAAAAATTGAATTTCACGCACTAAACATCAAAACACCATAACTGGAGTAAGGCTACGGTCTCAAGGACATTTCCGAGTGTGAAGTTTCATAGCAAATCACCTTTCAAAAGACCCTTCCAAAGTCACAGAAATCACAGACAATTGTAAGGATGGGTACCGACCAGCCACTCAGATGTAAAAACATCAACAAATTTGGCATTTTTTGATAAAAATGTTCCACGCACGCTTCAGTCTTTTACCCTAAAACTTCCATCATTTACAGTCTTTCGCCTTAATTTCATTTCATTATAATTTTCTGTAAATAAATACAAATGTATATCTTCTAATAACCACAGTGCAAAGAGATGTTAGCAAGCTTTGTTGAGTCCCTCTCAGAATGACCCCTCAGTCTCATTTCATTAAACTGGTTTCAAGAACTGAAGACCTTCAATATTATCATCGCCCGATTTTCGTTTGCCAAGAACAATCTCTCTCTCTATATATATATCTATATCTGCAGACAGTACTGTTTCGGCCTTCTGGGCCTCATCACTGCAGTGCTGATATCTGGGATGGAGGTTAAGCTTACAAAGCCACCCCAAATGTCCCACACATGTGGTACATCTATACATATATATTGTCTATCCATGATAATGTAAAGGTCAGGAACTGCAAAGACATACAAAGATATGTATATTTATCAATAAAAAACTAACCTTGGATGTTTGATTGCAAAAAAATGCTTCTGGCGCACTGTAAATCAAAGCACCAGGGGCTACTGTCATGGTCTGTTGCACAATTTTAGCAGTCCGATAATCTGACACTTTGCCTCTCCACTGTTCACCCTGTCGCCATAGCAACACATTTACACTACTGACATCCCTGTGAACGATGGGAGAAGGCTTCATGTGGTGAAGATAGTTCAACGCTCGAGATACATCCAAAGAAATGACAGATATTTCTGTTTCTGTGAGTTCGCGTTGCCCCAGCGAAGCTCGCAAGCTCATTTCCATGAGCTCAGTGACAAACAAAGGACTTCCTTCATCATTTGTTGCTCCAATAAACTGCAACAAGCAAGGATGGCGGCATCTTGAAGCAATGTTCATTTCTCTCACAAACAAACGTCTGTTGTGAGCTGAGAGAATCAGTTCATGGATTTGCTTCACAGCTACTTTACAGCCACAATATGTTGCTTTTTTGACACTTCCCCAGGCTCCCTTGCCTAAGCATTTATCCTTTACCTGGATTTCACCACGGGAAATGACCCAATCACAAGATTCCTGACGACCCAGTTCAATAATCATTTGCTGAGCTGCTGAAAGGCTTGTCTCTAGCTCACTTAACTCTTGGTTTTTCATCCCCAACTGCGTTTCAAGGTTTGTTTTTTCTTCCTCTTTTTCTCTGATTTGTTCTTCAAAACTCTGTGCCATCTCCCTTAACTGTCTTTCCGAGTTCGCTAAGAACTCCTCCTTTTCCCTTAACTGCTGCTGCAAAACCTCTAGTTGTCTCTCCAAATGTGCCTTTTCCTTTCCTGTGCGAGTAAACAGGGATGTTGCAAAAACTTGATAGTAACGAGTAATAATGATAGTGATGATAATGATAATAAGTTATAGAAAGAGGTCAATGACATGATGGCAAAGTTTCAATTCTAGACTGAAATCTGAAAGAGACACTTACGCAAATTGTATTGTCGAGCCTTGTATAAAAAGTTCACACGTCCTATTATTTTGTCTTTCCTTTTAGAGAAAGAGATGGTCAAAATTCTCATTTCCAGTTTCACTAGTTCCCAAAGTATGTGTTCATCCTGTGCAAAGAGCTTTTTTTCTGAAATCTGGATAAGGTATCTTAATCAAATCTACATAATCGTCGTCTTCAAGTTAACCTGCTACCAGGCCCATTTTTAGCTTCGCTCGTAATGTTCTCCTATGTTGTCGCTCGCTAAACTTGGGCCTGACCAAAAGTCTCTGAAGAATTCCAGTGGCCGACCAAAGCCGTGATCTGATTGCTTGTTAAATGCCGGAAGTGAAGACTCCTTCGTGATCGCGCGAAGCTCGCGCAAAATCCTTAACACTGATCCGCCATTAGCGCACGAAGAAGTTTTTCAACTTTTTTCTTACAATGACGGCGCACCTTGATTTTGTTTGTATAAATGTTGATATGCTATCTCAAACATATCATAACTTGTCCAAAATCTGGTTTGAATCTCTGGAAAGTCTTTATGAACAGCGAAATTCGTGATTCCGTTGGCGAGTTCTGTGGCCATGCGGTCGAACAAACTTTACCGCTTCCCTGTTGTTTTGAAAGCCAAACAACGAAAGAAAAGCCGAGAAATACATGTAGGTTAACTGGCTTTTTCAAATGGCGATGAAAGTGTATATTGGTTTCCTGGATCAGACAAAAACTTGAAGACGTATATATCAACAGGAGGACATTCTAATAAAATCGCAAGTTACATGAATGTGTAACAAGTCATATGTCAATTATCTTTACAGGAACGGCTTTACTTACATTGTTTGTTTGTAGACCAACGACTCAAGATTGCGTCATAATATTTCCAGTTGAGTTGACTTAAAATTGACATTCGAGAAACCAAAATGGCATGTTTCTAGAGAGACCAATTGTGCAAAAAGCGACAAGATTAAAAATACTTTGCTTGCAGGGTAGTGGTTGTGTATTAATTCAAAAAAATCTAAAGAGCTATCTTCCTTTAATTTTGACTTATGACAACTAAGGTAAAACAGAGTTTATCTGAGAGGGAAGGTGAGATTTTACCAAAACATGGAATTCTCAATCGAAGTCAACATTGTGAACAGACTCTTGAACGTTGGATGCCAATAGAGTGAGAAAAAAATTAAAACATATTACCAACAACAAAACTTAGAGTTGCGTACCTCACTTGTCACGTTGTCTACGCTTGAAAGCTTGAAATCAGTAACGACATTAAGGTTAATGATCTCAGTTGCAAATTTAAAATGTCAAGCTTACAACAGTGCAAGTTTGTATATTTGGTGAAGTTCGGAAGAAAGACTTCACCCGTCCTTGGTCTATAGCCCCCACTTCATATATATACAAAAAAAAATATTCTTCAAAAGTAGGTATTACTCTTTGTAACCGTTTCCCTGCTAGCAGAGATCTCTTTTCTTTTGCTTTCGCTGTGCTGACGAGTACGGGAAAAGAGACCTCTGCCACGGGTCGAAACTCATTGTGTTGAGCATGCGCGGCGGTTACTTAGCGACCGAGACTACGACCGAATCATCATGGGATTCTTTAAATGTCAATAAAATGACGGGAAACCCGCGCTCAGCGAAGCGGGAATGTCGCTCACTCTGGTTAATTCTCCTCTTAGAAAACAGAGGAAATTATCTGAAACATCATTGCGTTCACCAAAAACGCCGCTAAAAAAGGTAGGAAAATCAACTAAAGATGATGTAATCTGCGCCATCAATTTCAAATTATCTGGACAAGGAAGCTTTTTCAACACCTCCCGTACAGCGAGACTCGAGGAAAATTTAACAAACCTTCTTGGAAAGTCTTCAGATTTTTCCTTGTCATCCCGTAGAGTTTGCAAAAGCGGCAAAACGAAAGCTGGACTCTGTAATCAAGAGAAAATGTTTGCTGGAACAAGACACAGCGGCTCTCATCAAGAAGTATCGAGAAAATAATTCTACTAGTAATAGGGCTACACAAACCTCCGAAAAATCGCCATGGCAGAGTTCTCTTTTCCCGTACTCGTCAGCACAGCGAAAGCAATAGAAAAGAGATCTCTGCTAGCAGGGAATGTAACCGTGTGACAGCATATATTACCTGAGGTTTCATTAAGATCATAACTCAATGACCTAGGAAACATTTCGTCATTCTGTCTTTTTTCCTGTTTGATCGAGCCAGTTCGTTGTTTATCCTGCTTTTGTGATGTTACCCATGTCGTAGCCTCTCCAGGGTCATTATCAAAATCTCTCTCGGGTATGACAGTTTCTATATCAACATATGTAGCATAACCTCTCTTACAGACAAAGAACTGTCTTCCTTTCCATTTACCATTTCCACGTCCAATCCTTTCATCATAAACAGAGAAAATGCAACTGTTAAAGACAATAAAACACTTTCAAGTTATCAAAACAATAATTAAAATAATTATAATCAACATCGTTGAACAACAGTAAGAAGGTGGCATTCAGGTAACCCACACATTGGTCTTCACTTCGGCTGATTTTCTGTTTAAAGGTCACTGACTGATGGTATTTGTCAAAGGTCTTTCAATAAGAAGGAAGTACATTAGAAAATAGACCACAATAATCAGTAAAAAGCGCTACAACAAATAAACAATTAAAAGGTTGAATGTTCATGCTTAATCAACCTCGTTCCCAGGGTCTCTCTTTACTGCCTCCGTTGTCGTTGAGGAAAAAGACCCTGGTTCAGGCTGGTCCCGTGTCTCTCAAAACCTGGGAGGTTTACCAACTGTGTGTTAGGGGAGGGGTGGCAATGTAGGCTTTGTCATCTTTGTGAGGAAGGGAATCAGCACGCATTTGATTTTGTGGCCAGACGACCATCGAGAAAATGTTTCACGGCAAGGTATTTTATGTACTACACATACGGAATTCGACGTGAAAGGCAAAAAGTTGTCGTCTAATCGATCAGATGCAACAGAAAATATTCGATTTTTTACCCGTGTGAAGGTCCGGATTCAAGCTCAAGTGAGCAGTCCAATCCTGGATCGAACTGAGTGATAACGAAGAATGCTAATAGCTTGCAACAATTTTAAAGAAATGAAGGCTTTGTCGTGCAAGAAAACAAGCGAGACAGTTATCCCGTAGTTACTAAATCAAGGAATGACCTAAATTGATCTAAAATGATCTAAAATGACCTAAAATGAGCTAACCCTAAAGTAAATCTAGACGTCTCTAATCACCTAAAATTAACAAAAACAGCGTTGCATTGCTGGGTAAATTCAGAATCTTTACGCTGTCAACTCTGCACGAATCGAAACCTAAGTTGCCGGGAAAACTCAAGATTTTTGCGCTATCAGCTAGCCACCAATCACAACTGCGTTGTCGGGCACACTAAATTTTTTGCATCATCAGCACTACCGTCAAATCAAAACTGCGTCGCTTGGCGAAGTCAAAATTTTTGCGTTGTCAGCTCTACGCAAATGACAACTGCGTTGCCAGGCGAACAACTCTCTTTCGCACCGTCATCTCCATGACGGGTGATAAGAAGGCTTGCGTGACATGCTAGTCCCGCTGTTTGTCAACGTTTGCGAGAGTGATTGTTACAAATACCTTTTAACAGTAAAATCAGGCACTCTCTCAATAAAATAAATTGTCTCTTTATGTCTCTCATGGGACGAAGGCATTTTTTTCCTCTCTTTCCCCCAAACAAACGTCTGTCACGTGAATGTTTAGTCTATTCAGTAGACCTTTTCACGGTTTCTGACGCCATCTTTGTTGGGGGGATGCAGGGTATTTAAAAAACCGAACTGGTATTACTGTGATACAAACCACAGGAATTAACGAGGTATGGGTCATGATATTTAGGGATACGGGATGCTTAGATTCCTCCCTCTCCTAATGGGGCCTCAACAATCAGCACAGCAATACTATCACAATTCGTTATCCTAGACGAGGATATGTCTCTGGAACACCATGTTGCTGCTATTTGTAAATCCTGCTTTTTTTATTTAAGGAACATTTGCAAAATCAGGAAACATATCAACGTTAAGGCCTGTGAGACACTTATCCACGCATTCCTTTCTTCTAAATTGGATTTTTGCAACTCGCTTCTTTATGGCCTGTCTAAATTTTCAGTGTAAAAGCTACAACTGGTACAGAAAGCTGCAGCCAGAGTCCTCACCTTTTCTCACAAATCCGAACATATAACTCCAATTCTGCGTACTCTACAGAATTTGACTACCCATTGGGCAAAGAATTCAATATAAGATTTTACTTCTCACCTTCAAAATCCTCAATAACTGTGCACCGTCTTATTTGTCTGACTTAATCAAACCTTAAAGACCTTCAAGGACTGAAGGTCCTCTGGCCTCCATCTTCTGCCTAAGTTCTCTTATAGTCTTAACTGTTATGGAAAGAGAGCTTTCTCTTGTGCAACCCCTGAGCTGTGGAATTCACTCCCTCATAATATCCGAACATGTCATTCTATATCTATATTCAAAGCCTTACTTATTGCCATTGAGTTGGTGCAAGATTTTATGACCTGTGAAATAAGATTACAAAACCCGTGTTATCTCATGGTTTTATTCTATTGTTTACGTGTTTATTGTTTTATTTTTTGTCTTTGTCTATTAATCAAGATATTTTTATTAATTATTTGACTATACCCCTTTTTATAAATACATTTTTTGTAAATATTCACTTTTATTCTTTTGTACATAATTTTATAACCTAGTTTTTAATTTATTGTCATTGTAAGCGTGTTTGAACCTTGGAATTATCGCTAAATAAAATAAAGGTATTATTATTATTATTACTATTATTATTATTATTACTATTATTATTATTATTATTATTATTATTATTATTATTATTATTATTATTAGAGCGAGTTTCAATCGAGTGTCGTAAAACCAAAACCAAAACCAAAACCAAAGTAATTACTTTAGCCAATCAAAAAGGACGAAGACAACCCAGTAAACAAATCAAAACTCGAAGAAATGTGCACGCGGGAAAATGTGCACGCGCGAGCCACAATTGGTTTTGGTTTCACTTCTGATTGGTTAAAAAAGTTGCCCGAGAACTTTGAACCAATCACTGAGTGAAGTAATGAAAAACCAAAGTAATTCGCTAATTACTTTCGACACTCAACTGAAAACCACTCTATTATTATTATTATTATTATTATTATTATTATTATTATTATTATTATTATTATTATTATTATTTACTAGAGCTTTTTGAGGAATGTCAAGATAAAAAGGTGAAATTTATTTGAAATACTGACTGGAGATAGGCCGCTTTATTCGTTTTCTTTGGTTTGTCTATAAAACAAAATAGAGTGTATGTCTTTTTATTTGGTTGTTTAAGGCTTTTTAACCAATATTCTTTTCACGTTTTTGATTCCTGTACTAGGAGGAATGGATTTATTTTTTGTTGTCGAATGTCATTGACTTGACCTATCACATACCATTAAATTTGATGTTAGGCTAATTGTCTACTTAACAATTATTCCATGAGAGCGCGTTGGATATGAGAGACACCACTGAGTATTGTCCCGGCAGACGACTTCTAATCTTATATTTTTTAAGCTTCTTTTTCTTTGCTTGATTTCATTGTTGTTTTTGGTTGTTAAAGGCTTTTTCCAATCTTCTTTTCCCGTTTTTTTATTCCTGTACTTGGAGGAATGGCGATGGAATCCCCAAGCAGTGCCGTTGCTAAGTGGGTCTTGTGAGCGCTCAGGGCCTGATTACCACTTTTATGTTTCTTTTCACGATTTATTTTGTTGTCGTTTACCCAACCGATTACATGTATATTAATTTACAATCTTTGATCTCCCCGAGAGGGTAGGAGATGAAAGACCCTGGGATCGCAAAATCTCAGTAACGAAGACATTAATCCTTTTTTAATACTTGATTTATTGCTTTCTAATGGCGGGTGTTGACTCACAATGGCCAAATGAACACTCAGAGTGTCTGACGACTGTCACGTAGTAAAAAAAAATAATCCGAAACCGTTCAAAGAAAGAAGCCAAAAACATGAAATGTTACAAAAGACTAATACAAAAATATCTGCTCCAAGTCTCAAGTCTTTTTGGTGCATTGTTTCTAAGTTATTTGCCGAAGCATGTCACTCAATTTTTTACAGAGCTTTATATGGAGACGCCATGTTAAGTTGGTGTTCCTCAAATGGCCTCGAATCAACAAAACATCTGGACCTCAGTTTGCGATAAAAGCCCTCTGTCTTTGCTCGTGAACTGAACTAAATGAGCATAAACATGTCTTATACAGCTTTTAATGCTTAATTTGCCAAAAATCACAAGGTAAAACCGTTTTTTGAACCAGACAGCTTTGTCTCAGTTACCGTCTTGGTGTCACGCAAGGCGAAATTTGAAAATTCCAAATGCTGTATTCTCAAAACGAAAAACGCCACGGTGCCTAAAACTGGTAAAAGATTTACTGGGGTCTTTACTTCTAAGTAATTTTTTACCTGGTATGGATTAAAAAATCAGAAAACCTAGCAGCTTTGATTTTACAATTTGATGGCGTCATGTGAAAACACTATGTGCTTGGCACAATGACCTGGCTCGATTCGCAAAATGTTTGACACAATGGCCAGTTCAACACACTGGTTCAATTCACAAAATCTTTTGGAACGACTGAACAAACTGGTTCGCAAGAAAAACAGATCCATTGGAGTATTCGTTCGATACAATATTATATGCTTACATGCAGTGAGGCCGGAGCAAGATCTAAAAATAACTTAGACAATTCTCCTTACCTTTTAAGCTTCCTGTTCTCAAGGAAAAGTCGTCTGTCCACTTTATCAACTTTATCATCGCGGGACTTGCTATAGCTCACATTGTGAGCAAAGAATGGTCTAGCGCACGCAGAGAAGAAGAGAGAAGAGTGAGATTTCTAATCGCCGTAAGGGAGTTTCGAAATACTGAAAGGAATAAAATTGGAATCCCGAAGCGGGGCTTAATTTAACATCTGTGGGACACATTTGTGACTACGAAGAAGGTAACTATAGCAAACCATCACGTGATTAGAGTTCCTTCAATGGCTCCGTGGGAACTTACTCGGTACCGGTGCGCATTCCCCGAGTTCGAGGCGCGATGGTTCCGGTTGCATCATACGGGATTCTTATTGAGCGGGTAATCTACTATCCCTGGGGTATGCACATTTGTGACTACGATGAAAAATAAAAAAAAAATTAACTGGATTATTACCGTGGTATGCATGATATGCATCCCACGTAATTACCGGCAAAGGATTTATAATGGTTCAAGTTTCGGCAAAATTCCCATACATTCACTGTCATTTAAGCTGTGTTTGCCCACAATCAATATGGCGTCAGAAACCGTGAAAAGGTCTGTTGTTTTGAAACCACATGCGAGATCAGTGCAATTATTTGTACCATTAGTTTTGCCTGTTTTTGTTCATTTTAAGTGATTAGAGACGGCTAGATTTATTTTAGATACCGTTACAGCTTAATTTAGATCATTTTAGATACCATAGTAGCTCATTTTAGGTCATTCCTTGTTTTCGTAACTAGGCGTTTATCCATGGGAAACAAACATGTTCAGCGGTATCATGTTTATATGTCGAGTATCCACCTCAAAACAAACTGCATGAACATGTGCAGGTATTTTATTTTGTTCTTTAATTTTCGTTTTTATTTCGAATACTAAATAAAGTGATTCCTTAGTCGCAAGCTTGAACAGCGAGTGCAGGGATGGCGCAGCGGTGAGAGCACTCGCCTCCCACCAGAGTCGGCGTCATATGTGGGTTGAGTTTGTTGGTTCTCTACTCTGCACCGAGCGGTTTTTCTCCGGTTACACTGGTTTTCCTCTCTCCTCAAAAACCAACGTTTCACTTGATTTGTGTTAATTGTTAATCTCAGCCTACAGTGTCCCCAATTAGTGCTCCAGCGCTAGAACGACTACACACTTAAATAAAGTTCCTTTCCTTTACCTTTCCTTTCCTTTAAATTGTCGTTAAGATATTTTTACAACTAAACACAGCTTAGCGTTTCAGTTATTACACAAATAGTAAGTACATTTTTAGCGTCGGTAAAATAGAAGAGACGCGTTTAAAGTATTCTTTAATAATAATAATAATAATAATAATAATAATAATAATAATAATAATAATAACAATAATTGTAGTGTTTAGCTTAAGAGACGTTTGGTGATTTCTACATGATGTATTGCGAGTGAAGAAGCATGGCGTGTTTGAGAATTCAAGTGTGTTGTACTTAACACTGACGAATCTGTTTATATCTCGGCCATCACTACATTTGGCGACGAGGACGGTGATACGTGGAGTACTTAAGTGATTACGGATTAAATTTTGCGCGGCTATTTCGTCTAAACAATCGGAATGTCAGCGCCTGGAGAGCAAGCGAGTGGCTCGACCACATCAACGACTCCCACCGATCCTGGCGGAGCGACCGCGAAACAAGTCTTAGATATCCAAGGCCTACCTCACTTCGACCCAAAGGGAGAGCCAAATTCACTTTCTGTTCGATGGAAACGTGCCTTTAACCTTTATGTGGCCTCGAAAGGAGTAACCAGTGAAGGTCAGAAAATAGCATTGCTGTTACATTCGGGAGGTATGGAATTACAAGAGATTTACTACACTTTAGTACCTGAGGATAACGAAACTACATTTAACGATTGTCTAGCAGCTCTGGATAACTATTTCACGCCAAAAGTCAACGTCCCATTTGAGCGACACGTATTTCGCCAGATGCAACAGACAGAGGGAGAAACTATCGATCAGTTTGTTTGCCGACTACATCAGAAAGCCATATCTTGTGATTTTGCAAATGTGGATGAAGCCATCCGAGACCAGATCATTAAAAAATGTAAAGATTCAAGACTTCGACGAAAATTTCTCGAGAAAGCGAGTGATGCAACCTTGACTGTGCTACAGGAAACTGCACGCGTCCACGAGGCGGTCAACACTCAAATGCAGTCCATGGGAGGTCTTGAGCGAGTTAACAGAATCAGTCAAAAAGATCATCAAAGGAAAGAAAAGGAGAAGGTAGCAAAGAAATTTAGAAAAGAAAAGAAGGTTTTGAAAGAAAGGAAATGCACCCGTTGTGGCAGAACTGGTCATTCGGAACGAGACAGGAGTTGTCCAGCACTCGGAAAAGCCTGCAACAACTGTGGTCTCCTTGGTCATTTCGCAGCCTGTTGCCGATCTAAAGTGGAAAAGAAACGTCCAAGTGAAAAACAGCGTTCAGATGGTGCTAATCAAATTTCAGAGGAGCCAGAAGAAGAATGTTATGCTTTTGTTGTGAAATGTGGTGGTGACTTGAGTGGAGTTGCTGATTTGTGCTTAGGGGGTGTGCAGCTTAAGAATTTCCTCATTGACTCAGGAGCGACATGCAATATTGTGGATCGTGACATGTGGGAAAGTTTAAAACAAGAAGGTGTGAAATGCAGATCCCAAAGGTGCGAAAGGAAGCTGTTTGCTTACGGCCAAAGTGAACCCATTGAGGTAGTTGGAACATTTGAGAGTGCAGTTTATTGTGAGGCGTCTGGAGAGAGGTGTGTAGCCGAGTTTACCGTTGTGGAAAGTCATGGCAGAGCTTTGCTTGGAAGGGATACGGCAGAGAAATTGAACGTGCTAAGAGTTGGGCCTCCTAACTCCCCCCAAGCATACTCTATTACAAGTGAAGGGACATCTGTGGACATTGTTAAGAACTTTCCTGATATTTTCACGGGAGTGGGTAAATTGAAAGATTACCAGCTGAAATTGCATGTGAACAAAGATGTAAAACCTGTTGCACAACCTGTCAGAAGATTACCATTTGGTCTAAGAGAGAAAGTCGACAAGAAATTAGATGAATTACTGAAGGAAGACATAATCGAAGAAGTACCCAGCGGCCCTACAGAATGGGTTTTCAGAAGATTGTTAAGGATGCTCTGATTGGTTGCAAAGGAGTTAAAAATATTGCTGACGACTTAATTATTCACGGATGTGGAATCCAGGAACATGATGAGAATCTGCTAGCTGTTCTGCGCCATCTCAGAAAGTGTGGATTGACCTTGAATGAGAAGAAGTGCCAGTTCAGACTTCCAAAACTAACATTCTTTGGACATGACTTGAGCAAACAAGGAATTTCACCAAGTGAAGAAAAAGTGTCTGCAATTCAAAATGCCAAGCCACCACAGAATACCGCAGAAGTCAGATCGTTTTTAAAGCTAGTACAATACTGCGCCAAGTTCCTGCCAGACTACGCCCAGGTCGCCGAACCGCTCAGAATCCTTACAAGAAGGGATCAACATTTCATGTGGGGAGACGCCCAAGAGAAAACCTTCCAGAAGTTGAAAGATCTGCTAACCCAAGCAGATACACTCGCCTACTTCAAGAACGAATGCAGAACGCGAGTAGTAGCCGATGCGGGTCCCACAGGTATTGGAGCTGTTCTCACTCAGCTACAAGATGGCATGTGGAGGGTGATCTCCTATGCATCGCGAAACCTTACCGACGTGGAAAGGCGCTATTCCCAGACAGAAAAGGAAGGTCTTGCGTTGGCATGGGCTTGCGAGAGGTTCAAGCTGTATGTTTATGGTCGAGAATTTGAGCTAGAGACCGATCATAAACCTCTAAAGCACATCTATAACGCGTCCTCTAAGCCGTCCGCACGAATACAGCGATGGGTCCTTCGCTTGCAGGGATACAATTTCAAAGTGATTTACCGTCCTGGTAAGACCAACATCGCTGACGCCCTTTCAAGGCTGAATTCTATGGATCAGAAAGATCCCAGTGGCGAGGGAGCTGACTTTGTTAGAGTTATTGTACAAGAAAGTACGCCAATGGCTATGACTGCAAGAGAAGTTGAAAGAGAATCAGAAAAAGATCCTGAACTGCGTAGTATTAGATACTACATACAAAGTGGTGACTGGTCTCAATGCAAAATGCCTCATTACCTGAGTGTGAAGAATGAACTTTGCAAAATAGGGAAGTTAGTCATGCGCGGAACAAGGATCGTCATCCCTCAGAGTCTCAGAAGTGAAGTACTGCGTTTAGCACATGAGGGGCATCAAGGTATTATGAAGATGAAAACCCAGTTGAGAACGAAAGTTTGGTGGCCCAAAATAGACTTTGATGCGGAGAAAGTTTGCAGAAGCTGCCCGGGGTGCCAAGTAGTGGGAGAATTTTGTCCACCTGAACCAATGCAGCGCGTAGAACCACTGTCCGGACCATGGCAAGATGTAGCCATCGATGTCTTAGGTCCATTTCCTTCTGGAGAAAACCTACTTGTAGTAGTGGATTACTACAGCCGTTTCTTTGAAGTAGTTGTCATGCGCACAACCACCTCTCAAAAGATGATTGAGGCGCTAACGCCCATATTTACACAGTATGGCTACCCATTCAGTCTTAAGTCGGACAATGCTCCTCAATTTGTATCCGAAGAATTTGAAGCTTTCTAACCGACCATGGGATTGAACATCGAAAATCCCCACCCCTCTGGCCCCAAGCAAATGGGGAAGTAGAGCGCCAGAACCGAACATTGTTGAAGTCACTCAAAGTAGCTGAAGTAGAAGGAAAAAAGTGGAAAGAAGAATTGAACAAATTCCTGTTAGCATACAGAACAACCCCCCACAGCAGTACAGGAGCAACCCCAGCATTTCTAATGTTTGGAAGAGAACTTAAAACCAAGTTACCAGGAACTACGTCCCAATAAGAGTGTTCTGGATGAAGGCATTAGAGATCGCGACTGGAACCAGAAGCTTGCAGGCAAGGTGTATGCTGACAAACGGCGACACACTCTTGATAACTCTATCACTCCTGGAGATAAAGTCCTTGTCAAGAACAGCAAGTCATCCGGAAAGTTAACTCCCAACTTTGACACCGAGTCTTACACTGTTCAGACAAAAGAGGGACAAGAACTAACCTTGAAATCAGCCGAAGGTGTAGTACACCGGAGAATAGTTCATTTGTTAAACCTTATAAAACCCCAGAGAAGCCGGAGGACTTTGTGGGAGCTGAAACCCCAGCGAGTCCGGTGATCTCACCCCTGCCTGTAGGTACCTCAGAAACCTCAGCAACCACAGAGCCACGGAGAAGGCCAAACCGAACTATACGGATGCCAGCCAAGTTTAAAGACTTTGTTCTGGAAAAGTGAATAGTTTTAAAAGACTGTTGAAACTGTTAGGAAAAAGAGTTTTGCGATTGTTGAGATTGTTTATGAATCTCGGGACAATAGACTGTGTTAAGCATTTTGAACATTTTTATTGTTTGTTATAAGTTGAGTTCTGTTTTCACTAAGAAAGGGAATGTAGTGTTTAGCTTAAGAGACGTTTGGTGATTTCTACATGATGTATTGCGAGTGAAGAAGCATGGCGTGTTTGAGAATTAAAGTGTGTTGCACTTAACACTGACGAATCTGTTTATATCTCGGCCATCACTACAATAATAATAATAATAATAATAATGATAATAATAATAATAATAATAATAATAATAATAATAATAATAATAATAATAATAATAATAATAATAATTTATTTCACTTATAAAGCGCAAATATCAATTGGGTTATTTTCATTTGCACTTCTTTCATGACAGTGTATGTTCTGTAGAAGTAACTTTAGATACTAAAACGAAATCTTTTTTTTTCTTGTGAACATTGATTACCACTCGAGATCAAAGGCATTATCGGTCACAAAATCTTCACCGCTTATGTGGGAATTCAACTCCTGTGGGAATATAACATCAGCTCTTTTGACTTTTTTAAAACTTACAATGAATTGTAACGATTACTTATTTTAAAAATTGCCTTGTCAAACGAATATGCTTATAATATGCCCAGTTGCGAGATCAAAATATAACCGAAACTCATAGTTAATTCATGGAGATGGTTATGAAACTCAACAAGTCTTTTTGTTTCATGTTTTCGTCTGAATTTTTGGCCTCGACGGTGCACAAAACACAAACTTTTTCGAGAATTTAACCAATCAAATCTTTTGATTAAATTATGCTACTAATATGCAACCCATGCGAAGCGAAAACAATAGATTGTGCACTGTCACGGTCAATTCAACATCGATTGCGACATTGTTGTCGCTTTTGAAAGTTTTAAGGTTTCATAACGAGTCCGTCGATTAACTATGCCAAAACTCTACCCCAGTGGCGAACAGCTTGTCGAGGAGTGCGACGTGACCAGCCTGAACCCGGGTCTTTTTACTGTTTTGGCTCCCTTATTGTCTATTGTTTTTTTGTCATTGATATAGGGCCTATAGCCAAAATAAAGAGCCATCAAACTTTGCTGGCCCTACACATAACAGGTGCCAACATAAACAAATTCTAGGGACTACAGACAGCTAACTGGCTAAGGTCTGTTCATAAGGTTGCAACAATTTAGTCCCTAAGTGTATGCAAAATATTGTATCTAAATGTACTAATAATCCATACCACCTGAGAACAAGAAGTGATCATCACCTAGTAGTTTCATGTTTTAATACTTTTTATACATACCATTAAGTGAAGGATAGATGGATACTACAATTTTCAATAGCCAATCAGACAAAAGTCTCCTTTGTTCACAAGACTTTATGCGACAATGACGCGATATTGCTCGCGTCAGATTGAAGTTTCTCACATTTTTGTCTCGCGTTCTTCTCGTGTTTTGACTTAATTCTGACCCCTCTGCCTTTTTGGTATTGTAAAAGACAAATTGATGTCAGTTTTTCATGCGTCTGTCCTTTTATTGACAATGAATTTCGTCATAACATTGTCAAAGTAGTCTGCGGATCTACTCGGCTATCGCCTCTTGAATCCACAGCTACTTTGACAATGTTATGACGAAATTCACAATCAATAACAGGACCGACACATGAAAAACTGACATCAATTTGTTAAATCAACTCCATGGGCCCCTGTGCCATTTCTCCTTCTACCAGACAGTCTGATTATTGACCAACTGCTTCCATTCTACCCATTCCACTGCTCATATTATCAATGCTGTTATGCCAGTTGATGTACGTGCTTGATGTCAACACTTGATCCAGCGTCATCTAGTTGGGGAAAACATGGGCCCGGAATGACCACGTAATTCCCATTCCCTATCCAGATTGGCCATGTAGCCAGCATGGTTGCTCTGATAGTGTAGTGGTGGTCACACCCAACCGGTAATCAGGGGGACGTGGGTTCAAATCCCGCTCAGGGCATAAAAAGTTTTTCTTCCAATGAAAAATGTCATCCAGGGGTTGTCCGTCCTTGGTCCTTTTAAAACTTCATATATATATTACAATGTTTTTCTACTCAATATAGTTTCATATGGACTTTAATGCAGGTCTGTTTCGTAGACCAACAAGGAGTTAGTCCACTCATCAGTTAAATTCCATGTACACTGTAGCATCGCTGGGGTTTATATACATCAGCAGCTTGATCGTTACAAGATTCAAACTTGAAAAACAATAGTAAAAAAGCATTTGTAAATTTATGATTGGTTCTTGAGGATGCGATTGAATCTAAGGAGAAAATTTCGCTTGTGCCTGCAAGTTCATACGAGTTCATTACGTTTGTTGACCGTTGCCACGTCCGGTTTATATAGAATATAGAATTTCTCGGTACTACATAGATTACATCGTTTAGTAAGGTTGCTGTAAGATTTGGCCTTGGCTAGAATTTTCCAGGAGATTGCGAAGCCTTTCTTTGGATCTTTTAGCTGCCATAAGATGTTTGCTCAGTTCGGTGTCATTCTTTTTACTTTCGTTTTTAAATGACATTTGGTGGTTTCGCCATCTCGTCTTGAACTCAGTGGCGGTGAGGCCGACGTATGTCTCTGTGCTTTCGGCGGTGGTGATGGTGGCTTGATACACTACTTCCTTGACTAAGCATTGTCCTTTCAAAGGGCATTTGTCTGGTACTCTGCAGTTGCAGGGTTTGGTGGGTGTTTGTTGTGGAGGTGGCATGTTCTGGCTCAGGATGGTTTTGTTGTGTACATCGATGATCTGTTTTATGTTTGGTGAACAACTATAACTTAGCTTAAGATTATTTTTGTTAAACAGTTTTCTTAATTTATGGTTCGGTGGGAAGCACCTCTGGATCAAATTTCGAAATTCTCTTCCTATATTGGTTTGAACATTTTTACTAAATGGTGGGTTGGATATTGCTTTAAGCTGCGAGAGCATGTAGATTCCTATTAATTCGGTTAAACCCACCATTTAGAAAAAATGTTCAAACCAACATAGGAAAAGAATTTCAACTAAACCCGGTTCACTTCTGGCTCTTTTCCCGCCTTTCAATATTACAGATGCAGCCGCCATTTTGATTTTTTATTATTTTCTTCCAGCCGTGAGAGACAAGTCTAAAGAAGTCTGGCGCATGGTTCACCGTGTACTCCACCCCTGTCGTCAGCCTTTAAGGTTCGACCCAGACAAGCTTAACCTTCATTTTGCTACGACCGCAAGGAGAACGATTGATGTTGAATCGACCAACCAAGATGAACTCTTCCAGCTCATTCGCGGTCTTACGGAGGGCGCCTTTCACCTGACAAAGAGAAGTCCTGAGAACCCTTAAACAGCTGCGCACTGATTGTTCGACTGGACCCGACCAGCTGCCTGCCCGGTTTGTAAAGCTGGTTGGTGGACACTTGGCTGGTCCACTCACAACTATCATCAATAACTGTATTTCGAAGTTGTACTTCCCGCGTGCCTGGAAACTCGCGCGTATCAGCCCCATTCCAAAAGTTGATATACCCGTCACAGAAGATCACTTGCGTCCAGTGTCTATTCTTGTTGCTTCCCAAATCACTGATTTCTGCGCTAGGGAATCTCTCCTGAGAGACACCATCTCGAGTTTCCGTAAGGGGCATTCGACCTCTACGGTACTCTTAGGTATAAGGGACAACCTACTGAGCGCCATGAAAAGGAGAGAGGTAACTCTTATGGTACTAGCAGACTTAAACCTATTAGGCATCTCCGTTCCAATGTTGCTCCAAGGCTTTATGTTCCACTTGTACAGGGCACCTTTCAGCATTCAGCAGCCATGATTTTCAATGAATTGCCAGCAAATATAAGGAATTGCAAAGATTTTAAGGAATACTGCAGGCTCTGCAAGGCGTTCTTAAAGGCGCGCGCTCTGTCTTCCTTGTAAAGACATAGAAACCGCCAACGATTACATTCCACATTTTTACATTCATGTATAGATTTTTTTTATTGTACATATAATATTAAATAATTAGTATTGTAGGCCTTCACAGATGAAGAGCCACATCCTTTTTATGTGGATATACTGTGAATAAACCGTTATTTATTTATTTATTTATTTGTTTATTTATTTATGTTAAAGTCACGGCAATGAACATGTACAAGTACAAGGAAGGGTACGTTTTTAATAACGTTGGCCGTGTAGCACTTATATTTCAACAGACTTAACTGATTAGAGTGTAAGTGAAGTGCTAGTTTTGTACCCCATATGAACCATGTGAGCATTAGCCGTACTAATGAGATGCTTATATCTCAAAAACGAATTAGACGCCCCTTCCCCCCTTTTTTATTGCTGGAAAGTGATTATCAGGCCCAGATAAAAGTTTTGGACAAGATAGCCTAGTTTCCAGATCAAGGGTTCATCAATATACAGAGGTGCTGGGCTAAATACAAAGCAGACAGATTCAGTGATTTGTTCATGGGAGGGTTAAACTCCTCCAGTGCCAGGATTTTGATTGACGATTCATTAACCAGGGCCCGGTTGTTCAAAAGCCGATTAACGCTAACCCCAGATTAAAAATTAACCAAGGAGTTTATGTCTCTACTTCAAAAT
>OX421447.1:56157262-56164762 GCA_949126865.1 Montipora capitata | reverse complement strand
AAGGGTTTTCACTGTGATTCTCTCCAAAGGATCAAAGTCGAATTCACTTTTGTAAAACTGAGTCCGAGTTCGGTTTCAAGTTTTAAAAATATCCTTTTCTAGAACGTTCACCAAAACTATAAAAACACTCAGTGTTAGCCTGATAATGATTTAAAACACGGATTTTTTTATCACTTAAAAAACACTGTTACCAATTAGTACAAACTTGATTGGAGAAGCCATATCGAGAAACTAGCTAAGAAAGTCGCTTCTGTCATTAATTGAGGCCATACAACGAGTACTTGTTCCTCAAGTAACCTTATATCAAATATACCGATTTCTGACACAAAAACTCTTTGATTATTGCAATTATACTGTTTGGGGAAACTATGGGATAACTTTCAATTGAAGAATAAGTCACAAAAGTTACAAAATGGAGCAGCCCGTGTTTTGACTTTTTCAAACTATGACGCGCATGCGGGTTACTTATTCGAACTTCGGCTCGCCAGCAGCACCGTGATTCAAAGACCTACGATGGTTTGCAAATCTCTACACGAGTTGCCCCCAAACTATTTATGTTCTGGATTTTAAAAAGGCAGAAACCGCCTACAGCCTAAGGGACTCTAGGAATAAACTCAATGTTCGATTACTGCGTACTAACTATTACAAATAGCTTTACCTTCAATGGCGCCATTCTATGGAACAACCCTCCTTGCAACTTAAGGCAAGCAGAGTCCCTTGGGCAATTTAAAGGCTTAATCAAGCAAATACTTTGAGGAGCAGCATTCTTTTTAGAAACATTTTACTCTGTACAGTAATTCTGTCTTTTTTGTAATTTTGTATCCCAATTTCTATTCGTTGTTGCTATACTTTTCTTCAAGTTAGCGAATATTTAGGCAAATTGACATCTTATAAGATTTCAGAAGTTAGTTCAGGGTAAACTTAGCTTTAGGAATCAGGGCTAATTTTAATATACCAGCTTTATTCATTCAATACAATGAAAGGGAGAGATACCAGAGGTTTTCCCTATACAATGGTATCCGCCCGGATGTTATTGATCTAGAGTCGATTTTTATGAGGAAGGAAAACCGGAGTACCCGGAGAAAAACCCTCGAGTCAGGTTGAGATCGACTGAAACTCAGCCCACATACGACCTCGAGGCCAGAGATGAACCTGGGTCGCAGAGGTGGGAGGCACGGTTGATAACCACTAAGCCATGCTGACTCCCCTTTTGGAGGTTAAGGAGATATAAATCACCAAGAGCAATAATACTTATACCAGCAAAATGCTGTGAGTTGTTAATAACAAATATCTCTTTTAGTCATTGATGAATATGGAGGAGAGTAGTGTAATACCAACCACTGAGATCTCATCTGTTATTATTACGTTCAGCTCACAGTGATAATCTCATTTATGTTCTTTTCTGGTCAGATATTGCAGGTAGGAAATCACCTGTATTTTTAGGTATTGCTAATGCTGTGTTAATGGTTGTACCATCAAAAGTTTATTGCTGCTACTCCAGTAGATGCTGTTAGTAAGACTGCTGGTTTCTCAGGATTCATTGGAGCATGTCCATAGGTTTTTTAAGTGCGGTTACTGGTAAATTGTTTTATTCAAATGACTTCAGGGGCACCCAAGGAGAATATAGTTCAAAACCACTTAAACATAGCATTGTTAAACGTATTTTAGTATTTAAACGGTAGATATAGGCATATTTTTATCCCCTAAACCTTTTTTTATCTGTTCGGATTCCCTAGCTGAAAGTCTAGTGATCCGAAAATTATAGCGATCAAAATTTACCTTTTCGAAAATTTTAGCCAGAAAAAAGGCTCCCGAAAATTCTAGGTGACCTTTTAAGGGTAGAAATCCGTTAAAAATGGGCAATTTTACCATTTTTCAGATGTTCGAAAATCCTAGGAGAGGCAGGCAAGCAAGAAATTTTACAACAAATGTTCCAAAAAGTCTAGATCTCAAATCGTCTTCCGAACAGACATTTTCCGAAAATTGAAGTTGGGTGTCCCTGTGACTTTTCCCAGCACCACCACCTCCAGTTATAAACAAAGAAACTGGTTCATTATTTTGTGACTTCAGGCTGTTGAGGTTTTCATTTTATTTCTAGTCCATGAAAGCACCCTGTTGTAAGCTTTGCGTTGCATTTTATTTAGTAATCTAACTGACTGACGTAATTGATCATCAGATATTTCTGTTGGCTGATTATACATTGTTATTGCTGATGGACTGTGATTTTCAGTAGTTTGGGGATTTGCAGCAAGCTCTGAGGGTACTTGTTCATTGAACACCTCATCTACTGATGATTCATCTTGGAATTCTAGTTGTATTTCAGCATTCTCTGGATCATTTATAGGGTCATATGAATGTATGACAGTGCCCTGCGTGTTTCTTAGCCATTCTAGTTCTTCTGTTACTACTAAATAGCTGATAGAGATGATGTAGTGTGCAGCAAAAGTTGTGTTAACTGTGCAAATGGCAATAAGAGAAAGATTAGCAGCGAGTCAAAGCTGTAAAATTCTGAACAGGTCCTGAAATTTGAAGCATACTTAAGGAATCCATTTCAGTACTGCACTGTTATAGCAAATTTTCAACCAATCACGCATGGTAAAAGTGACACCGCAGTACCAAATTTTGTAACGGCCCAATGGAGTTTAACTAAGCATAAGACCCCAAGTACGCATTACGGTCCTATTTTTTGAACAGACGGTAATTATTGTTCTCAAGTTTTCAAACGACGCCAAAGGCCCAAAAGTCTATAATTCGCGAAACCCGCCAAAGATATTCAGAATTTAGAGTTTTAACATCGACAGTCAGCACTTTGCGTTTTGCCAAAAATTAAAGAACGGGCTGGAGTTTAGCTTATCTCTTGCCCTTATCGGAAAATATAGAGAAACTAGACAAGTTGATGCATGCCAACCTGAGGATGTCACATGACCAAGGTCTCTGCAAACGTTTGAAGCCAGCGGTAACCCTTTAACGGCAAGTTTTTTTTACCATTAAAAGTTAAACAGCCTCACGTTTAAAGGGAAGAAATAGGTTTTTATATCCGCCTGCAATGTGCAAGATGGAGTTTTGGAACTAGAATGAATAAACTGTTCATATTTTTAGGGGCGAAAAGTGAAGCACTTTGACTTGACGAAACACAACATGTTTAGCGAGCAAGTCGAACGCCTGGCTAAAATTTGAAACCCTGTCAACCTGCGAAACGCCTAGCCGCAAAGCTTCCCACGACAAAGGTCCCTAAAGCCCTGGCCAAACGAGGGCGAGAGTTGACGAGAGTTGAAACTCTCGCTCTTGTTTGGCCAGGGCTTAATATTCATTATTTTGTTACAAACAGCAGGTTCACGTAAACGCAAGCTCAGATCAAAGGCTCACGAAACTCAGTGAAATCCCTCAAAGAACACAATCAGTATTTCCCGTTTCAGCGAGCTTTTATTTGTGTTAATAACAGTGGTTATGTCAAACTCCAAAGCAATTACAACTTAGTAAGAGGAAAATTTTATACATCAAACTAAAGACACACTCGAAAACCCGAAAAGCGACTTTCTCCCTCCATCTTACAAAGAAGTGTCAGAGAAAAACACAGGTCACAATCCCTTGTTTCAGCAATACTGGAACACCATGAAACTTCTGCGAACTCTCAGGTTACACAGTCGCGTTTAGGCCAAGCGGAAGTAATAAAGGATTGAGGTCGTTACAGTACTGGTGGAAAAATGAACTACGACATGTTACCTTCGTGGATTGAAGAAAGCTGGGGGACCATTTGTTATGAGCCCCTGTATGAATTTATTACGCCTCTACTTTTTTGAACGCTGAACTGAGTTCTGGCAAACACCTTCCTTTTTAGGATGTTGCATGAGAGTTCGCCATCGAAGTTTTCGATTCTACGTCAAAAATACAGAAATATACAAAAATATACGTTAAAAAATGATTATGTTAAAAAGATATATATAAAAGCAACTGAGGTAACACGTTTGATAGTGAAAAACCATCAATCTCCCCTAAGTAATTTCTTATTGCGATACTCACTGTTTACAAACATTTCGTTTGTTTTTTAAACTTGCTATTTACGAAAACAAAAGAACCCTATGTTTCGACAGCCAATCAACATCTAGGAAATAAATAGTACGTAATTGAAAACAACAAAATGTCCACAATAGCGATGTTTATCGTAACGTCATCTGTTGTCATTCGTGAACAATTTCTTTGGGAGGTTACGGCTCGCAGAAAGGAATTAGCCACTATCAAAAATACCATAATACTCTTTGCATAAGCACTGTTTTTATCTTGTAAGTCCCAAGGGAAACTGGAAACAATGCTTATGCAACAATTTGGAGAGACAAAGAGTATTATGGTATTTTTGATAGTGGTTAATTTGGTGGCTCCTTCCCCTTTTCTGTCAATTCTGAAATGAGAACTATAATAATCTCACCAAACTGGTGAAAGTGTTTGGAAAAATACGATGCCATAACATTTCCATGCGAAATTCCTCCATTACCACACCGCACAGAACCAGGGTTTTCACTGTGATTCTCTCTAAAGGATCAAAGTCGAATTCATTTTTATAAAACTGAGACCGAGTTCGGTTTCTAATTTTAAAAATATCCTATTCTATAACGCTTAGCAAGACTATAACAACACTCAGTCTTAGCCTGATAATGATATTAAAAACTGAATTTTTATCACTTAAAAACATTGTTACCAATTACTATTAGTACATTTTTTAACATCTAAATACTAATTGAAATGTTGAAAATTCTGATAGTACGTACTCTTACAGATTCTCCGACACTTGCAATCAATGATGTTCAAGTTAGTCAAGTTACTATCACAAAATCATTTGGGGTGATTATCGATGACAAACTTGATTGGAGTAGCCATATCGAGAAACTAGCTAAGAAAGTCGCTTCTGTCATTAATTGAGGCCATACAACGAGTAAGGCACCTTGTTCCTCAAGCAACCTGATATCAAATATACCGATTCCTGACACAAAAACTCGTTGATTATTGCAATTGTACTGTTTGGGGAAACTATGGGATAACTTTGCTGAATAAGTCACAAAAGTTACAAAATGGAGCAGCCCGTGTTTTGACTTTTTCAAACTATGACGCGAATGCGGGTTACTTATTCGAACTTCGGCTCGCCAGCAGCACCGTGATTCAAAGACCTACGATGGTTTGCAAATCTCTACACGAGTTGTCCACAAACTATTTAAGGGACTCTAGGAATAAACTAAATGTTCGATTACTGCGTACTAACATTTAGCCGTGTGAAAATAAAGATTACCTTATTTATCCCTACCGCCGTTAGAAATCACGACCTATTTAAATGTTTTGGAGAATTGCTCCCATTAAATTTACACCAGAAATTCTTCTCAATTTTGCACATTTGTGCAACGCTTGTAAGGCGCGTACAAAAAAGTGAAATAGGTCGCAACCGCATTTCACCTTCCGTTCCATTCTTTTCGATCCCACTCGAATTCTAGGTCTATCCTAGTTCTAAATCTCAGCGCAGCGCGCAGTTTAGCACGTTAAACACATATTTTTATTTTTGATTTAAAATGTTGCGCATGTTTGAGCGTTTACTTAATGATTTAATATTAATCTTAAAACTGGGACGGGGAAATTTCAACTTTGTGAGATTTCCACTTCTAATCCCTTAGCTCATTTCTTTACTCTAGGATTTTTCCCCTCTCTATGCCCTTTCTTGCCCAATTATTTGTACCAAGTTCATTACCACAACATTATCTAATATAAAAATTACTCGTTCATTAATCGTATTATATCACTTTTCTTATGACTTTCGTTCCCTTGTGAAAACTGCATTTCTAATAAAATCAATTCTATTGCATTCTAATGTTATTCTATTCCATATCTACTTAACTTTTCGACCTCGGATAGTGCGATATTGATTATACCTTTCTGACTGATTCACTCAATCTTGTTAATCAGCTCACATACTATATGACTCCGTGTAACATAATATGGAAACTGACTGCGTCAAGTGTTGCCAAGCTGTGAAATTTGTGCGGGAAACGAAATTTCCCGGGACACAATGGAATAATTGTTAAATGATATTGTATTTCTAATCTTTTCTATTCGTTGTTACTATACTTCTCTTCAAGTTTGGGAATATCTAGGCAAATTGACATCTTACGAGATTTTAGGTGTTACATCAGCCGATCAGTTCCAATTCCTGGATAATCTGTGTCATGTCTGGTCTCATGGCAGGATCATCCTGAAGGCATTGTCGCACCAGATTCCGGAAGAGTCGGTTTCTTACAAGAAGAACTTGTTCTTCGCGTCTTTCGGAAGCTGGCATTTCCCGAACGCACATTTCACACAGGAGAACACCAAAGCTATACACATCAACCTGAGAAAAGCAACAGTAGTGTCTCTTACAATATAAGCAGTGAGTCGGGTTATGATTATTGTAAGAAAACCGTGCTTAACGGCGACAGGTTAGCCCAGTTGGCTGAGCATTGGACTACTGTGCGAGAGGTCGGGAATGAAATAAAACTCCGGCCAGACCAGCACTCAGGGTCTTTAAATAACTTAGGAGAAAGCGTTGCCTTTAAAATGACATCTGCAAATGGTTAGACTCTCTAGTCTTCTCAGATAAGGACGATAAACTGTAGGCCCGATCTCACAACCCTTCCATGTTCATAATCCTGTGGGACGTAAAAGAACCCACACACTTGGCGCAAAGAGAAGGGCATTGAGTCTTCAGTCAGATGTGGTCAGTCCTCCATGGCATTGGTATAGCTAGAGGGTCGTTAATTTGTAAACTGTGAAAGTTCAATTGCGTCTCCCTTTCTAAATGAAGTTATCGTATCGTATTGTTAGCATCTTGAAAATTGAATAGACTATTTCCGAGTTCATGCCTGCCTCCTCTTTAAAGCGAGTTTAAGTGCGAAGTTTTTCTTATTTTCTTTTAGTTTTCATAAGAAACCCAGCCACTCAGATATAAAAAATCAACAAATTTGGCATTTTTTGATAAAAATGTGCCATGAAAGTTTCAGTCTTTTACCTTAAAACTTCCATCATTTACAGTCTTTTGCCTTAATTTCATTTTAATTTTCTTTAAATAAATACTAATGTATATCTTCTAACAATCACAGTACAAGGAGGTGTTCGCAAGCTCTGTTGAGTTCCTCTCAGAATGACCCCTCAGTTTCACTTCATTAAACTGGTTTTAAGAACCGAAGACCTTTAATATTATTACCACCCGATTTTCGTTTGCCAAGCTGCCTCATTATATAAATTAATGAAAAGGTCAAAAACTGCAATGACATACAAAGATATGTATATTTATCAATAAAAAAACTAACCTTGGATGTTTGATTGGAAGAAACTGCTTCTGGCGCACTGTAAATCAAAGGACCAGGGGCTACTGTCATGGTCTGTTGAACAAATTTAGCAGTGCCATAATCTGATACTTTGCCTCTCCACTGTTCACCCTGTCGCCATAGCAACACATTTGCACTACTGATGTCCCTATGAACGATG
>OX421447.1:56127262-56147262 GCA_949126865.1 Montipora capitata | reverse complement strand
GTTGAATCCTTTGTTTTCTCTTGAAAAAAGTCATGGAAAGTCTTGCTATAAACAAGCTTCATGTTATATTTTTCTGCCATTCTGAAAAATACAAATTCATCTCATTAGCCATCATTTACGGGTCATAAAAATTCTCCTCAGGTTATTTATTCCATTACGACTGTTACTTCAAAAGGACTGAACAACTTCAATTTTAAATTCTTTAAATTATTAAACAGGGCAATAGCTGAAAATAACATTTCCTACTCATAAAGAACAGTCATTGGTTGCTTAAGACAGTGACCAAAGACAATTCCCTGAACCTTTGCACTTCAAAATAAGAATAAAAATTGATTTCAAGTCATAACAAGGCCTCTTTTAGTTGGTGACATTAGTCCACAGAATACCCTTTGCATCACCACGGTGAATTTGAAAAAACATTCTACTCACTTTTCAAGCAGAGGCAAGTACACCAGGAACTCTGAGCAATCAACCACTCCTTCAAGATGAAAATCATACTTGCAGCCAAATAAGGGATAGTCATCTTTTTGCGCAAAGGTAACCTTATATACATCATTCCCAAAGGAAAGGTCCTCTGACTTTTCCAACCGCCGACTGAAACAGGAACAGAGATAGAAAAAAAAAGTACTTTAAATAGTAAAATGATTACTGTTAGTAAATAATAAAACAGTGAATAGCCGCTCAATATCTCACAATAACAGGCAAGGAATTATCCAGAACCAAACAAGTTTCTTTGATTTGAGGTAAAATGCAATTCTCAGCCCGACATTTGCGGTTTGTTATAAACACAATGCTAAATCTCTCTATTTGGTCTTATTTGTGTTGGGTTTCTAGGGTCTGCATCGTGTAACAAACTTGACTGATTAGAATGTAATGTGAAGCGCCAAATTTCTACCCCATATATGAACCATGTGAGCGTTAGCCCTACTAATAGAAATGGGCCCAAACAAGGACAGAGAAAAACTCTGACCAGAGCGGGAGTAGTGTAACCTACTGTTTACTCATTGACCCCTCAGGAGCCCTAGGATTCCCCCAGTTGACGAGTAAAATCGTCTGGTGTTAGACAGAGTAAAATCTGGTAAGTCTCACTCCCAGGGGTCAATAGGGAGCTTTAGCAACGACGCTGGCGACGCCAACGAGAACATCACAAATGTGCATATTTCATAGTGAGTAAAAGCAATAGCTTTGCACGCTCTGCATGAGCATCTTTTCATTTCGTCTATTCTTTGCCATTGTCAGCAAAACAACAACATGAAATGACCAAATTTGAGGTTTTGAGGCGAATGTCAGCGCCTGAGGATAAATTTTCATTTTCTCCCCAAAATTGCACGCTGTTCATACTAGTTTCGTTCGTGAGGGTTTGCCACACCTTTGTTGCATTAAGATGTTTGGAGTGGTCGCAAAGTGATTACAAAAACGCGATTCCACATTTAATGAGGTTGTTGCTAAAGCTCCCTAATGGGGTTAATGGAGGGGACATTATAGGTAATGAAATTTAATCTTAGGTTTGAAAGAATCTGCCATCAATTACTTCAATAATTATTTGTATAGATAACCACATGATTTCAAGTATAATTTGGAATAAATAAGAAAGAGAAATATTTTCAAAAATTTACAAAATTGCATGAGCGTGTAACGCAAGTGCAATTTGTAGTCTGAGAAAAAATTTACAAGTGCTTATTTATTCCAAATTGCACGAGAAAAATCATGTGATAACTGAATAATACACAAAAACATTTGAAAAGCAATGCACGCATATCAGACAAAAATTGCACCATCCAGGGCTTGCATTTGATTGGCTATGAATGCAACAATTTCACCTTTATTGCACTATTTCAACTTTCTGCACTACAGTACTGTGCAAAAAGAATAAAAACGAATTTCGATGAAATTTGCTTACTGTTCTCTTGAAATTTCGCCGAAATTTCGGGCGAAGAAGTGTGATTTTTCGCCACGTGAAAATTCGAACGCAGGACGAAAATTCGCAAATGTAACAACGAAATTTCAGTTGGAGTTCGTACGTACTGAAACGAAAATTCAAGAACTTTAATAATCGAAATATCGTAATCCTACAGCTGCGGCTACTACACAAGCGATTTTTTGCTCGCGCCGGTGATGCAATTTTTCAAATTGTCGCGTTGTCAGCGCGTGATGAAAGTCACAAATGTAGCCACCCTTGAAATGGCTATGCGACAGCAGAAAAAGTCATTGAAAAAAATTGGCAGTTCAAGGGTGGCTACACTTGCGATTTTCATCGTGCACTGGCAACGCGACAAAATTTGAAAAAATCGCATCACTGTCGCGAGCAAAAAATCGCTCGTGTAGCCGCGACTTAAAACGAAATTTCGTAGTGTTGGTCAGCGTTTCGCATTTTTGTGAATGAATGGAATCAACAACTGTACTCTTCTCTCAACCTTGAGTGTAAACACGACAAATAACATCATCGCCATAGCCATTTTAACATACCAAACCTAACAATTCTTCTTGGTTTTCACGTCACACAAGTACCACATTTCTGCATTTCACATTTCTGCACTCTATTTGGGATTAATTGACGTGCTCTCAGCCAATCAATGTGCTGAAAAATATAGTATATTATTAAGGGAAAAAGTAGCCAACTTCTCCAAGTGATTTACCATTCCAATGCCTTCTGTCGGCTGTTGGTACTTATTGAAACCACTTATTTGTTAAAACACTTTCCATCTCTTTGATTGCACAAAGGATGGAAGGACTGTACAATGTCTTCACAACCTGAAAATATCTTTGAGTGTCCTTTTTATGAGAAAAGAGTACACATAAATTACAAAAATTGTATGGACAAACTTGTTCTTTACTACCAGCATACTTACATCAGTTCATAGCCATTAGGAATTGTTCCAATAAAAAATCCTCCAACTTTGAGTCTATCACATGCATTCTTTAACATCACGTCAGCCTGCTCATAGCTCTCAAATGAGTAATGAAATGAAAACTGGCAGCTGGTTAAGTCGAACTGAAGATCTTTATCTTGGTATTTATCAGCAAGTTGTTCCTGAAAAAAATCATGAAACCTGTCAAAGCTTTGATCATTCTGCCTCACTTCCTTAGCTATTGTCACACAACCAAGACTCGATTAAAAATAATCAAACTTCCAGAGAAAAGTGTCAAAATTTAAATAAGACTATCAAACTGATTTTGTTCCTCACTTCAGGGTCTCCTTAGCCCAGAGGAAGTAAGAAAATCAAGAGAATTACCGGTAAGTAAGAATTTTCAGTGTTCAGACATCACACCTCCACTTTGGCAAATACATTTTGCATGTCTAAATTATTATTTTGCAGCGCTGTTCTTGAAGTGGTAAAAGAAAACTGCAGAAGATTTCTGCCAGAAAAGGAGCATGCCAATTTACCCTTCTTTCGATATATTAAAATTTAGTCCTATACAAAAGGCATCATCTTGAGGATCTGGGGAATAACCTCATACAAATCGTTACATTTATAATTCCCCAAAGCCTCAAGATGATGCCTTTTGTTCAGGACTTTTTAATGTATCAAAAGTGGGCTATTGGATCCCTTAGGGTGTTGTAGAAAAGTCAAAACTATTTAAACAAATTGTATTTTAAATCAAAATAAAACAAATGATAATGAAGTTACAGAGTACTTTGTAATTCATGTACCTTGCTACAATCGGCGGTGATAAATTCTGGTGTAAAGAGTGGATCCCTGTAACGCCTGTTCTTATGAGTACGTTTAAGTTCTTTGTACCTTTCCTCACACTGTTCCACATAAACTTGAGCAATGTCTGCAGAAGAGGAAACACATCAAAGTAGGGTACAGACTCATCACCCACACTTACATGAGAATAGTCAGTATTAAAAATATTGTTTTCTTTCACTCTTGGATATATTCAACAGGTCCTGTTCTCACAAAACTTTGACATTGATTAACCCTGTGCAAAAGCTGAAGAATTTACAGACTTTTCCAAAAGAATATCTGCTCCTTGTTGAATTTTACTGACCTACGCAGACAAGCTTCTTTATTCTTCCTCTCTGCCACTTGAGCAGGTCACCACCCTTTCCACAGCATAGATCAAGCACATTTATATCCCTTGAATTCACTCTAGAAGTGTACAAGATGACAAGAAGATTAAAATCAATAATACTTAAAACCCTTTCTTCCCTGAACTAGCCCCTAATGATAGAGCAACTTTTGTATGACCTTGAAGAAGTGTTTGCAGTTTGTGCGGACCAATGTTTGGCAAGATTAAAACAAAGCTTCTCCATATTCCTGCCAAGGAAACTCCTAATATGGGCAGTAAACAGTTCGACTGCCCAATCACATTTCTGCATTTCAAATGTTGTCAAAGAGAAACTTTCCAGAAAGTGTCACAGAGAGATGATGTTGTTTCTATCTGAGTTTGTTAAGCCAATGAAAATTTGCGCTCCTTTGTTTTTGTTTGGTAAGTCAATTAAATGTTTTGCATTTTTGTTTTCATAACGCTTTTACATTTTATTTTTCTAGGTCATATGAAAGTCGCTCTGTACCAATTGTCTGGCATTAGACAGAGTAAGATGTATAAGTGGGAAAGGAGGAGGATAAAGTTTAAGGGGGATTGAATGTAATTTGTTTACCCAGAGAACATCTTAAGGGTGCATTGCGAATCAACTTGGACTTTGGCAGTGTTGGTTTTTCTGGAGAGGAAAAACCTGGAGTATCCAAAGAAAAACCTCTCGGAGCAAGGAGAGAACCATCAACAAACTCAACCCAAATGTGATGCAGGAACCACGAATCGCACCCGGGCCACATTGGTCGGAGGCAAGTGCTCTCACCACTGCACCATCCCTGCACCCCTACATGTAGATTTCGACTGGACGTACAAACTGTTACCCCCTTCTCCCCTGAACTGGTGCCCATTGGCAAGCAAAATGGTCAGGTGTAAGACCAAAAACAGAGCCTAAAAGGCAGGAGCAGGAGACACATTCTCCTTTCTTGAAGCATTACTTAGAACTAGGAAGTTACAATGATAAACAGCAATAATAATATTATTGTTGTCACTTGCAGTCTAACTTAACTTAGGCTTTGTTTGAGTGAACAATCCAAAGTCTTTTTGGTATTCTTGATAAGGACAGTATTAAAATACTTGATCATAAACTTTGTGGGACATGAAATAGTCCACACTGTTCACAAAGGATATAGCAATCTTTGCTGCTGTCAACACTAAGTCTTGTAACCATTCAACCAATCATCCCTTAGAGCAGGGCTCCAGACTAAAATTTTACCTCACTAGCCTAGTGGCTGGTATCAGGACTGATTTCACTAGCCAAATCTAAATTTGCACTAGCCAGTCTCAAAATGTGCAGTTTTATTCATTTGTAAAAACTATCACACAAAAAAGTTTCACAATTTCCAAACACAACTCGCGGTTTTAGTAAATATTCTGACTCATATCCATCCTCCCAACAGCGGCGCAAATATGCTGGAGTGTACGGCTTCCCATACGTACTTTTCTCACAAAGGCGAAGTTTTTGAGGCATTGAGGCCAATTCTTACGGAACTGTTGCCAAAACTTCGCAACTCAAAAATGCACTGGAGTAAGGAAAACGCGGAATAAAGTGAATTATGAAATAAACCGTACATAACCCTAAACTGCTCGTTTGGAAGTCTGTGGAAAGGTTGTTCTTTTGATTACAAATTGAGCTATTTTTGTGATTGAAATTTCAATGTGAAAGTGCCATTATACTCATGAAGAACAAAAGCAGCTTCATACTGGAAAATAATATCTTAAATTAGATATTAATTAAGGAAATTCAAAAGGACAGACTTGCCCACATAACATTTTCTTTTTAAATTAATAGTTTAATATGCTTGAATGGTTTTCGGAGTCAATTGATATTTGGTGGCCACAGTGTGCGCAAGCAAGTTTTCTATCTTTTAATGCAAGATTCACCATTCCTATTGAACGAGATAAGTCGCTCCACATTATCTCTTCCTTTTTTTTGGAGTAATTGGAGTAAATTATATTGGGATTCAACTTCTAAACAAGTACTTGACCTCTTTCCATATATAATTATATAATGTCAAAAACAGTTGCAAACAATTTGCAATGGCTCGATTGCAAACCGCGATTGTTTGCGATTATGTTTTCCATATGAGTGAACGCTTTATGCAACTTGATCTCGTCACATGTAAGAAAAGGGTACAAAACTAAAAGCAGAATTAGTCTTTGCGTTGTGTTCAGCTTCTTCTTATGTTGGCGTTGTTGCGAAGAAGAAGACAGAGAGGAAGTGTCAAGAGATGTCACTGATTCTGGGTCCGATACATTTTTGAGGAGACGCAATGGCTGCAGCACAGCCAGTGTCAAATTATACTGTAGGAACTGGCTCTTTGTGATCAAGAACTTTACTATAATAGGTCTATTTGGCGGGGTATTGCCTTATAATATTCATTAAATTCACATTGTTTTGAGTAGTATCCTCATTGCCACAATCGTACTCAGACACCATTTTCATTAACTTATACCTACTTGCCTCTAATTCATCAAAACATATCACACATGCACAAAAATGTCATCGATTGATCGCAAACAATCAGAAACAGTTTACGATTGTGGTTCCATATTGTTGTTTCCGCGCTTTTGCATTGCTATTGGCAATCATTGGCGATTGGTCCGGGTGTTTCCATTTACGCAAATTGTTTGCGAAGGTGCTTGCGATTGTTGGCGACGGAGTTATGCCCATATGGAGACTAGGCTTTAACAGCAGCCGAGAAGTTCCGCATGATTTCACACGTGATTAGTCATTCATAACGGGGCGCAGGAAAACTATGTGTATAATCCACGTTAGTTTCACAGTTCTGTTTTTTGTTAGTTTCTATTCGCTCCATTTGCCTTATTCATATGAAATAATTTTCATTTTTGTTTTCGTCCAGAACTCCAATGCTTCACAATATTTACCAGCCTCAATGGCTAGTGAGAGCTCAAAATCTACTAGCCAAACCTGAAATTTCACTAGCCTGTGGCTAGTTGGCTATCATTAGTGTCGAGCCCTGCTTAGAGATTCCCAAGTTACAAGATAAATTGTCTGTCAATAGACAGAGTACAATCTATAGGTGGCAAAGGGTTAACAATATCTATATCCTCTGGAAAACTACGGATTAAGTCCCCCTTAACATTATGAATTTATTGAAAAGGATATATTGTTATGAACAAATTGACTTCAAAAATGCAAACTTCTTGCTAAACTTAGTCATCTTCTCAATTTCTTTTGCTTTTTCTCTTGATAATCAGCTTAATGTTAACTGTCAAAATTAAATTTTGACAGTTAACATTAAGCTAACCCTAACGCTAAATTTTGATTAACTATTATTTTCAATTGTTACTGTGGCGAATTAAGGCCTAACAAGCTCAGACATTCTTTGTAAAACAGTTCTAACCCCATACAAAGTGTTCTAGGAGCTATACCTAGTAGATTTCACTCTGTTTAACCAGTTTAAAGCTCAGTTTTTTTGGTATATCGGGTCAAAAATATTTTTAGCTATGAACTTTTATTTTAGAAAATGGTGGTCTCCTTGCCATGAACGTAAAGGTGAAAAGGTTAATATTATTGACAGATGATGGGCATATGCCACTAAAGGAAAAATTGCAGACAAAAATAACCTACATGTAAGGGGCATAGTGTACCCAGTGTTTTAATCCAATAAATGTGGCCACATTACATGTAATAATATTTGGTAGTAGCCATTGTGGTAAACCTGCTCACAAGGGAAAGCAAAATAGTTCCCATCTGTTGAAAGAATAAAGCTGTATGGTCAGCTTTCATTTCCTTTTGAGATACAAAATATTGTAACTGAATTGTTTTTTTTTTTACCTTTTTATTTTCTTCAAACATTCATTGATGATTACACTCTTGATCCAGTTGTTAAAATTTCGTAGGTAAAATACTGGACTCTCATTGCGGCTTTCCTTGGTCCCTTCAGGAAGTTCATTATAATGTTTTGCTACTTTATCTCCCAATCCATCAGAAGACTCTGGCACTTTCTCCTCAGACTCCTCGGCCTGTTTACTGTCTCCATTCACACCCTGTAATGAACAAAACATAAATCAATCAACATTTTCTATGTAGTGTTGTCATTAACCCTTTAAATCCTTTATTCTGTCCGACACAAGACTATTTTACTCATCAATGGGGCCTGCTACAGAGACGAATACCGGTAGGTTAAAGGAGACAGTTAATATTTGGGTTGAAAATAAAACTTACTCTTAACCCATTGATCCCTGAGAGTGACACTTACAGATTTTACTCTGCGTAACGCCAGATGATTTTACTCATCAATGGGGAGCATCCTAGGGTGTTTGAGGTGTGAATGGATTAAGCAAAAACCATAACACTGGCTGACACAATGCCATCAGTCTTTGGCAATAATAATAATAATAATAATAATAATAATAATAATAATAATAATAATAATAATAATAATAATAATAATAATAAGAGATTCAAAGCAAATACAACCTACTACCAAGAGAGGAGTATGCGTGGTATAAACGAATCAGAGCTCTGTGGGATGTACCTCTGTTTGCTGAGCAAGTAGAAGTTCGAGCAAATCGCATCAACCCGCAAGTCATCGATAAAGTAAACAAAAAAAGTAATCCTGATCAAGATGAGCTGCCCGAATCGGCAGATGAAGACGGAGGAGAAAAATGCGAAAGTATGGTCCACTCAGAAGGGAACTCAAGCTGCATTATCCAGGATAAAAAGTTTCCCAGCACAACATCATCATGGATGTACTGGGTGATTATTCAAAAGATGCAAGGAAGTCAATCAAGTGTTTGGTAGGAGACAGGTGTGACTTGGTCCTAAAGCAGATGCAGAAGGCAATGCTATCATGCGCTCTGAACATTTCCAGGAACTTTAAAATTCTTGAACATTGAACAATTTCATAGAAAGGCAAAGATGAACATTTAGATGTACTTAAAGGCCGTACAGTATATATTATTAGGGCTTTTTATTAGCATTTTTTTGTTTGGTTTTTTTTTACAACAATCTATGAGAAAGAAGATTTACGATTTTTAGACACATAGATGAATGGTTAGGATTTTTACATTTAGATACTTAGGATATACTATTATGTAGGTCTTCTAGTAATAAAAGGATGTCCACTGTGACCATGATACCTTTAATCAAACTACCACTTGTTTGCCGTGATTGAATTTTGTCTTATAATTATTATTTCTTGTACTTCTCAATTCCAAGCAGTAATGTTCTGAATGGAAAATCACAGCAGCCTGTCTTACTTAGGTACTTAGAGCATTGTGTGCAAACCCTATACTTTGAAACCAAATGTAAATAATTTTTATATCTAAAATGACCAATAAGAAATCCCAGGAACGGGCAGAAATACTGAAAGGAATGACATTGGAATCCCGAAGCGGAGCAAGATATGCATCCCACGTAATTACCTGTAAAAGATTTATAATGGTTCAAATTTTGGCAAAATTCCCATACATTCACTGTAATTTAAGCTGTGTTTGCCCACAATCAATATGGCGTCAGAAACCGTGAAAAGGTCTGTTGTTTGAAACCACATGCCAGATCAGTCAAATTATTTGGGGTGTCTGGAAAACCCGAATAGCGAATAGCGAATAGTCGCGAATAGCGAATAGCGAACAGCGAATAGTCGCAAATAGCGAACAGCGAATAGTCGCGAATAGCGAATAGTACGAACAGTGCGAATAGTCGCGAATAGTGACGAATATGCTCGAATAGTGACGAATAGTCTTCAACAGTCACCGCCTTATGCTGAACAATCTCGTATTCAAAGCAAATAATATGCTCAACTGTCGTCCAAAGAAAGTTTCGTGCATGCTTTTACAAACACTCTAAAGAAGAACAAACGTCAAAATGCAAAAACACAAATCACTTTCATTAATACATTAAGCTCATGATCATCTCCTCGCACAGTAGCGCCCGAACATAAATTTTAGATACTCACATTTCATCATCCTCATCTGTGCTGTCCGATCCGGCGAGACACGTTATGAAAAAAGGAATAAAATCAAAATGTGAGGCAAGTGATTTGTGATTAAAGAGACAAACGAGCTACTCTGATAACCGTTGCGTTAATTAATTATCCAAATAAGCAACAGGATTTCAGTGCATTTATTACCTTTTCTTCTCAGGGCTCAAGCTGTCCTTCGGCGACACATCTCTGCTTTTTTAGCGGGAAAATCCCATCCAACGTTGCTGCGCGGTTGACCAGGAAGTACTGGGTACCAAATTTTCGTCATTTCGTCACAATTCCCCCCCCCCCTCCACCCTTATTTGCCACTATTCGCCACTATTCGCCACTGTTCGTCACTATTCGTCACTATTCGTCACTATTCGCGACTATTCGCCACTATTCGCACTATTCATACTATTCGTGACTATTCGCTGTTCGGTATTCGCGACTATTCGCTATTCGCTATTCGGGTTTTCCAGACACCCAATTATTTGTACCATTAGTTTTGCCTCTTTTAGTTCATTTTAGGTGATTAGAGACGGCTAGATTTATTTTAGATACCGTTCCAGATCATTTTAGATACCATAGTAGCTCATTTTAGGTCATTCCTTGTTTTCGTAACTAAGCGTTTATCTATGGCAAACAAACATGTTCAGCGGTATCATGTTTATATGTCGAGTATCCACCTCAAAACAAACTGCATGAACATGTCCAGGTGTTTTATTTTGTTCTTTAATTTTCGTTTTTTATTTCGAATATTAAATAAAGTGATTCCTTAGTCGCAAGCTTGAACAGCGAGTGCAGGGATGGTGCAGCGGTGAGACCACTCACCTCCCACCAGACTCGGCATCATATGTGGGTTGAGTTTGTTGGTTCTCTACTCTGCGCCAAGCGGTTTTTCTCCGGGTACAATGGTTTTCCCCTCTCCTCAAAAACCAACGTTTCACTTGATTTGCGTTAATTGTTAATCTCAGCCTACAGTGTCCCCAATTAGTGCTCCAGCGCTAGAACGACTAGACACTTAAATAAAGTTCCTTTCCTTTACCCTTCCTTTCCTTTAAATTGTCGTTAGGAGATTTTTACAACTAAACACAGCTTAGCGTTTCAGTTATTACACAAATAGTAAGTACATTTTTAGCGTCGGTAAAATAAAAGAGACGTGTTTGAAGTATTCTTTCATAATAATAATAATAATAATAATAATAATAATAATAATAATAATAATAATAATAATAATAATAATAATAATAATAATAATAATTTATTTCACTTATAAAGTGCAAATATCAATTGGGTTATTTTCATTTGCGCTTCTTTCATGACAGAGTATGTTCTGTAGAAGCAACTTTAAATACTAAAACGAAATCTTTTTTTTTTTTTTGTGAATGTTGATCACCACTCGACATCAAAGGCATTATCAGTCACAAAATCTTCACCGCTTATGTGGGAATTCAACTCCTGTGGGAATACAACATCAACTCTTTTGACTTTTTTAAAACTTACAACGAATTGTAACGATTATTTATTTTAAAAATTGCCTTGTCAAATGAATATGCTTTCGCCCAGTTGCGGGATCAAAATATAACCGAAACTCATAGTTAATGCATGGAGATGGTTATGAAAGTCCTTTTGTTTCATGTTTTTGTCTGAACTTTTGGCCTTGGCGGTGCACAAAACACACCCTTTTTCGAAAATTTAACCTATCAAATATTTCGATTAAATTATGCTACTAAAATGCAAGCCCATGCGAAGCGAAAACAATAGATTGTGCACTGTCACGGTCAATTCAACATCGATTGCGACATTGTTCTCGCTTTTGAACGTTTTAAGGTTTCATAACTAGTCCCTCGATTAACTATGCCAAAACTCTACCCCAGTGGTGAACAGCTTGTCGAGGAATGCGACCAGCCTCAACCCGGGTCTTTCTCCTCAACGACAAAGGAGGAAGAGAAGAGAGGCCCTGGGAACAAGGTTGATCATTAATTTGATTATAAGCAACAAGGTCAACTCCTCCATTCTCTTCCCCCCCCCCCCCCACCAAGAAATTAGAATCAGAGGTCCCTGGGTATGGGCCTTGAGGAGACAGTATGAAACATATCTGAGAATTGCCTACCAGCTCCAACCCAACAAGAACTCGTCCACTTGCGTCTTTTTCCTCACCAATAAAACGTACAGTTCCTCTTACAGGAGTGTCATTATCTTACAGAAATGTAACAACTCTTCGGTCAGTACTAAGGTAATCAACAGTTCTTGCCTGAAGTGACTGGTCATTTTTTCCTTTTAAGAAAGATGGAAAAACTATATCCCTCGGCCTTGATTCAAGGTTAGCTTGACCATGTTCACCTCTCTTTAGTGGCTTTGAAGGAGATTTGTATTCTGCATCATCCCAGGGTTTTCAATAAAATTTGAAGTTGGCGGATAGTAGAAGAGTAGTAGGCGGCTATTACAATTAAGGGGCCGTAAGGCCCCGTCTTCTAGGGTGGTCTGGGGGCATGCCCCCCCCAGAAAATTTTTAAATCTAGAAGCTCGGAAATGCCATTTCCAGCATTCTAGGCACCAAAATGAGTACAACAGATGATGAATATTTCTTAACATCAAAAACGACTTTTTTCATTTTTCTACACAACTAATAGACTAGAAAGGAGGATTTGTATTCATTATCCTGTAATTTTAAGACCACTATAATAGCAGACGCACTATACTGAAAACTGGATACTATTTAAACCATTCAGGATACAACATATCGACTGTCATAATTTATAATATGTATTATCATATTGAATATTATTTTTTTGACAACAGCAACTATTATTTTAATCATTTAAAGTGCCTATGAAGTAAAAAAGAATTTATGCCTATTTGAAAGAGTTTTCAAAATAATGAATAATGGCCTTTACAGTTTTGGAAGCATCTTTTTTCGTTTCAGAGATATTTGAGTTTTAGTGTTATGCAAATTAGCAAATTGATGACGTCATCAGCGGTTCTGCTGGAAGATGGATCACAAAATCAAGAGTATCTCTCAAAGTGTAACAGCGATATGATTCAAACTTGGCATGAACAATAACCCTTAAGTAAGGTGCAACATGGTGCAGAGTATGATGTAACCATGGCAACACTTTTGTCTCCAGTCCCTCTTGGTTATAAATGAAGTTTCTCAATTTCCTCTCAAATCAAGCAAGACAGACAGTCCTGCTCAAAACAATCATAGAGCCCATGTTGCTGTAGGTCTCTGAATCAACTCATTGAGTGTGAATGATGTTTGGTTAAGACAAAAAGCGGAAACACCAGTTCCCCCCAACCTTGATCTGGAAGCAAAATGGTTGCCATGGCAACTGTACAATTTGTATCATTTTATGTGCTAACTGATAAACATAATTAGTGCCAAGTTTGAAGAGAACTGCGGTAATATTTCCAAGTATATTTTAGATTTTGTGATTTGTGTTACCCTTGAAACCACTGATGACGTCATCGGTTTTAACACAAAAACCTTAATATCTCTCCAATGATATGAGATATTTTAAAAATGAGAACACCATGTTTCCTGTCTTCAAAAGATCTTTCAAATAAGCCTTAATCATTTTTTGTTTCATAGGCACTTTAAAAGCCTATGATTTAAATGAACTGAAAACAAACAGTGGTAGCTTGTGAATATAAATAATTGTTTTCAGTTGAGTTACGGTACATGATTTTTACCAGTAAGCTGTAGCTATGAAAAGTAAAACTTAATTTGCGGCCTTTTCAGTGAGACCATAACTTCTCAAATTTAATAAGTTAACTTTTTTAGCTAGTATCTTTGGTTTGTAATTCATGGAAATTTCAGAATGTCGACCTTTCTTAACGAGCATCAAACTCCCGACTTTTCCCATACATTACTGTAAGTTTTGGCGTGCAAGACGGCGTCCGAAATCGTGAAAAGGTCTATCGCACACACTGTATCACGCACCTTATAACATCTACACTTTTAACTACAGTTTTATAACGATCCACAAAAATTGCCTATTGTTGAGCGGACCTTGACACAACTGAAATGATGTGATCACAGCTTAAAGAACGGACAGAACGAAAACGAAATTGAGAATGGCAAAAGTTGCACGGTTCATACGAAATTTATTCAGTTCTTAGGATTTGTGTTGACTCGCAGTCTTTCAACTCTATATAAACAGAAAATCAAATACATTTTATGCTCACTCACCTGCATCTGGAAGCGGCTGTGCTTTCTTCGAAAAATATGCCAATATACTAGGATTTCCATCGCCCGCGGCGCGCTTTCTCTCAGCCATTGTTTTTTTTTTTAAAGCACGTGGAAAACCGGAAGAGAAAACATATCGTGTAATCGAGGCATATTTGCCACCAGTCCTTCTCGCCTCTGTAATCACCATGGCGGACTGCGAATGCCAGTGTCGATTTGTGTCGATTAGAACACCGCGGCAAAACGTTTGCGCATGCGTGATCTTCCGCATTTCCGGTTTGCTTCACTGGCGAAAATGTCTCCCCATGAGTCGCGCAATATGGCACGTGATAAGTTTCCGGGACTATCATTGGCTCTCGTGAGAAGAGCACTCTCGAGAGGAACAGGAGAATGGCTGCCGTTTGAGAATCGGTACCTTGTTGGTTTACGTTCCTTTTAGAGCGATCAAGGCTAGTTTGAACGCCAGTTTCAAGTGGAATGTATTCTTTGAGAACGTCTATGTTGTGTAAAACGTTTGCAAGTCCAATCCAACAAGTATCCTCGGAAAACGTGCTCCTGGAAAATTTTATTTCGTGGGAAAAGAGCTGCGAAACAGGTGAGTTTTTAACGCAATTTTTAATGTAGAAAGTTTGTTGCCATTGGGTACAAAAACTTACTGTAATGTGCAGAAAGAAGGATTCCCAAGGTTTCCGTTCATGTGTGAATTGGCTTGTGGCAGGGAAATGGCAATATTGTGCAACGTGAAGGTTATTTTTTTCTGCGTTACTCCTAACGATCGGCACCTCTACATAACATGAATGATCAATGATTCGATCAGATGTGAATTTGATTTTGAGTGTGACTGTGTCATTGGGAACGTAACCCTAGCATCAAATATTTTAAATAGCTGCTTTTAAGGTAATTATATTCTCTTTTCTTGTTAATATATCTTTAAGTTATTATACTTCTTAGCAGTCACAACCCCGGGGTCACAACTCACCGATCCATGTCGACGTCAATTTCATTATTTTGTCCGTTAAAATAGTTACCAAGTTATGGATTTGCAATTAATTTGTGTTTAAGGCACGTTTTTGACCCTGCCACAATCCATGTTTTAGTTAAAATAATGTTTGGAAGAACTGAAGTGTGGGTACATTACTAGAGCTATATATAGATATCTATAGATTCAGATTCGTGACTCTTTGCGTGTAACAAATCATTTTTTTATTAGACTATTGTTTTGTGGAAGCATTAATGATGTAATTTGGTTTTAGGGGACTGTCATGTTTTGACGGATCAAGTTAATCTGTTTTGGTTCATGTGATGGTTGACAGTGGATAGTTGTTCCTGAAATGAAGAATTACACTATTACCATGGACGTTTTTAGTTACACCCCACATGTTGTTCTTTTCATTTATTAATATATTACGTGATTTGGAGCTGCAGCTAGAAACAGTGACAATCCCATGCATAAGGTCTCATTGGGTTTGATAGCAGTAAAATATTTTAGAAAAAAGTTTAAAGCTTTTATCATAACTTCTCATCTTGGGTCCTGCTGGACTTCAAATAATTTTATGCTCTACCATTTTGAGCAAAGGACTTGTCAATCAACCTGTTATAATATTTACAATATGATCTTTGGATAGTAATTAATTTCTACTTCATATCCTATGTCTCTTACATAGTTAGTTTTAAGTTTTTATTTCCTGTAGTGCATCTTGATTATAGTTAGCACACAACCCCACAAGCATGTATTATTTCTTTAATATTGGTTGTGTTTAAATAAAGGATATTATTGTCTTGTCAGCCTCAGTTGTATTTGCATTAGATTCTGAATGTTACGTTTAAAGGCAAACCATTAAAAATTGTACACAATTTAAAGGAGCCCAGGAAAAATATTCAAACTATTCATGGATTTGAAGTTCTGGAAGCAGGCAAACCTTGAAGAGTTCATGTGACCATATTTGGAATATTCAGCATTTCTGTTTGGGACTGTTCAAGTCCACAAGATTCCTTTTCTTTACATTGAGAAGTACTGTAAGAGCTGTCAGGTTACTCAGATGGAAATTTGACAGACCTCAGCTGTACAGCTCATTAGTGGAACATAATGTTATAAAGTGCTATTATTACTTTGATTTTCTTATTCTTTAGTTGAACCAAATAACCTCCACCATTACTATAACTGCTCAAAAGTATCAAAGTTGAAGCTGGTGGCTCAAGGAGTAAACTGTGCAAAAAAGTTAGGTTAAAAAGACTATAATGGTATTTAAATATTATTTTAGAACAATGTTGCTTTTATCATTAAATCAATGGGAACCCAAACATAAGGATGCAATTTGCTCAGGAGGGATCTTCCCTATAAAAATGACAGGGTACTTGGAAATTTTTTTAAAACAACCCTTGAAGGTAACAGAGTCTTGTTTAGTGGACGTAGCCGAACGAAATCTTAACCCCTACAAAGGAACCAGTTCTAAAGTGACAAATGACTGGCATTTTATAATTCAGAAGTAAAAGTTATTTGCTGGTGTACCAAATTCTGCTATGTACAGTTCCAGATATTGATCATAGCATTGCAAGCACTACAAATCCACAAATTTTGCCCCAAAAGGTACAACAAAAACTCCTGTTATTTTTGTAAGGGAGTCCCCTTGGGGCAGTTGTTTACTTCACCAGTGACCACTTACTGTATTCAACTTAATTTATTCATCCTTGGGAATGGTAGGAAAGATTAGTATTATTAAAAGCAATCGCTAAAAATTCAGCACACCTGTTATATCTAAAATATTATTATTGGTTAAAGTATTTTGTCCATATGGAAAGGTAACAGGAATTATTTCTGTAAAGTCTTATCCAGAAAAATGCATTATGGGATTATGCCCCTTTCAAATGTAGGTTAGTATGCTCTTGTTCAACATGCTTGAAGAATTATTACTACAGAAATATGAAGTTATGAGTTTTTTTAAAAGTTAAATCTGATGGAAGGGCGGATTAAAAATTTATTGAAGCAGCTGAGATGCTACCCATGTCCACAAAGAGAGGTTAGATAATTTATTTTACTGGAAGTATTTATTAGGCCAAGTTGAAATTTCTGAAAAGTTTTGTAGGATGGCACTGAATCCCCTTCAACAAGTTTTCTTATCTTTCAAGATACATTATTTGATATCCTCCTTTTATATCCTCCTGCTGTTTTTTTATCTTCCAGCAATTAAAAATAATAATTCCTTTTTATTGCTGGAAGATAAAATCAATAATTATTCTTGATTGATTGTCCTTGTTGTTGTCACCTTAACCCACTACAATGTGATGAAAGTGTGTTGCTAGCTGTAGTATTTTTTTTACAGTAAAATCCTCCCTGCTAGTAGAAATTTAAGTCTTTGGAACAGCAATTGGAAATGGTTGCGAACTTTTTGGAGACCTTCACCACTGCTGTGTTGCTGCTTTAAGTTCTTGTGTAGTCTTAAAATTGGTGAGCGAGTAAATTGCAAGATCTAAAAACAAAATGATAAAAAATAGACATATTAGTGATGAATTTATTTGTATCCAGAGACTGAAAATTGGATGTCCAAAAAGCATCTCTCCCCACTAAATGAAAAATGGAGTAGGTTCATTTTTAGTGAAATTTTTCAAAACGTCGGTGTCATAGGATTCCTGGGCACCCCTCTACCTGAATCCTCAATGTGGAGACAACATTGGAGTACTACTGAATTTCAATAGCCACTTGTGAAAATGGCATTAATTTTTGACAAAATTTTTGACAAAATTATTGGTACAATTTTATGGGTTTGGTCTTAAAAAAAAAATAGTTTGTCAAGTGGCATAAAGTGCTTGTTTTGCAGTCTATAAAGTTATTATTTTTCCTTAAATTCGTTTGGCAATTAATTTTTCAAAATAATATTTCCCAGCTTCCGTGACTTCCTTTTTTCTTTCCAAAATATACCAATTTTAGACAACCGCCTGAGGTAGCATTTTGCTACCTGCACCCCAACAATGAATTTTAGTGAAGTAATTGTCCGCACTGTACTGTATTCAAGAAGAGTAAAATAAAAATGTGAGGTACATTAAATGCAAATGACACTCCAAAATAGAACGAGATAATTTTATAAGTACCTTTTGAAGAAAGAACCGAGCACCTGTTGTTGCTCCTCCGTATTTCGTCCCAACGTTCCCCCAAAAGTTACTTTTGGGGGAACGTTGCGTGACATCCAAAAAACGGCTGCGAGGGAGACTAAGTGTCGATCGGCGTTGATATACATTGAAAAGACCTTACTTAAAATCATCCACAGCAAAAAATGAGACCTAATATCAAAGTAAGGAACTTTCATTTACGAGTGCCTTTGTTTTTATAACTTCAATGCAATGTTAAAAGCCTTCAAATGAAAAAGTAAACTTTGAGAGTTCGACTGGCAAAAGTCAGCAAAAGTAGGCGGCGCTGATATCGAAAGTAGCCGCCGGAGTTCGCCGGTTGCCGGCTTCTAATGAAAACCCTGTCATCCATTGGCATAAGCTTATCCAGTCCAACAAAAACACCAGAGTCTGGATCACAAGTGAAATATCGCTTGTTCCTAAATGTTCCATCACATAAGCCACAGCCTGGATATTTCTCCTGAAAGGTTAAAGAGTGAAAGGAATAATCAAGAAAATAACACCGCTGCATTTACTGTTTCGGCTCCCTTATTGTCTATTGTTTTTTTTGTCATTGATATAGGGCCTATAGCCAAAATAAAGAGCCATCAAACTTTGCTGGCCCTACACATAACAGGTGCCAACATAAACAAATTCTAGGGACTAAAGACAGCTAGCTGGCTAAGGTCTGTTCATAAGGTTGCAGCAATTTAGTCCCTAAGTGTATGCAAAATATTGTATCTAAATGTACTAATAATCCATACCACCTGAGAACAAGAAGTGATCATCACCTAGTAGTTTCATGTTTTAATACTTTTTATACAATTACCATTAAGTGAAGGATAGATGGATACTACAATTTTCAATAGCCAATCAGACAAAAGTCTCCTTTGTTCACAAGACTTTATGCGACAATGACGCGATATTGCTCGCGTCAGATTGAAGTTTCTCGCATTTTTGCCCCGCGTTCTTCTCGTGTTTTGACTTAATTCTGACCCCTCTGCCTTTTTGGTATTGTAAAAAACAAATTGATGTCAGTTTTTCATGAGTCCGTCCCTTTATTGACAATGAATTTCGTCATAACATTGTCAAAGTAGTCTGCGGATACACTCTGCTATCGCCTCTTGAATCAACAGCTACTTTGACAATGTTATGACGAAATTCACGATCAATAACAGGACCGACGCATGAAAAACTGACATCAATTTGTTAAATCAACTCCATGGGCCCCTGTGCCATTTCTCCTTCTACCAGACAGTCTGATTATTGACCAACTGCTTCCACTCTACCCATTCCACTGCTCATATTATCAATGCTGTTATGCCAGTTGACGTACTTGCTTGATGTCAACACTTGATCCACAGTCATCTAGTTGGGGAAAAACATGGGCCCCGGATGACCACGTAATTCCCATTCGCTATCCAGATTGGCCATGTAGCCAGCATGGTTGCTCTGATAGTGTAGTGGTGGTCACACCCAACCAGTAATCAGGGGGAAGTGGGTTCAAATCCCGCTCAGGGCATAAAAAGTTTTTCTTCCAATGAAAAATGTCACCCAGGGGTTGTCCGTCCTTGGTCCTTTCAAAACTTCATATATATATTACAATGTTTTTCTGCTCAATATAGTTTCATATGGACTTTAATACAGGTCTGTTTCATAGACTAACAAGGAGTTGGTCCACTCATCAGTTAAATTCCATGCATACTGTAGCATCGCTGGGGTTTATATACATCAGC
>OX421447.1:56114762-56119762 GCA_949126865.1 Montipora capitata | reverse complement strand
TTCTCTACTTCAAAATGCTGTCCAACGCTGATATTCGGCAAAACTTTAAAGTAGAAAATGTCTATTTTCAAAAACAAAAATAAGCAAAAGAAACGTTCATCAAAAAGTTGAAAACATGAAACAAAGGTTTACTTTAAACCTGGATTAAGTTAATCGGCTTTCGAACAACCGGGCCCAGGTAATTATAAACTTCAAAACTCTCCAGTTGACAGTTGCTGGTTGATGAAAATAAAATGAGTTTTAACTTACCAGTGGTACATGTCCTATGGTTCCCTATAAGACATCCATTGCACTGCAGGACCATCAGCTCAAGTTACACAATAAGGACATAAAACCAGTAGCCCAGGATGTACGAAGGCTCCCTTTGGTATCCAAGACAAAGTTGATCAGAAACTGGATGATTGTCGACCCTAAATAAGATGGTGACATACAGGTCTAGGTAGATATGAGCAGGGCGAATGAGGCAATTGTATGTGAACAACATCCTATCCCGACAATTGAGGAAATCTTGTATGACCTTCATGGTTCCACAGTCTTCAGCAACTTAGATCTTAGATGGGGAATCCACCAAATGGAGCTTCAAGAAAAGTCACTGGAAGTTATGTTTGTGACCCATCGGATTGTACTGGTACAATCGACTGTTTGGGATCTCTTCAGCACAGGATCATTACCAGAAGATCACATCAAAATGTTATCTAAGGATGCACCAGTGTTGCAAATATTGCAGAATGGTCTGATTGTCTACAGGGTAGACCAAAAGGAACATGACAGTAAATTGCATGCAGTTCTAAAGCATGAGAAGGGGTTGACCTTAAATAGAGAGAAATGCCAGTTCAGGTTACGAAAGTTGACTTTTTCTGGGCATGATCTTAGTGGAAGAGGGATCAGACCAAGCGAAGAGAAGCTGCAGCTGTAGTGAAGTTGCTGAGGAAAGGAAAAGCCTTCATTTGCAGTGCCAAGCAACAACATGACATCAGCAAACATGTTTCCTATTTTAGAGGTGATTGCAAGGTAAAAATTGTGGCAGACGCTGGCCATGATGGACTGGGAGCAGTACTACTCCAACCAGAGGATAACAAATAGAGAGCTGTGTTATATGCTTCAAGAAACCATTCAAATGCGCACAAACAGAGAGGGGAGCACTGGACTTAGTATGGGCCTGTGAGAGGTTCATTGTCTATGCCTACGGGTGTCCATTTGAAATCAGGACAGACCACAAGCCACTGGAATGTATTTCTAGTATACATTTCAAGCAATCCACAAGGATTGAGTGTTGGGTTCTCAGACTATAATGAGTACAATGCCACGACTATCAGGTAGTGTACTGCCCTGGTAAAGGAAATATCCCCTTGTCCACATTAAACCAGACCAACCCAAAGGATTCAAGCGGTGAAAAGAAGAAAATTGTCAGATACATGACACAGGAAAGTACACTAGTCACTTTGACTCTTGGAGAAATTGAAAGAGAGTCTGAGGACGATCCAGAGTTAACAAGCACGCGTCAGTGCATCCACCCAGGATATTTGTCACGGTGAAAGATGCCTGGTTATGTATGTATGAAGACTGAACTTTGTACCATAGGCCAAAAATTATTATTAGCAACGCAAAGAGATAGGATTGTGATACCACAGAGTTTCAGGAAACCAGTTTTAGAAGCAGTGCATGAAGTATACCAGGGGATTGTCAAGACAAAGTATAGGCTGAGGAAAAAAGCTGTGATGTTCCAGAATCGACATGGATGAAGAAAGAATGTGCAAAAGCTGCCACGGGTGTCAAGTTGTGGCATTTTTCGCCTACTGAACCAATGAAAAGGACCCATGCCAGCCACCCACAGAACCCTCGCAGGATCTTGCTGCTGATTTAATGGGACCATTGCCTACGGTTGCAAGCTTACTACTACTTGTAGCTGTAGTTGATAACAACAGTTGGTACTATGAAGTGGTAGTGATGTGGTTAACTACGACACTCAAGATTATGGAATTAAGAGAGGTTTTTGCACGGTGTGGAAACCCTTACTCAATCAACTCAGTCAGACAACGGTCCACAGTTCATGAGAAAGAAAATTGAGGAGTTCTTTTTTGAATGTAGAATTGAACACAGGAGATCCCCATCACTTTGGACACAAGCCAAAGGTGATGTACAATAGATCCCTCTTGAAGACCTCAGAGGTAGCAGGGGTAGAATGGAAAAGATGGACAGAAGAACTACCAAAGTACCTTATGGCACGTCCACACCTCAAGTCTCAACAGGTACCACTCCTGCCTTTCTCATGTCTGGGAGGGAGATCAAGTCCAAGTTGCCAGTCGAGAGTCAAGACAAGATCAGTCAGTGATTAATGAGAACACTAGGGACAGAGAAAGGTTATGCAGAGGACAAAATAATGAGGTGCAGTTGCAAGCCTCATAATTCCTGGAGATAAAGTCACAACCCTAACTTTGAAGCAGAACCATATACAGTGTTGGCCAAAGAAGAAAGCCAAGTCGCAGTCAAGTTTAGTGAATGAGTGATGTATAACAGAAATAGCTTTGTGCAAAGCCCTATGTATGACTCCATGAGCTAGAACCACCTGAACAGCCAGAACCCCCAGGGAACAACAGCAACGTTGAGAGCATGAACATTCCAGAGCTAAACCCAATTGTAGTTGATCACTCTAGACCTGGGCGTACTCTCAAACAATCAGGAAGGTTTAAGGACTATGTTCTAGGGAAACCTACATGTAATATTGCAGGAAAGTTTAAGACGTTAAAGTAAGACTTTTGGTTTTCAGTTTAAAAAAAAGTTATGTGAACTGTAGTGGAAAGGAAGGGCTGTAGTGTCTAGGTAAGCTGCAAAGCATGATGGGTTATTCTAAGCAGCCATATTGTACATGTGCTCCTGAGTTTAAGAAAAGAGAGCTTTAGATTTCAGGAAAGAATGAGAACAAGTAGAAGTTTTGGCCATGCAAGATCTGGTTTTATGCCATTATCATAGTCTTGCTGACAAAGATTGTAACTTCAGATTGTAATTAATGTCATCAAAGGTATCCATCAGAGAACGAGGTTTTTTTAGAGAAGCAACCTCAAGAATAGCCCTGGTGTGTGCTGCTAACGTAGACTTTTGATTTCTGAACAAGTTTGTCTCATAAAAAAATCACGACAAAGCAATGCTGTTATCCTTATAGCAAAGGAAAAAAAAAAGGCCTTTCATGACTTCTTGTCAAAGGAGCGGTATGATGTAAGTAAGAAAATACTTTGATTCATATTTGAAGATTACTTTCCCTCTTACCACTAATGTCAAACTCTACATCTCCATGCTGCAATCATCGCATTACGAATTTCCTCATATTACTGCTCAAGTCTGTTTTTTAATGATTTTCCTGCTTATATAAAAAATACATTTTCTCTCCAGTCTTCCAGTCATGTTCGCGGAAATTACATTCTGTCCCACAGTCAACCTAGAACAACCAGTTATGGTCTCAATTCTTTTTCCTACTTGCCAGCTAAGTTACGGCAGGAACTTAGGAAAGTGTCTTGTCGTTCTGGTGCTGGTGCACTAATTGGGGACGCTCTAAACTTAAATTAACAATTAATGCAAATCAAGTCAAATGTTGTTTTTTGAGGAGAAGGGAAACTGGACTTCCCAGAGAAATCCTCTTGGTGCAGAGTAGAGAGCCAACAAATTCAACCCACATGACGCTGAGCCTGGCAATCGAACCTGGGCCACATTGGTGGGAGTTTATCAAAACCACTTTATCACATAATTAATTTTATGGTTGTTAATGGAGGAGCGATAGTTTTTCCGGCTTAACCCATTGACACCTCAAATGCCCTTGGAGTCCCCCAGTTGACAAGTAAAGTTATATTGTATTAGAAAAATCTGTTAAGTCTCACTCCCAAGGATCAATTGGTTAAGATACTGTAGGTCAAAGTCTTCCACTCTGCAACCAGCAAGTGTCAACTCAATCAGGCGAAGCAGACACCAGCACAAAGGGAGGGGACAGAGTACAACCAAAGGGAAAGCCACCCAAAAGCCAAAAGCAGGTCAGCCACTGAGATAAATTGCAATTGTATTGGCCATTTTGCAAAAGATGTATGTTGTCCAGTGAGAGATAAATGAGCGTGCGATTTAGCGACATTTGCAGTATGTTGCGAGAAAAAGGGAACTAAGAAGCCTCTACCAAAAACCAAGCAGAAATTTTAAAGCATTGAGTTCCTGAGGTAAAGGTAAAGTCAAATGTGAGCCACTAGGGCCCATTATGGCCGGAGCTTATCCCAGTTTCAATAGCATGAAGCAACTAGGAGAATTATTACTCTCTCCCCTGGCTGGGTTATCCCCAGCAGTATATCGCCAGTACCCATTTATACACCTGGGTGAAGAGACTGTAGAGTACAGTGTAGAGTAAAGTCTCTTGTCTAAGGAAACAACACGATGGCAGCTAGGCCTCGAACCAGCGAACCTTGGAATCGAACCAGCAACCCTTAGAATCGTGAGACCAGAGTGCTAACCTCTACGCCATAGTGCTTCCACATTGGAGCAGCTGAACGAGGGGATAAATATGCATTTGTCATGGAAGGACAACAGCAAACTGGTGAAATAATGCCTAAGGTTGGTGGAGTTAATTTAAACAATGGGTGTACTGTTTGATTCAGGAGCCTCAGGTAACCTGATAGACTATGAAACTTGGAACAGTCTGAAACAGAAACATAATTATTTAGTGTGGATCCAAGAAGTTAAATAAGAAGTTATTGGCATATGGGCAGAGTGAGCCAGTTCAAGTCATAGCAACATTTGTTGCCAAAATAGCCTGTGTCTATATTGGAGAAGTTCACAGTAATCAAAGGAAGTGATAGACCGCCGCTGGGGAGAAGTACAGCAAGAAACTTAATAAGCTATGAGTTGGAACAGTTCTGTTCACTGGTGACAGAGGGGAGTGACAAAGATGATCAAGAGGAATAAATTATGCAGATATCCTTACTGGAGCTGGAAAGCTGAAGGACCATCAGCCCCAGTTACACAATAAG
>OX421447.1:56107262-56109762 GCA_949126865.1 Montipora capitata | reverse complement strand
AAGGGTTAAATGTCTTTTAAAGAATTAATGATGTATTTTACCTTACTTCTTGTCCACAGAAACCTTATAAGAAATGCCAGCGTTATTAACTACCATTTACAATTAGCGACGTGTGTGGAGGATTTATAAAATCGCCATGGATTGAAATCGGAGGGTAGATAATAAGGGTACTGTACATGTAGTAATGTGCATGCTATCGTTATTTCCTATTTTTCTGAGCCTTTTGAATTCGCTGGCTTTTCAGGAAAAAGTACCTATTTTTTGTGCTCATGGCTGGAGAAAAATTTAGTAAGCTTGTCCTTCGTGTTGATTTAAAAACAATAATTTTGAACCTCTCAATGATGACTTCAATTAAGCATTTCCGTTACTTTTCCTATTCACGTGCAAGTGCTGCTATTTTGTTCCTACTTTTAGGTTTAAAAAACCTGATTTTCTCATTTTCTGACCATTTTACCCACTTAACACCCTGTAAATAGCAATTTGTTGAAATTATACATTATGTGGAGGGGAAATTTATAATAATCTGGAGCACTCGTAAAGGTAAAGCCTTGCGTCTTGGCTTAACCTGTTCGCTTCAAGATTCAAAATCAGCCCCATTTCTTCTCCAGAACAATTCCCGACTCTACTTCGACCATGTGGTTCAAAATGTCAAGGTTGGGAAGCTTTACAGCGAATTGAGATGTTCTCCACCAGTGGGCTGCCATTTTTCGACTCCATCTTGTTAACTGATTTATCGTTGTCCTCGCTTCAAACGCCAGTTTACCCATATTTTTGAATGTAAACTCACATTTCAATTTAAATCCGAATTACTTTATTATTAAACAGCACTTCATTCTGAGATGAAGTCCCTTAAATAAGGAAAAACAACGCCAGGAAGGCAAAATTATCCTCTGCTCCTTGCATGCTCGTTCTGCAGTTCATCGCTACACTTTTGACCCGCCGTCTTCACTTTATTTGTGATCCTTCGCCGTATTTCCCGTTGTATTGAACCAGTATCAGTCATAAAGATAAGGTAATGCCCAAGTTTTTCAAATGACTCATCATCTTTGCAATCATCGTGTGCCGTTCTTTTGGAAACATGCGATGAATATTAACGATGCCCGCACTACATCCGTCATTTCTCATGTTCCCGCGTTTCGAATGAATTTGAGAGAATTTCAAGGGATTTTCGGAGTGATTAGGCGCATGCGCAACATGAGTCTCCTTTGTTCAAATTTATGTTCAAACAGACAGCCAAACAGACCGCATTCCCTTGGAGCACCAACTGTCACATTAGAGCCAATGATCATCAACTTCCGATAAACCATTTTGACAAGCAGCCCACGAAAAGCAGATAGAGCGCGAAAAACAATCCAAGGCAGAAAAAGCAAGCGGGCGAAATGATATGGCTTCGAATAATTGCCGCGTTTGTCATTGCTCGTTTAAGACGAAGTTTGGAAATTTTACGAAGAATCAACAGGGATATATGTCCACAGAAAACTTGTTTAAGCCTTCCAACAGAAACGATTGCCGTGGTGTTGTGTTAGCCAAGACCTTGGAAAGTGTTGGAATTCCTCTGGATCAAAGCGAGACCTGCTCACATCGCGTTTGCAATCCTTGTGGAAGAAAAATCCGCAATTTGGGCAGTCTATATGCTTTGATAAACAAAGAAACCAGGAAACCTGAAGAAAATCCATCGAGGGAAGACGAAAAGGTGCCAGCAAAGAGCAAAGACGCTGGAAAGAGATTATTTTGAGAGCGTACCCCAGATCAAAACAACAGATATCCAAGCTTGAAGTCCCAACGAAGATCAAGCTGTTCAAGACGCTAGTACGCCCAGTACTACTCTACGGATGCGAGGCGTGGAAAATGACAAAGGTGGAGGAAAAGAAGATGGACGCATTCCAGTTTGTATGCCTCAGACGAATCCTCGGAATTCGGTGGCCACAGAGAGTGAGCAACGAGAGGATAGGGGATATTACAGGAATAAATAAGACCAGTGATGAGATCCGCAGGAGGCGCTGGAACTGGATCGGGCACGTCTTAAGAAAAGATGCAACCGACAACTGCAGGGTAGCGTTAGGGTGGCAACCAGAAGGAAAACGGGCAGTAGGTCGACCAAAGACCACGTGGAGACGAACTGTGGAAAATGAGCGAAAGAGTGAAGGGTGGAATAGCTGGAGAGAAGTCAAAGTCATAGCGGAAGACAGAGTGGGTTGGAAGACGAGGGTTGCGGCCTTATGCGCCTCCTGGCGCGGAGAGATCTAAGTGCTAAGTAAGTAAGAAAATTCTTTCGTCCAGGAAATCTGTAAGCTTTGGGAAGGATGCAGAGTCTCGACAAACTAGTGTTCAGGACGAGATGTTATCGAAGCTGAATATTGATGATTTGCCCGCAGCAGAGGAACTTCAAGTCAAGGTTGTTAGTTTGAATGACGGCAAGGTAAAAGTACATTTACCTTCTGAACTGACACTTGATTAAAAAACTAATCTGTTGCCTGGCTTTACAAGAATGAAAAACGGC
>OX421447.1:56087262-56102262 GCA_949126865.1 Montipora capitata | reverse complement strand
TGATGTTCATTGCGGTTTGCGGATTTTTCGTTTTTTAGCATCTGGTTTTCGGTTTTTGTAGAAGATACGAGCGGTTTTTCGGTTTTGTTATCCAATGTGCTTTTCGGGTTTTTCTATTTTGTCCTATTTGGGCTCCGGTTTCTCTTAGATTTGAGCGGCAATTGATCTCGAATAGAGTGTTATTTATTTATTTATTTATTTGTTTATTTAATCTTAAAGTTTATTTAACCACGGTGCAATTCATCAGCAATATGAAAACCATATGTACAATTAAAATTTTAAAACCAAGCATAGATAAAACTATGTAAAGTACATTAACTATCTTACTCAATATCATAAAATAAAAGCTGCTTTCCATGAATGCCGTGTTTAGAATATGGCCTAGATAACCTCTTTAATCAGTCGTTTGAATTGATTGAGGGACTCTGCTTTCCTTAGTTCTAATGGCAAACTGTTCCACAAAACTGCGCCACTATAGCTAAAGCTTTTTTTTGCAGTAGTTTGTGCGCGGTTGCAGAACATTTACCTTATTTACAGAGTCTCTCAAACAAAAACTGACCAGAATCGCGATGGAGAAATTTCAACATCGCGTAGAATTGTATGACACATCCGGGATATTCACGGGTGCAATGGCGCTAAATTTGAAAGGCCGAGACGACAAATGACATGAAACAATAAAGAAAAATGGCCGCAACAGGGAAAGGTCCCCCTGCGTTTTACTCTGTTACAGCTTAACTGTATAAAATATGGAAAGGGTTGCATATGGCTTTTAAAGAAGAAATTCTTATAATAAAATAACAACCATTTTTGACTCGGTACCATCTCCTTAGCCTGTATCAATTTTGTGTTCAACTTGACCTATTTTGGTCAAATTTGAGTATGGGAAATAGCTGTATGATAACTTTGAGACTGAATTTCTTCTAAATGAAGACGTCAACACGTTGGGTTGCATATGGATATGGGTTTGACGTTTTGTCAAACTCTAGAGTTTGATATTTATTCAAACTATCGTGGAAAGGCATCTGTCCAGTGTTTCATCGCGGTTTCAAACACACACACCTGACCAAATTGTCGTATCCTGATTGGTTTATCACTTGATGAATTATTAATGAGTTTGAGAAGATATTTTCTTCGGTTTTGCGGTTTCTAATACACCCCAATGTCCCCCTCCTAAAACCGGTCTGGTGTCTTTTTTTTGTTGGTAGTCACAAATGTGCATACCCCGCGGATATTGAATTAATCTCCGATCGGGTGAATTTACATTTATTTCCTCCAGTAAGTTCAAACTTCCCTACCCCGAGAAGAACTCATAATCTTCCCCAACCTTCACAATTATCTGCGAGCGCGTTAGACCACTTGCCCACCGTAACACTCTTCCGTTAATCTTGATGAAAGCAAAGTCTTTCCGCCTGCCATGATTGATTCAGTATTAAACTATTCGATAAAGTGCACAGATGCTTTTTCTTTGAGAATGGCAAGCTTTAAAGGTAAGGATAAATGTTCTACGTTATTTCTAGATCTTGCCTCGTACTTGTGTGTTCCACTGTGAACACTATTTTGCATACAACGAATACTTCATTAGAAGTATTTTGCATAGAACGAATACTCCAATATTTCTTGGGAACCAGTTTGTTCGCCGTTTTGACCTAGAAAGAAATAAGAAAATAGCTGTCGCCGTCACGGGGGACTTGCAGCGGTCCCCCATCCAAGTACTAACCTCATTCGGAGGAGCTTAACTTAAGCTGACACTTGAACTAGTATCAACGATTGTGATCTTTGTGTTAAATTGTCGAACTTTATAACACTTGAAAGAAAAAAAAGGAAACTAACATGGTGCATCCTTTGTTTCGTGAGTTGTCAGTATTAAACACGCAGGTAACTTGATCACAGGCGGGCGCTAAAATCGATGTCACTTTCGATTTTGCGATTTTACTTGTACGACCAAAAGTACCATAGAAAAATTGAACTCTGATTGAACGTAACAAAAATCTCCCGAAATGTTTTTCGCTGGTGGCAAATTGTTTTATTCTCGATCGACACTTCCTAGAAGTTCCTTCTGCGCTCCTTAAAAACTACATATTAATATTTATATACTTTTGCGTCAATATTTGTTTTGCCTTTCTTAGTTCGCATTTTTGGGCGTTAAAGTAGAATTTTTGGTCGTATGTTCCTGACTGTAAGTCGCATATTTTGACGTCCCCCATCCAGATACTAACTCCCCTGGAAAGAGAAACTATCTAAGAAAGTCGCTTCTGTCATTAATTGAGGCCATACAACGAGTAAGGCACCTTGTTCCTAAAGTAACCTTATATTAAATATACCGATTTCTGACACAAAAACTCTTTGATTATTGCAATTATACTGTTTGGGGAAACTATGGGATAACTTTGAAGAATAAGTCACAAAAGGTACAAAGTAGAGCAGCCCGTGTTTTGACTTTTTCAAACTATGACGCGCATGCGGATTACTTATTCGAACGTCGGCTCACCAGCAGCACATTCAAAGAGCTACGATGGTTTGCAAGTCTCTACATGAGTTGTCCACAGACTATTTACGTTCTGGATTTTAAAAAGGCAGAAACCGCCTACAGCCTAAGGGACTCTAGGAATAAACTCAATGTTCGATTACTGCGTACTAACTATTACAAATAGCTTTACCTTCAATGGCGCCATTCTATGGAACAACCCTTCTTGCAACTTACGGCAAGCAGAGTCCCTTGGGCAATTTAAAGGCTTAATCAAGCAAATACTTTGAGGAACAGCATCCTTTTTAGAAACATTTTACTCTGTACAGTAATTCTGTCTTTTTTTGTAATTTTGTATCCCAATTTCTATTCGTTGTTGCTATACTTTTCTTCAAGTTAGCGAATATCTAGGCAAATTGACATCTTATAAGATTTCAGAAGTTAGTTCAGGGTAAACTTAGCTTTAGGAATCAGGGCTAATTTTAATATACCAACTTTATTCATTCAATACAATGAAAGGGAGAGATACTAGAGGTTTTCCCTATACAATGGTATCCGCCCGGATGTTATTGATCTAGAGTCGATTTTTATGAGGAAGGAAAACCGGAGTACCCGGAGAAAAACCCTCGAGTCAGGTTGAGATCGACTGAAACTCAGCCCACATATGATCTCGGGGCCAGAGATGAACCTGGGTCGCAGAGGTGGGAGGCACGGTTGATAACCACTGCATAGCCATAATACCGTAATTACAATTCCGGAAAATCTTCCGCTTACTGACTTAGAGAAATCTGTTCTCAGTAAGGGCCTAAATTTTGTCCCTATTACCAAACGCACCAACGAATTTTCTATTAAGCAAGATGTTGAAAAATTCCTTCGCCGCGTGCAGTTAAAAGCCTTTTTTCACGACAAAGAAGATGATTCCGACACTTCTAATAAAGATATTTTTGAAACACTTCTAGTTCGCAAATCCAAATGGACTCCCCCAGAGGGACAATTTGCCTCTTTAGATTTTTTCACCAAAAAATGCCGTCACGACATTCACAAACTTAAATTCAATCGCAACATTAAATTTTCGAACCTTTCCTCGGAAGAGTGGGCGGCGCTTAAAAATCTTAGTAAACGCAACGACATAGTTGTCAAATCGGCCGACAAAGGCGGCGCGGTAGTTGTTTGGCGGTCCGACCTTTACCAAAAAGAAGCTTTGCGGCAACTTTCGGATACCTCGTTTTATGCCAAAATCCCTAAAGATCTCACTTCCAAAAATCAAAAACTTGTCAAAGACACCATTCAAAATCTTATAGCTAATCAAGAATTACCGGAAACTGCCACTAATCTCATCATCAACACCCCTAGAACTTCGTGCATTTACTTCTTGCCTTAAATTCACAAACCCAACAACCCAGGTCGCCCTATCGTTTCTGCCTGCAGTTGCCCCACCGAACTCATTTCTAGCTACTTAGACAGGATTATGACGCCTATCGTCAAATCTTTGCCATCATACATTAAAGACAGTACACACGCACTACAAATTTTCCGCGATTTCAATTTCTCCGGCCAAGACAAACTTATTTTCACCATGGACATTACATCTCTGTACACAGTCATTCCTAATAGCGAAGGTCTTCAAGCACTTAAACACTTTTTCGATCAACGCACTGTCAAAGAACCTAGCTCGGAAACGCTCCTCCGCCTTGCAGAACTAGTTTTAACGCTTAACTGTTTTTCATTCGCCGGCAACTATTACAAACAAATTAATGGCGTAGCAATGGGCACAAGAATGGGACCTAGCTATGCCAATCTTTTTGTAGGATATGTTGAACACCAATTTTTTAATCAATACAACGGCCCCAAACCTGAACTATACGGCCGCTACATCGACGACTGCATCGGCGCTATTTCATCCAGCAGAGAAGAACTCGATCAATTTATAACCTCCGTCAACTCTTTTCATCCGGCTCTTAAATATACCTGGGAAATTTCGGAAACTTCATTGGCTTTCCTAGATATCAAAGTTTCTATTACAGGCAACGTGCTATGTACTAGTGTGCACTACAAACCTACTGATTCACACAGTTATTTGTTGTATTCATCGTCACATCCATCACATGTCAAGAACTCCATTCCTTATTCTCAATTTCTTAGACTTCGACGTCTATGTAGTGATGACTCCGATTTTTCCAGCAAATCAGAGGAGATGTGCCAGTTCTTCGAAAAACGTGGCTATCCTGTCTCTGTGGTCAAAGCGGGCCGTCATCGCGCCCAACAATTTGATCGACAGTCATCACTACAAACGTCACAAAAAGATAAGAATGACAGAATTCCATTCACCCTCACTTTCCATACTCATAATCACGCAGTCAAAAGCATCATTCTTAGTAATTTTAAATTACTCCAAAATGATCCCGAGACTGGTAGAATCTTTTCGCAACCTCCACTTATTTCATTCAAACGCGACAAAAACGTAGGCAACTTTTTAGTTAGAAGCGCGCTCAAAACTAACGAGCAACCCGGCACTTTCAAATGCGCGCGCTCACGATGCAAAACTTGTCTTTTCATTGTTAACACTAGCAAGATATCGGGGCCTAAGCGATCTGTTAAGATCACCGATCGTTTCACATGTACCTCCGCAAATGTCATTTATTGCATAACCTGTACGTTATGCAATAAATTATACATTGGTGAGACAGGTAGACGACTAGGTGACCGATTCCGCGAACACCTTCGCGATGTTGAGAAGAATGACAAGGATGCATCTAAGCCAGTCGCTCGCCATTTTAATCTGCCTAACCACTCCAAAAAACACATGGCTATCTGCGGCCTTTCCCTACATCTAGGTACGACGGAAAGCCGCAAGAATCTGGAACAAAAATTCATCTTTCAAATCGGCACCCTTAATCCTCACGGTATTAACGAACGCTTTTCATTTAACTAATATATTCCTATTTTTCACGTTGCCATGTTACCACCAATAGCGTAGCTCCTACTCTACTATAAAAACTACACGTAACCCATAATCCCTCGATTCGCTCTGACGAAGGGCTAACGCTCGAAACGTCAGCTTTTAGAATCTCTGTACGGTGGCCAATTTACATTATCAACTCCGTTGATAAAACCAAATTTTTGTATACTACTTCCCCACCGACGCAGCACCACAGTTTCTTTAGAAACTACCCGTTCATTCATTTGATAACCACTAAGCCATGCTGACTCCCCTTTTGGAGGTTAAGGAGATATAAATCACCAAGAGCAATAATACTTATACCAGCAAAATGCTGTGAGTTGTTAATAACAAATATCTCTTTTAGTCATTGATGAATATGGAGGAGAGTAGTGTAATACCAACCATTGAGATCTCATCTATTATTACTACGTTCAGCTCACAGTGATAATCTCATTTGTGTTCTTTTCTGGTCAGATATTGCAGGTAGGAAATCACCTGTATTTTTAGGTATTGCTAATGCTGTGTTAATGGTTGTACCATCAAAAGTTTATTGCTGCTACTCCAGTAGATGCTGTTAGTAACACTGTTGGTTTCTCAGGATTCATTGGAGCATGCCCATAGGTTTTTTAAGTGTAGTTACTGGTAAATTGTTTTAATCAAATGACTTCAGGGGCACCCAAGGAGAATATAGTTCAAAACCACCTAAACATAGCATTGTTAAACGTATTTTAGTATTTAAATGGTAGATATAGGCATATTTTTATCCCCTAAAATTTTTTTATATAGGCATATTTTTATCCCCTAAAATTTTTTTATCTGTGCGGATTCCTTAGCTGAAAGTCTAGTGATCCGAAAATTATAGGGATCAAAATTTACCTTTTCGAAAATTTTAGCCAGAAAAAAAGGCTCCCGAAAATTCTAGGTGACCTTTTAAGGGTAGAAATCAGTTAAAAATGGGCAATTTTACCATTTTTCAGATGTTCGAAAATCCTAGGAGAGGCAGGCAAGCAAGAAATTTTGCAGCAAATGTTCCGAAAATTCTAGATCTCAAATCGTCTTCCGAACAGATATTTTCCGAAAATTGAAGTTGAGTGCCCCTGTGACTTTTCCCAGCACCACCACCTCCACGCAGTTATAAACAAAGAAACTGGTTCAACATTTTGTGACTTCAGGCTGTTGAGGTTTTCATTTTATTTCTAATCCATGAAAGCACCCTGTTGTAAGCTTTGCGTTGCATTTTATTTAGTGATCTAACTGACTGACGTAGTTGATCGTCAGATATTTCTGTTGGCTGATTATACATTGTTATTGCTAATGGACTGTGATTTTCAGTAGTTTGGGGATTTGCAGCAAGCTCTGAGGGTACTTGTTCATTGAACACCTCATCTACTGATGATTCATCTTGGAATTCTAGTTGTATTTCAGCATTCTCTTGATCATTTATAGGGTCATATGAATGTATGACAGTGCCCTGCTTGTTTCTTAGCCATTCTAGTTCTTCTGTTACTACTAAATAGCTGATAGAGATGATGTAGTGTGCAGCAAAAGTTGTCTTAACTGTGTAAATGGCAATAAGAGAAAGATTAGCAGTGAGTCAAAGCTGTAAAATTCTGAACAGGTCCTGAAATTTGAAGCATACTTAAGGAATCCATTTCAGTACTGCACTGTTATGGCAAATTTCCAAACCAATCACGCATGGTAAAAGTGACACCGCAGTACCAAATTCTGTAACGGCCCAATGGAGTAAACTAAGCATAAGACCCCAAGTACGCATTGCGGACCTATTTTTTCAACTGACGGTAATTATTGTTCTCAAGTTTTCAAACGACGCCAAAGACCCAAAAGTCTATAATTCGCGAAACCCGCCAAAGATATTCAGAATTTAGAGTTTTAACATCAACACTTAGCACTTTGCGTTTTGCCAAAAATTAAAGAACGGGCTGGAGTTTAGCTTATTTCTTGCCCTTATCGGAAAATATAGAGAAACTAGACAAGTTGATGCATGCCAACCTAAGGATGTCACGTGACCAAGGTCTCTGCAAACGTTGGAGCCAGCGGCAACCCATTAAAAATTAAACAGCCTCACGGGAAGAAATAGGGAAGAAATAGGTTTTTATACCCGCCTGCAATGTGCAAGATGGAATTTTGGAACTAGAATGAATAAACTGATCATATTTTTAGGGGCGAAAAGTGAAGCACTTTGACTTGACGAAAAACAACATGTTTAGCGAGCAAGTCGAACGCCTGGCTAAAATTTGAAACCCTGTCAACCTGAGAAACGCCTAGCCGCAAAGCTTCCCACGACAAAGGTCCCTAAAGCCCTGGCCAAACGAGAGCGAGAGTTGATGAGAGTTGACGAGAGTTGAAACTCCGGCTCTCGTTTGGCCAGGGCTTTATATTCATTATTTTGTTACAAACAGCAGGTTCACGTAAACGCAAGCTCAGATCAAAGGCTCACGAAACTCAGTGAAATCCCTCAAAGAACACGATCAGTATTTCCCGTTTCAGCGAGCTTTTATTTGTGTTAATAACAATGGTTATATCAAACTCTAAAGCAATTGCAACTTAGTAAGAGGAAAATTTTATACACCAAACTAAAGACACACTCGAAAACTCGAAAAGCGACTTTCTCTCTCCATCTTACAAAGAAGTGTCAGAGAAAAACACAGGTCACAATCCCTTGTTTCAGCAATACTGGAACACCCTGAAACTTCTGCGAACTCTCAGGTTACACAGTCGCGTTAGGCCAAGCGGAAGTAATAAAGGATTGAGGTCGTTACAGTACTGGTGGAAAAATGAACTACGACATGTTACCTTCGTGGATTAAAGAAAGCTGGGGGACCATTTGTTATGAGCCCCTGTATGAATTTATTACGCCTCTACTTTTTTAAACGCTGAACTGAGTCTCGCGAACACCTTCCTTTTTAGGATGTTGCATGGGAGTTCGCCATCGAAGTTTTCGATTCTACATCAAAAATACACGAAATATACAAAAATATACGTTAAAATGATTATGTTAAAAAGATATATATAAAAGCAACTGAGGTAACACGTTTAAGAGTGAAAAACCATCACTCCTAAACTACTTTCTTATTACGATACTCGCTGTTTACAAACATTTCCTTTGTTTTTTAAACTTGCTATTTACGAAAACAAAGGAACCCTTTGTTTCGACAGCCAATCAACATCTAGGAAATAAATAGTACGTAATTGAAAACAACAAAATGTCCAAAATAGCGATGTTTATCGTAACGTCATCTGTTGTCATTCGTGAACAATTTCTTTCGGAGCTTACGGCTCGCAGAAAGGAATTAGCCACTATCAAAAATACCATAATACTCTTTGTTTGTCCCTCGAAAATTTTGCACAAGCATTGTTCTTATCTTGTCTTGGGACCATTGTAAGTCCCAAAAGAAACTGGAAACAATAGACCAATTCGGCTAACTAAATGTTGTACCCAATTCAGATCCTTTGGCAATAAAACGTTTTATTCCAAATATTTCCATATGAATGCTACATTGTGCAAATGCAATACACAAAGAATCTTAAGATTTTGAATTGGGTACAACATTGCGTTCGCCGAATTGGTCTATGCTTGTGCAAAATTTTGGAGGGGCAAACAAAGTGTATTATTGTATTTCTGATGGTGGCTAATGTGGTGGCTCCTTCCCCTTTTTCTGTCAATTCTGAAATGAGAACTATAATACGGTAATCTCACCAAACTGGTGAAAGTACTAGGAAAAATTTCCATGCGAAATTCCTCAATTACCACACCGCACAGAACCAGGGTTTTCACTGTGATTCTCTCCAAAGGATCAAAGTCGAATTCATTTTTATAAAACTGAGACCGAGTTCGGTTTCTAATTTTAAAAATATCCTATTCTATAACGCTTAGCAAAACTATAACAACACTCAGTCTTAGCCTGATAATGATATAAAAAACTGAATTTTTATCACTTAAAAACATTGCTACCAATTACTATTAGTATATTTTTTAACATCTCAATACTAATTGAAATGTTGAAAATTCTGATAGTACGTACTGTTACAGATTCTCCGACACTTGCAATCAATGATTTTTAAGTTAGTCAAGTTACTATCACAAAATCATTTGGGGTGATTATTGATGACAAACTTGATTGGAGTAGCCATATCGAGAAACTAGCTAAGAAAGTCGCTTCTGTCATTAATTGAGGCCATACAACGAGTAAGGCACCTTGTTCCTCAAGCAACCTGATATCAAATATACCGATTTCTGACACAAAACCTCTTTGATTATTGCAATTATACTGTTTGGGGAAACTATGGCATAACTTTGCAGAATAAGTCACAAAAGTTACAAAATGGAGCAGCCCGTGTTTTGACTTTTTCAAACCATGACGCACATGCGGGTTACTTATTCGAACTTCGGCTCACCAGCAGCACCGTGATTCAAAGACCTACGATGGTTTGCAAATCTCTACACGAGTTGCCCCCAAACTATTTATGCTCTGGATTTTAAAAAAGCAGAAACCGCCTACAGTATAAGAGACTCTAAGAATAAACTAAATGTTCGATTACTGCGTACTAACTATTACAAATAGCTTTACCTTCAATGGCGCCATTCTATGGAACAACCCTCCTTGCAACTTAAGACAAGCAGAGTCCCTTGGGCAATTTAAAGGCTTAATCAAACAAATACTTTGAGGAAGAGCATCCGTGGAAAGCAACTTTTTTTTAGAAACATTTTACTCTGTACAGTAATTCTGTATTTTTGTAATTTTGCATCAAATAGCTGACGATTTAGCCATGTGAAAATAAAGATTACCTTATTTATGCCTAGCGCCGTTAGAAATCTTTGGAGAATTGCTCCCATTAAATTTACAAAAGAAATTCTTCTGAATTTTGCACATTTGTGCAACGCTTGCAAGGCGCGTACAAAAACGATTTTTTTTTCAGTGGTCAAAAGTGAAACCTTTCATTCCATTCTTTTCTATCCCACTCTAATTCTAGGTCTATCCTAGTTCTAAATCTCAGTGCAGCGCGCAGTTTAGCACGTTAAACACAGATTTTTATTTATGATTTAAAATGTTGCGCATGTTTGAGCGTTTAGTTAATGATTTAACATTATTCTTAAAAACTGGGCGGGGAAATTTCAACTTTGTGAGATTTCCACTTCTAATCCCTTACTCTAGGATTTTTTCCCTCTCTATTCCCTTTCTTGCCCAATTATTTGTATCAAGTTTACTACCACAACATTATCTAATATAAAAATCACTCGTTCATTAATCGTATTATATCACTTTTCTTATTACTTTCGTTTCCCTTGCGAAAACTGTATTTCTAATAAAATCAATTCTATTGCATTCTAATGTTATTCTATATTCCATATCTAATTAGCTTTTCGAGCTCGGATAGTGCGATATTGATTATAGCTTTCTGACTGATTCACTCGATCTTGTTAATCAGGTCACATACTATAATTATGACTCCGTATAACATAATATGGAAACTGACTGCGTCAAGTGTTGCCAAGCTGTGAAATTTGTGCGGGAAACGAAATTTCCCGGGACAAAACGGAATAATTGTTAAATGATATTGTATTTCTAATCTTTTCTATTCGTTGTTGCTATACTTCTCTTCAAGTTAGGGAATATCTAGGCAAATTGACATCTTACAAGATTTTAGGTGTTACATCAGCCGATCAGTTCCATCACATTGTTCCAATTCCTGGATAATCTGTGCCATGTCTGGTCTCATGGCAGGATCAGCCTGAAGGCATTGCCGCACCAGATTCCGGAAGAGTCGGTTTCTTACAAGAAGAACTTGCTCTTCACGTCTCTCGGGATCTGGCAACTCCCCAATGCACATTTCACACAGAAGAACACCAAAGCTATACACATCAACCTGAGAAAAGCAACAGTAATGTCTCTTGCAATATAAGCAGTAAGACGGGTTGTAATTAATATTAAGAGGACCGTGCTTAACGGCGACCGGTTAGCTCAGTTGGTTGAGCATTGGACTACTGTGCGAGAGGTCGGGAATAAAATAAACCTCCGGCCAGACCAGCACTCAGGGTCTTTAAATAACCCAGGGGAAAGCGTTAGACTCTCTAGTCTTCTCAGATAAGGACGATAAACTGTAGGCCCCATCTCACAACCCTTCAATGTTCATAACCCTGTGGGACGTAAAAGAACCCATACACTTGGCGCAAAGAGTAGGGCATTGAGTCCCTAGTCAGATGTGGTCTGTCCTCCGTGGAATTGCTAGAGGGTCGTTAATTTGTAAAATATGAAAGTTCAATTGCGTCTCCCTTTCTAAATGAAATTATCGTATCGTATTGTTAGCATCTTGAAAATTGAATTTCACGCACTAAACATCAAAACACCATAACTGGAGTAAGGCTACGGTCTCAAGGACATTTCCGAGTGTGAAGTTTCATAGCAAATCACCTTTCAAAAGACCCTCCCAAAGTCACAGAAATCACAGACAATTGTAAGGATGGGTACCGACCAGCAACTCAGATGTAAACACATCAACAAATTTGGCATTTTTTGATAAAAATGTTCCACGCACGCTTCAGTCTTTTACCCTAAAACTTCCATCATTTACAGTCTTTCGCCTTAATTTCATTTCATTATAATTTTCTATAAATAACTACTAATGTATATCTTCTAATAATCACAGTGCAAAGAGATGTTAGCAAGCTTTGTTGAGTCCCTCTCAGAATGACCCCTCAGTTTCATTTCATTAACCTGGTTTCAAGAACTGAAGACCTTCAACATTATCATCGCCCGATTTTCGTTTGCCAAGAACAATCTCTCTCTCTCTATATATATATATATATAACTGCAGACAGTACTGTTTCGGCCTTCTGGGCCTCATCAGTGCAGTGCTGATGTCTGGGATGGAGGTTAAGCGTACAAAGCCACCCCAAATGTCCCACACATGTGGTACATCTATACATATATATTGTCTATTCATGATAATGTAAAGGTCAGGAACTGCAAAGACATACAAAGATATGTATATTTATCAATAAAAAAACTAACCTTGGATGTTTGATTTGAAGAAACTGCTTCTGGTGCACTGTAAATCAAAGCACCAGGGGCTACTGTCATGGTCTGTTGAACAAATTTAGCAGTGCCATAATCTGACACTTTGCCTCTCCACTGTTCACCCTGTCGCCATAGCAACACATTTGCACTACTGACATCCCTGTGAACGATGGGAGAAGGCTTCATGTGGTGAAGATAGTTCAGCGCTCGAGATACATCCAAAGAAATGACAGATATTTCTGTTTCCGTGAGTTCGCGTTGCCCCAGCAAAGCTCGCAAGCTCATTTCCATGAGCTCAGTGACAAACAAAGGACTTCCTTCATCATTTGTTGCTCCAACAAACTGCAACAAGCAAGGATGGCGGCATCTTGAAGCAATGTTCATTTCTCTCTCAAACAAACGTCTGGTATGAGCTGAGAGAATCAGTTCATGGATTTGCTTCACAGCTACTTTGCAGCCACAATATCTTGCTTCGTTGACACTTCCCCAGGCTCCCTTGCCTAAGCATTTATCCTTTAATACCTGGATTTCACAGCGGGAAATGACCCAATCACAAGATTCCTGACGACGCAATTCAATAATCACTTGCTGAGCTGCTGAAAGGCTTGTCTCTAGCTCACTTAACTCTTGGTTTTTCATCCCCAACTGCGATTCAAGGTTTGTTTTTTCTTCTTCTTTTTCTCTGATTCGTTCTTCAAAACTCTGTGCCATCTCCCTTAACTGTCTTTCCGAGTTCGCTTTGTCGAATTCTTTCTCTCTAATTTTCTCTTCCAACTCCTGCAACTGTCTTTGAGCATTTTCTCGTTGAAGCTCTTTTTCTTGTACCTGCTGAATTAAATTTGTCTCTCTTAAATTTCTTTCCCTTAATTGCTGCTGCAAAATCTCTAGTTGTCTCTCCAAATTTGTTTTGTCGTCCTCTTTCTCTCTGATTTGCTCTTCGATCTCCTGCAACTGTCTTTGGGAATTTTCTCGTTGAAGCTCTTTTTCTTGTAGTTGCTGAATTAAGCTTGTCTCCCTTAAATTTCCTTCTTCTACTTGAGCTTGGTAATTAGCTAAGCACTCCTCCTTTTCTCTTAACTGCTGCTGCAAAACCGCTAGTTGTCTCTCCAAATTTGCCTTTTCCTTTCCTGTGCGAGTAAACAGGGATGTTGTAAAAACTTGATAGTAAGGAGTAATAATGATAGTGATGCAGATAATGATAATAAGTTATAGAAATAGGTCAATGACATAATGGCTAGACTGAAATCTGAAAGAAACACTTACGCAAATTGTATTGTCGAGCCTTGTATAAAAAGTTCACAAGTCCTATTATTTTGTCTTTCCTTTTAGAGAAAGAGATGGTCAAAATTCTCATTTCCAGTTTCACTAGTTCCCAAAGTATCTGTTCATCCTGTGCAAAGAGCTTTTTTTTTTTAAATCTGGATAAGATATCTTAATCAAATCTACATTATCCTCGTCTTCAAGTTAACCTGCTACCAGGCCCATTTTTAGCTTCGCTCATAATGTTCTGCTATCATGTCGCTCGCTAAAATTGGGCCTGACCAAAAATCTCTGAAGAATTCCGGTGGCCGACCAAAGTCGTTATCTGATTGCTTGTTAAATGCCGGAAGTGAAGACTCCTTCGTGATCGCACGGAGCTCGCGCAAAGTCCTCAAGACTGATCCGCCATTAGCGCACGAAGAAGTTTTTCACCTTTTTTCTTACAATGACGGCGCAACTTGATTTTGTTTGTATAAAGGTTGATATACCATCTCAAACATATCATAACGTGTCCAAAATCTGGTTTGAATCTCTGGAAAGTTTTTATGAAGAGAAAAATTCGTGATTCCGTTGGCGAGTTCTGTGGCCGTGCGGTCGAACGATCTTTACTGCTTCTCTGTAACGTTGTTTTCAAAACCAAACAACGAAAGAAAAGCCGAGAAATAGGTTAACTGGCTCTTTCAAATGGCGATGAAAGTGTATATTGGTTTCCTGGATCAGACAAAAAAGACGTATATATATCAACAGGAGAAGATTCTAATAAAATCGCAAGTTACATGAATGTGTAGTCAATTATCTGTACAGGAACGGCTTTACTTACATTCTTTGTTTGTACACCAACGAGTCAAAATTGCGTCATAATAATTCCAGTTTAGTTGACTTAAAATTGTCATTCGAGAAACCAAAATGGCATGTTTCTAGAGAGACCAATTGTGCAAAAAGCGACAAGATAAAAAAAGAAACTTTGCTTCCAGGGTAGTGGTTGGTGCATTAATTTAAAAAAAAAACGAAACAGGTATCTTCCTTTAATTTTGACTAAATGACACCTAGGGTAAAACGCAGCTTATCTGAGAGGAAAGTTGAGATATTAACACCGAACAAAACATGGAATTCTCAATCGAAGTCAAAATAGTGAACAGACTCTTGAATGATGAATGTCAATAAAGTGAGAAAAAAAACTAAAACATATTGCCTCACTTCTCACGTTGTCTACGCTTGAAAACTTGAAATCAGTAACATCATTTAGGTTAATGATCTCAGCCCGGTTACAAATTTAAAATGTCAAACTTACAAGTATG
>OX421447.1:56077262-56079762 GCA_949126865.1 Montipora capitata | reverse complement strand
CAACCTCCACTTGTCGATATATCTGGAATTTCCAAGTACAGCATGTAACTTAATAGGACTCCAGGATGACCTTTTGTCACTGGTCCCTTAGTAGTGCTCCAATTACTACTAGCACTCTATTGGTAGTCACTCAGTGCATCTGCCTTATCTCAAAAGCTTCAATAAGCGACAAAAGTAGTTGAGACAATGAACTGGGAAGACCACAATTAGGAAAAAATCACCTTAACATTACATTTACCATTTGCATTCCCCCTGCTTCCCCCCCCCCCCCTTCAATGTTGGTTACGGAAAAAGGAAGTGCTGCCGATAAGAAAAAAATATTGTTGGGGTGAGGGGGGGGATTTGTCCAAGATTTCTTAAAAGGGGAAAGTGTCTCACCCCATTTGGCACTTATTGTTACTTCTAATTCACCTCAAACTTTTCCTTTCATTTATCCAGACACTGAAGTTGTGAAGTTGAACACAATGCCAGGTCAATTGTGCTGAACTGGTTTGTGAATAATAATAATAATAATAATAATAATAATAATAATAATAATAATAATAATAATAATAATAATAATAATAATAATAATAATAATAATAATAATACACAGATTGGCACCTAAAACCAGCCCAGATACCTGCACCTATAAAATTTACATGCTTTTTGATAGGGACTGGGATTACATTGTATATTTAAAAACCTTATATTTCAATTCATTTATTAAAAATTTGTCAAGCATGAAAACTATCAAATACATTTACATTTTGGGCATAGCCGGAAAAAAACTCTTACCAAACCGGTTTGTCCTAAATTTAAAGTAGCTAGAAGTATTGCTCTTCCTTACATGATGCGAGTGGCACCGAGCGCATGTAGGGGGGAGGAGGTGGTCCAGCTGGCAGTCCAGGTTGGCGCTGATGTTTTGCAAAACCCTCTGGCAGAGATGGCCGTGCCGCATTTCAAGACTTGTCACGTTAGCAAGTGCGAGGGCCTGTTGATATTTAAGGTCGGGGAATAGGATATGCATGGCCCTCTTCTGTATCCTTTCAACCTGGGCCCGGTTGTTCAAAAACCGATTAACGCTAATCCCAGATTAAAAATTAACCAAGGAGTTTATTTCTCTACTCCCAAGAGCTGTTCAACGCTGATATTCGGAAAAACTTTACATTAGAAGAAGTCAATCTTGAAAAACAAACACAAGCAAAAGAAAGTTTCACCAAAACGTTAAAACTTGAAGCAAAAGTTTACGCTAATCCTGGATTAAGTTAATCGGCTTTAGAACAACCGGCCCCTGGTCTACTAGATAACGGTGGCTGTGTCTGGGTGGCTTAGTGGTTATCTATCGCACCTCCCACCACTGCGAGCCGGGGTTCAACTCTGGCCCCAGCTTGCATGTGGGCTGAATTTCAGTCAATTTCCCTCATTAAAATCGACTCACAGCTAATTAACATCTAGCTGTGGTGCTGTACTCCAACATCAAACATGGACTGTATAGCAGCCTTCGTATGCTTTCAGACCGATATCGTGCAATTCAGTCCTCAATACCGCAAGTAAAGGGTGAGTAGCACTGCCAATTATTATTATTATTATAAAAGTAAATAAATATTGATACACAGGTTTTAGGAAGAGCAGAAGGAAGTTTTCAGGACAGTCAATCGAGAATAAAATATTTTGCCATCAGTAACAAAATTTACGACATGAAAACAACAGAGAAATATAAAAGGTTAGCATCAGCGAAAAATATTTTGGGAGATTTTGCTACGTTCAATTTTTCTATTGTAGTTTTGGCTGCACAAGTAAATCGCAAAATCGAAAGTGACATTGAATTCACCGGGCACCGTGATCAAGTTACCTGTCATGTTTACTCACGAAAAAAAGGATACAAGTTTCTGTGTCAAAATGATGCCAAGACACCGGGTTTTTGTTTTTGTTAGTTTGTTTTTTTTTTCTTTCAAGTGTTTTAAAGATTGACAAGAAATGTGCAAATTCAACACAAAGATCACAATCGCTTAACTCTTGAGGTTGACCATTGTTTCTGCAAAGTCAAAAATTTACTCTCCTAGACGAGGTTATTTATCACCAGGTAATTCCATGGTTTTGGAAATAGCAGCCGATTTTGGGGCTCATTTTGTTGAAACTCCAGCATGCTTCCAAGAGACCTGTTTATTCACGAGTTACGTATGCGCTGCCGGCCTATTGTCACCACAGGCTTACACTCTTACACTCATACAACCCGGAGACATAGTGTGTAGTGCACGTACAGTGCACTACCACAAAAAGAGTAATACCAGTGCAAATTACAAATCAAGATTATGATTATGATTGGCTAATAAAAAATAGGGTTCGGTCAGAACCAATCAAATCTTTTGTTACCAAATCAAGCATGTGACCTGGATGGCGCAATTTATGGCACATTCTTTCCCTGATTGCATGATACGCATGCATTTCTTCTGCTTAACCATCTGGAATTTTTTCAAGTATATGGACATTTTACTTGTAAAATAGAGTTAACTACTTG
>OX421447.1:56064762-56072262 GCA_949126865.1 Montipora capitata | reverse complement strand
TTAAAAGAGAAAAAGATTTTGAGTGAATAACTATGTCATTTGCAAAGCTCATATCCCTCATTCAAAATGAAAGCCACTTTGAAATGCTTTTATGTTTTGGCGACACTGTGGCGGGACAAGTTGCACAAAACATTTCACGGTGTAACACCCTGCAATGGCCAACATCATTGCGAGACAAGTTGCAAGAGCCGTTGCCGAAAGTAGAATTAAGTTCTACTTTTCGTGCAACTTGTCTCTCAACGATTTTGGCCATTGCAGGGTATGTCACACTGTGAAATGTTTCTTGCAACTTGTGCAGCCACAATGTCACCAAAACATTGCGAGATAAGTTGCACGAAACATTTCACAGTGTAACAGCACCTTAATAATAATCATCTTGTAAAATTTTTTAAACTCTAGCCTGTGTAGCTGGCGGGAAGAAATATCAAGCAGTGAAGCCACGCAGAGAATGGGGAGGGGTGCTATGAAGTCCCAGTGCCCCTTCCCATTCTCTGCACAGCTTTGCCACTCGATATTTGCCTCTAATCCCGCCGGCTAAAGCTCAAAAGTGAGGATGTGTTTTTAAAAATAGTTGCAACTCTTATCTTGTCAAGAACTTTTAGGTTACAATAAATAATTTAATAATAAATTATTGTTATTAAATCCTCCCAGTCTCTCTTGGGGAGGAACAAAGACCAGGCTCAAACTTGAGAGAGTGGCAGAAATTGAGCCTAGAATTCAGAATATTTTTGCATGTTCTGAAAAACCATAAAGTGTACACTTCTTAAGCCTTTCAGTTGTTGTATGTGATGTGCCATCATTTGTGAGTCCCAGAATTGTTTTGTTGTTGGATAAATATAAAAATTTTCATTGCCATTCATTCATTCCTTCAGTAAATTTATTGACAAACGAAATTTTATTATATGCAATCAAGATAGCTAGTATGACATGCGAGGTAAAAAGAGGCAAGATGGGTTGAACCTTCATCTTTGGGGAACTTTCCCAAATCAGCAGCTGGTAATCAAGCCCATCTGAAAAACAATAATATTATGGAGATCTTCCAAGACTTTGAAGGTGTTATATTTTCCTGCCTTCAATCTTGTCAGTTCACACCCACTGTATGTCAATCTGCATAATTTCTCAAAATCATGCTCAGCCATGTCCAATAATTGCTTCATATTCTTTTGAATGAATTAATGAGGCAGGAAGGGTTAATTCCAGAGCACGTAATGATTATCAAAATGTGCATGCAGTGATCAAACTTGCATTATATTAATCAAGGTTAAGAAAAATGAACTGTTGGGCAGCACCGACAAAAAACTTGTGCCTCGTTTTAGGTTTAAGTGCGTTATAATCTAGCAGACATCAAGTCTTGGATAATTAAACAAAAATGTTGACAGAGTGATTCAATCTTCTTGGGAAATATTTTGCATACAGCCAACTCAACAATTTTAAGCTTAAATATATCTTGAGAAGTGATGAATAACCTTTGGCCTCTCAAATAAATATAAAGCCAATAATTTTTACTATTTTTCATATAAACAACTAGACCCTCCGTGAGGGTACACTGGGTTGCCTGTGGTACGTGAACCGTTCCAGACAATTTTTTCAAGTTGGGGGGTCATTAAGACCATGTAAGAGGTCACCCAGAAGTCATACCAGCAGAGGCCCTTTGGCTCTCAGGTTCTCACACGTTCGTACGACAAAACAGATCTGTCCTTGCGTAATATGTAGCTCTAACAGTGCACGATATTGTTTTGGTATTGTCTATTATTGTAGTTAAGTGCCATGGTAGAAGCCTTGGGTAAATAGCCTGAGAAGACATGTGGCTGTACTAGCAAAGTACTGAACCCAGAAAGATTGAGGAAAATAAATGAGAAGTGAGAAACACTGGCTTATGGGCTGACATGTTGATAAACTTCTTTTCACCACAAGTTTAAGCGTGCCCTCTGAGCATCTGACATATACCCCTTCGTAAAACCGAAGCCTTGGACCGAAAATACTATTAACGTTAACAAATGCAAATTCAGCAAGGTACAGATTTTGTTAGCTTGCTTTATGCAAAAACAAATATTGATGCAAAAGTAAATAAATATTGATACACAGTTTTTAGAAAGAGCAGAAGGAAGTTTCCAGGACGGTCGCTCGAGAATAACATATTTACAACATGAAAACAACATTAATTTTGAACCGTGAATATAGAATATAAACAGTTACGATCAGCGACAAACATTTTGGGAGATTTTTGCTACATTCAATTTTGTTATTGTACGTTTCGGCTGCACAAATAAATCGCAAATCGAAAGTGACATCACCGGAATTCAGCGGGCGCCATGATTAAGTTACCGCGGCATGTTTACTTGCCAAACAGTGAAGCATCTGTGTCAAGTGATGGCAAGATACCAGGTTTTAGTAAGTTTCTTTTTCTGTCAAGTGTTATAAAGTTTGACAATAAATGAGCGAATTCAAAACAAAGATCACAATTGCCCACCATTGTTTCTGCAAAGTCAAAAATTTACTCTCCAAGACGAGGTTATTTACCACCAGGTAATTCCATCATTTTGGAAATAGCTACTTTATTATTCACTGGCGTCACACTTTATTGCTGATTTTGGGGCTCATTTTGTTGAAACTCAAGCATGCTTCCAACAGACCTGTTTATTTTCATGAAACCTTTCCTGCTTACAGAGCAATACTAAAAATACACGTATCCTCCCGTATCACGTTTCAACCTTAAGCTCGAAAATTCAATACACAACATGATATTATAATTCACAAAGGCAGAAAATATCACAGTTTTCCAGCGAAACATTTAATTGAAACAAACAACATAAGATGCACTAAAACGCCATTGCGCGTTGCAATGACTTTCCATTGCTGGTTGGGTAATTCCACGGTACTTGAGACATACCCTTGTAAAAATTAGCATTCACTTAAAGGACAGTATAACTGTATATCTAGACTCATTATAAGATAGATTGTTATGAAATTGTACTTTTCGGTTGTCAGCGGAATGATTTCAAGGCATAAATTATCATTAATTAATCAATTCAGCCTATTTCGCTGTCACAGAGGGGACATGCACAAATGACCATGGTAAATCTATCTTGAGAGGAAATCTAGTAAAAACTGTCAGGACATTTACTTATTTACTTAGACTGTTTAAGTTAATTATTTCTCCCTGATTTTGTCTGAAGAAAGAGATCAAAGCCTTATCCAAAATTGAATTGTCCCCTCTGTGACAAAAATAGGGATAAAAATTATTATCTCTTCAAAGCAGTTGGTAATAATTGTACGAAATTCTGTTAACAGTTGAAGTATGGGCTGACAAACTTACAAGTTGTGGAGGAGTTCTTCTATTTCTCTTTTCTTAGGATAGGTGTGAAAACTTTAAATGTCACAGAGGGGATTTTTTTGTCACAGAGGGGACTTTGTGTCACAGAGGTTAGTCCGACTCTTCTGTCACAGAGGGGATAGTTTTTGTGAGCAAAAAATTGTCACGGAGGGGATCTTTTTGTCACAGAGTGGACTTTTTTGACACCGAAGGGACTTTACTGTCCAGAACGGACATATATTTCTTGGAGGAAGAATTATTTTTTGAAAGAGAAATTACTGCTATTGAAGATAAACTGTTTTAATCTTCCATAATCTCCTCACACAACGAAAAATAATACTTAACTTAGCCAAAATGTGCAGTTAATCAGTGGAAATATTGGATTTATTAAGTTCTCATGAATTATTCATAATAAAGCACTAAAGGAATATGGGATGATAGACACTGAGCATGCTCACTAAAGCAAGTGCACAAATGCATTTCTTGAAGAGCAGTTCAAAATGAGTTCAAGCAAAGAGAGGACAAAGAATTACAGAGAAAGACTGAGGGAAAATGAAGAAAAGTATGAGGTGGTTAAAAAGAAAGACAGAGAAAGAAAGAAAAAGGATTATTTGAAGAAGAAAGCCAATCAGCCTGAAGTTTTGAGAGCCAAGGAAAGAGAGAAGAAAATAAGGCAAAGGAAAAAATAGCAGACTTGATCAAGAAAATAGGCAAAACTTGTAGTCAAGTAAGCCCTCAGATGTTTGGAAAAGCACTCAGTAGAGCAAAGAAGCACCTGCCAAAATGCCCTGAAAGAAAAGTGCAAGTGTTAGCAAAGATTGTTCAAGATCTTTTTCCCACGAAAACGGAAGGCGGTGGTGGATTTGTGTGAAAACAACTTTAAGGGAAGAAAAGAGTGCAGCAAGGACAGAAAGAAAAGATGCGATGCTCTCACTGATCATGAGATTCAAAAGGTGCAGAATTTCTATTTAAGAGAGGACATCAGCAGAATGCTTCCAGGGAAGAAAGATTATGTGTCTGTCAAACTAGCTGATGTTAAAAGGGAACACAGGCAAAAGAGGTTGTTATTGTTTAAAATTGGAGAAGCGCATGAGCTTTTCAAGGAAGAAAGCAATGTTCAGATTGGCAAATCCAAGTTTGCAGAACTCCGGCCACCCCAGGTCATACCATCATCTGCATTTGACCATGAAGTATGCATTTGTAAGTATCATGAAAATATTGACCTCCTCCTTCAGGGCCTATCAAGACTTGGCACATCTGGCTGCATATCAAGTGAAGAAGCTGTTGCAAAGACAGTATGTAGTCTTGACTCTTGCAAATGCATTGACAGGGTTTGCAACAGCTGTGGGGTAACTGAGCTAACCGATAATCTTCTTAGGCCTAGACAAAGATGACTCAATATCCTACTATCAGTGGCAAAAAGTGGAAGGAGCTGTGAAGAAAAACCTTGTTGACTGCACAATTGCTGAAGCAGAGGAAGATTTGCAGGCCCAACTGAGACCATTTAGTCGTCATGTTTACAATATCAGGTGTCAGTTCCAAGAGTTAAGGCACTTGAAGGAACAGCTTAGCCAAGATGAAATAATTATTCATGAGGATTTTTCGGAGAATTTTCAGCTGAAGCACCAACGAGAAATAATGGAATCCCACTGGTCTAATGAATCAGTTACAGTATTCACTGCAGTAGTCTACTACAAAGATAATAACAAAGATCTTAAACATCTTTCATATGTACTCATTTCAGATGAGTTGTCCCATGATAAAAGAAGTGTTTATGTCTTCAACAAAGCTCTCTTGGATGCTGTTAGTAGAGAACTGTCTTTCAAACAGGTGCACTATTGGAGTGATGGGGCTGTACACTGACATTTGCTTTCATAGAACAGTGTACCTATACAATTGACTGTATTGCAAGTTATGTTCAGAAGTTGTTCTTTCCTTTTTTGATGCACTGCACTTTCAACTTACATTCAAAATCATCTTACATGTACTGGTAGTTACATCCGTACATGCATAAATGAGGTCAATACTTTCAGAATTAAAAATTATCACCTCAATTCTGTGTTCAGTCATTGTTGAGAGAGAGACATTTAAATTATTGATGTATCCGAGCTGTTTGTATTTTCAGATTATACATGACTTTATAAGACTTCATGGAAGTTGCAGATTGGAAAGTGTCTTGATTTTGTTAGGACAAGGTCTTAATGAGCCTTTTACAGTACAGTGTTGTCTTTTTCAATTGCCTAGCTTGTTAGAATCTAAAATTTCTAAATAAAATAAAACAAAAATAATCAGAAAGTGACCCTGTTTGAGAAGGAATGCATTATGAAAAGAGTGTGCAACATTTTTACAGATAATTATATTATAATAAACCTCAAGAATTTCTTGTTTATAACACTAGACAAGTCTAGTATCATTGTTTTACTTTAAACACTTTCAATTGCTACAGAGAAGACTGCATGATGGCTATTAATGACTACTATCTATTAGACAAGAGGTACCCTCCGTGACAGTCCCCTGTGACAATAACCGTGATTACTCATTATTATCTGTGCTGTATCAGAGAGCAAGTCAGAATGTCTTTTCCATCAATGCAGTTTAATTGTTGATTAACATAAAAATCAAATGTGCACTTAAGTGTTGATGCTGCCGGTTTACATTCACAGGATTTTTAGCCTAGTTTTTAAATTTCAATTTTCTTTGGTTTTCTGGTCCCCTCCGTGACAGATTGAATAAAGGACTAAATCTTGCCAGATGTGACAGAAATAATTTTGAAAGGATTTGAAAAAGAAGAGTCATCAGTTATTTAATCATTACAAGTCCACAGTGAACGTACTAAACTAAATTTGGCAAAAGGAGCTATTTATGGTATTGTTTTCTGAGGTGTCCCCTCCGTGGCATGCAAAATATTGTGGAATTACCCGGTTAACCAGAATAACAAACTCACGAGGCAGAATGTATGTTTATATTTAATTAAGTTAGCACAACAGAAAAACGCTAACCTCATTTTGACACGAAAATGCTTTACTATTGCCATAAAAACTATCCAGTTAAGCTCCCATATTATAAAACATGATGAATTCATAAAGGCCACCTTTTCCAGCGAACAATTTTTTGAAACAAACAACACATTTGCTCTTAGAGGCGAAAACCTCTTCCTATTTCATTGCGTGCGTGAAGATAAGAAACTCAATCGTGTCAAATTACCATGTACTTCAGGTTCAAACCCTTTCCTGAAGAACATTTTCCTTGAATAGCAAGAAAATGCTTTACTATTGGCATAAAAACTATCCAGCACACATATCATAAAACATGATGAATTCATATTAAGGCCACCTTTTTTAGCCAACAATTTTTTGAAACAAACAACATATTTGCTATTAGAGGCAAAAACCCCTTCCTATTTCATTACGTGCGTGAAGAGAAAAAACTCAATCGTGTCAAATATGCGCAATATTACAACAAACTAAAATTTCAGGATCAAACTGTTTCCATGAAGAACCTTTTCCTTGAATAATGAAGCACAAAATAGACGACAAGATTTCTTTCAAATAATTCTTGGCTGTCACATTTCCAATTTTTTTTTTTACCTGAAGACTGTGCAGAGTTGATCACAGATCCACTTAAGGTGTTTGATTCGTTCTCTGTCTTTGTTGAACCCATAAGTTACCAGAGAATTGTCCATTTGGTTTCAGTGTTCTACATAACAGCACACTTGGTAAATATTATTTTAGAAATGCAGCTCACTTTGATTTCTGCTCGACGGGCGACAGATTGTTGTCGAAGTCCATTACTCGTCGCTTTTGAGATTCCAGGTGTTGGTCTTCACTGCCTGCCTAGTTTATCCAACTGACTTTCCATTATTGAGCTCCATAAGGGTATATTTTATTTTGTTTAAGGATCCACTAAAACGCCATTCACGTTACATGACTTTCGACGCCATTGCAGGCTACAATAGGTTAATGATTCTACTGTGTCCACCAGAGAAATCTAAGCAGTTCCACTACCCTCTTGATCCTAAGAAAATACGCGCAGAAGGCTCTATGCACAAAGATGCCACTTACCAGGGGAGACTGACAGGCAAGACTTTTACCGACAAGGAAGAAAAAAAGAAAAATAACACTAAACAAATGCCACCCACTTTTAGACTAGGATTGCCATAGGGCAACCCAGTAATAAGGAATGCTGGA
>OX421447.1:56047262-56057262 GCA_949126865.1 Montipora capitata | reverse complement strand
CATATTCACTTGGTGGCAGATGACGTACTATCACCGCTTTGCCAATGCATTGCTTCCAACTTTTAGGAAAACAAAGTTTCATTGAATGAAAAAATTGTATAATTTTGAAGTGCAGGTTATAGACACTGAAGATAGAAGTGATCCTCTCACTTATAATAATGATAATAATAATAATAATAATAATAATAATAATAATAATAATAATAATAATAATAATAATAATAATTGGCAGTGCTAATCACCCTTTTCTCGCAGTCTTGGAATGAATTGCCAAAGGGCGCAGCTCATGAGATTGGGCTGAAAGCATACAAAGGCGCCTCTGGCAGATGCTATACAGTCTACATTTGATGTCAGAGCACAGCACCACAGCCAGATGGTAATTTGCTGTGAGTTGATTTTGATGAGGGAGGAAAACTGGCGTACCCAGAGAAAAACCCTCGAGTCAGGTTGAGATCGACTGAAACTCAGCCCACATGCAAGCCGGAGCCATAGTTGAACCGCGGCACGCAAAATAACCACTAAGCCACCCTGACACCCACCCACTTACCTGGACAATTTAATTTGTCTGTTATAGACACCTGACAAATTCAGGTGGCTCTAACAGGATTTGAACCCATGACCTCTGTGATGCCGTTGCAATGCTCTGACTCTCGACTGAGCTATGAATCCACTGAGTTTGGAACAGGTCAGTTTTTGGAGCTCATCAATCACCATGTGTTCCTGGGCTGATGAATGATAGAAAGGTTTATTTGGTTCATTCAGTTCTGTACAGTCACATTTTGAAAGTAGTTCTATCCTTTCTCTTGCAGACTCTTCAAAAAGAGAGAAAGAAAGCGGAAGAATATGGTGAAGTAAAACATAGGAGCAGAAAGACATTCAAGACAAGGCTCAAGCCAAGTGAAAGTTCACAGAAAGGTAAAAGGTCAGTTAGCACGACGGCTTAGTGGAGATAGACTATAGATCGAGTTACGAGTTGAGTTGAGTTTGAGTTGAGTTTGAGTTGAGTTTGAGTTAAGATTGAGTTAAAATTGAGTTAATATTGAGTTACGGTTTTTGGCATATTTGGCACTTAAATCTAATAAATATTAAGTAGAAGTCACTGGGAAGACCATGAAACACCGTTTTCGTGAAGTGCACAGGTGTATATTTACGAAATGGTTTTAAACTGATGGAAACAATCTTGAAATTTCATGCACGGCAGTATCCTTGTTTACCAGTTTACCAGTTTCAGCACTTGGGACTCCTTCGATTTGACTACTGTCTGTTTTGCTGTTATGTGGTCTCATCGACCAATGGTTCCTTTAGAAGATAATGCCAAGCCGACCATATGGCTGATGAAAAGACCAGACCACAACACTGTGTGGTGCGATCTTTAACATCTCACAGAGTTTATGAACATTGAAGTTTGTGAGACGGGACCTGCGATTTATAGTCCTTATTCGCGAAGACTTGAAAGTCTAACCATTTGCGGATGTTATTACAAAGGCAGCACCTTCTCCTCAATTATTTTAAGACCCTGAATGTTGCGAGTCCGTCCGGAGTCGAATTCACGATCTCGTGCATAACAAACTGAGCCACCGGCGCGCGGTTGTAACGTCGAGCGATCAAGTCTATCGACGCAGAAAAGATGTCTTCTTGTAAGGCTAAAGATGGGTTTTACTGTTAAGCCAGCTTATAGCCCCGGCGGCTAAACGATTAAACGTACCGTTTGTCATCCAGCAGCGTGGTTTTCATGATCGGCTATCACACAAAATTATCGGAACAAGTGAGCCGCAATGAGGGTTTGTGTAAAATCTGGAAATCGGAACCTGGAACCCCGTTTTTTCCCTTACTGACCCTAGCCTCGGAAGTGTCTTTGTCAGTTCTCATTTACGTCACAGTTGCCGGCAAAAACAAAAGAAACCGTGAACGAAAAACCAAAATTAATTAACAAGTAAATAACAAGTAACTTCGAACGCTTGCCGACGACTCTTCGATCAACTATCAACATTCCATTGGGTGAGAACCAGAACCCGAAGTGCGCAAAGATGCCAAGTCTTACCATGTAGAAACGGGAAACAAAAGGTGAGCGAAACAACCCAAAATGCAACCCCTTCCCCCCTTTTCAATGTTGATTTCGCTATAACTTTAGGCATTCATGAGGAAAGTGAATATTTTTTTTTCCCTACAACTTCGAAAGGAAGGAAGGGGGAGGGGGGGGGGGAGGGGGTGAACTTATGCGTGGCATCAAGTGTCCCAGAAATTTAAGACCGAGATTGGGCCGGGTCTAAAACAAAAGTCACTTTCAGTTTGACGGGTCACTCGTACTTGCAGGTCATTGTTTTACCTTTCCGAAAGTAACCCAAAATTAAACCTTCCATTTGTCTAACCCTAGGCCTAAAAACCGTTTTCTAGAATATGACTCGTTACTAATCAGGGAAAACACTATGAAATGATGTTTGGTGTCACCATCTTTTTGGCTGGAATTGTAGCTAGGCAACTAGACGTCATAATCAAGCATTACTTGATTACTCGAGGTGCAAATGCTTGGAACCAACAGTCAAATCAAATACATGAGATAAGGGATCTTGCAAGCTTTAAACGTGCGATATCCTAGGACACATTTTAAATCGCTAGGGCACATTTTTTTACATGGCTTGTTCGTATTATTACATAGTAAATTATGTTGGTTACTAATTATTTCTATTGTCTAAATTTCTTTGGCATTAAATAATATTTAGCGCTAAGTTATACCTAGTTTATTAGTCGTTTTCACATCTATATCTTGTAATTCTTGTAATTTTTTTGGCATTTATATTTTGTAATTCTTACACGGCATGTCTGAAAACCAGCTTGCTGAGCCATTTACAGTGTTTTAAATAAAGTTGATTGATTGATTGATTGATTGATCTTGTCTCTTTCAACTTTGCAGTGAAATGGTTTTCCGACATGTGTGACTAGGTCAAAAATGTTCACTTACTTAAGGAGGCTCGAAATAGTTTCTCCTTTTTTCAATCAAATAAACATATTCTGTCCTGAGATACAGTTAGGGTAATCATATCAAGGCGAAATTTGGCCAGGGTATTAAGTACCCATCGTAGATTTCTCACATTATATTTTCCTCCAAAATAACGTTACCATGGCAACGATATTAGACATTTCTTTGAGCCTTAAAATCAACATATGTTGCCTTTTTTCAAGAAACGGGACGGTGAAATTTTCCCATTTAGTGTTACCAGATAATGTTAGAATACTCTCTAAAATATTCAAAATTCAACAAAATCGGTAGGTCAGTTTTCAGAAAAATAAGCTTTTTTGAAATGTGCCTCTAATTTTTTTTTTCACCTACAGAATTTTTTTAAATTTGAAAGACAAACGTTTTAAATTAATCTAAGCTAACATGCAAAAAATGAAAAAAATTCACCGTCCGGAAGCCGAGATATAAACGAGTAAAGTTGCAAAATCAGAAAAAATGAGGGGGTTACAAGATCGGCATTTACGCATGCGTCACCCGCTCATTCGAGTGCACGCGCGAGTTGAGCTAAAGGTCAACACAAACGGATTAAAGTGACCATTAAATCGTTTGTGTAGAATTTTCGTAGTTTTCATGAATATGAGATGTCTATTTATATTCATGTGTATAAGAATTAGAAGTAAGGTGAGCGAAATTAGCGGTATTTGCTTATTTCTTGGGACCCATTTGAATCACGAGCTGACGCGAGCAGCTTACGAATTGCGTGTGTGGCTTACATGCGCGCGCTCAGCTGAAAACCCTCTCGAGCCTCCTTAAATGCTCGGCTTGCATTACAAAACTTCGGTGACTAGCAAACGTGACAATCGTGTTTTAGAATTTCAGCGGTTATGAGCAAAAAGCGTAATGCGGGCTCTCTTCGTCGTCCTCTTTCGTTTGATGATCGATCATGATGCCGCACGACAAATACGGTTCATCGTAGCCGCCGGGCTGGCTTTAAATGGCTTACCCTTATCCCTTTGAAGACATCGTTTTGACGTCGATAGACTTTACAGCAGCAACGAGAATGATGCCTTAAAAGGTGTAATAATAATGAGATTGTTTTGATCAGGAAAGCCATGCAATTTTGCAAAAATTTATGCAAATACTGTATAGCTTTCAACACGAAGAAAACAGTTTTCGAAGTGACTTGTACTGAATATTCACTACTTTTAATTCCGAAAAACGCCAAAAACTGTAACTCAATCTTAACTCAAACTTAACTCAATCTTAACTCAAACTTAACTCAAACTCAACTCAAACTCAACTCAGCTCGTAACTCGATGAATAGCCGATCCCGGCTTAGTGTTGGAGGTTGGGTGTATTTGGGGGGGTCTTAAAGGGGGAGCTTGTGTCTTATCATGCCCCTGTTACAGTACTTGTTTTGACATGCTACTTTTAATTAAGGTTGTTTTATTTGTATTGTCCATGTTTACTATTTCTGTTATTTTGTATGTTTGTTTTATGTTAAATTGTAGTTCTATCTTGGATTTGAAAAACTTAGGATTGGTACTTTTGAACAGCTCTCTTTGATAAGTACATGTACATACTCTCAATGTATATGCTCTGTTCTGAAGGTCCTCCTGTTCACAAGAAACAATAATTTATGTGACAAAGCATTACCCCTGTGGGATTTGTTTTCATTAATTATGTATGTGTCACCCAGTTGGGAAAATCAGGCAATGTGTCACAATTTGACTGCTTTCCACAACAAAATGTTATGTTGGGGACGATGTTGGAGTTGAAAACATTGTTTTTACTTTTCTCAAATATGACAAACACAAGAGGCTGACTAAAATAATTTTAGTCAGCCTCTTGTTCTATATTTTATTAAGTCACATAATTTTAATTTCATTTATTTCATCTTTCAGTGAAATCTGGTTTGATGATGTTGATCCAGAAGATCTTAGGCAAGTCGCAGCATCAAAAACAGTTGAAACAACTAACGAAAATCTGCAAAAGACTCTTATTACTGGAAATATGTAGCAGTTAACTAAAAGGATTGCATTAGACTGTGAAATGGTTGGAATTGGAACTGGGGGCCCGAAACACATGCTAGCAAGAGTGTCAGTTGTTAACTCCCATGGCCATGTCGTTTATGACTCATTTGTGGCCCCACAGGAAAAAGTAGTCGATTACCGAACTTCTGTTAGTGGTGTTAGACCTGCAGATTTGAGAAATGGTAAGTCACTCACATCTTTCTTGGTTGTGTCATAATATGTTCAGTCCTGAAACAATGAATTTATATAGTGAGTGACTTGGCATACCATCAGGCTGACATATCTCTTTATCATAGCACATTGCCACATTGCCAGTGCACTTCAATCATTTAGGTAATCCTTTGCAATGAAACTTTTCATCTCATCATTTAACAACAGCAAGACTGGGATTTTGAACACACATGTGATTGCACCAGAGGAACCAAGTACTGAAAAAAGAGGCTGAAACACCTGTACATGTATTTCTCAGCTTCTTGACAGAGGACAAAATTTTGAGATGGTTTCACTTCGGCAACTGTGTTCTAACCCTCTCCTCCCCAATCAATGTTGCAAAATGTGAAGGGAAGGGGGAGATTCCTTGGTACTGAAGTGTTGGTATTGTTATAGGGAAGGAGATGTTTGTTGTTTCCATGGTAAAATGGTGCATCTTGACACCATTTGTTGTAGATTTTTCACAGCAGAGGTAGAGAACCTGCAAACACGAGACAATGGCTGTAAGATATATATGTGCCATGTTTTTCTTCACATTGTGTTGAATTTTAGTAGCTGACCTCACCTGCAAGTTTCATGTTTCTAAACTGGCTTCACAGGTGACCGTAAGGGCATAGGTTTAATCTCCCTTCAGTAGGAATAGGAGTTTTTATGACTGCACTAGCATCAGTTGCCATTAAATTATCATTATTTTCATTCATTCGCCAAGCCAGAAACAAGCTAAATGTTGTATGGCTAGTAGGTCTGGGTAGTGGGCAAGATCACGAAGATCATGGGCAGTGATTGGCAATATCATCCTGCTTACAGTATTTACATGTAGGTTTGTTAACCCATCAACCCCTTGGAGTGAGACTTAACTTCCTATCATTCATTAGCCTGCGTTACTAGCACTGAGGTGGTTTGGCGAATTTAGCTGCTTCTTTCCACTGAGGTTGACGCTTGAATGTCAATGGCCACATGAAAAGCGAGTGAAGGGGAAGGAGAGGCGGCGAGGAGAACGAGCGAGGAACCACCTGCAATCAACTCTACAACATTTTTGAAATCTCCCATTTCCAATTATGTGTGATGAGCATGGGTTTGATGTCAAGTCCCAACCAATCATAGTGCACCTTGTGTACTAATTCTGCTCTAATTCTGGTTATATTTAAACATCTGTTACAAAAGCTAAGGATCTATTGAAGATTTTTTTTATTTCACAGGATTGTACTTTTTAACGTTAAAGTAATCAACTAAATGTAGTGATGTCCTACGTTATTCAATTAACAATGTAAAATTAATTCTATTTGATAATATTCCTCCATGTGTTGTAATTTCTAGAGTAGGATGCCTTCATTAAGAAATCTTGCAAAGCACTTTTTAAATATCAACATTCAACAAGGAGAACATCTTCTGTGAGTATTACTATTGTTTTTGTTTGTTTGTTTGTTTGTTTTCAATAATAAAAGGTGCAGGGACGGATGTCGGTCGTTTCGCCTACAAGTCGATTCGCCTACATCGAGGTCTATTCACTTACACACGTGAAGTCGATTCGCCTGCACACGTAAAATCGATTCGCTTAGTACATACTAAGGGAACCTAAAATGTACTGATACATATCAACCGATACAAGGGTACCCTTATTTTGAGCTGTAAGAGTCGACCAAAATAATGTATACGGTAAATTGGTGTAACGCGCGAACGATCAGGGGCACCCAACGTCAATTTTCGGAAAATATCTGTTCGAAAGACGATTTGGGAATTTTCGGAACATTTGTTTTAAAATTTCTTACTTGCCTCCCTCTCCTAGGATTTTCGAACATCTAAAAAATGGTATAATTGCCCATTTTTAACGGATTGTTACCCTTAAAAGATCACCTACAATTTTCGGGAGCCTTCTTTGTGGCTGAAATTTTCGAAAAGGTAAGTTTTGATCCCTATAATTTTGGGATCACTAGACTTTCAGCTAGGAAATCCGAACAGATGAAAAATTTTTAGGGTATAAAAATTTGCCTACATGTATATCTACCGTTTAAATACCAAAATACGTTTAACAATGCTATTTTTAAGTGGTTTTGAACTGTATTCTGGTTTGGTGCCCCTGAACGATGATATTCGATAACTACGCTCCACACTAGTAACTCCTTACCAACCGAGCGCGAGGGCCGTACTGGGGAATATTGGCCCGAGGTCGTGGCATTACGGCCCGAGCGCAGCGAGGTCCGTACAAAAACGACCGAGGGCCAATATTCCCTAGTACGGCTCGAGCTAGCTCGGTTAGTAAGTAGTTTATTATATGTTTATTTAAGTGATCGTGGCATCATAGCATCATGGCGACCACACGTGGTTCCTCTGGTCTCCTTGACTTTGCGTCATTATTTCTTCTTGTTGTCCTTCTCGGCTCTTTTCAACTATCCGATTATAGAGTTACTACTACGCTCCATAAGCCTACGTCACGGATCGTTACTACAAGAACATTACAAAGTCCTGTAGCTCCGGTTTGGTTTTCACACGAATTACAATTTCGTCTTATTCGTCGTGGAAGACGATTAAGAAGCCGTGTGCCATATGATGTGGATGGTGCTCGATTGTTTCACCTGATCAAACTTTTTGGCGACATTCATCCAAACCCGGGCCCTCCTCGGCAGTGGATCAAGGAATGGTAACCGGTCGTTTTGCCTACGGGTCGTTTCGCCTACTGTCTGTTCGCCTACGTATAATGTCGGTTCGCCTACGTCCAATATGTCAGTTCGCCTACGATTCATATGTAAGCTTTAAAACTGAATTGGTGTTGCACCTCACACAAAAAAACTGTGACAGCTAGCTAAGGCGTTATTTCTGTAAACTTGTGTCTTGAGCGGGGTCCTTGAGCGGCCTATACCAAAGAAAGTGAGACTTTTCATTAACATATCAATAAAGGATAAGGTACGTAAAAAATTAGCTCGTTCCCACTCTACTGGGCGGTTCAATGTTTGTATCGATGTTGCGATCATGAACCTAATAGCGCTTCCATACGATCCGCAAACTTAGATGCAAAAAATTATATATGACGGCTAGCTAAGGCGTTATTTCGGTAGACTTGCGTCTTGAGCGGGGTCCCTTAGCGAGGGTCTCAATAGGGGTGTAGCAAACACGGTACAGGGTTAAAAATTTCGCGATTTCACGGTGCACGGTTATCTGGACAAAATAATTCACGACACACGGTTAATTTTTTTCCTTTTTGACGACACACGGTTAATTTTTTGGACGTTTCACGCCACACGCTTAACTCCATTGAGACCCTCTTTAGCGGCCTATACCAAAGAAAGTGAGACTTTTCATTAACATATCAATAAAGGACCTTTTATTACGAAAAATTATTTCTGCAACACCAAGTGAAGATTTTCTTCCTACCTTCCTCCAAAGAGCCTGTGTCCAGTGGAACACACATCCCTTGATCCTCACATCGGGAAGGAGCTGGCGGAGAACACTCCACATTGCCCGTTCAAAATCGATGATCATGAGCCAGTTAATTTTTTCTGGATTTATGAATATGAAATAAGGAGAAGGGTTAGGACCGCTTCGTGACATCTATCATGTAGGACATGCATCTCGTTTGTCTGCCTTCCGCAATTGTCACTCATTAAGGGCGGTGCCTACTATTGTTATTGCGCATACGTTCTGCACATCTCGAGATACTCGGATTTCCAATGGCTGATGTGCGGGATATTTTTGCGCGGTTCAAAATTATGCGGAGAAAGCAGAACTTAGCAAGTGCTCTTGGTATCCAAAAAGTAAATTGGGGGTAACCACGCATTTTTCAGAGATAATTAAGCTTGCTTTGTATTTAAAGCTTTTTACAAATATTGTTGAATAATTATCTTCGATTAATGCATTGTTACCCCCAATTTTCTTTTTGGATTTCAATAACACTTGTTAACATCTGCTTTTCCCGCATATTCAGTAAACTGCGCACAAAATACCTTTGAATAGACCTTGTTGGAGTTGAGCCTGCAAGCACATTTCCTTTTCTTTAAATTTACATGCAAAAGAGGCTAAAGGGTCAATTCAATACAAAGTGACCCCAAAGCCTCGTTTATGTGACAAAACCGCTGATAACTCCGTTTGTCAACAGGTGCAAGATGCACAAGCTTCCATGAGACTCTACATGCTGCACAAAACTCAATGGGAAAAACACGTGCAAGACGCCAAATTCAAGCATTTTAAAACGCAGAAAACAAAAACACACGTGACCAGGATGCAAATGACGTAGCCCTGTCGGTGGACATCTTTATTTCACCACGGATTTTCATGGTTCGTACCATGAAAAATCATTGGAAACTATGGCCGATACAAGAACCAATCAACCGGATTCAGTGGATAATCATTGTCCAAACCAATGGAGTTATCTACCTACTAACCCTTGAACAAATTTTGACAAAAGTTATTTGTTCAGTTACGTTAACTATTACATTTTTGCAGGATCTTTCAATTAAATTTAAAGATTTAATAGATATTTCTTCACATTTTTTTTACTTTCTCACTTTTTCCCAGTCAATAAATTTACCAAACCATTGACAGTGTTAATACTGCCAATAGAAAAATAGGTGGAATAAATTTTACTTGGAAAATGGGGTCGCACAAATTTTGGCGCTCCACAATGCAAAATAGAGAGCCTGATTGATTTTTTTTTTTTTTTATATAAACGACTAAATTTAAACTAAAAAGCTTGTAGGGTCTTTTGTACTTGGCATCTTTAAAACTTGAAGACCACGTTGAAGTTAAGGTCATCAAAATATCTAAACATCTGAGGTCACTGTATCAAGTTCTATTTTTAAAATGACTG
>OX421447.1:56024762-56027262 GCA_949126865.1 Montipora capitata | reverse complement strand
CTCTAAATCTCAGTGCAGTGCGCAGCTTTAGCACGTTAAACACAGATTTTAATTTAAGAATCAAAGTGCTGCACATGTTTGCGCGTTTACTTGATGATTTATTATTCTTAAAACTGGTGGGGATGGGGGGTGGGGGGAGGATTTCAGCTTTTTTCTGAGATTTCCAATTCTAATCCCTTAGCTCATTTCCTTACTCTAGGATTTTTCCCCTCTCTATTCCCTTTCTTGCCCAATTATTTGTACCAAGTTCATTACCACAACATTATCTAATATAAAAAATTCCTCGTTCATCAATCGCATTATATCACTTTTCTTATGACTTTCGTTTCCCTTGTGAAAACTGTACTTCTAATAAAATCAATTATATTGCATTCTAATGTTATCCTATTCCATATCTTATTAAATTTTCGACGTCGGATATTGCGATATTGATTATAGCTTTCTGACTGGTTCACTCGTTAATCAGCTCATATACCTTATGACTCCGTAACACCGAATATGGAAACTGATTGCGTCAAGTGTTGCCACGCTATGAAATTTGTACGAGAAGCGAAATTTCTCGGGACACAATGGAATAGTTGTTAAACACATTCTATTTCTAATTTTTCCCAATATATTCTATTCTTCTTGCTACATTTCTCTTCAAGTTAAGGAATAACTAGGAAAATTTTTATCTTACAAGATTTCAGGTGTTAGTTCAGCCGATCAATTCCACCATACTGTTCCAATTCCTGGATAATCTGTGCCATGTCTGGTCTCATAGCAGGGTCAGCCTGAAGGCATTGCCGCACAAGATTCCGAAAGAAACGGTTTCTTACAAGAAGAACTTGTTCTTCACGTCTCTCGGGGTCTGGCATTTCCTGAATCCACATTTCACACAGAAGAACACCAAAGCTATACACATCAACCTGAGAAAAGAAAGAGTAATTTCTCTTACAATATCAGCAGTGAGACGGGTTATAATTATTGTAAGAGGACCGTGCTTAACGCCAGCCGGTTAGCTCAGTTAGTTAAGCATCGGACTACTGTGCGGGAGGTAGGGAAGAAAAAATCTCCGGCCGGACCGACACTCAGGGTCTTTAAACAACTGAGGAGAAAGTACTACCTTTTTAATGACATTTTGAAATGGTTCGACTCTCTAGTCTTCTTGGATAAGGACGATAAACCGTAGGCCCCGTCTCACAACCCTTCAATGTTTACAATCCTGTGGGACGTAAAAGAACCCACACACTATTCGCAAAGAGTAGGACACTGAGTCCCCCGTCAGGTGTGGTCTGTCCTCTGTGGCATAGCTAGAGGGCCGTAAATTTGAAAACTGGGAAAGTTCAATTGCGTCTCCGTCTCTCAATAAAGTTATCGCATCGTATTGTTAGTATCTTGAAAACTGAATTTCACCCACCAAACATCAAAACACCATAACTAGAGAAAGGGTCTCTAGGATATTTCCGTGTGTGAACTTTAAAAGGAAATCACCATTCAAAAGACCCTCCCTAAAAAGTCACAGAAATTACAGCCAATTATAAGGACGGGTATACAAAAATATGTCTATTTATCAATAAAAAAAACTAACCTTGGATGTTTGATTTGAAGAAACTGCTTCTGGTGCACTGTAAATCAAAGCACCAGGGGCTACTGTCATGGTCTGTTGCACAAATTTAGCAGTGCCATAATCTGACACTTTGCCTCTCCACTGTTCACCCTGTCGCCATAGCAACACATTTGCACTACTGACATCCCTATGAACGATAGGAGAAGGTTTCATGTGGTGGAGATAGTTTAGCGCTCGAGATACATCCAAAGAAATTACATATATTTCTGTTTCCGTGAGTTGGCGTTGCTCCAGCAAAGCTCGCAAGCTCAATTCCATGAGCTCAGTGACAAACAAAGGATTTCCTACATCGTTTGTTGCTCCAATAAACTGCAACAAGCAAGGATGGCGGCATCTTGAAGCAATGTTCATTTCTCTCTCAAACAAACGTCTGTTGTGAGGTGAGAGAATCAGTTCATGGATTTGCTTCACAGCTACTTTGCAGCCACAATATGTTGCTTCGTTGACACTTCCCCAGGCTCCCTTGCCCAAGTATTTACCTTTTACCTGGACTTCATCACGGGAAATGACCCAGTCACAAGATTCCTGACGACGCAGTTCAATAATCATTTGCTGAGCTACTGAAAGGCTTGTCTCTAGCTCACTTAACTCTTGGTTTTTCATCCCTAACTGCGTTTCAAGGTTTGTTTTTTCCTCTTCTTTTTCTCTGGTTCGTTCTTCAAAACTCTGTGCCATCTCCCTTAACTGTCTTTCCAAGTTTGCTTTGTCGTCTTCTTTCACTCTGATTTGCTCCTCCATCTCTTGCAACTGCCTTTCAGAATTTTCTAGTTGAAGCTCTTTTTCTTGTAGTTGCTGAATTACAAGTGTCTCCCTTAAATTTCTTTCTTCCAATTGAGCTTGGTAATTAGCCAAGCACTGCTCCTTTTCCCTTGACCGCTGCTGCAAAACCTC
>OX421447.1:55999762-56009762 GCA_949126865.1 Montipora capitata | reverse complement strand
GGTAGTCACTTATAATAGCGCATCTACTTTACCTCAAAAGATTACTTCTCGTTTCTCGCAAACATTTCCCTCTGTTTCCCTGCCAAATTGAAGTTCTACAGAACAGCAACATTGCTCAGAGATGATGCATGCATGGTTTCTCTTGTTGATTTGAACACTGCAATGCAAGGTCAACTGTGCTGCACTGGTTTGTCTCCAAAATAATGAACATAGACAAGCCAAATATTGCAAATGTGAGATGCCATGCGAGATGACATAATATCACACCAATTTCTTTACAACATTATAATGGGTCTGGATGGTTTCCAGACAATTTTAGCCTCATGGTCAATATTATTGATTTCAGCTAATTATTAGCCCTCTGTTTCAAGACAATTAGTTAAAACACTGATTTTTTTATGAAATCATGCAATCAATGTGCTATGAAAATAAGCAAAAACGTTTTGAAAGAAAAAGAAATTTCGACATTTTAGTCTACAGAAACCAAGCTAATTTTATTGATCATCAATAAATTGCATAAACGAAGACTGACAATCAAGCTGTAATCCAATGAAACCTGAATGCCATAGCCCTATTTTTTCTGTTATTGTAATTAAACAGTTTGCATTTCAATCCTTTTGCCATATTGGAAAATGATACCCACCTTTCAGACAATGTTTCATGTTTTGTTTCCAAGTCCAAAAAAATCCATTCAGCACATTACACAACCTCAGAAAGATCTGGGATGGGTGCCTCTGCCCAGAGAGTCAACCATCTTCTGCTGATTCATTCAGTATGGCCACCCGAGTTCTCACCCAAGAAAAAAACAAATCCCCTCAAGCAAGGGGGTGAGGAAATGGGAAGCTTAATAACAAGAGCAAGTCACAAATATTATGTAAACAAGATCACCACAATATTATATGCATTGATTTCAGCTAAAGCGAGTGAACTCATCATATTAATTATACAACAAGCATCTATGTCTCGATCTATATTCAACAAAATATATATATTTTTTGATTTTTATTATTAAAATGCTTTATATTACAAAACAAAGGATACAACAGAGACAAGAATAAAGACAGTACCTACAATATTACAAATACTAAAGAAAATAAAAATAAAATTAAAAATAATTAGACAGAAACATAAAATTAACACCACTAACATGGTAATATATATTGACTAAAGCTGACTAGTGGACAAATTAATGTTTACAATAATGTCACCTTACAGAATAGCATTTTGACATACTTAAGAGTCATTGACATTATAGGTTGGACTAATAAACGCGGTTTCCCTAATTTTTTAACTTATTTAAATAGCAATAAAACTAGCTAATAACCTTAGTACAGATATACTTTTCCGTCTCAAATTTTCATTTTATCTTAGTCTTAAAACCAGCAATAGTTGGACGTATCTGTGATCTTCTGCAATCCCACAAATGTAGTTTGGCTATTAATTAACAAAAAATAGTTTAGTAAGGGGCATTGCTCAGCAATAATGCCTATTAAAATATCTTGCAAACTGAGATGAAGTAGTTTGTTTGATACAGAATAGTAGTAGAATTCAAAATCCTTCCAGAAAAGCTTTGAATATACGCAGTTAAAGAAAAGATGAATTAAGGTTTCTGATTCAGACTTACAGAAGGTGCACTTATCTTCGGCAGTATATCCTATTTTAAACAGCTTAGCATTAGTATAAAGTATAGAGTTAAGGACCTTATATTGAAAGGCCTTAACATAGGACTCAAAACATACATGTACCATATGTGGCAAGAGAAATACTTTTTCTAGTTGATATTCCGTCAGGTTGAAATAGTTTTTTAAAACTAAAATTAGAAAATTAGAAAGTTGTGCTCTTCTACTTATCAGCAATGCATAATAGTGTTTGGATTTTTTCGTTAAAGTATTAAAATCATTATTCCTGGAGGATGGCATCGTTAAAAAGGTGCGATCATTTGCTCCAAGATTAAGCTTTAAATGCGGAGGTACGGCAAGTCTGATACCTGCCCATATTAAGAAATTAATCTTTTCAATCTTTTTAGCAATTATATTATACGACTCAGTAATATTTAAATCAATTCGAAGATCAGCTACAAGAATAAGACCGGAGTTGAAGAATGTTTGTAAAATATTGGTTTAACATTTACGCGAATGTCTTTGTTATTCCATATTATATTCTGATATAGTTTCTCTGACGAAAAGTCTTCTCGGGACTCTGACCACCACTGAAGTAGTTCAGAATAAAATTTTGAAGAGATAGCAACATCTTTTATATCATAGTTGCAATAAAATAAAAAGAGACCGCCGACATTTTTTAGCTGATGACGCAAATAATTTTTCCATGTGCCGTTGTTTTCACTGAAAATTCTCTTTAGCCAAGATAGCCTTAAGGATTTAACCATTGTTTCTAAATCAATAATTTTCAAGCCACTCTTTTGGTAAACGTTTATTGTCGATAAACGTGTGACTTTGTTTACTCCTTTCCATAGGAATTTAAAAATCAATCTATTTAATTCTTGGATCACCCCCATGGGGGTGGTTAATAGTGATGCTATGTAAACAAACTTTGGAATAATGAAGGATTTTATTACAGTTATCTTTTCATAAAGGGAGAGACCTCTTGCAGACCATATATTTATAAGTTTTTTAACACAGTCTAGTCTTTCTATGAAGTTTTTCTCGTGTAATAGTTTCTGATCATAAGAGTAATAGACACCAAGAGCTTTGACTGGTTCATTAGTCCATTTAATTCCAAAAGGTGTTGATTTATTTTCTCTTAAAGATCCAATCCACATTCCTTCAGTTTTACTGGGATTTACAGCTAAACCAGAGATCTTCTCAAAATCGTCTAGTACCCTGAAAAGAGTTTGTGCAGAGTTAATGTCTGAGAGGACCGGACCGCTGTTGTATCGTCAGCATACTGAAGTAATTAGTTTCGTTCTTTTCAATAGTAATACCTTTTATCATTGAATTTTGTCGAATTGAAATCGCCAAAGTTTCAGCAGCTATTACAGAGAGATATGGAGAAAGTGGGTCTCCTTGTCTAACTCCTCGCCCGAGTGTAAAAAATCAGAGATAATGCCATTGTTAATTACACCGCTTTGTATATTTTTATAAAAAGTGATAACCCATCGAATGAGACTGGAGCCAAAATTAAAAGATTCTAAACATCTTAGTAGAAAATTCCATTCCAAACTATCAAAGGCCTTCTGAAAATCAATAAAGATTAGTAAACCAGGAATATTTTCGTCGACCGTAAAGTCCATTATATCAAAGATAGATCGTACTGTTTCACCAATATACATGTAGCGGTCTTTCATAAATCCAGTCTGGTTGTGATGAATAATGCTAGGTAGAACATTTTTTATTCTAGTGGCTATAACTTTAGACATAATTTTTGCATCCACATTTACCAGAGAAATTGGTCGCCAATTTTTTAGAAATGAGCGATCTTTTCCTTTCTTTTCAATAAGCGTAATAAGAGCCTGTTTTTGAGAGCATGACATCTCACCTTTCACGAAGCATTCATTTGTGTATTGGATGAAAGGCTCGCAGAGTAGTGGCAAAAATTTTTTGTAAAATTCGATAGGAATTCCATCATTTCCAGGAGTTTTATTGTTTTGAAAGCTTTCTAAAGTGAGTGTGCATTCTTCTAAAGTAATACTACCTTCGCAAGATAACTTTTCCTCTTCTGAAAATTTGGGAATGTTCAAATCTTTCAAGAATGATTCGATTTCCAATGAGCTATCGTTATTGTTGTTTCTACACGAGTATAGTTCTTTATAAAATCGTCGTTGTTCGGACAAGATCTTGAAAGGATCTGTTGTAAACGAGCCATTTATAATTAACTTTCTCATGTGTTTTTTAACATGATTTCGTTTTTCTAGGTTCAAGAAATACTTAGTACTTTTCTCGCCGTGCTCATGCTAGCGTGCTCGTGCTCGAATAATTATTCCTTTCACTTTTTCTTCATAGAACAATTCCAGCATATCTTTAGCAGAATTAAAAAGATTTGCATTCAAATTATTTGGATTTGTTTCGAAAGTACATTGTGCAGTGGTACACTGTTCCTGGAGTCTTTTCTCTTTTTCCTTTCTCTCACGAGCTTTCCTTTTAGAATACTGAATAGAGTAAGCTCTCACATTGTACTTTAACCAATCCCAAATGCAGCGATAGTCCGAGAGTTCTTCATGACCTTGAGCTAACCAGATTGGGATACTCTCTGTTATGAAGTTAACATATTCTTCGTCATCCAAAAGGGAACAGTTCATTTTCCATACACCTGGACCTTTAATATCATCAAGCGTATTAACAAATTCAAGGGTAATTGCAGAGTGATCTGTTCTAATGGCAGGTATTATATCAGTTCTTTAACTAGATCGTGTATAGCATGTGAAATAAGCCAGTAATCTAAACGACAAAAGATCATGTGCGAGTTTTGACTCCATGTGAAGCATTTTTTCTCAGGATTTTTGACCCTCCATATGTCTACAAGATCAAGCTCTTCTTGTAAATTACCAATTGTGGATATAACAGCTTTTCTTGGATTTAAAATTCCTCCTTTCTTATCAACAGATGGATTGAAAGGACAGTTAAAATCTCCACCCATAATTATGTTCTCTTCTTCATCAAGGTTGTTTTTTGCAGTATCGTCAGCAAATTGTTGAAAAAGCTTACAATATTTGGATCTTTGTTGGGAGCGTAGATATTAATCAAAACATACATTTTGTCTTTTATCTCTGTTTTGATGACAACAAACTGCCCTGAGCGATCTAAAATTTTTGAATGAATTGTGCAATCAACATTCTTATTGACTAGAATTGCCACCCCACGCGAGTTAGAGCTCCCGTGGGCCATAAAGATCTCACCTCCCCATTCGTTTCGCCAGCACCTTTCTGAGTCTATTTTTGAGTGGGTTTCTTGAAGAAAAATATAATCTGCTTTTTGTTTTCGACACCAAGTAAATATCGTTTTCCTTTTCTTAAAGTTGCTGATGCCCCTCACATTTAAAGAAAGTAATTTACACGTAGTAACACTCATTCCATGGGAACAAAATCAATGCAGGATTGCAGAAGAGAACTCGCCGATTTTTGTGACATTTAATCAAGTTACAGGGAAATAACGCGACATGTTTTGTAATTTTCAGTGCATATAAAGAAAAATAAGTACCTTTTACATACACGGTACAAAACTGGAACAGGAGAAAAAAACACGATAACACACTTAACTCATGTTCCAGAAAAATATACATCAAAAAGGTTCCCCAAGAGGAGGAAAGCAAATAAAGAAACAAGAAAAAATTACAACAATAAACAACACTTAAAATAAACTTGGGACTTTCTACTCACCAACAATCCCAAAGTGTGATGTATGGGCATCCTATTTACTATCAACAAGTAGCGTGCTAGATGGTATGCTCCATCGAGGTAATTCCTTATTTACAAAAGCATATTTCGTCTAGCCTATTAATTAAGGCATCATTCAACATGGTATATTCCATTAGGTGCTATCTAATTTGAATTGAAACAAAAGTTATTTTTGAGCAAATCGTAAAATTACCATAGCAAAATAAGTAAGTTAAGCCAGAAGATCTACGAAAGTGGTTTATCCGGAGCAATATATTTACCATTTACAAAACGTTTATCGGGATGTGCCTTGCTGAAACGAGCAGAGAAGCCATTCTTTGCTTGCCTTAACTTTTCTATCTGCTTCTTCCTCAGGTCATACAATTCCTTCGGTAGGTCATCGAACACATACAAACCTTTTTCTTTTAAAGCCGGAATTGCGTGGGCTTGACTTAAAACTTTTTCACTGTCACTAAACCTTAGGAATCTGGCGATAATAAGTCGCGGACCCTTTCCACTCGGCTTTCCTAGCCGGTGAATTCTCTGAAATTCAATACGGCCTCACGGGTTAGCAATTTTTAGTTCTTTCTCCAGAAACTCGTATACAAGTTCTTTGGTGTTTTCCATCTGTTGACCTTCAGGTACATATTCTGGTATTCCGGCAAACTTCAAGTTCTCTCGCCTACTATAAGCCTCCAGATACAAGAGTTGTTTTCTTAGTTCTTCGGTATCAAACTGGGCTTTCTTAAAGTGTCACGCTTAATATCGGAAAGTTCTGTTTCATTAAATCTTGCACCATCCTCGAGTTCGTTGATCCTTGTCAGGGTCTCACTGATCTTGTTCTTCAAACTTACAACCTTGTCAAGACGGCCGACGGTTTCTTCAATGCTGGAGATAGAGACAATCACGCTGTCCAGGGGTTTTTCAATTATATCAAGTTTATCCAGCTTATCAAGTTCTTATTCCGGATTCCGGATTCCGGATTCCTGGTTGTCCTCGTTTTAGGAAAACCCGAATGAACCTTCATTGTTGACCCGAAGGATTGCAAATAGCTAGATCGAGGTGAAGTGACCATAATAACTCTTTCTATTAACAATTCAGTGTGTATAAATACATTTTTATTACATCAAAAAACCAGGAATGTGATTTTCTGAAAAGAAGCTCAAAACGGGAAACAGGTGTGTACAGGTAACAGGGTTTTTTCGAGTAGCTTTCTCAGTTCATGGTTACTTAAGTCAGAGAGACTTTGTTAAAAAGAGCTCCTTTCGACTTTAACAGTTTTCAGCTGACTAAGAATTTGACTTCCAATTTGGAAATGAAAAAGAAAGAGCGAGCTTCGAGTCACTGTCACGCATCACGCTAAATTTTACAACTTTCACTGGTCGTGATTACAGCTGTAAAGTAGTCTGATCATGAATCACGGAAAACCCCTTTGCCACTCTCAAAGTAGAAAAGGCTGCGTTAGTGCATAATTTGAAACAAATGGTGATGAATGAATCCTTGAAAACTGATGCGTCAGTGTAGAAATTGAGAGCAAGCAAGCACGCAATTCAGGTCTGGGTTCGACTCCCAGGCTTATTCAGGGCCTCCGAAAGCAATTCGAGCGAAGGGTGGGTATGACTATCCTAAAACTCGATACAAGTCAAACTTAACACTAATTTATTCTTACAGCACCACTGGTCTGCTGTTATGTTGTTCCTTCAGGCCAAAACTATTGGTTTGTGGGGGGTGCGTCTCACACAACTCACCGGCCAAACACTAGATGTCACGTGAATCCGTGTATTAAACATTCCGGTTGAAGGAATACGGTTCCCAGCTGCACGGGAAATTTTCCTATGGTACCGATATTCAGTTTGTGATATTATGCGATTACCAGGAATTTGGTCATTATAAGAGAATGCCATCACTGTTAAAGTGATCTGACCATGGGACATAAACGTATTGAATAGTAATCGGATGCACATGCACCAACTGTTGGCTGACACTATTTGTGGTAAAATTGGAGGTTCTAAACAACAATTAAGTCATAAACAGGTAGGAATTATTGTCAAGGTTTCGATTCTTGCCGTAAAAAAGTTAAAACAAGAATTCTAAGTGACTTGTTTTTCATAGTCGATGATTATGCAAATTAGGCCATTTGTTGTCAAGAGTTCAAAATCACATGAATTTGATTAACTGTCACGCAGCGCGTACATATTTGCCCAAAGAAATTTTTATATCAATTGAAAGCTTATCACTTAGAGAGTTAACGGTGCAAATATTGTTAGATTTAGAGCTTTATCGCATGTTGAAAAACGATGCGGTTTCAGGGGTACCTTCAGTCAAGTAAAACCAGGCATCTAAAGTTGAAATTATTTCGGATGCAAGCGGTGATTCAAATTTCGAAAAAATCACGTAAACCTCATGTAGAGATATCACAGAAGAGCTTTTAGGAGGTTTTGAGCGGATACGAATTGGTTTTTGTAGCGAAATTTGACGGCAAAGTAAGCGTTAATTTTTGCGGAAGAAATGGCGATTTCGACAGGAACTCTTAAATTTGCATTTTCTCCAAAATAAAAATACAAATGATTTAAAAAACTATACAGTGCATTTAGAGACATAATAGGCTACATCTGGACAAAATTTGAGCAAAATCCATTTTTGAGCTGTGGCCGCGGAAATTCGAAAATGTTTGATTTATACAGACATGCACTCTTAAGTAAGAAGAGAATATTTCCTTGTTCTTTCCTCGAATTTTGCAATTTTGCCTCAATTATGCGATTTTTGACGAATTATTCCAAAAGTCGCAAGATCGCAGAATATCAGAAGCCCTGTTTAAGATAACGCCAAATCCATCTTGGTCGCTAAGTCTTTGGCCATGTCAAGAGCAGTGAGCACTACGTCGTTCTCGCTAACTTCGCAGAATTCTTCTTCTCGTGTCCTCTTTTCCTCCGGAGACAACTTAAAACTATTAGGTGAAATAGAACTGACTTTCCTTTTGCCAGATAGCGATGGACTAACCATAGGCTAGAATTAATTTGACCGATAACTTCGAAGAACCCGAGGAGCATGAAAATACACGTCTACACGGCTTCCATTCCTCGCCCTTCCCAAACTCGATGACTTCTTATTCTGATGACACAATCGATTTGGACTTTGTGATTCTAATCAGTAAGTTAACGTAAACTAGATTTAGTAATTAGAGCAGGCCTCCAACAGCTGTTTCGAATTCCTCTCGCCGTTCAGATACTGTACATACGATGTATGATCAACAGCTTCTGCTGCATATTGTTCACTCTTTGCAGTCTTTTGTCTGAGACAAGTCTGATTTGCAGGGCAACCAGTGATATTGTACCTCTTCTCCTTCGTGGAGGGAATATGTGTGAAGACTGAACTTTGAACCATAGGCCAACTAGTGATGCAAGGAGAAAGGATTGTGATACCACAGAGTGTCAGGAAACCAGTTTTAGAAGCAGCACATGAGGGATACCAGGGGATCATCAAGACAAAGTGTAGGCTGAGGACAAAGGTGTGGTGGCCCAGAATGGATGTGGCAGAGCTAGAAAAAAATTGAAATTCCAACTTGCCCAATGGGCAAGCAAATCTCATGACCTACTTGCCTAGCTCATTAATAATATTCATATAAAAGAAAAAGAGACCTTTTACTAGGAACTACTAGTAGTAGCTATCGCTAATAAGAGCCAACGAAACAGTCAATATAATACATAGTTGACAGATTTGTATCAGAGTTCCAAAACACCCAACAGTAGTTGTAATCTTTTTATTCGAAAGTACTGCAACTCAACTTATCTAGTTAACAATAATAATACAAATTATAACAGAAATTGCACACTTTGTATCTCCAACAACAATGTAGATGTCAACGTGTTTTGCAATAATATGGAAAGTACTGCTGTAATTTGAACGGCCGTAATTTTAATATACAATAATTAAGTTGAATAAAATCAGTGCCATGTAAAGAATCGCTAAAGCGTTTTCAGACTTTTCAGTGTGGAGCATGTAACGCGCCAGTCAAACTCTCTCGAACATGAAAGTTGTTTGACTTGTAGAATTTTTATTTTGCAAGATGCAGCCATGAATTACAAGTCAATTGATCGTTTAATTTTGTACTTTGCAGACAACATATTTTCTTTGAAGTTATGAGCATAATTGCAGTTTTCACATCTAAGAAGATTTATGTTAAAATCACCCATATGGTAAATGGGTTTGGCAGAAACGGTAAGCTTTTCCAGAGTTTGAGCAAAATACTCTTGAAATCTTTCTGGTGAGTTGTGTTGTCTGTAGATTACCCCACAGATTACATTTGCATGGTTCTTAAATTGGATTTCAATCCATAGTGCCTGAAAAGCCTCTTCTGGTGTTTTTTCTATGACTACATGATTAAATGTTCTCATCAATATACATACCAACGCCTCCAGCGGCTATAGGCGTCAACGTGTTTTTCAATAATATGGAAAGTACTGCTGTAATTTTTGAACGGCCGTGATTTTAACAGGAATATACAATAATTAAGTTGAATAAAATCAGTGCCATGTAAAAAATCGCCCTTCCAGACTTTTCAGCGTGGAGCATGTAACGGGCCAGTCAAACTCTCTTGCACATGGATGTTGTTTTACTTGTAGAATTTTTATTTTGCCAGTTGGGTTCATGAACTACAAGTCAAATTTAAAT
>OX421447.1:55992262-55994762 GCA_949126865.1 Montipora capitata | reverse complement strand
CTGTGATTTCGTCACTTCCAGGTCCACCGCTCTCGAGGTGGAACAAGTGAAGAGCAAGACGTAGCACTTGCCTCGCTCCTTCTTGATCATTTTGTACTCAAGTGGACCAGCGAAATCTACTCCAGTTGTCTCGAACGGTCGGCCATCTTTTGTCCGAAAACTCGGCATTGCGGCTGTTGTTGTGGATCCGTAAGGCTTGGTGCTGAATAATTTGCATGAGTTGCAATGATTGATTACCTTTTTAACCTAGGCCCTCAGCTTTGGAATCCACCATTCATTTCGTACATGTGCCCTTGTGTTTGCAACTCCCAGGTGCATTATTTGCTCGTTCATGCCTTCCAGTTGCGAAATAAGATCCGTAATCTTATCGATTACTTGGGTCCCTTGTTTTACGGCAATCTCCATCTCCATGTAGTCGTTATTTCCAATAAGTTCGTCAGCTGGCTCCATGTAGTATTTCAGCTTCATAACCTCCTTATCGATGTTTTTCTCCAGCCGCTCCATCGCCTCCGAAAGTTGTTCTCTATCTTCCATGATGTGATTGCTTTACTGCTCCGGCCACGCGGTCAGTCAAGATTGAGTTCCTCTCTCGTTGTCTCCGCCGTTTCCCAAATCCTGGTCCCGGCACCACAAATGTACCGAACTTGTGGGGTACACTCAAACTCACGAAAGATTCCTTTTAGTCACTTCGATTTAATTCAATCAGTATCACTGTCTCCTCGCTTACAATTCTCGTTTCACCTCAAAAACAGCTAAATCCGGATGTAACGCAATCACAAGAGTTTCGATCAACATAAAACTTGCTACAAAATATAAAACTTGGCACGCCGTATATAAAACATAACTTGTCATGCCATTTTAGTTTCTAAAGAAAACTGTGATAAACTTGTTTGAAAATAGAAAACTTGTCACGCCATATTTATAACTTGTTGCAGACTTGTTGCAATAAAACTTGTCACGCCATATATAAAATACATCTTGTCACGCAATACGCCTATTGGAACCTAGTACCGCGCCAAAGGGCGAGAACGAGGCGATGAACTTGAGTTTCCAGGATTAGCAAGAAGGCTACTCACAGAGACCTCGTTGAGATAACCCCTGAGATCTCCTCTACAATCCACCACACTTCAAGCTCTTTTCAGACCGCGTGAACCCACCTCTGGAGTATTAATTATAGGAGAGAGGAAGTTGTCGGGTTTAACTATAGATCGTTTTCATTGTCACCCAACAAAAAAATAAAATCGAAACCGTTCAATGAAATAAGCTAAAAACTTGGAATGTTGTAAGTGACAAATTCATAAATCACCTCACCAATTCTCAGGTCTGTGCCCTACAGCGTTCCTGAATTATTTGTCGAAGCGTTTCAAGTAACTTTATAGAGTTTAAAACCCTGGAAACTCAAGTTCATCGCCTTGTTCTCGCCCTTTGGCGCGACACTGGGTTCCAATAGGCGTATTGCGTGACAAGTTATATTTTATATATGGCGTGACAAGTATTATATTTTCAAACAAGTTTCAGACAAGTTTTATATTTTCAAACATGTTTTATATATATGCCGTGACAAGTCTTATATTATTACTAGAAATAGCTACCGCTAGAGCGCCAACGAGTAAAAACTGTCACAGTTGCATGGCGAATGAAAATTAAGAAGCAACCAGACTACAAAACATTTTTAAATTGAATCATAAAGCATTGCAAAGGTCACATGCTATTGTTTGTTGTTTAGAATGACTATGAGAACTCAACTTGTAAGGTAGATTAGAGGTGAAATATGTGTGACCCTTGCATTACGTGAGACAAAGCTGAAACTGTAACATTGTCGGTAGAAATGAGCATGAATTCAAGTGTGGCATGTTTGTGTTTTAACATGTTCTTAGAACGCAAATCTCATATGTTATTCGCTGTTTTAAAAAATGTGTTTAGGAAGAAAACGTGTAACGTAGATTACAAATGAAAATCTCACATGCTCTGCTTTGTTTTTTAGAATGTGCTTAAAAACAAAACTTGTAACGCTAATGGACAAACAACCGCACGAACTAACAGCGACACGACGTGTCACTCGTGACTCGTTGGGCGATCAAAATTTGTAATTTTGAGCACACTAGCTTGATTAAAAAGAGCTTTTACACCCTCTTTGATTGAGTTTATAGTTAATATATTCAAGTGGCTTTGCTTTTTTTTCTTTAATTATTTTTACGGCACGCTGGCCGACTTTGTCAAGACAAACTTGACTATCAAATTTGTAATTTTGAGCACACTAGCTCGATAAAAAAGAGGCTTTATATGCCCTCTGATTGAGTTTATAGTGAATATATTGAAGTGGTTTTGTTTTTTGTTTCTTAAATGGCACTGGCCGATCTGGTCAAGGCAATTGACACTTTTGGCAAGCTAGCCGTGACTGGCACTGTCACTCGCCGTTTTCAAGCTGATCTCGATAACTGCCTCCCTGGGCGATTTTTCAGTCTGCTAGTTGCTAGATTTGCGACACTCTGGCTCCCAA
>OX421447.1:55962262-55979762 GCA_949126865.1 Montipora capitata | reverse complement strand
TGATCTGGTACGAAAAAATCATGTAATGACAAACGAAGCCCATAATGAATTTGAATGTTTAGTAGTTTATAATTAAATTTAAAAGAATTATTCATAATTTGAATTTGTTTGATTATTGAGTCACTAGGAAGTAAAACGTTTTTACCTCCATTTATAATAAATGTTTTATTTGATAAATTGGTGATAAGATAACCGTGTAAATAATGTGATGTTTTTAAAATGTCGTTTCCATTCATATCAATAGGCATATGCATTGTAAATTTTTCATCAGACGATATTTCATAAGCTTTTTCCCAATCATAAATACTCATATCAAGATCATTTAGTGCCGCATTTTTAATACCACATCATACAAAATACATTGGTAATGATAATGGGCTATTATTGTCATAATTAGCTTTTATAGTAATATAAAGTCCTCTTTGGATTAGATTTGAAGTACCATCTGGATAAAGGGATAATATTGATCTTATGTAGTGATATTCATTTGATACTTTTGTTGTTGCTTGTTTTGCTATAATCATGTTTAAAACTTCAAATTTGATATTCATATAGAGAAATTCATTTGAATAAACAGTAGACCTTGTTTTTTTAAAATAAAATTCAAGCGCTAAAGTGTAATTATTTGAAAAGATATCTCTTATTAATTTAAAGAGGTTTATATCAAATTTCCCTTTGTATTGTGAATTTTGATTAGACTTTTGCAAAGTAAAAGAAAATGCTTTTTTTCTAATTTTATGAGGCATATCATTGAAATTATTAATTAAATTTACACTAGAAATACCATAATCTGCAGAAAATTCGCCAGCATTATCTGGTATGTATTTAAATACATTTTTACGATTTTCATGTGAGGTGATATGACTCTGTCCTATTTTTTGGTCGACATATAGTTTATTTACACCGTCATTTTTATTAACAGGCGAATTCATATTTACCACTTTGTGAACATTAAGATTGAGATTTCTTGTGAGAAAAGTTGTACCATCCTTTTTTCAAATATTATGTGCATACAGTGGTTGCAAGTACTGAATTAGCTTCGTTTAATTGCTGCAAATTAACCGCATCTGAATTGACAATGGCATTTTTTACATTGATCAGTTTATTATTGTTGAGGTTTAAATCATTAGTCATTACCACGCTTCCGTCTTTTTTAAATAAGGTGATAAATCAACGAAACTCCCAGCTTGAGATACTTTTTGGTCAACATAGGATTTATTAACGAGTTCATTTAAATCATTTGGTTTTCTATATGACACGATTTTATTTCCACCCATGTTAATATCCTTGTTTTTATCCAATTTTTTCTTGAGTTCATCGTTGACATATTCACGATTTACAGCAGACGTTTTATTTACTGTGTTTTGAATACCATAGATACTGTTTCCGTTTAGATCAATATCTCCTTTCATTGTACCGCCTGTTTCATGTAAATAGTTACTCAACTCGTTGTTTAATTGAGTGAAATTGATGGCTTGATGACCTGATGTTGCTTCTTTCACAATTATGGTTTATCATGTCAAGATTGCTTGTCAAACCACTTTTTGAAATATAATTATTCAGCTCTGTTTTATCAGCCTTTAACACCATTGAGTTATCAACATAAAATTTATTTACAACATCCTTACGATGCAGAGGGTCTTGTAAATTAACATTTTTTTTTTATTACCCATATTAATTGGATTTTTTAGATCAATTTTAATATTATCATCATCAAATTTCATGTACTGTTGACTGAAATATTGATATGGAATAGGGTCACTTTTACCATCTCTAGGATTTGCTATATCCTGGATTTGATTGAAAGTCATCTTGAGAGGCCCTTTCATGCCACCATTTGATCCGTCTTTTTTCAAATAATCAGTTAAATCAACTGGCGAACTAGATGAATCACCACCATTTGCTTTTATATGGTCATAAATCTGCTTTTTGGTCAAAACATCACTATCATTTTGTCCTGGTTTTTTTCCATATCATAATTACCATCTTGCGTTAATTTATAACCAATACCAGGTGGTCGTCTTAAACCCAGAAAACCACGTGTGTAAGTATGACTTGTGCTATGTTCATTGAATATTCCCATTAATATATATCTAACTGGATTTGTCAAAAGGTGCCTGAAGAAATTGTGAAACCAAGCCAATTCTGCTGCTGTCACAAAGTTAAAAAAAGGCTACCCTCCCCACCCCTGTGCTTTGGTCAGACAACTGCCAATCACCACCCCACGCCACACTGCGGGCTCACTCTAATTGGTGATCAAAAGCAAACTATCATTCAGGCCTACACTAGTCCAGGAAAAATTGCCAAGGCATCCTACACTGTAAAGTCTCACTTACACGTAACAAGGCCACAAACTCTAACTGCAGTTAAAGTCTCAAAGCAGCAAACCCCCCCCCCCCCCCCAGCCCTGTGCTTTTGACACACAACTCAGAGTTAGAACTGTCCCTGGGCTGTTTGGCAAAGCAGGCCTTGAAGGCAAGCCCCCTCAATTTTGAGCGGCCACAATGGCTTGAAGACGGGCTGCGCCCATGCTCAAGCGAAAACTCCAGCGGGTACCTTTTAGCAAATTCGCTCAGATAGCAAGGGCCAAACGCCTGAAATTCAGTCAAAAATCGGCTGATGACACTCGATTTACTCAGCCTGGCTCACAGAATGCCATTCTGGAGAGAAACGCGCAGATAATAAGAAATTTCTAACTGGATTTGTCAAAAGGTGCCTGAAGAAATTGTGAAACCAAGCCAATTCTGCCGCCGTCACAAAGTTAAAAAAAGGCTACCCTCCCCATCCCTGTGCTTTGGTCAGACAACTGCCAATCACCACCCCACGCCACATTGCGGGTTCACTCTAATTGGTGAGCAAAAGCAAACTATCCTTCAGGCCTACACTAGTCCAGGAAAATATGCCAAGGCATCCTACACTGTAAAGTCTCACAGGTAACAAGGCCACAAACTCTAACTACAGTTAAAGTCTCAAAGCAGCAACCCCCCCCCCCCCCCCAGCCCTGTGCTTTTGACACACAACTCAGAGTTAGAACTGTCCCTGGGCTGTTTGGCAAAGCAGGCCTTGACGGCAAGCCCCCTCAATTTTGAGCAGCCACAATGGCTTGAAGACAGGCTGCGCCAGTGCTCAAGCGAAAACTCCAGCGGCTACCTTTTAGCGAATTCGCTCAGATATATATTTGTTATATTATTCCATAAAAGTTTCGTTTGATCTTTTTCATTGGTTTATCAACATACAAAAAAGAATATGGTTTTTCAGATGCTTTTTTATATCGATCTTTTGGTACACCTAATTCTCGTGAAATTAAATTTTGTTCATTTGAACTTGGAAAATAATATATACAAAAATGTGAACAATTCAAACGAATATCCTTTGGACAACCATAAATGCTTTGTGATGAATAAATTACTGAGCAATTTTTATGTCTTCCTTGAATAAAATTGTCAATTAATGGTTTTTGATTTTTTCTGTAACAAAATCGTCAAAAATAACTATTTTTTGTCCACTATTATTAATATCATTGACAGGTGTTATTGTATCATTGCTTGTTTTAATGATGTCATAACCAACTTGATCACTGATGTCTTGAAACAAATTGATCAAATCTTGGTACTTTTGTTGTTCAGGGTTTTTAGCATACAAATGTACTTGATCAAAGGATAAAAGAGGTTTTGAAAGCATATGATAAAGAAGGTTCGTTTTTCCTCCTCCTGATGGAGAAGCTAGAAGCATTCTAAATGGCATATATCCATACAATTGTTTAAAATCTGTTTTTTCATTTTTACGATCGTAATTCGGTATTTCCATGTATATAAATTATGTTATATTAAGTTAAATGAAGATAAGTATTTTAATGTAAGTGAATTATATAAATGGACATAGAACGATTTAAGAAAATTTTTGATGCTAAAATAAAAGCTGGAAAGATGGTTAACCAAATACAGGGTGAAATAAAACAATATAAACACAGTAAACAAGATATGCAAATTGGTTTAACAGAGTCCTTTAAACCAATAATCAAAGCTCAATAAGAAACAAAAAAAAAACAATTGATGAAAAACAGGATCAATTAATTAAACAACTTGACAAGAATCAAAAAGCTCTTGCATCCAATTTGGAAGATATTGCTATGTTCCAATATACATATGAAAAACCAGAAAAAACAACTAAATTACCAGTTGATTGTCAACCAAAAACAAGTATATTAAACCAGATCAAGGATTTTCAAACTATTAATTAAATTTGATAACTGATCATGGTTTTTCATCACCTTCTGAAGTATGGAATAGATGTATTGAAAATAGACTTTATATTGATGATTACGATGAAGAAATTAGTAAAGAGTTACAAAAAATAGGCCAAAAAAGAGGGGTTGTATCAAACTCAAAAGCACGAAGGACGAAAAATTGCGATGAAATAAACGAATTGGCTAATGAAATTAAATTATTACAAAAATATAGAACAAGAATAAAATCTTTCACAGAGGCAAACAATACAATGGATCAAGGCTTAAAATACACTCAACCAAAAAGCAGTGCTTATAAAATTAAATCAAATGGTCAATATGGTGATTTGATGATTGATTTGCCAAAATTGATTGGACAGTTACGTCTTGTTGCTACGAAAAATGGCAAAAAAGTACTGGATCAACAAGCTGATTTTGACACAATAGCCCTTTGACCAAAAAGGTTTAACAGCACAAAAAGATACAGTCCATTGTCTCAAATGTTGTTTCATCAATTAAACAAACTTAGTGAAATACCTATTCATAAAACAAGTACAAAATTTAGCAAAATTGGCTCCAGTGTTGTTTATTACAATAATATCAATGATTTGTTAGACAGATTAGAATTACTCGGTGGATCAATTTTAGCTGGTAATAATAGGGTTCAAAGTGAATTTAGTCAAATAGCTCATACATTGAATAAGCTAGGGGCAATTAATAACGAACAAGTATCAGAGCTTTTGAAAGAATATGTAATTTAATATTATAAAATGAACAATAGAGCTTTACATATTTCATCAATTAATAGAGAAAAAATTGGTCAAAATAAACCAGAAGATTTTATTGTTAAATTTTCTCCTCCTATTTATTTAAGTGAAGAAAAAAAATGTGGTATAGCACTTGATAGGTTTTCAATGACATTTAGTTGGCATAATGTTAATAGTACTTATGGTAATAATCAAATAAAATATTCAAATGATAATGGTTCAACATGGGAAACTATTTCATTTGTTGATGGAATGTACAGTTATGATGATCTTAATGATTATATTCAATCAGCTCTTTCTCAAAATGGTGATGATAAAGAAAGAATTAATTTAATATTTGTACTTCCAAGTTATAGAGTTATTGTAGAATTTTAAAAAAACTGGCAACTTGATTTAAGAAATTCTAAATTTAGTGATCCTATTGGTTTTAATGAAAAAATTATAAAAAGTACTGAATACAGTGTTAGATTACCAAATATAATTAATAGTATTGATGCATTAAAAATTGGTTGTAGCTTGATTTCTGATAGTTATTCTGATGGAAAAAGATCTGAGACATTAGCTTTGATTCCTACTGATAACTTGACAAGAAGCTATTCTTTTAATTTTGAGCCGAAAAGAGCAATTTTTTCACCAACAAATGCAAAAATAATCAACGAAGTTAATATTAACGTAAAAGATAATATTGGAAGACCTGTAGTTTTAAAAAATATTGATTGGTTCATGACATTAATTTACGTGAAGAATAATATGTAACTAATTAATATATATGACCAAGAATCAGGTCGTTACATTAAAAAACATATCTATGGTGAAGGAATGTTTAGCCACTTGGCAAACAAATTATTCAACAAAACAACAAAAGAATTAGCTGCAAAAACAAGTAAAAAACTAGCTGAAAAGGCTTTAACAAAAGGATCTGAAAAAGTTGGTGATTTTGCTGGTCAGTGGGCTGGAGATAAAATAGTTGGTATTTTAAAAGGCAAAAATAAGCAAAATACGCCTATTGAACCAAAGAAAAAAGTAGCTTTTACAATGGAAGATAGAATTATACCAATAGAGGTTGAGCCTGAAATTCAATCAATTCCAACAAATTCTAAACCAAAAAAGTCACAGCAACTCACAGATTTTGAAATAGCAGAAAGAATGAATAGATTAATGGCTGGTGGAAGACTTAGAAGAAAAAACAAAAATTATATAATGTATTAGTAAACCCAACATATGTTGAACGCATAGAAGATATATTTTATGAATTGGAAACACCTTTGGTAACAGCAAATCCTGCTAATAGTGCTAGTCAAAAAAAGCAAAACCAAAGATTTGTTGTAGATAATACTAATAGTATGTCACCATCAGATTGGTATAATGCAAGAATTTCAATGTCTTTTAAAGTACAAAAAATGGACGAAACAAATATCGCTGCAAATGATACAAATGGAATAGTGAATGGCATTCATAGTGTGCATTGCATGGTTGCTTAGTGACGCTAGCGACATGCGCATTAAGGCTTTAGGCTCGCCATGTGCTCTTGCTAAATGGTTGACGTTGTACATCAAGTTTGTTTGTTGTTATAAAATAAATTCTGTTGAGATTTCAAGACATGGTGGCGCGCTTAAACAAGTAAAATGCTGAAATTAAGCCCTCCAGAGAAATTTGACTTTCCAAACCGCTCGACTGGCCAGATTGGAAGCAGAATTTCCTACGATCTCGACTCGCGACGAAACTTCACAAAGAGGAAAGCGCCGTGCAAGTCAGTGCTCTCATTTACACAATGGGAAGAGAAGCATAGCATGTGTATAAGTCCTTTACCTTGACCGAAGGAGATGATGCAAAATTCGACGTGATTTTGGCGAAATTTGATGAACATTTCGTGCCGAAACGAAACAATTCACGAGCGGGAACATTTTCACCAAAGGATCCAACAGCAAGGGGAGACAGTCGAATCGTTCGTATGAAGTCTTTACAAATTAGCCGAACACTGTGACTTTGGGGACAGCCGTGATCAGCAAATAAGGGACAGAATCGTCATTGGAATTCTGGATAAAGGTGAAGAAAGCGTACGCGTCTAATCCAAGTCCTTGGACTACCGGATGAAGTCTCATTAAAACGTAGCGTTCCTCTTTATCAGCAAGAGATTGACGAGATTCAGCTTCACGCATTTGGTGATGCAAGTGGTCATGGAGTTTGTGCTGCCCTATACGCCGTAGTGAGACAAGAGTCAGGCATATCACAAGGATTGGTCACAGCAAAGTCACGTCTTGCCAAGCAAGGACTTACGATCCCTCGGTTAGAACTTGTGTTTCGGCATATGGCAGTGAATCTGGTCACGAATGTACGCCAAGCACTGGAGGGATTCCCGCTCACAACCGTTGTTCATTGCTGGTTGGACAGTTCAGTTGCCCTCCACTGGATTGGTGATCGCGGAGAGTATCGACAGTTTGTAGCCAATCGCGTGAAGAAAATCCAAGCTCCCTAAACCCAAACGTGTTATGGCACCATGTCCCTTCGTTAGACAACCCGGCTGATCTAGGAAGCCGTGGTGGTAGCGTAACTCAAGCACAGCTGTGGTGGAATGGGCCCTCCTGGCTTCCAGACCCAAACCATTGGCCACCGGAGGTCGTGTTTGAATCAAGTCCTGAGAGCCGAGCAGAACGAAAGACGCAGGAGCTGATCGCAGTCGGAGTTCAAAACAGGGATGACTGCAACCTCGTCCTCGAAAAGTTTTCTTTACCCAAAGCTTTAAGAATAGGTGCGTGGTGTTTCGGCCGCGACGAAATTAGATACGTCATAGCTACTTAATTAGGTTAATCACCGTTAATAACATTAGTACGGCAAGCTTCCTCCCGAAGTCGATATCTGAGGCCATCGGGTATGTAAAATCTGTGGTTCGTTTTCTTTGAACTTTGTTCATATAACCTGATAAACTGTTTATAATCATAGGTTTCGAAAGACTCATCAATAAACAACAGAAAGTCCTTTGAAACGTGGCTATTTTATACCGTTAACGCTTCGGTCGAGGAAACATTCGAAACCCGTTCATCAGCGCGATGGCAGAAGAAGCCAAGAACGTCCGTCGCGTCGCCAAATCAAGATTCACCAGAAAAAGGAACGAACTCCTGAAGTCCATCTCATCAGCCAGCAATCACGAACTCGTGGAAAACAACTACGCTCAATTCCTGGAAGCATGGAACGTCCTGGAAACAAAGCACGATCTCTACGCGATACTTTTATCAGACGACGCCGAGCTAGAAGCCGCCGAAACATGGATCAACAAAGTACAGGAGGAGTTCACCGAAGCGACAAAAGCTAAGATTAACTTTATTAACCACATAGCGGACGTGCAAATGAGAGCGCGCGCGGAAACGGAACAAAGGGATAAGGCGAACAAAGAACGCGAGCAAATGGAACGATTCTTTGATCAAGCAATGATCAGACGAGAAACAGCGCGAGCCATATTTGAAACAGCTTGTCAAAGCGCTTCGCACACACTCAGCGCGGACAAAGTAGAGCCGTCTGCGGCGAAGAAACTTCAGAAACAGATTGACGAAGCTTTCGCGGAATGCAAACTAGCGAATAGAGCGCTACTCGATTTATCTACGCGAGAATCTGCAGCCAATGAAATTAAATGGCTCCAAGCTACTCAAGCGACGTATAACGAGATGAACCCTAAACTCGAAACACTCCCCGCCTCCCGAAACACACCTCGTAGGCGAACATGAACGCGAACTGCAGCCGCAGATCAAAGGAGAAAAGAGCAATCACCTACAACTAGAGAAAATCAAAATGCCCCGATTTGAAGGAGAGTTGAGAGAATATCCATCCTTCAAAAGAGACTTCCAGAAACAAGTCATGCCGCACCTTACGGAAGATACATTATCCTACACGTTGCGTTCCTGTCTCGGAAAAGAACCTTTAGCTCACGTAAAGAGCGTCGACGATGACGTTTACGAGATGTGGAAGCGACTCGACGAAAAATACGGGGACCCAGCGAAAGTCACGGACGCGATAATTAATGAGATAAGACGCGTAAGATCCATCCGCGAAGGCGAAAACAAGCGATTCATGGAGCTGGTAGAAATCATAGAAGACGGATATCGTGACCTTAAGAGACTTGGCTTGGAAGCAGAAATAACCACAACGAGCTCAGTAAGCATCATAGAGAGAAAACTCCCGCCAGACGTACGCAAAGAATGGGCTAAACTATTAAGTTCTGACGACAGCACTGTGGACAAAACCAACAAGTTTCCGAGCCTGCTCAAATTTTTACTTACGCAAAAACGCGCTATCGAGTACGACGGTTCTGATCTTCGCGCGCAGGGCCCAGCCATAACGAAGGCAGTTGTCCATTACACCACAGCGGATGAAAGACACGACAGCCGCAGCCAGAGAACTTACAGCAAGTGTGTCGTTCACGAAAACTCGAATCATCTTACCAAGGATTGTAGAGTATACCTCGATAAAACAGTAAGCGAAAGACTGTCGACATTGAAAGAAAAAGGTGCGTGTTTTTCCTGCCTCAGAACCGGTCACCGATCACGCAATTGCCGCTCTAAAAGGGATTGCGGCGTCAATGAATGTAAGAAGAAACATCATCCCACATTACATGAAGAAGATCAGACAGAGACTCCAAGCGCATCCGCAATATCCAGTGCATGCAGCTATGGGGGTAATGAGACTTGCATCCTCCAGTTGCAACAAATAAAAACTTCTAGAGGACATGCAAACGTCTTGTGGGACAACGCATCATCCATTAGCCTCATAACCCGCGACAAAGCACGGGAAGAAAGACTGCGCGGAACGCCACTTGAAATCTCTCTCGTGAAGGTGGGAGGGAAGGAAGAGAAGATAAGTTCCAGAAAATACAAATTGCCGCTCATTGACCTCAAGGGCGAAACGACGCTTGTGGAAGTTTGCGAAATAGACAAAATTACCACCGACATTCAAAGTGTTAACATGGATAAGGCACTTGACGCTCTCCAGATACAAAGGGGCGACGTGACTCGGCCGAAAGGCGCCGTTGACGTCCTCATTGGGTATGATTACGCAGGCTTCCACCCAGTAAAAGAAAGAAATGTCGAACACCTAATGTTATTGAAGAATCGTTTTGGACGATGTATAGGCGGGACACACCCTTCCATTCGGGAGAAGAACCACAAATCAGCATTCGACGCATGTGCAAACCACCTAAAAGCAGTCAAAATTGACGACTTCTACAATATCGAGAGATTAGGTGTTAGCTGCACGCCGCGCTGCGGAGGCTGCAAATGCGGAAAATGCGCTCCTGGAACTAGCGACTACACTCTGAAAGAAGAAAGGGAGCTCCATCTCATCGAGAAAGGCCTTGAATTTAACGAACAGGAAAAATGCTGGATCGCTGAATATCCCTGGATTCGCGACCCACACGACCTGCCAGATAACAAAAGAGCTGCCTTTGGAAGACTCTTAAGCACCGAGCGAAGATTATTGCGAAATCCCGAACATAGCAGAGTTTATCAAAATCAAGTTGAGGACATGGTAGAACGAGGAGTAGCTAGAAAACTAAGCAAGCAAGAGCTCGAGAATTATAAAGGCCCTATCCACTACATCTCCCACCACGATGTTCTAAAGCCTGATTCGAAATCGACTCCAGTGAGGATCGTCTTTAACAGCAGCGCGAACTATATGGGACACGTCCTTAACGAGTACTGGGCAAAGGGTCCCGATCTGTTAAATAATCTTGTAGGAATCCTCGTGCGATTCAGAGAACACGAAATTGGATTCATCGGAGATGTGAAAAAGATGTATCACACCGTGAAGACCAAGATCATAGAGCAACACACGCATCGTTTTCTATGGCGCGACATGAACACAAGCAGGGATCCGGATACGTACGTTATACAAAGAGTTTCATTTGGAGACAAACCCTCGGGTACCATAGTGACCGTAGCCATGAGAAAGACAGCGGAACTATCAAAAGAGAATTATCCACAAGCCGCGAATACCGTAATATCCAACTCGTACATGGATGACATTGTAGACAGTGTACATAGCGACGCACAAGCTAAGCAACTAACTAATGAGATTGAGGCAGTCCTAGTCAAGGGCGGATTCAAGATAAAGGGTTGGTTCTATTCGAACGACAAAACAGCAAACGAAATGGCTTTAGAACCCAACCAGCAAAATTCATCAACCGAGAAAGTACTCGGCGTCATTTGGAGTACAGACAAGGATCAATTCCGGTTTAAAGTGGGAATAGACTTAACTCTGACGAAAGCCAAAGGACGCATCAAAGAAAACCCAACTACTGGCGAAATAACGAAGAGGATTATCCTCTCACAGATAAACCGCGTGTATGACCCTCTTGGTCTAGCAGCTCCCGTTACGGTCAGAGCGAAGATTTTGATGCGCCAGCTTTGGGCAACAGAAAAGAAACTCGGCTGGGACGACCCTGTCCCTGAGAAGCAAAGGATTAACTGGCTGGAATTCTTCCAAGATCTGCGCAATATGGATCAAGTTATATTTCCAAGATGCCTCAAACCATCAGGTACACTCGGTCTGCCGACTCTTATCATATTCAGTGACGGGTCAGACAACGCTTACGGAGCATGTGCTTACATCAGGTGGACATTACTGGACAACAAATTTGAAACCAGACTGATCATGTCAAAGAACCGACTCTCGCCAAACAGGAAATTATCGATCGATCGAATTGAACTTTGCGCGGCAGTCTTAAGCAAAAGGCTTAAAAACTTTCTGGACAAAGAATCCCGCTACAAGTTTGCGAAATACTACCATATAGTCGATTCTCAAATAGTGCACGGGATGATCCGAAAGGAATCTTACGGCTACAATACATTCGCCGCTACTCGCATCGGAGAGATACAGGAAGGTACCAATCCCCAAGACTGGTATTGGGTCGAGAGTAATAAAAACATCGCCGATTGGATAACACGAGGTAAGCGACCAAGCGATATCAAAAGCGAAAGCGACTGGCAAAAGGGACCTAGATTTCTACAACTCCCGGAATCAGAATGGCCAATAAGTAAAGTAGTCCATCACCCAGAGTTACCAATGAAAACGGCATTAACAACACTTGCTGCAGAACAGGACTCGCTCGCGAGAAGAATTGATATAAACAGACATTCAAGTTACAACAAACTGTTAAGAGTAACAGCACGTGTATTAGCCATGTACGCAAGAGAACCAGTTAGTCTGAAGAATGCGACAAAGACCCTGACGCCGGACGATATTTCTAAAGCAGAAAGGTTTTGGATCATTGATGCGCAAAGAAAAATGCTTACAAACGTCAAAAAATCTAAATATAAGCGTTTGTGTCCAAAGCGCAGAGAAGATGGAGTAATAGTGGTTGGTCATCGGACCGGCAAATGGGTGCACTTGAGCTACGATAAGAGAGAAGTGATCCTCATTCCTCGTGAGCATCGTTTCTCTAAACTTTATGCGGAACATATACATCGAAAAGGTCACCATGGCGTGTCGACGACCGTAAGCAAAATTCGATTACGATTCTGGATTCCTCAGATTCATAACATAGTAAAGTCCATTAGATACAACTGCGTCACTTGCAAGAAACTGGACGAAAACCTCAACAAGCAGGTCATGGGACAGCTTCCAGAAGAGAGACTTATGCCCTCACCACCCTGGCATAGTACAGCCATCGACCTTTTCGGACCGTTTAAAATAAGAGACCAGGTAAAGAAGCGAACAATCGGAAAGTGTTATGGGGTATTGTTCAACTGTATGAGCACAAGAGCAGTTCATATTGACTTGGTAGGCGATTACAGTACAGAGGCATTTCTACTTGCGCTGAGACGGTTTACATCCCTCAGAGGATATCCTGCAAAGCTATACTCTGATAACGGTCCGCAGTTGGTAGCAGCTAGTGAAGAACTCCAGAATATGACGAAGAAATGGAACTTAAAAGAACTCGAAACATTTGGAGTGAACGAAGGATTAAAGTGGGAATTCGCATCCGCGGACGCACCATGGCAGAACGGAATATCAGAAGCCCTTATAAAATCGATAAAGCGAGCTATTACTACAGCGATCGGACAGAGCGTTATGACATTTCCAGAACTTCAGACAGTCCTTTACGAAGTATCTAATTTAGTCAACGAGAGGCCGATCGGTCGTCATCCAACTTCACCTGAAGACGGAGCATATCTCTGCCCGAATGACATCTTGTTAGGACGTTCTTCAACAAAGGTTCCTAACGGGCCATTTAATGAAAGTGCAGACCCCAGAAAGCGCTTTTACTTCATACAAAACGTTGTTGACGCATTCTGGAGCAGATGGACACGAGACTATTTCCCAAGCTTGCTCGTACGCCAGAAATGGCATACTTGTAAACGTGATGTCATGGTCGGCGATATCGTGTTAATTCAAGACAGTAACCAGATAAGGGGGAAATGGAAGCTCGGACGCGTCATAGCAGCTAACCCCGGAAAAGATGGCAAGATCAGAAAAGTTACAGTTCAGTACAAGAATCCAGCGCCGAATGAAAAAGTTGGTATATACAAGGGTCGAGGATATTCAACAATCGAGCGACCTGTACAGCGTCTAATCGTGCTGGTTCCTTTCCACGATGATGAAGATTCAAAGGACATTAAATGAAACTAACTTACGAAATGTAAATTAAGAATTAGGTCAATACCTTCGGGAGGCGGGGAGTGTTTCGGCTGCGACGAAATTAGATACGTCATAGCTACTTAATTAGGTTAATCACCGTTAATAACATTAGTACGGCAAGCTTCCTCCCGAAGTCGATATCTGAGGCCATCGGGTATGTAAAATCTGTGGTTCGTTTTCTTTGAACTTTGTTCATATAACCTGATAAACTGTTTATAATCATAGGTTTCGAAAGACTCATCAATAAACAACAGAAAGTCCTTTGAAACGTGGCTATTTTATACCGTTAACGCTTCGGTCGAGGAATTGCTTAATTGTACTCCTGCGGTCTCACTCGCGAAGTGTTCTTGGAATTGCTTACAAGTCTGGAGACCGGCGAGTTTATGAAGAGCCTGAAACAATTCATTGCCAGAAGAGGTCGACCTTCGAAGGTGTATTCTGACAACGGTCAGACGTTTGTTGCGGCGGCCAAGTGGCTAAAAAAGGTACAGAAAGATGAAGAGTTTCACGCATTTCTCAGCGACCAGTCCATCGTCTGGCAGTTCAATCTAAGCCGTGCACCATGGTGGGGTGGTCAGTTTGAGCGGCTGATCGGGCTGATGAAGTCAGCGTTCTACAAGACGGTTGGCCAAGAATTACTCACCTGGGATGAGCTACGCGAAGTCATCCTCGACGTTGAAGTGAGCGTGAAGAATCGCCCACTGTGTTACCTAGAAGAAGACGTACACCTTCCGGTACTGACACCAAGAAAGATGTTATTTCTCAACTTAAATATCCTGCCTGAGTTGCAGCCGTACCAGCTTAAGGAAAGAGATTTGCGTAAGCGTGCTAAGTTCCTGCAGACAACCAAGGATGCAATGTGGAGTCGGTGGACAGCCGACTACTTGCGAGCGTTAAGTGAACGTCACCGTTTTAAACACGATGGCAAGAAGTGTTCCCCTGCAGTGGGAGATGTTGTCATCATTAAGTCCCCTGAGCGGAATAGGAACAGCTGGCCACTCGGGATCGTTGAACGCCTGATCGAAGGTAGAGATGGAGTAATTCGGGGTGCAAGATTGCGAACCAGCAGGTCCAACATCGAACTTCCTATTCAGCACTTGTATCCCCTGAAACTGTCGTGCGATAGAGAAGAAGTCAGAGGAGACGAGACAACTCTCAATCCCGGAGCACCTGCCTTTAGGCCCCGAAGGGATGCAGCAGTTGCTGTCCGGCTGCGAGTGCAAGATTTAGCACAGGAGGATAATTGAACTGAACATATTCTTTGTTTGAACTGAGAGAACAATTTCACAGTGTTTCGTTGTTTTGTTTAGTTTTCATTAGTACATTATTTCCAAGTTCCCTGTGATGCATATGTCCCGTTGAGTACGAGTCATATAGAGGAGTGTGTCGGGAACTGCACGTGGTTCTAATTATAGTTTCAATTTGAGTAGGGTGAAGTTTGCTCTGTTGGGTGTTGCCATGAAAATATCTTATTACCTTTTTGATAGCTCGATGTTTTTTTTGTATTGAGCCGCTTCTTTCTGAGAGGTTTTAGCCTGCGACGCTGTGAGATAACTGTGATACGTGTGGGAAATTAAACTGTGATTTTTAATAGGAAACGTTGTTATTTGCGTTTTCGACAGCCTTTTTAAATCAATAAAAAGAATGGCATTGGTTAAGCCATCGTCGATGTTGGTAAGGTACCATTTGCTTTTCACGTCAATAAGAGCCGGAAGAGTAGAGTGCATGGGTCTAAACCCGGACTGATATTTCAAAAGTAGCTTTAATTCTCTGACTCATATGTATATACCTGATTTAAAATGGCTTACTCAAAAAGTTTAGCTATTACAGAAAGCGCAGAGATAGGCCTGCAATTTGCTGCGTCAACCTTTGAAAACTGGAGTTACTCCAGAATTCTTCCAGGATACCAGTGAAAATAACTCAGTCGAAAATATGTGTCAGGAAAGACGCAATAAATGTAAATAATAACTTTAGGAGGCAGGTCGGAATATTGTCAAGACTATCAGCCTTGCCCACAAGGATATAGTTCATAAGTTTGCGCAGTCGTTTGAACCTGCTGTACTGTTCTCGATGTCACTTTCCTGGTTGTTATGGCAGTACAGGCTTTCCAGTCTCACCAACATTTGTCTTGAGGGCCGCTTCATTAGCTGCTCAATGTCATAACTGAGAGACACCTGGTCAAGACGTGTTTCAATGATGCGGCTTTGATACTCGTAACTCAGTACCGAAGACATTAATCCTTTTTTTTTAACTTGATTTATTTTGTATTTTGTCGTTAAAGGCTTTTTCCTAATGCTCTTTTCACGTTTTTGATTTCTATATTGGGAGGAATGGCGTTGGGATCAACAAAAAGTGCTTCTTAATAGCGGGTGTTGACTCACAATGTGCCCATTGAACACGCAGGGTCGATTCACAAAATGTTTTGGAACTTCTGAACAAACTGGTTTGCAGGTCGATTGGCGTACTTGTTGTGCAGTTGTTCACAGTGGAAAACCAAAGAAGGAAGCAAGATCTAAATCTAAATCTCGGCTGAAGACTGATATTGTAAGAGCACAACTTAGAGATCTGAGCCAGAAAAATCAAGTGACCGTCCGGCCCGTGTTTGTTAGCCACAAGATTAAACAGCATCTGAAACCGCGCGAAGTCAAGCCTCCCATTATCAACCAACAATCCCTTGTTTATCAGTTTAAATGTGACCTGTGTGATGCAGGTTATGTTGGTTACACACGGCGGCATTTGCATCAACGCGTTGACGAGCACAAGAATGCGTCTTCCACCATTGGAAAGCATTTCCGTGTAGAACATTCCTATGTGCCCAATGACCTTACGAGGAATTTTACCATCTTAAAAAAGTGAAAGAGCAAGTTTGTCTGTCTCATTTATGAAATGTTTTTAATTAATGAACTGAGACCAAGCCTGAATGTACAGTCAGACTCAATTCGTGCGAAAGTGTTTTAATCCATTTTTATTCTAGCATGTTTTTAACACCCCCTTTTGTACATTTTCATACTTTACATACTTTTACTCCTTAGTTTTATATTTATGTGTATGCAAAAATTTTATCTTCACTTTTAAGCTTGATAATGACCGAAGTTCGGTCGAAACGTCGCGCATTTTACCCGGTAATTTTTACCTCAATTTGTTTTAAAAAGCCTTTACTTATAAAACTACAAATAAAAACTAATATAAACTACTGATAAAAATAACAAAAGAGTTTACTTTTTAAAAATAGAGAGAGATTGACTGGTAACAGTTTCTTTTGCCGAGGAGTTTGTTCCATTCAGGTATTGTTCTGGGAAAGAAAGAAAACCTAGAATTATCCTTGTGTCCTTTCGGTACAATAAACGTAAAATCATGGCTTCCTCGTATTCTCTATCTGGGATGAAATAGTCCTCCCATTTCCCATCTAGGAAACCATAGCACATCTAATACATAACGGACAGCCTTGTGTGTCTTCTCATTGTTTCAAGTGTGTCCCACTAACTTGTAGCATTCCCGTCACGCTCACAGTTCGATCCTAATTTCCTGTGACAATGCGAGCTGCTTTTCGCTGTACCCTTTCCAGAACGATTTTATCTTTTTTTTTTTTTTGTATTTTATTGATTTTTTTTCTATAATAATGTAATACTTTACACACACAAAGAACAACAAAAAGAACAAAAACAACAACAACAATATAACATAAACAGGATGTTGTAAGAATTAGTAACAACAAATTATAAATTTCTTGCGCAAATCGATACCAGCACTTGAACTGTTGTTATCTCTCCATATACTTGCCCCATTTTGACGAGTGTATACTTAATTTATTATTTAAACTTGCAATTCTACTTTCAATATCATAAACTGAATCGATTTTTGATAAAAGAACGGAGAAGGACAG
>OX421447.1:55952262-55957262 GCA_949126865.1 Montipora capitata | reverse complement strand
ACAACATTAAACAAAGGACATAAAAAAGCAGCAGGATGATAAATATCCAACATGCTGCCTTGGGAATACAGGTCGCAACAATTCGTACGTAAATTTCTGCCGGCTCTCCTCACCAAAGACAACAAAACTTATATTAAGCTTAACAACAAAATGCCTGATAATCAAAAATCAAAAAACGACCAGGTCACCGTCTATATACAATTTATCTGGTTGTGCCTTACTAAACTACGCTGTTTTTCCCTCTTCTCTCGCTTTTTTCATTCTTGGCCATTGCTTCCTTCTTCGTTCACGAATCTCGTCTGGATAATCAGGATATACCTTCACGTCGGTGTCTTCACCCAACTCTCGGACACTTTTAAACACCATTTCGCGGTTTGGAAATCTTAAGAACCGAGCAATTATTGGTCTTGGTTGCCCTGGCGTTTTTCTTCCAAGTCTATGCACCCTTTAAAAATCAATGGAATCTCAGTTCTCAATGTTAAGTTCATCACTAAAAAACTTGTATACAACTCCCTTGTATTCTCATCGCCATTTTCGTCTTCAGGAATTCCAAAGAAGCGAATATTCTCCCTTCTGCTATACGCCTCTTGATATAAAATTCCATCCTTCAGCTCTTTCATTTCTGCAACAATTTCTTCTTCTTTCTTTTTCCGCTTTTCTATTTCGGCATTAGCAAACTCCATTCCTTTCTCGACTTCTCCCACCTTCTTGTCAGTCACAATAGCTTTCTCATGGAGTGAGTTCAGCTCAGTTTGGGTTTTGCTCACGGCCTTTTCCAAATTGCTTATCTTCTCGCAAAGTCCTTCTATCTTTTGCAACCTGGTTTCAACATTCATTAACCTCAAATGAAATCATGTTGTCTCGCAGCGATAAGCGCAAATTTCTATTGCGTCGAGAAGCCTGAAAAATTTTTCAGGACTTCAACGGGATTTGAACCCGCGACCTCGCGATACCGCCAACTGAGCTATGAAGCCACTGACGTTGGGAGCTGGTCACTTCTAAGTTCACAACTTCCCGTGATAAGTACGTAATTATGAGTGAAAGATATATATGAATCTTTCATCTTTCACTCATTAACCTGTTGAGTATTTCTTGTAATTGAGACGCTATCTTCTCACCCAAAACGGTTGTTTGCAACACTTGCTCGTTCGCTTCTACGAATGTATAGTTTGTGTCAGAGTCTGAAAATGAAGTGTCACAAATCCTTTTTCCTTCTGGAGAGCAAATATCGCTTGCCGATATTGTATATTGTAATTGAGACGCTATCTTCTCACCCAAAACGGTTGTTTGCAACACTTGCTCGTTCGCTTCTACGAATGTATAGTTTGTGTCAGAGTCTGAAAATGAAGTGTCACAAATCCTTTTTCCTTCTGGAGAGCAAATATCGCTTGCCGAACTTGTGCTGCCACTTACTCTGGTCTTACGTTTGGTAATTGTACCGCTCTTGGCCATAAAATATGTTGTTGAACTTTGGTTTTACAGGAGACCCGAAAAACACGTCCTCAACCAAGCATGGTAGACGCAGACCCCCCGATTTTATCTTTCTGCTTTTGCGCGTCCCATGCTCTACAAGAATACTGGAGCTTTGGTCTCGCAAGTGTCGTGTACGCGGTTTCTTTCACTGACTTTGGACAGTTCCACAGATTGCTTTTAATAAGTCCTGAGACATAATTTGCTCTAGATGAGAAAAAATTCGATGTGTGGGCACCACCTCATTTTGTTATCAAACACTACTCCCAGAATCGGAAACAACGTCTTGAAAAAAACAACGTGAACGATCCCGCAAAACGACGAAAATAGGATGCATTCTCCTTTGTCGAACGCAATCACGGCCCCCTTAAATTCTTTTGGAATTAATCGCTTCCATTAAATTTACTCAAGAAATTCTTCTGAGTTTTGCCCATTTGTATAACGATTGTAAGGCGTTTACAACTGAAAACGGTTACTGTTTCAGGCCCGGTTCAAACGTCGCATTTCACTCCTATTTTAGTCGGCTAAAACAATTAAATGCGGCATTTGATTCAACGTCGAATTTAACTCCGTTCGCCTTCAATAATTCGCCTTCAAACATTAATAACATTAATAACAATAGAAAAATGTAGCTCAAGTTTTGCATAATAATAGAGTCAAATTCCCAAAAGACTTTTCTGCTATTGTTCTTTCCACCAACATGGCCACCGTGACGTGAGGTGCAATCAAAGAATTGCGTGACATAGCCCCTTTCAGCGAAGGTTACATTGGTTGCGGTCACACTTGAGAGAAACACAGCGTATCACTAGTGTTGACACTACTCAAGTGTTCAGTCACTGTTCTTTTGAATCCCTAGGGGAACACCGAACAATAGAACCTTGAATTAACACCAGTGTTCACTCCCTAATGCGACCGCAACCAGAGATGAACTGATTTCTTTTCAGATTGACGTGTACAGCTTTGGCCTTTTGTTGTGTGAAATGTGCATTCGTGAGCTTCCAGTGCCTCAAAAGACAGATACCCAGGTATTCCTTATGACGGATCAAGACCTCAGGGATCTGGTAATGAGTTGTGTTAGAGATAAGCCAAAGGAGAGGCCGAATATGGCTGAAGTACTCCGTGAGCTTGAACAAATTGCACCGGCATGGCGAATATTAAGAACGCAGGGGAGAGGGGGAGGGCAGCTCGCATATGAAAGGGGAGGGGACGCTTATCATCTCGCTTAGGGGTGTAAATCATCTCGAATTTTGGTCTCACTTAGGGTTGCACGCAAGGAAATATATAAACTTAAAAATACCGTAGTTGTAGTCAGGCATGATAATGTAAAAATTAAAAAGACGTTTCGGTCAAAATACTATGACCTTCTTCAGCATAAAATGGCTTACGAATACAAAATGCACTTTCTACAAATAAATTTTCGGCTGCACAATGGGTTCACCTGTGAGCGTAATTTTGGCAAATTTAGTCATGGAACACGTTGAAGAGAGAGCTTTAATTACCGCACCCCACCCTCCTAAAAGGTGGTATAGATACGTTGACGATAGCGATGTCTGCATCGCTCGGGAACATCTTACAGAGTTCCACTCCCACCTTAACTCAATTAATCAACACATCAAATTTAAAGTGGAAGAAGAGAAAGACGGATCCATCGCATTTCTGGACACCATGACAACCAGGAATCCCAATGGCACTATAAAAACCAGCGTCTACGGGAAAGCCACACACACTGACAAATACCTTCAATTCAACTCTCACCACCCTTCTCAACACAAACGCTCAGTAGCTAGAACGCTCCTCGACAGATTAATTCTAAATATATAAATATATATTTAATATATTTTAAATATGTTTTCATTTTGTGGTCAGAAAAAGCCTGGCTCACGCCCAGATTGGTCTCCTTCCGGGGTGTAATTCAAAATTTCCCGACGAGCATCCCCGCCTCGCTATATGCAAAGCCCTCTCCCCACCCCTTCCCAGGATTAAAATGCTCCGAGAATTTCAGTGACGGGGTTTTTTAAATACACAATTAAGAATGAAAGTCAGTGATGTTAGGTTCGAATAACAGTGATGACTCACTCATCATTTTCAATTTCGTGAAGCTAGAGTAGGATCCTCATTATAAAATGACTCTAGATTCTGAGGTTTTTCATGTTGACTACTATGGGGCGCCGTTTGTAAAAAAAATTATTTAGAACAAATTTGTGACATTTTTTCTTATTTAGAAATAATTAAACTGCCAGAAAATTTATTTATAAATAAGACGCAAACTTGTCGCATGATATGTAAATAATTGTTTTAGGCGCATCCTGATTTATAAATAACTTTGATCGCGAAGTGAATTATATATAAATAATGAACTGCACAACTTCAATTATTTATAAATCAGTCTGTCTCTAAAATATTTATTTACATATCATAAAGTTAGACAAACCAGTTGTAAATTTATTATTTATAAACAATGAACTCCACCTCGCGTGTAAATCCAATAAATAATGACTTTCACCTCTGGAAGCAAAGTCATTATTTATAAATAATGCCTTTCAACCCTGGGAACAAAGTCATTATTTATAAATAATGAATTTCAACCATTATTTGTAAATGATAAAATTGACTCTTGCCGAATGTAAAATCATTGTTTATAAATAAATAATGCGCTTCACTTCTTCAGAGATTGACATTATGGCGGACCAAGATAGATTGTCTCGTGCTGTATCAGAAGCCGTCTCTCGCGCCGTCAGTGATGCCTTGGAAAGCGCCTTGCCTCAGACAAGTAATCGGGTAAGTTACAACGTGGCTATAGTAGGTTTCACCGAATGAAAATAGGTCTCGCTCTCAAGGAAACACCGTAGTTCCTGCGGTGGCTAATGCTTCCAGCACAAATCAGCAGGTGGGAGTTAATCACTTCAAGTACCTTTAGAACAAAAGCATTGCCACACTTTCATTGTTTGCTTTATCTAGTGGCCTCACTTGAAGCGTTGAATGTTTGGTATAAGTTTGTCACGTCATTGCGTGACAGACTCTAAGGCGGTTATTTTGTGTGAGTAATCGTAAAATACCGTTCGGTGAAATCGCACAAAACCGGAATTCCTGAGAAGCCTGCATTAATAGATAAATAAATAATATAAATGAACCTTAGATCGCTGGACACATTTTTCTCATACCAGGTAAGAACGCACCAGAAGAATTGGCCTTGATAGTTGGCAACACTGATGAAGAAGTACCGATGAGGTAGACGCGGTAGATTTCCTTTCTAGTTTAGTGCTAGTGGGTGGGGTAGTGGATGAAAACCCGGACCTCGGGTGTTATTATTAAATAGGGAGCTTAAGATCTACAACGAGGACGTCGACGAAAACGCTAGAAAACAATGATATCATTGGTTAAAAGAGCATAAATAATCGTGCTGCACGTGCGGCACAGATTTTAGCTCACATTTCTGCGGTTCTCTGCGTGACGACGACGTGAAATCACTAAATTTTAGAATTTGACGACAACGTGAGCATGCAACGGAAAATCTTTCATTCTCTCGTACC
>OX421447.1:55937262-55942262 GCA_949126865.1 Montipora capitata | reverse complement strand
ACTGCTCTTCCGTTGCCCCTCCAACGGCTACTGAAAGTAGCAACTCTACTTTGACTGCATCAAGTGGTGTTGTAAGTGCAAATAAAACAGTTTGCGAAGATCTGCAAAGGAAAAAAGGGCAGCCTTGAAAGACATCGAAGAGCAGTCGGATGGGAAGCTCCAACAGCTGAAAAATAATCAAGTTAAACCCTTTCAATCCCAACATGTGAATATTAATTCTTCTCACAATCGGCACTGAATAGGTTTCTCATGTTACTTTTGAAAATTTAGTGTTCAATCAAAGTATTTGGTATTTTACATTTTTCTTCATTGTTCTCATTTATATGTCTTACCATGTGTTGAAATTCTAAGTAGAAATGAATTATTTGTCACTTCTGAGCGTGAAAGGGTTAATGTGAATTCTGGAGTCCTGGAAAAATCAATCTGAAGCCTGGAAAAGTCCTGAAAAATGTTTCTGAAAAAAGAGTACGAACTGTATAATCTGCATAAACAAGTATTTACTTGAGCCAATCGGAATGGGAGCAGACAATAAATGAGCCGATGAAAACGAAACACGAATGCCTGTTGCCTGTGCTAAGCGCGAGCAAATCAAAGGGAAGAATCGGACGGATGATAAAAAAAAAGAACGTGTGTAAGCAATACAAAAATTTCCTTTCAGGTTAAATGCCATCGAAAGTTGCAACTAAATGCGAGTTGGATTCAGTACCAGATAGAATAAGTTTATCTCAAGTTAAAGCGATACAGAAATTAATTCAAACTGGTTTGTAAGGTGGAAAACGGAAATTTGCACTAATTTTCATAATGCCAACAATTGCTAGGAAGTCAAGAGATGTCAGTTCAAGACTTAATTAAGCTGTTGAAAATTGCGCGCGGTCGAAATATAGGAACTTGGTTACTAGTTTCGAAACTAGTAACCAAGCCCCTATATTTCTACCGCGCGCCATTTCAACGGAAGCCTTTAGTTACATGTGGCATTTTCTTCTGATCAAAGGTAGTATAACTGGAATTGACTTACGCTGCAGCCAACAGTTGTACTAAAATGGGCGATTACGGACGCGTATACTGTTCTTAAAATGTATCATAAATTTAATAAAAAGACTTACGATGAATGCTATATTGTCTCAGCTCCTGCTTTACTCCTTTCAAGTAGCCGCACAATACAAAAGAGGCCGCAAAACTAAAATAATTAATTCATAAGGGAAATACACAATGCTCCAATTAGTCTTTAATGCCCGGAACAATTCTTGGGAATATAATTTTTCTTACGAGGTAAAGACCTAAAGCTCTTTAATTGACTACGAGACTATTTCCAAATTCATTTTTTGGGTATGAAGGGAACAGCATTCTGTTTTCTTCTCCCCACCATCTGCGCGAAAGCTATTCTGTTTCTAAAAGAACCGTTCCTTTCAAAAACTTCGTCAAACTCATAACATTCTACGAAAGAGAAAAATGATCCTCGTCGACGACCTTATCTGGGCAATTTAAGCAATTGTCTCTTACAGACAATTCAGGTGATATTTATTTTGCAACTTTTTGTCTTTGTTTCCTTCATGTGGTAACCCATTCTTGTCCCCAGAGTCCGCTTTTCTTTTGATCAGCGTCAAGAACAAGGGCTCTGGTAAGGACTCTGGCCACAGCTAAAGCAGGAAGGCCGCTAATCATGGACTCCCAGCTCTTCTGCGCACTCTCAGAATTTGAAACAACGGTCGTCAACGCTTACAACATTACCGCAAACACATTATTTTTTTTCTTTAGATAAGAGTTTATTTACAAGGGCCCAAGGGCCCAGGTAAAAAGACCGGTTGCCCAAAATTACAAGATCAAAAAAACGACAAATCACCAAAATTACAAGATCAAAAAAGCACAGATCAAAAGAATTACATTATTCCAATGTCTAAAATGGTTCAAGTTCGCTTCTTAGAGTTCTTTTTAGCCTTTTTCTTGAGTTTCCTCCAAGAGTACTGCAAAACAGACACAATACAAGCAAGAGCCGCTCGGTCCCCAATGTTATACTCCTCAATAATGTTACGAGCTAACTTTTCAATATCAGAATCCGACATGCTTATGACTTGATCACTAGGCAAGGAAGACACAACAGCTCCAACACGAGACTCGACAAACTTGCAAAGCTTTTCCGGAAAACGATCGCCCGAAGAAACGGCTTCGGCAAAGGGAACACAAGATACGGACGCGGATGACTCGGAGGCAGCGGACACAGGAGCTGGAGACACTGAAACCGTCGAACGAGGGGGAGGAGGGGCAGCCGCCTGAGCGGCAACCTCTTCATCCCCCTAAGCCATATCCACCTCTCTGTCAGAAGGCACCGAAGCGACCTCAACAGGAGGAGGGAGGTAGTAGGCATCATCATCATCATCCTGAGCAGCAGGCACGGCCGGGGACAGAAACTCAGTACCGGGACGGAGGTCGCCCCAAGCCCTTCGACACTCCATAGCCATGTGACCGGGCTGACGACAGCGCCGGCACAAGCCAGAGAGCGGGCAGGAAGGGGCACGGTGACCAAACTCGCGACACACAGCACATTGAGCAAGTTGACGAGAATACCACGCACGACAATTAAAACCAGAAATGGACACGAAATACGGAACATCTTTAACGAGGGCCACTTCGACAGCACGATTTCCATTATAGACGGACGGAAAGTTAGAAAAGGTACTACGACGAACAGACAGCACATCACCAAACGAACTGAAGAAGGAAAAGACATCATCATCCGGAACCTCAGAGGGCAGATCACGTACAAAAACAGAGCATACACGACTATCAGCACGAAAAACACGTAATTGGACATCGCCATACGACAAGCCTTGAGCTACAAGATTATCACAGGAGGCTGAGTCCCTGAAGGTCAAACGAACACGACCACGCTGCAAGAACTGAACTGTAGTGAGCTTTTCTACATCAACAGCATTCAACAACTGTGGTAGTACAACAGAGGAACCAACATTCTTGTACACCTCCTCAGGAAACTGCAGAACGACACTGTTCAGACACTCCAGAGACAGCATCTCGAAAACAATTTAGGGTAGGGCCTACGCCGTTCCCTCCCGGCAGGTACTTAGGACAAGGCCCAAAAAATAAATCAAAAATCCAATTAGCCTACCGCAAGTCTAAGAGCCAAAGACGTCGGCCAAACGGATCTTAGCCAAAAGGCCGAGAAGCGATGCCATAACAGTCTCCTGGTGGCGAGATATGGTGGTCCGATTATAATCCGTCCCAAGTAGGGAATCTGCAAAACCAACCTGAAAGCAAGGCAGGCGCACACAACGATTGCCTACTTGTACAGTGGACGGAAAATCAGAGATGTGCCAGTTCTTCAAAAAACGTGGTTATCCTGTCTCTGTGGTCAGAGCAGGCCATCATCGCGCCCAACAATTTGATCGACAGTCAGCACTACGAACGTCACAAAAAGATAAGAATGACAGAATTCCATTCACCCTCACTTTTCATCCTCATAATCACGCAGTCAAAAGTATCATTCTTAATAATTTTAAATTACTCCAAAATGATCCTGAGACGGTAGAATCTTTCCGCAACCTCCACTTATTTTCATTCAAACGCGACAAAAACGAAGGCAACGTTTTAGTTAGATGCGCGCTCAAAACTAACGAGCAACCCGGCACTTTCAAATGTGCGCAATCACGATGCAAAACTAGTCTTTTCATTCTTAACAATGGCAAGATATCGGGACCTAAGCGATCTGTTAAGATCACCGGTCGTTTCACATGTACCTCCGCAAATGTCATTTATTGCATAACCTGTACGTTATGCAATAAATTATACATTGGCGAGACAGGTAGACGACCAGGCGACCGTTTCCGCGAACACCTTCGCGATGTTGGTAAGAATGACAAGGATGTATCTAAGCCAGACGCTCGTCATTTTAATCTTCCTAACCACTCCAAAAATCACATGGCTATCTGCAGCCTTTCCCTACATCTAGGTACGTATACGACGAAAAGCTGCAAGAATCTGGAGCAAAAATTCATCTTCCAAATCTGCACCCTTAATCCTCACGGCATTAACGAACGCTTTTCATTTAACTAATGTATTCCTATTTTTCACGTTGCCATTTTACCACCAATATCGTAGCTCATACTCTACGTAACTATAAAAACTACACATAACCCACAATTTCTCGATTCGCTCTGACGAAGGGCTAAAGCTTGAAATGTCAGCTTTTAGAATCTCTTTTTGGTGGCCAATTTACATTATCAACTCCGTTGATAAAACCAAATTTTTGTATAAAGGGATACATTGTCACGCAAATGAAATAAAGATTTTTTTAACGATCTATCCGTAGATAATTTTTCCTAATTTAATATTCTCTGTCAAAATTTGCACAACAATCAAAACAAAAATAGCAAAGCACACAACAAATTTAATCGCATTTACCTCTTCGTCGAATTCTCATGCTTAACACAGGAATTTTTAGTTATTGTGAAAAATCTTTCTCAATTCGTTAACAATCATCATTCTGACGCAAAAAGTAGGTTCTGGAGGTAATTTTGAGAGTGGAAATCAAGGTTACGGCAGACGGCAAATACAAGCTCACGAGGCGCACATGGTATATTTAATTAAGTTAACACACCAGAAAGACGCTAACCTCATTTTTACACGAAAATGCTTTACTACTGCCATAAAAACTATCCAGTTAAGCTCGCATATTATAAAACATGATGAATTCATAACGGGCACCTTTTCCTCCGAAATTTTTTTTTTAACAAACAACATATTTGCTATTAGAGGCAAAAACCCCTTTCTATTTCATTACGTGCGTGAAGAGAGGAAACTCAATGGTGTCAAAATAAATTTTAGGATCAAACCGTTTCCATGAAGAACCTTTTCCTTGAATAATGAAGCACAAAATAGACGACAAGCTTTCTTTCAAATAATTCTTGGCTGTCACATTTCCAATTATTTTTTTACCTGAAGACTGTGAAGAGTTGAGTACAAATAAAATTATACAAAAGCCAGGCAAC
>OX421447.1:55924762-55932262 GCA_949126865.1 Montipora capitata | reverse complement strand
CAACAAAATGTCCACAATAGCGATGTTTATCGTAACGTCATCTGTTGTCATTCGTGAACAATTTCTCTGGGAGGTTACGGCTCGCAGAAAGGAATTAGCCACTATCAAAAATACCATAATACTCTTTGTTTGTTCCTCCAAAATTTGCATAAGCATTGTTTTTATCTTGTCTTGGGGCCATTGTAAAGACACAGTAATACGGGCAACATTTTTCGTGCAACTTGTCGCGCAACAATGTTGCGTTGAAATTTGAGATGGTTTGTTGCGCGTATTATCACCTTCTTGCGCAACCAAATTTCCATGTTGCAAAAAGTAAAAGCGACGTCTACTTTTTGCAACATAAAAATTTGTTGTGCAAGAAGGTGGTAAAACGCGCAACAAACCATCTCAAACTAGCAAAGCAACATCGTTGCGCGACAAGTTGCACGAAAAATGTTGCCCGTATTACTACTGGGCCTGAAGTCCCAAAAGAAACTGGAAACAATGCTTATGCAAACTTTTGCAGGGAAAAACAAAGTGTGTTATGGTATTTTTGATAGTGTCTAATTTGGTGGCTCCTTCCCCTTTTTCTGTCAATTCTGAAATGAGAACTATAATAATCCCACTTAACTGGTGAAAGTGCTAGGAAAAACACGATATCAACATTTCCATGCGAAATTCCTCAATTACCACACCGCACAAAACCAGGGTTTTCAGTGTGATTTTTTCCAAAGGATAAAGTCGAATTAATTTTATGAAACTGAGTCCGGGTTCGGTTTCAAATTTTAAAAACATCCTATTCTATAACGCTTAGCAAAACTATAACAACACTCAGTCTTAGCCTGATAATGATATAAAAAACGGAAGTTTTATTACTTAAAAAACATTGTTACCAATTACTATTAGTAAATTTTCTAACATCTAAATACTAATTGAAATGTTGAAAATTCTGACAGTACGTACTCTTACAGGTTCTCCGACACTTGCAATCAATGATGTTCAAGTTAGTCAAGTCACTCTCACAAAATCATTCGGGGTGATTATTGATGACAAACTTGATTGGAGCAGCCATATCGAGAAACTACAATTGTAGCTACTGAACAAAATGATGCGGGTATTTATTCGAACGTCGGCTCACCAGCAGCAAATTCAAAGAGCTACGATGGTTTACAAATCTCTACCAGAGTTGTCCACAGATTATTTATGTTCTAGAATTTAAAAAAGGAGAAACTGCCTACAGCCTAAAGGACTCTAGGAATAAACTAAATGTTCGATTACTGCGTACTAACTATTACAAATAGCTTTACCTTCAATGGCGCCATTCTATGGAACAACCCTTCTTGCAACTTAAGACAAGCAGAGTCCCTTGGGCAATTTAAAGACTTAATAAAGCAAATACTTTGAGGAACAGCATTCGTGGAAAGCAGCGTTTTTTAACAACACTTTACTCTGTACAGTAATTCTGTATTTTTGTAAGTTTGTATCCCATAGCTGACGATTTAACCGTGTGAAAAGATTACCTAATTTATTTCTACAGCCATTAGAAATCACGACCAATTTAATTTTTTTTGGAAAATTGCTCCCATTAAATTTACACAAGAAATTCTTCTGAATTTTGGACATTTGTGCAACGCTTGTAAGGCGCGTACAAAAACGATTATTGTTTCAGTGGTCAAAAGTGAAATAGGTCGCACCCGCATTTCACCTTCGTTCCATTCTTTTCTACCCCACTCTAATTCTAGGTCTATCCTAGTTCTAAATCTCAGTGCAGCGCGCAGTTTAGCACGTTAAACACAGATTTTTATTTATGATTTAAAATGTTGCGCATGTTTGAACGTTTACTCAATGATTTAATATTATTCTTAAAACTGGGGTACGAAAATTTCAACTTTGTGAGATTTCCATTCCAAATCCCTTAGCTCATTTCCTTACTCTAGGATTTTCCCTCTCTGTTCCCTTTCTTGTCCAATTATTTGTACCAACTTCATTACCACAACATTATCTAATATAAAAATTACTTGTTCATTAGTCGTATTTTATCACTTTTCCTATGACTTTCGTTTCCCTTGTGAAAACTGTACTTCTAATAAAATCAATTCTATTGCATTCTAATTTTATTATATTCCATATTAACTTAACGTTTCGACCTCGGATAGTGCGATATTGATTATAGCTCTCTTACTGGTTCACTCTAATCTTGTTATGACTCCGTATCACCTAATATGGAAACTTATTGCGTCAAGTGTTGCCAAGCTGTGAAATGTGTGCGGGAAGCAAAATTTCCCGGGACACAAGGGAATAATAGTTAAACATATTGTACTTCTAATCTTTTCCAATATCCTCTATTCGTTGTTGCTATACTTCTCTTCAAGTTAGGGAATATCTAGGCAAATTGACATCTTATAAGATTTCAGGTGTTAGTTCAGTCGATCAGTTACATCAAACTGTTCCAATTCCTGGATAATCTGTGCCATGTCTGGTCTCATAGCAGGATCAGCCTGAAGGCATTGCCGCACCAGATTCCGAAAGAAACCGTTTCTTACAAGAATAACTTGTTCTTTACGTCTCGTGGGATCTGGCATGTCCCGAATGCAAAAATATCTGCGGTACGCAGTTTAGCAGATATTTGTTTTCTGCACGATCTTATATGGTTAATTAGGTGCATTATGGTGTCTGTTTGTGTCCTGGTATTTAAGCGGTGTTAAGTATTTTGCATATGGTTATATAAGTGTCTTTTTCATTCGTATTCATCCTTCGGGTCTGTGTACGCCTACTACCCACAGTTTCGTTTTTGCTTTCGCTATGCCGAAGGAGCAGCAGCAAAGGTCTTCGGTTTCGACCGTTGCTGTTAACGACGATTCAGGCGCTGCTATCAGCCCTTCTATTAACGAGTTAATCCAGTCTTTCGTTGCCGAGTCTATCGATGCTTTGGCTGATAACCTTTCGCAGATTATCGACGATCGTCTGTTCGGTTTCGCCAGGCGGTTTTTGGAGGAAAATGGTTCCACTGTCGAGCAAGCCATTAAAAGGGCGCGTCGAGAAAGTTACACCTGTAAGAGAAAGGGAAACCAACGGTAGCTGGACCATGCCGTTCAAGTGCTGGACAGGTTTGACGAAGCATCCGTCGCTTTGAAAGGAAAATCCTAAGACAAGGTCAAGGACGCTTTGGACGCAGGATCCTTGTCTTCAGCAAGCGGTCAGCCTAATCGAAGGGCTTTTAGCTCTTCGCAGCGCTTGGGGCCTTGTTTTAAGATAAGTAGTTTTCTTTACTCTTTACGTTAGACTTGCTTTGTTTTTACCTTCGGATTTATGGCGTTACTCACAGGCCATATCCAATATTCTCCAGGATTTGTTGTCTATTTCGTTTCTTGTTTTTCTATTAACTTCTGGTAAGTGCAGAATGCAAAAATATCTGCGGTACGCAGTTTAGCAGATATTTGTTTTCTGCACGATCTTATATGGTTAATTAGGTGCATTATGGTGTCTGTTTGTGTCCTGGTATTTAAGCGGTGTTAAGTATTTTGCATATGGTTATATAAGTGTCTTTTTCATTCGTATTCATCCTTCGGGTCTGTGTACGCCTACTACCCACAGTTTCGTTTTTGCTTAATTTATTGTTTGGCCCTTGCCAGCTATCAGTTTGATTATAATATTTTTTGTTTTGATTTCCTATAGTGCAGGGAGTTCGGCCCCTTTAGTGTTTTCTGTTTAAAGTCGTCCGATTCTTCAGAGACGTGCCCGACTAGATGCAGGAGAGGACTCTCACTCTTCACTGAGTGTGATTTTGCTGTCCATCGGTTTTTCGGATGATTTTTGTTTCGGCAATGTTTGTTTAGGAGTTAAAGGCCGTTTAAATTCCTCCGTTAGTTTTTGGGCATCCACCTTAGACGCTCCTCAGTTTACTCTCGTTACCTTTTCCTATGGCTATCGACTTCCTTTTATCAGTTATCCAGCCCTGTGTTTTTTAAGCAATATTCGTCGGCTCTTAGGCATCCCGACTTTGTTCTTCGTGCTATTTCTGAGTTTTTGGACAATGGCTGTATCGTGGAGCATAGTAGTCTCCTTTTTGAGTTAGCCCTTTGACGGTTGCGGAGGACAAGAAACTTCGTTAGGTGATCGATCTTAGGTACGTTTATTGCCGTCTCGTTCGTTTTAGTTTGAGTACGAGGACCTTCGCTCGCTCTCGCAGATTCGTCAGGAAGAGCATTGGTTCTTTACCTGGGACCTCAAATCTGGATACCACCATGTTGATATTTTTCCGAAACACCAGAAGTATTTAGGTTTTGCTTGGCCCTTAAGCGGCGGACTTAAGTATTCCACTTTCACGGTTTTACCCTTCGGTCGGTTTTACTGCTTCGGTCTCAGCAGTGCGTGTTTTAGTTTCGCTAATTGTTGCGTCCATTAGTTAATCGCTGGCGATCTATGGGGCATAAATCTTTTGTTTATCTCGACGACGGCAGTCAGCCCGATAGGACATCAGACGTCGCAGCAGCTTTTGCTCAGCGAAAGGATCTTGACTCTTCCGATCTCCTTGTTAATGAGGGGAAGTCGTGCTGGGTTCCGATGCAAGTGGGCGAGTGGCTAGGTTTTGTGATCGACGCCTTTTCTATGACGTTTCGGATTCCTAAGAAGAAAGTTTGCAAGCTTTAGCTTTCGCCATTCAAATCAATTCATCGTCCTACCGTGAATTAGCCAGGATCGCCGGTTCCATTATTTCGGTTTCCTTGGCGGTTGGGCCTATTTCCCGTCTTCTGACTAAGCAGATGTACTTAGCTATAGAGTCTAGGTCGGCTTGGGATCCCACTTTTCGCTTCCCTCCAGCTCTGCTAGAGGAATTGAAGTTTTGGTTTAACTACATTGAATCGTTTAGTGTTTACTCCATTCGGCCTCCCCGTGATTCGTCCACTGTTGTTTTTTCCGACGCGAGCGACGTAGCCTTCGGAGGGACTTTGGAGGGTTATCCGCCTTCCTCGACGGCTCTGTGGCCAGCGGTCGACGATCGACGATTTGGGTCAAAGTTTTTCGCGAAGTGAAGCCATTTATTATGTTTTGCTTTGTTTTGTTGAGCACCTATAGCCCAAGAAGGTAAAATTTTTTAATCACAGTCTTAGTGCCGCCAGATAGTTTCTGTTGGTAGCTCTAAGGTCCATCTTCTCTGGCTCTGAGCATCTTTTGTTTTGTTTTTCGCATGGTATTGCCTTGGTAGAGCAGTGGATTCCCAGGTCGCTCAACGGGAGGGCCGATCATTTAAGCCAGTTCGTTGACAAGGATGATCGACGGGTTAATCAACCGTGTTTCGACTGGTTGATGCCAAATGGGGTCCCCAAGCGATCGACCGTTTTGCCTCCTATTATAACTCTCTGCTTCCGCGTTTCAACTCCAAGTTTGCTTCTCCCGGTTGCACCGGTGTTGATGCCTTGGTCCAGGATTGGAGTGGAGAGGGTAACAGGGTTTGCCATCCGGTGGGTCTCGTCGTGAACGCCGTTCAGAGTTCTTATGGCTTGTCCTGGTCTTGGGACTTTGATTATTCCTGAATGGCCATGGGCCTTCTTTTGGCCTCTTTTATTGTGATGGACCTTCACGGTTTGAGTCGTTCGTCAGGGAGGTTTTTGTGCTTCCCGCCAAACACGATCTCATTTTGGAAGGCCGAGACCAGATGCAGATCTATAAGTCTCACCCTTCCGTTTTTCGCAGTTGCTCAAAATTCAGAATGTTAGCTTTGCGTGTGGATTTTGGGTAAGTTTTTGGTCGTGTTACGGATAGTGTTTCGAGCCTGAATTGGCATATTTTGAGCCTGATTTGGCACATTTTGAGCCTGTTTTGTCGTGCTTCGAGTTTATTTGGTCTCGTCGTGGTTTGTGCCTGTATCGGTATTTTTGGTCACTGGCGCAGTAGTTGTTTGATTTTCGCAATATATTTTTTATTTTCTTTCAGATGTCCTGAGTTCCAGGATTTGGCTTGAAGCGGCCTCATTGACCAATTCTTCGTTGAGTGACATGATTCCAGGCCTCATTGATCTGCAATTGGGTGCTAAGGCTCCGTCCACGGTGCTGAAGTACAAATCTGACTGGCTGCGGTAGCGCAAGTGGGCTTTGTCGAAGATTGGTGTCTTCGTTAATCCAGGAAAACCTTTGCATATTGCATTATTTATTTGTGAATTAGCTGAACGTTCGTCTGAGAATAACATTGGTGTATCTTCTATAGAATCTGCCGTTTATGCTATTAGGTGGGGCCACACAATCGAGGCTTGTCCTGTTAGCCATCCCTCTGAGTAAGGTTTACTTTAGAAGGATCCAAAAGAATGCTTGCGCGCCCATTTCAGCCTAAAGAGCCGCTGTCGGTAACGCTGTACAGGCGATTGCTGCGCATTTTCCCGCTAGCTCTTCGCTTTCCGATCTTCGTTTTTAGTTTACCCTTTTTAGTTGGTTTTGCTGGCTTTTTTCGCGTTGACGAAATTAAGAATATAGCACTTTCGTGATGTCTCTATATTTTGTGTTCGTAAGTCAGTTTACGTGCCTTAGCGCGAAAACCACCGGCATAGATCGGGCTTGTAGGAAACTATCTGGTGATTTGTTAGATGTCCATGCTGTTTGGAGGTGCAAATCCGCTGATTTGGCGTATTTTGGGCTTGAATTGGGATGTTTTGAGCCTGACTTGGCATATTTTGAGCCTGATTTGGCACATTTTTGAGTCTGATTTGGCATATTTTGGGCCTGAATTGGCATATTTTGAGCCTGAGTTAGCAAAGTTAGAGCCTTATTTGGCGTGCTTCGAGTTTATTTGGTCTTTGGCGCAGTAGTTGTTTGATTTTCACGATATTTTTTCTTTTCTTTCAGATATCCTAAGTTCCCGGATTTGGCTTGAAGCGGCCTTATTGACCAATTCTTTGTTGAGTGTCATGAAAAACGATCAGCACAGGGAAGGCCACTCTGCTGTTCTCGCTAGATCTGGCAAGGTTACTTGTCCTGTGGCTGTGACCGAGCGGTTGGTTAAGATTTTGCCGCAGTCTTCCTCTGCGTTCCCATTAGTTCGTAAAATTATGAAAGCCAAGTCTAAGGAGCATTTTCATTCTAGTTTGGGCGTTTGTATGACCACTTTAAGGGTGGAATTTAAGTAGCATATTAAGCCACTTGTTAGGGAAGTTTCTAAGTACGGTACGCACAGTATGAAGTCTGGTGCAGCGTCCAATCCGGCTTGTAGGAAAATAGCTGATGTTTTGTTAGATATCCATGCTGGTTGGAGGTGCGAATCCGCTAATCAATTTAGTTGTTTCTGTTGTTCGTTTTCCATTGTCTTATTTTATATTTGCTAGTATTCACTGGCGATTGTTTATTCACAATTAGATTTTCGCTTTTGCTGGCTTTGTAATTTTTGAGTAATTAATTTACAGTCCTGGCGGGGGACGTGAGTTGTGCCTGGCCCGTCCCAGATTTCCTGTACCCTTTTTTCCTAAAGGGGTTTTTTGGGGCAGGTTTTTTCTGGCCACCCTGGTACGCTTACACGTAGCTTTAGTTTATTTAA
>OX421447.1:55904762-55917262 GCA_949126865.1 Montipora capitata | reverse complement strand
GCCTCTCCAGGGTCATTTTCAAAATCTCTCTCAGTTATGACAGTTTCTATATCGACAAATGCAGCATGATCCCTCTTACAGACAAAGAGCTGTCTTCCTTTCCATCTACCAGTTCCACTTCCAATCTCTTCATCCTAAACAAAGAAAATGCAACTGTTAAACAAAATAAAACACTTCCAAGTTATCAAAACAATAATTAAAATAATTACAATCAACATACATGAACAACAGTAAGAAGGTGGCATTCAGGTAACCCATACATTGGTCTTTACTTTGCCTGATTTTCTGTTTAAAGGTCACTGACTGATGGTATTTGTCAAAGGTCTTTCAATAAGAAGGAAGTACATTAGAAAATAGACAACAATAATCAGTAAAAAGCGCTAGAACAAATAAACAATTAAAAGGTTGAATGTTCATGCTTAATCAAGCTCGTTCCCAGGGTTTCTCTTTACTGCCTCCTTTGTCGTTGAGGAGAAAGACCCTGGCTCAGGCTGGTCACGTGTCTCCCAAAACCTGGGAGGTTTACCAACTGTGTGTTAGGGGAGGGGTGGCAATGTAGGCTTTGTCATCTTTGCGAGGAAAGGAATCAGCACGCATTTGATTTTGTGGCCAGACGACCATCGTGGAAATGTTACACGGCAACGTATTTTATGGACTACACATAGGGAATTCGACGTGAAAGGCAAAAAGTTGTCGTCTAATCGATCAGATGCAACAGAAAATATACTCGCGTCGTTCGATTTTTTACCCGTGTGAAGGTCCGGATTCAAGCTCAAGTGAGCAGTCGAATCCTGGATCGAACTGAGTGATAACGAAGAATGACCTAAATTGATCTAAAATGATCTAAAACGACCTAAAATGAGCTAACCCTAAAATAAATCAACAAAAACAGCGTTGCATTGCTGGGTAAATTCAGAATCTTTACGCTGTCAACTCTGCACGAATTGAACCTAAGTTGCCTGGAAAACTCATGATTTTTGCGCTATCAGCTCGCCACCAATCACAACTGCGTTGTCGGGCACACTAAATTTTTTGCGTCATCAGCACTACCGTCAAATCAAAACTGCGTCGCTTGGCGAACTCAAAATTTTTGCGTTGTCAGGTCTATGCAAATGACAACTGCGTTGCCAGGCGAACAGCTTTCTTTCGCACCGTCATCTCCACGACGGGTGATAAGAAGGCTTGCGTGACATGCTAGTCCCGCTGTTTGTCAACGTTTGCGAGAGTGATTGTTACAAATACCTTTTAACAGTAAAATCAGGCCCTCTCTCAATAAAATAAATTGTCTCTGTATGTCTCTCATGGGACGAAGGCATTTTTTCCTCTCTTCCCCCCAAACAAACGCCTGTCACGTGAATGTTTAGTCTATTTAGTAGACCTTTTCACGGTTTCTGACGCCATCTTGGGGGGGGGGGGGGGGGGAACGCGGCTTAAATTATAGTGAATGTATGGGATTTTGGCCAAATTCAAACCTCTATAACTCCGTTGCAAAAAGACATTTGAAAAATGTTAAAATATTTTTAGTCGTTTTATTAACATCATTCACTCGACGGAAAATTAGATCATCGCACAAAGCACAACGTCTGAAAACTGGATATTAGAAATCTCCTCATGTCGCTTCAAATTTCGCGGGAATTTGCATAATTTTGTTCACAAGGGTTTATACGAAATGTACAAATTTCATTTACGGTCGTTATAGCTTGATTCTGATTGTCATATTACAGAAGAGGTTATTTCTTATTATTAATGCTACTAAATTATCCAGTGGAAACAACGAGGCCCTATTAGGGGTTATCAGGAATACAGGAGATTTAGGTAAAAAACCTATAGGGATATGGGATACTAGGGGGAGAAATTAACAGGATGCAGGGTATTTAAAAAACCGAACTAGTATTATAGTGATACAAACCACAGGAATTAACGGGATATGGGTCAGGATATTTAGGGATACGGGATGCTTAGATTCCTCCCTCTCCTAATGGGGCCTCAACAATCAGCACAGCAATACTATCACAATTCGTTATCCTAGACGAGGATATGTCTCTGGAACACCATGTTGCTGCTGTTTGTAAATCCTGTTTTTCTTATTTAAGGAACATTTGCAAAATCAGGAAACATATCAACGTTAAGGCCTGTGAGACACTTATCCACGCATTCAATTCTTCTAAATTGGATTTTTGCAACTCGCTTCTTTATGGCCTGTCTAAATTTTCAGTGCAAAAGCTACAACTGGTACAGAATGCTGCAGCCAGAGTCCTCACCTTTTCTCATAAATCCGAACATATACCTCCAATTCTGCGTACCCTACAGAATTTGGCTACCCACTGAGCAAAGAATTCAATATAAGATTTTACTTCTCACCTTCAAAATCCTCAATAACTGTGCACCGTCTTATTTGTCTGACTTAATCAAACCTTATAGACCTTCAAGGACTCTAAGGTCCTCTGGCCTCCATCTTCTGCCTAAGCCCCCTCATAATCTTAACTGTTATGGAAAGAGAGCTTTCTCTTGTGCAGCCCCTGAGCTGTGGAATTCACTCCCTCATAATATCCGAACAAGTCATTCTATATCTATATTCAAAGGCTTACTACTTAAAACCTGGCTTTTCAAACAAGCATACTCGGACTAGTTATTGCCATTGAGTTGGTGCAAGATTTTATGATGTGTGAAATAAGATTAATTATTAATCAAGATATTTTCATTAATTATCTGACTATACCCCTTTTTATACATTCTTTGTAAATACTCACTTTAGTTCGAGGCGCGCTGGTTCCGGTTGCATCATACGGGATTCTTATCGAACGGGTAATCTACTATCCCTGGGGTATGCACATTTGTGACTACGATGAAAAATAAAAAAAAACTTAACTGGATTATTACCGTGGTATGCATGATAGGCATCCCACGTAATTACCAGTAAAAGATTTATAATGGTTCAAATTTCTGCAAAATTCCCATACATTCACTATAATTTAAGCTGTGTTTGCCCACAGTCAATATGGCGTCAGCAACCGTGAAAAGGTCTGTTGTTTTGAAACCACATGCGAGATCAGTAAAATTATTTGTACCATTAGTTTTGCCCGTTTTTGTTCATTTTAAGTGATTAGAGACGGCTATATTTATTTAAGATACCGTTGTAGCTTATTTTAGGTCATTTTAGATACCATAGTAGCTAATTTTAGGTCATTCCTTGTTTTCGTAACTACGCGTTTATCCATGGGAAACAAACATGTTCAGCGGTATCATGTTTATATGTCGAGTATCCACCTCAAAATAAACTGCATGAACATGTGCAGGTATTTTATTTTGTTCTTTAATTTTCGTTTTTATTTCGAATATTAAATAAAGTGATTCCTTAGTCGCAAGCTTGAACAGCGAGTGCAGGGATGACGCAGCGGTGAGAGCACTCGCCTCCCACCACAGTCGGCGTCATATGTGGGTTGAGTTTGTTGGTTCTCTACTCTGCACCGAGCGGTTTTTCTCCGGGTACACTGGTGTTCCCCTCTCCTCAAAAACCAACGTTTCACTTGATTTGCGTTAATTGTTAATCTCAGCCTACAGTGTCCCCAATCAGTGCTCCAGCGCTAGAACGACTACACACTGAAATAAAGTTCCTTTCCTTTACCTTTTCTTTCCTTTAAATTGTCGTTAAGATATTTTTACAACTAAACACAGTTTAGCGTTTCAGTTATTACACAAATAGTAAGTACATTTTTAGCGTCGGTAAAATAAAGTATTCTTTCATGACAGTGTATGTTCTGTAGAAGCAACTTTAGATACTAAAACGAAATCATTTTTTTTTTGTGAACGTTGATCACCACTCGACATAAAAGGCATTATCAGTCTCAAAATCTTCACCGCTTATGTGGGAATTCAACTCCTGTGGGAATATAACATCAGCTCTTTTGACTTTTTTAAAACTTACACTGAATTGTAACGATTATTTATTTTAAAAATTGCCTTGTCAAACGAATATGCTTTCGCCCAGTTGCGGGATCAAAATATAACCGAAACTCATAGTTAATGCATGGAGATGGTTATGGAAGTCTTTTTGTTTCATGTTTTTGTCTGAATTTTTGGCCTCGACGGTGGACAAAACACACCCTTTTTCGAGAATTTAACCAATGAAATCTTTCGTTTAAATTATGCTACTAATATGCGAGCCCATGCGAAGCGAAAACAATAGATTGTGCACTGTCACGGTCAATTCAACATCGATTGCGACATTGTTGTCGCTTTTGAAAGTTTTAAGGTTTCATAACGAGTCCCTCGATTAACTATGCCAAAACTCTACCCCAGTGGCGAACAGCTTGTCGAGGAGTGCGACGTGACCAGCCTGAACCCGGGTCTTTCTCCTCAACGACAAAGGAGGAAGAGAAGAGAGACCCTGGGAACAAGGTTGATCATTAATTTGATTATAAGCAACAAGGTCAACTCCTCCAATGCCCACAAAAAAATAGAATCAGAAGTCCCTGGGTATGGGCCTTGAGAAGACAGTATGAAACATATCTGAGAATTGCCTACCAGCTCCAACCCAACAAGAACTCGTCCACTTGCGTCTTTTTGCTCACCAATAAAACGTACAGTTCCTCTTACAGGAGTGTCATTATCTTCCAGAAATGTAACAACTCTTTGGTCAGTACTAAGGTAATCAACAGTTCTTGCCTGAAGTGACTGGTCATTTTTTCCTTTTAAGAAAGATGGAAAAACTATATCCCTTGGCCTTGATTCAAGGTTAGCTTGACCATGTTCACCTCTGTTTAGTGGCTTTGAAGGAGATTTGTATTCTGCATCATCCATTGGCATAAGCTTATCCAGTCCAACAAAAACACCAGAGTCTGGATCACAAGTGAAATATTGCTTGTCCTCAAATGTTCCATCAGATAAGCCACAGCCTGGATATTTCTCCTGAAAGGTTAAAGAGTGAAAGGAATAATCAAGAAAATAACACCGCTGCATTTACTGTTTTGACTCCTTTATTGTCTATTGTTTTTTTGTCATTGATATAGGGCCTATGGCCAAAATAAAGAGCCATCAAACTTTGCTGGCCCTACACATAACAGGTGCCAACATAAACAAATTCTAGGGACTAAAGACAGCTAGCTTCTAAGGTCTGTTCATAAGGTTGCAAAAATTTTGTCCCTAAGTGTATGCAAAATATTGTATCTAAATGTACTAATAATCCATACCACCTGAGAACAAGAAGTGATCATCACCTAGTAGTTTTCCAGGAGATTGCGAAGTCTTTCTTTGGATCTTTTAGCTGCCATAAGATTTTTGCTCAGTTCGGTGTCATTCTTTTTACTTTCGTTTTTAAATGACATTTGGTGGTTTCGCCATCTCGTCTTGAACTCAGTGGCGGTGAGGCCGACGTTCGTCTCTGTGCTTTCAGCGGTGGTGATGGTGGCTTGATACACTACTTCCTTGACTAAGCATTGTCCTTTCAAAGGGCATTTGTCTGGTACTCTGCAGTTGCAGGGTTTGGTGGGTGTTTGTTGTGGAGGTGGCATGTTCTGGCTTAGGATGGTTTTGTTGTGTACATCGATGATCTGTTTTATGTTTGCTGAATAACTATAACTTAGCTTAAGATTATTTTTGTTAAACAGTTTTCTTAATTTATGGTTCGGTGGGAAGCACCTCTCGATCAAATTTCGAAATTCTCTTCCTATGTTGGTTTGAACATTTTTACTAAATGGTGGGTAAATTATGGTGGGTAAATGGTCGGTAAATTATGAAGCATGAATGCAACCCTGGCAAGCCTCGGCGCCTGTTCAAATGACTCAAACCTAGCCCTAAATTCTAGGAAAACCAAGGCCATTCTTATCTCAACTCCACAGATGGCTCATGTACACTCTCTTGGAAATCTGGAGTTACGACTAGAGATCTCCGGTACTCCACTAGAACGTATAAATGTTACAAAACTCTTAGGAGTACACATTGACTTGAATCTTAAATGAGAATTTCATATCAGTTCCATTCTTAAATCTTGTTATGCGACTCTAAGAACCTTAAGAAAAATAAGGAACTTCACTGATTTTAAACTACGGAAACACTTGGTAATTATTTTTCTAACGTAGGACCTAAATTAGCAGCAAAAATACCTCCGGTAAACACTTCTTTCCGCTCTTTCTTGAATGGTCAGACCCACGAGTCTCTGGCTTTGAAGCCGACGACTGTTGAAGAGCTGAATGATATCTGTATGTCCTTGATGTCTGGGAAAGCCCCAGGATATGACGAAATTTCTATGCATGTTATCAAAAATACTTTTGAAATAGTATTTTTTTTTTTTTTTTTAATTTATTTATTTTTTGCCACAGAAAGAAGAAATTAAAATACAAATATGAACAATCAAAAAAGAGAAGATGGAAAGAAAAATTATTGAATTACATTGGTGGCGAGGAGGCCTAAAAGAAACTACTAAGCTTATGTAAATTAGGCCTCCCCAAGTAAAAGCATCTATCTATTGTTGACATGCAAGTTGGCAACGGAGAATACAATTGTACAAACATTTAGTTATTTAACGTGTTGAAATATAAAGTAATGAACGGAAATTAAAAACAGTTTGAATTTGAACTTACAATTTGGTAATGAAGCATACAATTACAAACACTTAGTCATTTAATTAAGGTGTTGAAATATGTAAACAGTTGTGAAAGTAAAATTACAGGGTGAAAACAATTTGACACAGGAAGAACAAAATACTTAATTTTCAGAATAGTTGTTAAAAAAGAATGACTTAGGTGCTTTCTTGAAGGAAGGTGTTGAGGAAGAATTCATTATATCAATGTCAAGAGAATTGTAAAATTTAGGTCCCTGATAGAAAACAGAAAATTGTTTAATGTTAGTCCGACAGAAAGGCAGACGAAATGCATGAGAGTTTCTCGAATAATATGTGTGAATTTGACTGTTTAGAGTGAACTTGCTAGCTAACTTGGGAGGAAGAGTTCGAATTTGATAGGAGAACATGAATTGACCAAGTTGTAACAGGTTAAGATCATGGAATTTTAGGATTCCAAGTTTCTTAAATATAGGGTCAGAATGAGCATTAAAATGAGATTTATCTATGATTCTCACCACTCTTTTCTGCAATTTTACCAGACGAACAAGGTTAGTTTTATAGGTGGACGCCCAAACTATATTACTGTAAAAGAAGTAAGGATAAACAAGTGAAAAGTACAATACACGTAAAGAGTATGAAGATAAATAAAAACTTGATTTCTGTATCATTCCAATTGATTTCGACACTTTGTTAGCCACATGAGAGATCTCAGACTTCCAGGTTACGTTTTCATCGATGATCACACCCAAGAAGACTGTTTCTTTAACTTGATCAATTTGTTGTTTATTTATCAAAATTTGAAAATTATAACTTCTACGTTTTTGGTTTGGTTTGAACACTATGAACTTGGTCTTTTTAAGATTCAGTGAAAGCTTATTAACCCTAAACCATACTGACAACTTATTTAACTCGATATTCAGCTGATTAACCAAATAATCAGGATCTTTACCAGACAGAAAAACGTTGGTATCGTCCGCGAATAAGAATATTAGTAATTTATCCTTTTCCAAAGGAATATTCCCGGACAAGCTAAAAGTTGCCAGAGTGATTCCTGTATTTAAAGCTGATGAACCTGATTTATTCACAAATTACAGACCAATCTCATTACTTCTTAATTTTTAAAAATTCTTTGAAAAGGTCATACACAATCGACTAGTAGAATTTGCAAATAGCCAGGACATTTTTTACCAACTCCAGTTTGGTTTTCGTAAAAACCATTCCACTGCGCTGTCGCTAATTTACCTTGTTAATAAAATTGCAACGTCCATTGACCAAAGTGAAATCACAGCGGGTGTTTTTCTTGACCTTTCTAAAGCGTTTGACACGCTAGGCCACCAAATCGTATTTGACAAACTTGAACAATATGGTGTCCGTGGACTAGCATTGCAGTGGATCAAAAGTTATTTTTCTAATTGTACCCAATTTGTCCAGATTAATGATACCCGTTCCTCCTAAGAGATGATTAGATGCGGTGTTCCACAGGGTTCCATATTAGGCCTTTTATTTTTCATATTATATATCAATGATCTTCCCAAAGCAACCAGCCTGGCAGAATGCTTGCTCTTTGCAGACGATACTAGTATCTTTTACTCCAATTCAGACCCTGATCATCTTGCCTCTGTAATGAATAGTCAACTAACTAAGATTAGCTTATGGATGAAATCAAACAAACTTTCTGTTATTATAAAGAAAACCAATTATGTTATATTTTAGCCTAAACAAAAATCTGTTCACATGAGCTCCCAAATTTCATTTGATAGTATAGCTCTAAAGCAAGTAACAGAAGTCAAGTTCTTAGGTGTTTATATTGATGAAGGTCTTACGTGGAAATCGCATATCACCTATATCTGCAAGAAAATCTCTAAATCCGTTGGTATAATGCACAGAGTTCGCTTCTTTCTGTCATCAAACACAAAAATATCTTTGTATTATACCTTAGTTTATCCCTATTTAACTTATTGTACTACAGTTTGGTCTTCTACTTATGTAACAAACTTAAATCGCATTTTTCTTCTTCAAAAACGAGCTGTGCGAGCTATGACAAACTCTAATCACCGCGCTCCTTCTGCACCTTTATTTGTACAATTGAATATCCTAGATATTTTCAAATTAAATTCCTTTTATACCGCAAAATTTATGTTTTCCTATCACCATCGTTTGCTCCCCTCGCCCTTTTTAAATTTATTTCTGACTAGTGGTCAAATTCATAATTATGATACCAGATCCTCAGCTCATTTTCGACCTCATACCTGCCGAACTAATGTTAAACAATCCACTATACTCTTTCGGGGGCCAAAGATATGGAATGCCTTGTCATTATCAGTTACGTCTTCCCCTAGTCTATCTACCTTCAAAAGAAAGCTTTTTGATTTCCTAAGTCAATGGTATGAAACGTCCAACTCTTTAATGTCCTTATAGTCTTGCCACCGCATGTTAATAATAAGCCTCAATACAATGTCTTTACTAGTCAAGCAGTCCTAACACATCTCCGAGGGGACCTCTCACTTTAAGCCCTGGGGTTTTCTGAGGTCTCCACGCCACTTCTTATTTCTCTTATTACTATTATTATTATTCATTGTAAACTTATGTAAGATTCTAGTCTATTATCTTCTATTATTTTAGTCTATTATTCACTGTAACTTTCTATGAATGTATGACTTGTATGTGGTGAATGAATAAATAGATAAATAGATAAATAAACAAACACTAATTCTGCATGTCTAAAATAAGCTATTGTGACATTGTTTTTTATCCACTACCAAAGTTCCTCTTAGCTAGACTACAAAGGCTCCAGTTCGCTATGGCTAGTTTTGTCACTTGTAAGGTAGAAAAAGTCTATCTTGAAAAACAAAAATAAGCATAAGAAACTTTCACCAAAAAGTTGAAAACATAAAAACAAAGGTTTACGTTAAACCTGGATTAAGTTAATCGGCTTTCGAACAACCGGGCCCAGGTAATTATAAACTTCAAAACTCTCCAGTTGACAGTTGCTGGTTGATGAAAATAAAATGAGTTTTAACTTACCAGTGGTACATGTCCTATGGTTCCCCTTAAGACATCCACTGCACTGCAGGACAAGTTACACAAGCATCAGCTCAAGTTACACAATAAGGACATGAAACCAGTACCCAGGATGTACGAAGGCTCCCTTTGGTATCCAAGACAAAGTTGATCAGAAACTGGATGATTGTCGACCCTAAATAAGATGGTGACATACAGGTCTAGGTAGATATGAGCAGGGCGAATGAGGCAATTGTATGTGAACAACATCCTATCCCGACAATTGAGGAAATCTTGTATGACCTTCATGGTTCCACAGTCTTCAGCAACTTAGATCTTAGATGGGGAATCCACCAAATGGAGCTTCAAGAAAAGTCACTGGAAATTATGTTTGTGACCCATCGGATTGTACTGGTACAAGAGACTAATGTTTGGGATCTCTTCAGCACAGGATCATTACCAGAAGATCACATCAAAATGTTATCTAAGGCTGCACCAGTGTTGCAAATATTGCAGAATGGTCTGATTGTCTACAGGGTAGACCAAAAGGAACATGACAATAAATTGCATGCAGTTCTAAAGCATAAGAAGGGGTTGACCTTAAATAGAGAGAAATGCCAGTTCAGGTTACCAAAGTTGTCTTTTTCTGGGCATGACCTTAGTGGAAGAGGGATCAGACCAAGCGAAGAGAAGCTGCAGCTGTAGTGAAGTTGCTGAGGAAAGGAAAAGCCTTCATTTGCAGTGCCAAGCAACAACATGACATCAGCAAACATGCTTGCCTACTTAAGAGGTGATTGCACGGCAAAAATTGTGGCAGACGCTGGCCATGATGGACTGGGAGCAGTCCTACTCCAACCACAGGACAACAAATAGAGAGCTGTGTTATACGCTTCAAGAAACCATTCGAATGCGCACAAACAGAGAGGGGAGCACTGGACTTAGTATGGGCCTGTGAGAGGTTCATTGTCTATGCCTACGGGTGTCCATTTGAAATCAGGACAGACCACAAGCCACTGGAATGTATTTGTAGTATACATTTCAAGCAATCCACAAGGATTGAGTGTTGGGTTCTCAGGCTACAATGCCACGACTATCAGGTAGTGTACTGCCCTGGTAAAGGAAATATCCCCTTGTCCACATTAAACCAGACCAACCCAAAGGATTCAAGCAGTGAAAAGAAGAAAATTGTCAGATACAGATGACACAGGAAAGTACACTAGTCACTTTGACTCTTGGAGAAATTGAAAGAGAGTCTGAGGACGATCCAGAGTTAACAAGCACACGTCAGTGCATCCACTCAGGAGATTTGTCACGGTGAAAGATGCCTGGTTATGTATGTGTGAAGACTGAACTTTGTACCATAGGCCAATAATTATTATTAGCAATGCAAAGAGATAGGATTGTGATACCACAGAGTTTCAGGAAATCAGTTTTAGAAGCAGTGCATGAAGGATACCAGGGGATTGTCAAGACAAAGTATAGGCTGAGGACAAAGCTGTGGTGTTCCAGAATGGACATGGATGAAGAAAGAATGTGCAAAAGCTGCCACGGGTGTCAAGTTGTGGCATTTTCACCTATTGAACCAATGAAAAGGACCCATGCCAGCCACCCACAGAACCCTGGCAGGATCTTGCTGCTGATTTAATGGGACCATTGCCTACGGTTGCAAGCTTACTACACTGTAGCTGTAGTTGATAACAAAAGTGGTAGTGATGTGGTTAACTACGACACTCAAGATTATGGAATTAAGAGAGATTTTTGCACGGTGTGGAAACCCTTATTCAATCAACTCAGTCAGACAACGGTCCACAGTTCATGAGGAAGAAAATTGAGGAGTTCTTTTTTGAATGTAGAATTGAACACAGGAGATCCCCATCACTTTGGACACAAGCCAAAGGTGATGTACAATAGATCCCTCTTGAAGACCTTAGAGGTAGCAGAGGTGGAATGGAAAGGATGAACAGAAGAACTACCAAAGTACCTTATGGCACTTCCACACCTCAAGTCTCAACAGGTACCACTCCTCCCTTTCTCATGTCTGGGAGGAAGATCAAGTCCAAGTTGCCAGTCGAGAGTCAAGACAAGATCAGTCAGTGATTAATGAGGTTATGCAGAGAACAAAATAATGAGGTGCAGTTGCAAGCCTCATAATTCCTGGAGATAAAGTCACACCTCTAACTTTGAAGCAGAACCATATACAGTGTTGGCCAAAGAAGAAAGCCAAGTCGCAGTCAAGTTCAGTGAATGAGTGATGTATAACAGAAATAGCTTTCTGCAAAGCCCTATGTATCTATCACTCGATGAGCTAGAACCACCTGAACAGCCAGAACCCCCAGGGAACAACGGCAACGTTGAGAGCATGAACATTCCAGAGCTAAACCCAATTGTAGGTGATCACTCTAGACCTGGGTGTACTCTCAAACAATCAGGAAGGTTTAATGACTATGTTCTAGGGAAACCTACATGTAATATAGCAGGAAAGATTAAGACGTTAAAGTAAGACTGTTGGTTTTCAGTTTAAAAAAAAGTTCTGTGAACTGTAGTGGAAAGGAAGGGCTGTAGTGTCTAGGTAAGCTGCAAGGCATGATGGGTTATTCTAAGCAGCCATATTGTACATGTGCTCATGAGTTTAAGAAAAGAGAGCTTTAGATTTCAGGAAAGAATGAGAACAAGTAGAAGTTTTGGCCATGCAAGATCTGGTTTTATGCCATTATCATAGTCTTGCTGACAAACATTGTAACTTCAGATTGTAATTAATGTCATCAAAGGTATCCATCAGAGAACGAGGTTTTTTTAGAGAAACAACCTCAAGAATAGCCCTGGTGTGTGCTGCTAACGCAGACTTTTGATTTCTGAACAAGTTTGTCTCATAAAAAAATCGCGACAAAGCAATGCGGTCATCCTCATAGCAAAGGAAAAAAAAAGGCCTTTCGTGACTTCT
>OX421447.1:55872262-55897262 GCA_949126865.1 Montipora capitata | reverse complement strand
CTGTCATTTTGACTGTCATTACTTTCAAGATGTGAGCAACTGTTTTTACCTGCATTGTTAGACAAAACCTCTTATTAAGGGAGTCAGTTAAGTTGTTTAGTTTTTTTATAAAGGGATCTTTACAAATAGGGCACAGATTTCCATGTTTTTTTCAAGTATCTTAAGTGACATCTGTGCATGAAAATGACCAAGAAATAATATTATTGCTTTACTTTGATCAGTTTCCTGTTGTTTCTTAAACATGTCATTTATTCTTATTTCAGTGCTTAAGTCTAAAACTCTTCCTGGTGTGTGTGTGTGCTGATCTGGTCAAACCATGCATGGCAAGCAACATTCCAGATTGTTTTCAGAGATTGCGATGAGGATTTCAGCATTGAATATTTTATTGGTTTTGTGATGAAAAAAGCCAGGGTTGTTATTTATCTCTCATTTTTTCCTGCATGAGATCCTGCATGATGACAACAGTATTACTGCAAATTAAACATCACAGATGTGAGCACGTCAGTGATTAAAACAAGATGGTTTCCAAACAGCTCTTCAAAATTGTCTAGAAAAGGGACGATAATTATTTACTTGCCACACCTTCTAAGTCAATGTTTGAACAAGCAAATATAATTTGGTTTTTTAATTCAAGTAAACTGTCTTACTTTCATTAATACAGCTGTATGTTATTCTAGTCTTTCTCTTGCTGAGCATGGGTTTGGATATTAACTTCTGAGAATGCTCCTCCTTGTAATAGTCTTAATAATGAATATACAGTACTTACAACAATAAAATTAGAGAGATATTTGAGTTACTGTATATTGTGTTTTGTGGTAACACATACCATAGTAGTTGTTGTGGTTGCTGCTGTTGAAAAGGAATCAGATGGAGTCATTGTGGGTCCAGATAGAGCCATTGTGAGTCTATCATTGGGTAGTGAAACTGGATCAGTTGTGCACAATAATTATAAAATGTTAGAGTATGAAGCAGAATGCCTTTTGTCTTGCTGGATGTATGATTACATTCCTCTCTCAGTTAATAATCTTTACACAAAATTTAGGCTGGATTTTTGCTGGTGCAATGCATGCAAAAGTGAAATCAGTATTTTCCAAACACATGCAGGTGAATGGTTTCATTATCATGATTCTCATGTCTCCCCACCCTCATCCCAGCAAGGCTCTACAAGGTGATCGACAAAGCTGGATAAAAAAATTACAGTTACCAGCCAGCTGCAGGAAAAATACTGGAAAAATATTTTCAAAGATGGACCACTACCAAACTCCAAGTAAAAGGGAAACGTCAAGTAGCATTGGAGTCAAATTTATACTTAGTTTCAAAACTTTTTTGCGATCCTCTCTTAAAATTAAGACTTATTTTCTTTATTTTATTGCCTCGCTCATGTAAAAGTAACTAGTGTTGTAAAATATGAGAATGGAGGGCAGGTAACTGACTTACCCAAGTTGCCGAATGAGTGGGATGCGGGCATGAAAAGAACTTAAGCTTATTTCTCACTTTCAAATGATTCCAATGAAACAAACAGACGATTTCCTCATTCAACAGGAGCAACATAAGCCATCTTCGCAGAAGGAATTATCATTCTGCCCTTGCAAAGATGTTTAGCCGGAGTTTTCCTTCTCAGTGCACAGTTTTCCCCCAAGAGGTTTACCAACGCAGAGACCATCGCGACTAATAAAATTACGAACTTCGTACTTTTGCTCTAGCGCTCGAATGCAAGGTAAAATTCTCCTGGTTTGAAGTATAGTTTTTTGGTTTGAAAAGACACATGGAAGATTAGTCTTTCAGGAAGCTCTCTTCAAAATTTAAACCTTATCAAAGTAGTGTTGTCCTTATCATCGTAAAATGAAAACAAACACAGAGAATTTAAATTGCCGCCATTTTGCCGCGTTGTTGTTCCCATTGCAAATTTAATTGGTACCAGTCCCTCGCGCGTGGAAACGATTCGCGCGTGGCTCAAGCCTGCGCACTCATTTTGCCGCGGTGTCCGGTTAACCTGCAACCAGACCCAGACATTTTGCCGAACGCCCCCAAACAGACAACAAAGGATACTTTTGTCTGATTGGTTGATTGTTTTTGCTTGTACCCAGGTTTTTTCACACGCCCGCGCGCGAAATAACAAACAAAATGGCGGCCAAAAATGTCTTGTTCGATTACTTGCTCCAGAGAGTTTTATAGGAGAGCAGGAGCGACGTGTCCACCTTTTCTTCATTCGGAATAGCGGTATTTCAGTGCTAGATGTTGATTTCTTTTAGGTCTTTCACTGCCGCGTCATCAATTTTTTGTCCGTGGCTTCGTGCACAATTGATTTGGGCAGATTTCCAAGTTAATTAAAATGTTGCTGGATGTTGTCATACATCGATTGAGGTGGTTTTTCATCTGAGGCCGTGCTGTCAAGTCTGCTTAGGTAAGATGAGTTCGCTATTCCTTTCGTTTTGTATATGATCTCAAGCCAACGTAAGCTAGCGCAGCTTCTTAAATGTCCTTTAAAGAATTAATGATGTATTTTACCTTACTTCTTGTCCACAGAAACCTTATAAGAAATGCCAGCGTTATTAACTACCATTTACAATTAGCAACGTGTGTGGAGGATTTATAAAATCGCCATGGACTGAAATCGGAGGGTAGATAATAAGGGTACTGTACATGTAGTAATGTGCATGCTATCGTTATTTCCTATTTTTCTGAGCCTTTTGAATTCGCTGGTTTTTCAGGAAAAAGAACCTATTTTTTGTGCTCATGGCTGGAGAAAAATTTAGTAAGCTTGCCCTTCGTGTTGATTTAAAAACAATAAATTTGAACCTCTCAATGATGACTTCAATTAAGCATTTCCGTTACTTTTCCTATTCACGTGCAAATGCTGCTATTTTGTTCCTACTTTTAGGTTTAAAAACCTGATCTTCTCGTTTTCTGACCATTTTACGCACTTAACACCCTGTAAATAGCAGGCTAAATTTCAGAATACCCGGCCCACCAAATGTCCTACTTAAAAAAGCTGCCACCGCGGTCCCGCAGTCGTGTTTAACAATGCTGTTTCCGCGTCCACTAAATGTCTTACTTAAAAAAACTGCCACCGCAGTCCCGCAGTCGTGTTTAACAATGCTGCTTGTCCGCAGTGGCATGGGACAGAAAATGATATTCATATAAACAATTCTGTTCCTAAACCGGGTTTTCTGCATTTTCAATGTTGCATGATGTTGTACTCGTTTGGCCAGGTTCACGCAACATTGTTGCATTAGGGCATGCGCACTAGGTCCACTTGTTGTGCGCAAGGGGTCTGGGGCACATAAACATCGACATATTGCGTTGAAAATGTTGCCTGCGTTTGGCCAGCCCGTTCAACACATGATGCAACATTATGCAACAATGTTGAAAGATGTTGCGTTGAAATGTTGTGAGCGTTTGACCAGGCTTTTAGTTAAGATCTTATGTCGACAAAAACGCCAAGGAAAATTTTCCAGGTCGGGCTAAAGAATGGTACATTTATTTCCAACTCATCGTGAAACGTTACAGAGAAAGGACCAGGAGGTTGGAAAAGTCACAAATAGTGGTTGAAAGTTTTGAAAACTCGAGGAAGGTTAGTTTTAGTCAGCAACGTTGTATAAATTTAATTGATGGGGTTGGTTTTTTAAAATGTTTTTGTTACGTTACGAAATTCTTAGTTCAAAATGAATGAATGTTTTTGAAGTTCTTTTCCTTTACTTTCATGAAAATCCTAATCCACTTGAATAGTGCGGACCTATGAGGAAACATCCAGAGATTATATTTCAAAAAAACCACACTCCAAAAGATGAGAAAGACGGCAATGGAGAGATATGATACAAAACACTAACCAAATATTAAAAGATAACGCCTGCTTGAAACTTTGTTTCTATGCTCGAGAAAGTTTGTTTTTTACAAAAACCTTTCATCGATTGAGCCTGTCTTGGGTTCCAGCCCTTCCCCGAAAGGACACGCAAAATCGTGACAAACTAAATTTTCCAAGACCTTCACAACATCACATAAATTTTACTCCCCCGACGTTTAGATCACAACGGGTAGCGCTTGCAAAAACGCTCATTGATGATCAACTCTACTGTTTACGACATCCCCAGCGGCATGCAATTATCTAAAAACCCACTCATAATATTACTATGCACAGAAACCTTCACTCTAACATAATTATTATTTTTATGATTTTCGACTGATGACGAGATGAGACTACATCTCATTATGATGACCTACGGTATCTAAGTTAGGACATTTTTCCCTTGCCATTTTCTCCAAAACAAAGTCAGTGGGTTCCCAATGTTTTTCATTTTTGGAATAAGTAATTTATGACCTACATGTAACTTCAGGCAAAAAATGAAACAAATTTCAATGTGGGAAGATTTTTCACCGCGCACCGGTGGCTCAGTTGGTTGAGCACCGGGCTGTCACGCAGGAGGTCGTGAGTTCAACTCCGGCCGGACCAACACTCAGGGTCTTTAAATAACCGAGGAGAAAGTGCTGCCTTTGTAATTTCATCTGCAAATGGTTAGACTCTCTAGTCTTCTCGGATAAGGACGATAAGCCGGAGGTCCAGTCTCACAACCCTTCAATGTTCATAATCCTGTGGGACATAAAAGAACCCGCACACTTGTCGCAAAGAGTAGGGCATGTAGTTCCCGGTGTTGTGGTCTGTCTTCTGTGGTGTATCATGGTTGGGAGGGTAAATGCTCGGAGATATGAGCTACACCAAGCTACTCTAAAAATCCGAGGGTAAATAAAGATGTATTATATGATATGATATATGTGAAAACGTCCTTAACTTAAAAATAAAAATAACACAGTTCAGTCATAAACAAAGGAGCCTTGCACACCCTTTGGGTACCAGACCTTGGTTTTCCTACTGGGCCTGGCACCAATCTTAATTATAGCTGCAGCTGGTATTTTTGGCTTTCCAATTCCGGCTTTGTCCCTCTCTCAGTTATAAAGCCTGAATTGTAGGAAAGATCAAACATAAAGCAAGAAGTACAATCAAAGGTCGCTTGCACACTAGACACATAAATCAAACACTGGTTTTTAATGGGAGGGGATCACCAGAGTAACTGGAGAAGAACGTCCCCGAGCAGAGTAGAGAACCAGCAAACTCCAGCCTGGGAACTGAACACGAGTCATATTGGTGAAAGGCGAGTGCCTTCACCACTGCGCCAGCCCTGCTTCCCTACTATAAAGAAGGATATAAACTTAAGAATTAAAGAGCTTAATAAACTTTTGCAGTTGTATACCTAGCAGTATACAGAGCATTAAAAGAGCTTTGAATTAAATTTTGTTGTTTCCTTGTGTCATATAATAAAGTATAGAGATGACATTGTGGACATTCACAGGATAAAAGAACTTCACAGCAAAATACCATTCAAACTGTGTAATGAAGTGTCTCCTTGAAGAGGCTCGGGTTTTCCATAATAATATTTAGCAGATGGTGTCTAATGGTAAAGACTGAAACACTGTTAATCCAGGCTTTTTAGAAAAGCAACATTTCAACATCTTATGATAAAAGGTGTTTATAAAAAACGTAATTTTCGACGGTAAATGCGGTCTTCATCAGAGTAACTAAAATATGCTGTTCGAGAGTAATATCCTAAAACCAAAATAAGAAGTTACTTTATCCCCTAGGGCTTCAATAATGTCTTATAGACAGAAGGGAATGGCTTCCGCTCGTTTACCGCATTTTTGTCTATTGTGGAGTGCCATGATTCCAAAAAGATTCTGTTGTGCCAATTATTGACATTCTTTTCTAGAATTTCCACATAGCTAGTGTCAATGTCATGGTCAGTGGTTTCGGCGTGATCTTTTATTGCCGACTCTTTGTTTTTATTAGTTAGTGGTTTATGCTCCCCGCCACGTGAATTCCATGATCTCTTTGTTTCCCCAATGTATGTGAAATGACTTAAAATTAATGGTTATACAGATAAATTCATTGAGAAATGTCGGGCCCCCAGACCACCGGCTGCAATCCAAATACAGGATACAGATACGCGGCCAAAAACGTTTGCTACAGCCCGCCGCACACTTGAAGAAAGAGCTGAGCAAACTGCCTCGCGAGGCGGTTTGCTCAGCCGTTTCCTCACGTGTGCGGGGAAATTGTGGTGAGAAATTCGCCTCGTGAGACCGTGAGGATAAAATCAAACATGTTTGATATTTTTCGCCTCGCGAGACAAATTCCTTAATGTGTGCGGCCATCGTGAGAATCGAGCTGAGCTTGGTTTAATCAAGCAGCCAATAAAAATACATGGCATACTCACGTGACTCCAGCGGTTCAGGATGGTGTCGGAGGAAGAAATTCCGACGTCACTGAAGTCACGTGAGAATGCCATGTATTTTTATTGGATGCTTCATTTACCAAGCTCAACTCGATTCTCACGATGGCCGCACACAATGAGGAATTTGCCTCGCGAGGCGAAAAATATCAAACATGTTTGATTTTTTCCTCACGGCCTCGCGAGGCCAATTTCTCACCAAAAGTTCCCCGCACACGGTGAGAAAACAGCTGAGCAAACCGCCTCGCGAGGCAGTTTGCTCAGCTCTTTCCTCACCGTGTGCGGCGGGCTTACCTTGCCATACGTAAAGGGCGTTTCAGAACAAGTCAGAAATGTGCTTAACCCTTTGGCTACTAGAGATTTGGCCGAAAAACACGTTTTGAAGCTAGTTGAGGGGTTTTTTGGTCACTGTCGTGCTGTTTAAGAGCTAAATCTCCCTACAAACCCGTTTCCAGGTTGTACACTCCGTGGCCTTTTCAGCCAGGTGCAAAATAAGCGCTTGCAAAGTTCGGGCATGCGCAGAAAACAAAATTTCGACAAATTTCGACAAAGTAGCACAACACTTTCGACTTTCACTTTTCGCTTTCTCTCCTTCCCTCTCTTTTCGCTTTCTTTGCCTCATTTTTTTTTTGAACTTGCTGGGCATTTGGTAGGCTTTATTTTGGTGGGAAGAGTTTCTGAGAAACCTTTCATCATCCTAGAATTAGGTGCTCAGAAAGGTAGGTGGGTAATGGAGCAAGCTTTTCACGGAGATTTTCAGGTCAGTGTTACATGGTTTTTTTGGCCGTTTCTCCAGTTTCCTTGACTGAATTGTGCTCATTCTGGTATAGTTTGAAAGATCTCTTCTCCCTGCACAAGTTAGTGGACAAAGCTGTTCCTGACCGTTAAAAGTGATGACGTCACAAGGGGTAGATGGGACCGTGGATAAAGCTGGACGTATTTTGCCAGATAGTAATCAAAGGGTTAACAAAGCGAACATAAAAACTGCTTTCAAGCCTATAAAAACACTCGCCCATTATTTTAGGAAACCAAAGGATCGCCCAAAAGAAACGAAAACAAAAGGTATTGTGTACAAGGTTAAATGCCGATCGTGTGATTTCACATACATTGGGGAAACAAAGAGATCATGGAATTCACGTGGCGGGGAGCATAAACCAGGAACTAATAATAACAAAGAGTCGGCAATAAAAGATCACGCCGAAACCACTGACCATGACATTGACACTAGCTATGTGGAAATTCTAGAAAAGAATGTTAATAATTGGCACAAAAGAATCTTTTTGGAATCATGGCACTCCACAATAGACAAAAATGCGGTAAACGAGCGGAAGCCATTCCCTTCTGTCTATAACACATTATTGAAGCCCTAGGGGATAAAGTAACTTCTTATTTTAGTTTTAGCTTATTACTCTCAAACAGCACATTTTAGTTACTTTGAAGAAGACCGCAGTTGCAGTCGAAAATTCAGTTTTTAATAGTTTTTTATCTAGATCAGTTTCAACGTTTTTTGTAAACACCTTTTATCATATAATGGATACTGATCGCCCATCAAGTATTTCAACATCTGTTTACAACTATTAAAAAAGTAAAGGAACCATATTTAACGTCGATAACTTGTAACAGTAATTCAACAAACCTGAGCTCTACAGTGCACTCAGTTTACTCCCCCCCCCCCCCCCCCCCTTTCTATCAATGCTCCATTTTATGGGTATTTAAAGCTATTTAAGCTACACAGAATGGAAAGAAGTCGAAACAAGGATACGAGATCCGGGGATCAAACTCAGGATCTCTTGCACTAAGGTCCTGCACTAACCGACTGTGTCATCCATGCTCCTTTTGTAGCCAATTCTTAAATTGCACCTACAACTGTAACACTAAAAACTTCTTTTTGCTAAAATAGCAAATGGTATTTTATGACAAAAACGTTTTGATTTGGTTGAATCCTCATTTTTTAATACCCCGTTGAATCTGAGTTTTGAGTGGTTCACGACCTTGCATGGGGAATCTGAAGAGAGTTTAAGCTGTAACGTCAAATCGAGAATGAAGTCTTCAGCTGTCCCAGTCAGGTCTTTGGATTTGCACGAGTGTCAAAGCCTTTTTGCAGTACAATTTTCCCCCTGGACTCCACAGTCGCCAGATTTCTGTTTATAATGACAATGTCTTCTACTTCATCGGATTCTGAAATGAGTTTTGACTCAGAAGAAGCTGAAGTAGAAACCGAAGATAATGACGAGTCACGCTTATCAAAATCGCTGACTTCAGCAATGACGACCAAGCTGATTTACATGATAAGGATCCTCTGACTAACAAAGACTGGACAACCAAATACCAGAAGGAGGTGGACGCTGACAAACAACTTGAATGAACTCTGACAGACAGATTCAAAGGCAATGTAAAAGTCAATAAGTGGTAAGAGTGGCGCGTAGCTCGCATGTTTACTATATTTTTAGTGCCTTCTTCGATCTCGCATTTGTATACTCTTGTAATACTGTAACACTCAAGTCCGTTCACTTTCTCAAATTATTTTAAATCCATATGTTCAATCTAGATCTGTACTGTAATCATCCCTTGACATAGTGTTTGTGTTTTTTAGGTGCAAGTGTGGAAATAGTAGCATTGCTGCCCTTCAAAACATCAGCGAATGTTATTGTTGTAGCGAGTTCGATGGTTGTCAAGCTGACTGACTACTGTTTCTCAGCTGCAACAACAGCTGCATGAATTGATGGCAAAGCAGTTGACCCAAAGTCGTCTCGCTTTAGCCATGGAGTCAGCAAAATCCCTTCCTCTTCCTGCAAATCCAAGCCTTGAAATGCTTTGAAAATATCACTGAACTCTCAGATGGTCCCACTTAGCACTTTCATGAAATTGACCCATCGCTTTCTAGGTTTCTTCGCTTCAGGACAATAATCACCATAAAACGGTATGGTATGGAGTGAAATACCTTCAAGTTTCTTTTATTGCTACAACCCGCTACAACGCATCTCGCTGGCATTTTGAACTACAGTGCATTCAAAGGCTTCCCCTGAAATGTGCAAACTCTATATGTTCTTGATTTGATGTCAAATCGGGCTCTCCACCCATGCCCCGTTAAACTCAGTCGCAAACCAAGATGGTGGCATTTTCACATACATGTACTTTGAAGATCCATAGAAATTAAGGATTTAACCAAGCCAAAAAAATACTTTTGCGGCAAATTACTCCACCAAATACGATTTATTATTCACGCAAAAAAAGTTTTTGGTGTTAGGTGCACTTTGAACTGAGATTTCTATGAGATCCCCGCTGTTACCTTGGTAATGGTAAATCACTGCTAAAGGAGTCGGATTTAAATTAGTTTGTCAACTGTGCTAATGTTGGCCTGACAAATATGCACACTAGTAAAGCATACACAGAATCCTTTTCAAACCGTTGTTACATGTGGTCCAGGAATAACTTCAATTTATTTGTCAAGCACTTCAAAAGGTGTCGTTCAACGGCGTTCAGAGTCTGTTCGTGTTGCAAATTTTGGGCTCGATTCACCAAAAGAAATATTGATATATCTTTTTTGGTTATACAGTTAATTTTGGTCTAGTGGCGACCTCACATTAACTTGATATCGATGAACTATATAATAGGTGGCAGATATTTTATTGTTGGCGGCAAAATCGCCGCCTCCCGGCACATTTTGACTAGGCTGCACGCCCAATTTCAACATCCAACATGAAGTGTCCCTTCAAACTAAGCCTTTGCTACCTATTTCCAACAATAAGGTAGGTGTAAAGGTTAGCGTTATTTTTGGCTTCAGGTAAATACAGCTGTAAACTTGCTTGGGCTCTTCCGCGTGCGTTCAAGTTCATAACTGCTTTGGTAGTGCGAGCCCACTGTAGTGATCAATGAAGCTTTGAGAACAGTTCTGGAGGGACTGAAGTCGCAAGGAACATTTGTAATTACGGTCGAGGGCATTTTCATTTTTTGAAAGGTAAAGATACTTTGGCTGTGGTTCCCACAAGACACAGTAAACCCTTGATTTTCTGTTGGCGAAAGGAATGAAGTTAAAAGAGACGTGCATGATATCATGTAGGGTGCTATGTAACTCATGCATGCTCGATGGAATATCAAACGGTTGCTCAAAGTGATTTCTCTCTCAGGAAGCGTAGGAGAAACCAACTGATCGCATGGTATCATTAAATTAACGACGAAAAGTAATGTGTTTCCACAAAGTTAGGACATTTTTGGATTACAGTACACCTTATTTGTGTATTGTAGTGGAGAAATTCTTATCATTTCCTGTCAAGTAAATTGCATTTGCATGAAACTTTTAGTTGCCTGCAAGATCCTGTAAAGTGCAAAATGTAATGCCTTCGTTCCCCATCGTCTTACAAATAAAAGAGGTCCACAACTTTCGATGAAAACGTTAATACTCGAGACTTACATGTAGCTGAACTCCGAACATTGTGCCAGGAATACTGGGTAAGTCGCCTTTGTACCATACCACACCAGGAAAATTCTTGGAAATCCCTTTTTCAGTTAAAACTGAAACCAAAACCTGCCTTCCGAGTTCCAGTCGTTTACCAAAATCCAGGCGTCCTCTGTCGATGTATATTTGATATCTCAATGTAACCGAGCCAATGGCCAAAAGCAAATCGGCGTCTTCCCTTGTAAGTCGCGTAACATCCTCCGTACGACACTCAAGACGCAATTTACGATCAATTCCACCAAGAGCTATCCTGGTTGAGTCTCCAGGTTGTTCGGTTTCGGGAAGTGCTTCCAATAACTCGCCTTTTAACACTTGTGTAGGTGTAGATTTAGATGCAAGACCAAGTGTCGACAGCATGTTTCTTTCCAGTATTTCTCCGACACGATCTTGTAAAAGAATATATCTATTCCTGGGTTCATCCATAATGTACTAAAGACAAAATGATAATAGTTTCACCGTACATGAAGAAAGCCTTGTTATTGTGTGCATGAAGACAGTTCTTGGCACATTTGCATCCGTCGCAGTCGCAGTCTCCATTTTCAAGGGAATTTCCCTTTTGCCTCGTTTTTATGCACCTTATTCTAAGGAAAATTAAAGCTGGTCGATGATGTAAGGCGTAGTGCTATTTTTAGTTCCATAGGCATGTCATTTGTCATGATGATAGTCCCAGAAATGACTTTCATAACCTGTTTCAGCCAGATGGTCGATAATGATGAATTCGCTGCAATTATTGGCAAACATCGGTAGCAAATTCATTTCCAGAAAGAGCGAAATATGGGGAGTAGAATTGTCAAATATCCTTGGTTACCTTCGATATGGTGCAGTTTCACCTGACAATAAATTTTGGAAATTAGTCCATAACGGATAACTATCACACTCCTGCTCTTTCCGACCTACAAGCAAGACCACGGGCGGTCGGGCGCCCCAAGCTCAGTGTGAGCATGGCCGACAAAAAAATATATGGATTTGTATGGGAATCCCGATAAAAAGCTTAAGAAGATAATTATAGGAAAAAAAATCTCAATTAAAAAGCCTAAACTTATTGCCATTGTGGATAGCTTCCTTCCTATTTGGTTATTTTCCAGATCCGACGCGATTTGAGCCATTTTTCAATTTCTGGGTTGTCAACGGATGATAAAATCCTAGCCTAAGGCTGGAAGCTAAATAATTCTCAGAGCCACCACAGGCAGCCAAAGCTCGGTGTACGATTTATAGACTTTGTATGGGAAAATATACTTTGAGCTGATAAATGCTAAAATGAGCTGTAAATGTAGAAATAAACTTCACTTACCTCTGCGTACAGTTGTCCTCGTCTTATCTGTGCAATCGGAGAGCAAACTGGATCCGTTTTAGACGGGTTTGGCTTACGAATTTTTGCGATTTGGCTGGTTGTCATTTCCCCTCATAAAGAGAAGAAAGGCTGCTGACTCGTAGTCTGAAGTGTCAGCCGTCTCCTCGCCCAAACCCGCCAAAGGGCCTCACCCCTTTGGCGGGTTTGGGCGAGGAGACGGCTGACACTTGAGACTAGGTGACTCACGGCAATCTCGTCCCACAAATTGCTCTCGCATCACAAAGCAACGGTCCGAATCGCCATAAAAACACCACAGCCTTAGGGCCAGATAAATTTCCTATCGCATCAACTCCATTCCGGGACCACACAGTGATTTTTGGCGGATACATTCCAAATAATGTTCGGCTTTCTATAATTTTTCCATGTGCTCAGCTAGATGTGTGGCTACGGCCGTTTTAACTTGATGGCCCTCATATTACATTCTGCACTCTCATTGGCAGTCTAATAATTGCACGTGGATATTGTTTCAAATTGGCCAATGATAGTGGAGAATTGAATGTCATATGATCGCCATCAAGCTAGGACGGCCAACAAAACAGCTTTCGAAGGCGGTGCTTTATCACAACAGTGACCACCCCTTCGACCGTTGTTAACAAACTGACCCTTACCGGGGTGACAGACCGTACTTTGTCAAGCGCAATTTTTTTTATTCCCTTGGGTCTTCCGACGCGACTGTTTTCTCTAAGATGCTAATAATTAAATTTCACTGGCTTCAGTTAGTCCAGCCACAAAATGTTCGTAGCACAATATCCTACGCGAACAAAGTTTATTTGCATGCCAATATTCCTTGAAGGCTTGAGTCAATGCAGTCATGTGGGGAGACCCAGGGGAATAAAGAAATTTCCGGTTGACAAACTACGGTCTGTCACCCCGGTAATCAACGGTCAAAGCGGTGGCCATAGGCCACCACTCTTCTGATAAAGCACCGCCTTCGAAAGCTGTTTTGTTGCAATATTTACCGCCTGACGTTGCTCGCAGGACTGCTATTACGTTGACGGTGGGTTGAGATGTAAGTTCAATCTTTGTCAATTGATTCTGATGTGGAGTTGTGACCGTGGGAACATTTTATCCAGGAAATTTTGACTCAAATTGGTGGCTTCTGAGAATTTAGTCTCCAGCCTTGGGATTTTATTATAACCTTTGACAACCCAAAAATTGAAAAATGGCTCAAATCGCGTCGGATCTGGAAAATAACCACACAGGAAGGAAGCTATCCACAATGGCAATAAGTTTAGGCTTTTTAATTGAGATTTTTTTCATATAATTATCTTCTTAAGCTTTTTATCGGGATTCCCATACAAATCCTTATATTTTTTGTCGGTCATGCTCACACTGAGCTTGGGGCGCCTGTGGGAAAGACGAACATTGTTCGCTACAATGGGGGTTTCAAATTAAAAAGCTTCTATTTCAGGCAAAACAAACTATAAACTGAGGGTTAATGATTAGCTGCGATCAAGAATTAGTGAGGTGCTATCGATGATTCCTGTTTTGTTATCGACGAGACAATACAAAGACAGTTGTTGTATATTTTGCCATTTGGGAAGAATCGTTTTCTACCTTTTCTAGTAGTTGTTCAGTAATGAAGGTATCACACAAAAGTATTTTGACTACTATCTTGTTGCAAATAATTTAATGCAGGTTTTAACCCGTCCAACAGGACTTGACTTCCCTTGGGAAAGCCGTAACAGCAACAAATGAGATCGAGGCCATGTTGGCGTCCAAACGCTGAAAATCGTGTGGCATCACGATCGATACCCGAGGGACATCCCGCGGGACTGACACGATACGATGTGTTCTCCTTCGTCGAACACAACCATCGAGCCATCTTGCTGTTGAAATAATTGAAACTGTTTCCGGTTTCCGTAAATACAGGCATCTACTGAGGATCATTTTTCGACTTTTTCATAATAAAACCGTCTTTCTCAAAATTAATTATCACTGTCCCGTTACTATTTTTACCGGCCTTTTTCGATTGGGACTACAATATTGTAGTTTTATATATCAAGTTTCAGTTTCTACGCCGTCTAAGACTCTAAAAATAAAGTACACAAGGCATGAAGAATAGAGTGTGATCTTCAACACTTGTTTTTGGTGCAAACGTGGTTTTTGTACGTCCTGTCCTTATCAGCCTTAAGCAGAGCGACCTCTCATCGGTTCATAAATATAAGGTGCATTTTTTGAACTGACGCTAATTATTGTTTCTCAAGTTGTCAAACGACGCCAAAGACCCAAAAGTCTATAATTCGCGAAACCCACCAAAGATATTCAGAATATAGAGTTTTAACATCGACACGTAGCACTTAGTGTTTGGTCAAAAATCAAAGAAACGTGCTAGAGTTTAGCTTCTTTCTGGGTCTTTCCGAAAGTACCGGAAAGCATTGTGTTTTCGGTCACTTGGGATTAGTCTTTATTTGGAGTTGTTTTCTTTTCGGTCTTTTGTTTCTTTTGTTTTAAGTAATTTCGGCTCCGGTACTTGCAGAAGCTGCCTTATTTCTTGAACTTATCGGCAGATACTAGATACTAGACAAAGTGATGCCAACCTGAGGATGTTACGTGACCAAGCTCTTTGCAAACGTTTGAAGCCAACGGTAAGCGATTAACGGCACGTTTTTTTTCCTATTAAAATTTAAACAGCCTCACGTTTACAGGGAAGAAATAGGTTTTTATGCCTGCGTACGGTGTGCAAGATAAATTTTTGAACTAGAATGAATGAGATGTTCATGTTGTTAGGGGCGAAAAGTGAAGCACTTCGACTTGACGAAAGACATGTTTAGCGAGAAAGTCGAACGCCTCCCTAAAATTCGAAACCCTGTCAACCTGAGAAACGCCTAACCACAAAGTTTCCCATGACAAAGGTCTCTAATATTCATTCTTTTGTTACAAGCAGCAGGTTCACGTAAACGCTAGCTCAGGACAAAGGCTCACGAACAGTGAAATCCATCAAAGAACATACTCGGTATTTCCCGTTTCAGCGCGCTTTTATTGTGTTAGTAACAGCAATTATATTAACACCAAAGCAATAACAACTTACTAAGAGGAAAATTTAATACATCAAACTACAGACGCACTCGAAAACCCGGAAAGCGACGTTCTCCCTGGATCTTACAAAGAAGTGTCAGAGAAAGACACAGATCACAATCCTTTGTTTCAGCATTACTGGAACACCATTAAACTTCTACGAACTCTCAGGTTACAAAGTGGCGTTTAGGCCAAAAGGAAGTAATAAAGGATTGAGGTTGTTACAGTATTGGTTGAACAAATGAACCACGACATGTTACTTTCATGGATTAAAGAAAGCTGGGGGACCATTTGTTATAAGCTCCCGTATTTTTCAATAAAATTATTACGCCTCTCCATTTTTCAACGATGAACTGTGTCTCGCAAACACGTTCCTTTTTAGGATGTTGCATGGGAGGTCGCCATCGAAGTTTTCGATTCTACGTCAAAAATACAGAAATATACAAAAATATACGTTAAAAAATGATTATGTTAAAAAGATATATATATAAAAGCAACTGGGGTAACACGTTTGATAGTGAAAAACCATCACTCTCCCCAAAGTAATTTCTTATTGCGATTCTCACTGTTTACAAACATTTCCTGTTTTTTAAACTTGCCATTTACGAAAACAAAAGAACCCTTTGTTTCAACAGCGAATCAACATTTAGGAAATAATTGGGAAGTAAATGACAACAACATAATGTCCACAATAGCGATGTTTTTCGTAACGTTATCTGTTGTCATTCGTGAACAATTTCTTTGGAAGGTTACGGCTCCCAAAAAGGAATTAACCACTATCAAAAATACCGTAATACTCTTTGTTTGTCCCTCCAATATTTCGCATACGCATTGTGTTCATCTTGTCTTGGGACCACTATAAGTCCCAAAAGAAACTGGAAACAATGCTTATGCAAAATTTTCATATGGTGTAAGCAAAGCCATATTTTGTGGATTTGTTTTTAATTTTCCCGGGTATATACTTCCATTAAAACCAAGCCTGGTATGCCAATCGTGGCTTTTTGAAAGCCTGGAACCTAGTTTATATCCCGTGAAACATCTGTGGATTTATAGCAACAAACAAAATGGCGATCAGGTGAAGTTTGGAGTTGTGAAGCTTTCCCTTTTCCTTGTCTGACCGAAATGGGTCATTCGCAAATATGGCGTCCATTACTGGACTACAGATGGAAAATGGACAAAATAGTGCGCCTTTGGAAGTATTTTGCAGTGCAAAAATCGTCCCTTTTACGACTGTTTCGGAAACATCTTACATCGCAGAAGTGATATCGAGTCGGGCAAATTTACTTCAATGAAGAGTTTATCCTCTAATCGACGAGTATTTCGCATGACTTCGGCTAGATTTTAAGACAATGTATGGAGAAATGGAGCGTACAACGAGAGATGAAAGTGGCCACTTCGGGAAGTAAGTAAACCTACTTCTAATCACAGGTAACCCAGGGTCACTGTGTGCGTCACGTAGGTATTAAAATATAGAGAACATATGAGGCGAAGTTTCGGTCTGAAAATTTGCTAGAAAATGGTAATAAAAATCGATAAAACTTACCCTGGGGTGAGCTGTTGTTGTCTTTAATACGTACACGAAGTTTCGGGGAAAATGGTCCCCGTTCACCTTCCTTCATAATATAGTGACAAGGTAGGAGACGGAAGCCAGCATCGGGACTCCGATCGACCCAAAACAAGCACGATTTTTTCCGCGAAAATCAAATCCAGTCGCTAAATAAACACGCCAGGTTCGTGGAATAGGAATTTCTCTAAACCATGAATCCACTGAAGCATCTCCAGGTAGCAACGCGGAGCCACCAGACTCCGTAAAACTTGTAAGTTAACCTGCTAAAATGGCGGCCAGAAAGCGTCGTCCTCACGAAGTGCCCAATTCAAAATGGCACTGAACTCGGGACGCCTGATAACGAGGGAAATATATGTCCCCCTGGAGGGAGGGGAGTCCCAGATTGCTCAGTGAGTTTTGTTTTTAGCAATTTGGGACTCCCCTCCCTCCATAACTTATTATACTCGTCACCAGGCGTCCCGAGTTCAGTGCCATTTTTAATTGGACACTTCGTGAGGACGACGCTTTCTGGCCGCCATTTTAGCAGGTTAACTTACAAGTTTTACGGAGTCTGGTGGCTCCGCGTTGCTACCTGGAGATGCTTCAGTGGATTCATGGTTTAGAGAAATTCCTATTCCACGAACCTGGCGTGTTTATTTAGCGACTGGATTTGATTTTCGCGGAAAAAATCGTGCTTGTTTTGGGTCGATCGGAGTCCCGATGCTGGCTTCCGTCTCCTACCTTGTCACCATATTATGAAGGAAGGTGAACGGGGACCATTTTCCCCGAAACTTCGTGTACGTATTAAAGACAACAACAGCTCACCCCAGGGTAAGTTTTATCGATTTTTATTACCATTTTCTAGCAAATTTTCAGACCGAAAGTTCGCCTCATATGTTCTCTATATTTTAATACCTACGTGACGCACACAGTGAGCCTGGGTTACCTGTGCTTCTAATTAGCCATTTTTAACCCAGATGCGAAGGTTACACAGCAATTAACATGTTTCGAGTCGGGCACCGAAGATCCGTAAGCTCATAATCGATATATTTGAACAAGTTTCCTTATCTCCATACATTTTCTTGTACGAATTCGCAGCCATTATGGCCTTAGTGCGCACGCGCAACCGCCATCTTGTCCCTAATTTCTGGCAATGGTATTTTTGATAGATGCTAATTTGGTGGCTCCTTGCCCTTTTTCCGTCAATTCTGAAATGAGAACTATAATAATCTCACTTAACTGGTGAAAGTACTAGGAAAAACACGATGTCACAACATTTCGAAATGCGAAATTCTTCAATTACCACACCGAACAGAACCAGGGTTTTCAGTGTGATTCTCTCCAAAGGATCAAAGTCGAATACACTTTTATAAAACTGAGTCCGAGTTCGGTTTAAGTTTAAAAAATATCCTTTTCTATAACGTTCAGCAAAACCATAACAACACTGAGTACTAGTCTTAGCCTGATAATGATATAAAAAACGGAATTTATCACTTAAAAAACATTGTTACGAATTAGTACATTTTCTAACATCTAACTCCTAATTGAAATATTGAAAATTCTGAAGCTTCAGAGGCGAAGTACGTACTCTTAGAGATTCCCCGACACTTCAATCAATGATGTTCAAGTTAGTCAAGTCGCTATCACAAAATAATTTGGGGTGATCATTGATGACAAACTTGATTGTAGTAGCCATATCGAGAAACTAGCTACTGAACAAAATCGCTTCTGTCATTAATTGAGGCCATACAACGAGTAAGGCACCTTGTTCCTCATGCAACCTCATATTGAATATACCGATTTCTGACACAAAAACGCTTTGATTATTGCAATTATACTGTTTGGGGAAACTATGGGATAACTTTGTAGAATAAGTCAGAAAAGCTACAAAATAGAACAGCCAGTGTTTTGACTTTTTCAAACTATGACCGGCATGCGGATTATTTCTTCAAACTTCGGTTCGCCAGCAGCAAATTCAAAGAGCTACGATGGCTTACAAATCTCTACACGAGTTGTCCACAGACTATTTATGTTCTAGATTTTAAAAAAGCAGAAACCGAATACAACCTAAGTGACTCTAGGAATAAACTAAATGTTCGATTACTGCGTACTAACTATTACAAATAGCTTTACCTTCAGTGGTGCCATTCTATGGAACAGCCCTCCTTGCAACTTAAGGCAAGCAGAGTCCCTTGGGCAATTAAAAGACTTAATCAAGCAAATACTTCGAGGAACAGCATTCGTGGAAAGCAGCTTTTTTTAACAAACATTTTACTCTGTATAGTAATTCAGTATTTTTGTAATTTTGTATCCCGAAGCTCACGATTTAACCGTGTGAAAATAAAGATTACCTCATTTATCTCCACCGCCATTAGAAATCAGGACCCACTTAATTTTTTGGAGAATTGCTCCCATTAAATTTACGCAAGAAATTCTTCTGAATTTTGCACATTTGTGTAACGCTTGTAAGGCGCGTACAAAAACGAGTATTGTTTCAGTGGTCAAAAGTGAAATAGGTCAAAACCGCATTTCACCTTCTATTCTATTCTTTTCTACCCCACTCTAATTCTAGGTCTATCCTAGTTCTAAATTTCAGTACAGCGCCCAGTTTAGCACGTTAAACACAGATTTTTATTTATGATTTAAAAGGTTGCGCATGTTTGAACGTTTACTTAATGATTTAATATTATTTTTAAAACTGAGGGGGGGAAATTTCAACTTTGTGAGATTTCCAATTCTAATCCCTTAGCTCATTTCCTTACTCTAGGATTTTTTCCCTCTCTATGCCCTTTCTTGCCCAATTATTTGTACCAAGTTCATTACCACAACATTATCTAATATAAAAAATTCCTCGTTCATCAATCGTCTTATATCACTTTTCTTATGACGTTCGGTTCCCTTACGAAAACTGTCTTTCTAATAAAATCATTTTTATTGCATTGTAATATTATTCTATTCCATAACTACTTAACTTTTCAACCTCGGATAGTACGATATTGATTATAGCTTTCTGACTGGTTCACTCAATCTTGTTAATCAGCTCATATACCACATGACTCCGTACCATCTAATATGGAAACTGATTGCGTCAAGTGTTGCCAAGCTGTGAAATTTGTGCGGGAAGAGAAATTTCCCGTGACGCAATGGAATAAGTGTTAAACATATTGTACTTCTAATCTTTTCCAATATATTCGATTCGTTGTTGCTATACTTTTCTTCAAGTTAGGGAATATCTAGGCAAATTGACATCTTATAAGATTTCAGGTGTTAGTTCAGTCGATCAGTTCCATCAAACTGTTCCAATTCCTGGATAATCTGTGCCATGTCTGGCCTCATAGCAGGATCAGCCTGAAGGCATTGCCGCACCAGATTCCGAAAGAAACGGTTTCTTACAAGAAGAACTTGTTCTTCACGTCTCTCGGGATCTGGCATTTCCCGAATGCACATTTCACACAGAAGAACACCAAAGCTATACACATCAACCTGAGAAAAGCAACAGTAATGTCTCTTACAATATAAGCAATGAGTCGGGTTATGATTATTGTACGAGAACCGTGCTTAACGGTGACCGGTTAAGCCCAGTTGGCTGAGCATTTGACTACTGTGCGAGAGGTCGGGAATGAAATAAAACTCCGGCCAGACCAGCACTCAGGGTCTTTAAATAACTGAGGAGAAAGCGTTGCCTTTAAAATGACATCTGCAAATGGTTAGACTCTCTAGTCTTCTCAGATAAGGACGATAAACTGTAGGCCCCATCTCACAACCCTTCAATGTTCATAACCCTGTGTGACGTAAAAGAACCCACACACTTGGCGCAAAGAGTAGCGCATTAAGTCCCCAGTCAGATGTGGTCAGTCCTCCGTGGCATAGCTAGAGGGTCGTTAATTTGTAAACTGGGAAGAGTTCAATTGCGTCTCCCTTTCTAAGTGAAGTTATCGTATCGTATTGTTAGCATCTTGAAAATTGAATAGACTATTTTCGAGTTCATGCCTGCCTCCTCTTTAAAGCGAGTCTAAGTGCGAAGTTTTTCTTATGAAAATTAGTTTTCATAAGAAACCCAGCCACTCAGATGTAAAAAAATCAACAAATTTGGCATGTTTTGATAAAAATGTTCCATCAAAGTTTTAGTCTTTTACCCTAAAACTTCCATCATTTACAGTCTTTTGCCTTAATTTCATTTTAATTTTCTTTAAATAAATACTAATGTATATATTCTAACAATCACAGTATAAGGAGATGTTCGCAAGCTCTGTCCAAGCTCTGTTGAGTTCCTCTCAGAATGACCCCTCCGTTTAACTTCATTAAACTGGTTTCAAGGACTGAAGACCTTTAATATTATTATCACCCGATTTTCGTTTGCCAAGAACAACCTCATTATATATATTAATGAAAAGGTCAGGAACTGCAATGACATACAAAGATATGTCTATTTATCAATAAAAAAAACTAACCTTGGATGTTTGATTTGAAGAAACTGCTTCTGGCGCACTGTAAATCAAAGCACCAGGGGCTACTGTCATGGTCTGTTGAACAAATCTAGCAGTGCCATAATCTGACACTTTGCCTCTCCACTGTTCACCCTGTCGCCATAGCAACACATTTGCACTACTGATGTCCCTATGAACGATGGGAGAGGGCTTCATGTGGTGAAGATAGTTTAGCGCTCGAGATACATCCAAAGAAATTGCAGATATTTCTGTTTCCGTGAGTTGGCGTTGCTCCAGCAAAGCTCGCAAGCTCAATTCCATGAGCTCAGTGACAAACAAAGGACTTCCTTCATCATTTGTTGCTCCAATAGACTGCAACAAGCAAGGATGGCGGCATCTTGAAGCAATGTTCATTTCTCTCTCAAACAAACGTCTGTTGTGATCTGAGAGAATCCGTTCATGGATTTGTTTCACAGCTACTTTGCAGCCACAATATGTTGCTTCGTTGACACTTCCCCAGGCCCCCTTGCCTAAGCATTTATCCTTTACCTGGATTTCACCACGGGAAATGACCCAATCACAAGATTCCTGACGGCGCAGTTCAATAATCATTTGCTGAGCTGCTGAAAGGCTTGCCTCTAGCTCACTTAACTCTTGGTTTTTAATTCCCAACTGCGTTTCAAGGTTTGTTTTTTCTTTTTCTTTTTCTCTGATTCGTTCTTCAAAAGTCTGTGCCATCTCCCTTAACTGTCTCTCCGAGTTCGCTTTGTCGTCTTCTTGCTCTCTGATTTGCTCTTCCATCTCCTGCAACTGCCTTTGAGCATTTTCTCGTTGAAGCTCTTTTTGTTGCAGCTGCTGAATTAAATTTGTCTCCCTCAAATTTCTTTCCCTTAATTGCTGCTGCAAAGCCTCTAGTTGTCTCGCCAAATTCGCTTTGTCGTCTTCTGTCTCTTCTATTTCCTTTACCATCTCCTGAAACTGTCTCTCTTGTTGAAGCTCTTTTTTCTTTAGTTGCTGAATTAAACTTGTCTCCCTTAAATTTCTTTCCCTTAACTGCTGCTGCAAAACCTCTAGTTGTCTCTCCAAATTTGCCTTTCTCTTTCCTGTGCCAGTAAACAGGGATGTTGGAAAAACTTGATATTGGGGAGTAATAATGATAATGATGATAATGATAATAAGTTATAGAAAGAGGTCAATGACATAATGGCAAAGTTTCAATTCTAGACTGAAATCTGAAAGAAACACTTAAGCAAATTTTATTGTCGAGCCTTCTATAAAATGTTCGCACGTCCTGTTAACTTTGTCTTTCCTTTTAGAGAAAGAGATGGTCAAAATTCTCATTTCCAATTTCACTAGTTCCCAAAATATCTGTTCATCCTGTGCAAGGAGCTTTTTTTTTTCTGAAATCTGGATAAGATATCTTAATCAAATCTAAATAATCCTCGTCTTCAAGTTAACCTGCTACCACGTTCATTTTCGCTCATAATGTTCTCCTATGTTGTCGCTCGCTAAAACTGGGCCTGACCAAAACTCTCTCAAAAATTCCCGTGGCCGACCAAAGCCGTGATCTGATTGCTTGTTAAATGCCGGAAGTCAAGACTCCTTCGTGATCGCGCGGAGCTCGCGCAAAGTCCTCAACACTGATCCGCCATTAGCGCACGAAGAAGTTTTTCACCTTTTTTCTTACAATGACGGCGCAACTTGATTTTGTTTGTATAAAGGTTGATATACCATCTCAAACATATCATAACGTGTCCAAAATCTGGTTTGAATCTCCGGAAAGTTTTTATGAAGAACGAAATTCGTGATTCCGTTGGCGAGTTCTGTGGCCGTGCGGTCGAACGATCTTTACTGCTTCCCTGTAACGCTGTTTTGAAAACCAAACAACGAAAGAAAAGCCGAAAAATAGGTTAACTGGCTCTTTCAAATGGCGATGAAAGTGTATATTGGTTTCCTGAATCAGACAAAAACTTGAAGACGTATATATCAACAGGAGGAGATTCTAATAAAATCGCAAGTTACATGAATGTGTAGTCAATTATCTGTACAGGAACGGCTTTACTTACATTCTTTGTTTGTACACCAACGAGTCAAAATTGCGTCATAATATTTCCAGTTTAGTTGACTTAAAATTGTCATTCGAGAAACCAAAATGGCATGTTTCTAGAGAGACCAATTGTGCAAAAAGCGATAAGATAAAAAAAAAAAACTTTGCTTGCAGGGTAGTGGTTGGTGCATTAATTTTAAAAAAACCGAAACAGGTATCTTCCTTTAATTTTGACTAAATGAAAACTAAGGTAAAACGGAGCTTATCTGAGAGGAAAGGTGAGATATTAACGCCGAACAAAACATGGAATTCTCAATCGAAGTCAAAATAGTGAACAGACTCTTGAATGGTGGATGTCAATAAAGTGAGAAAAAAATTTAAAACATATTGCCTCACTTCTCACGTTGTCTACACTTGAAAACTTGAAATCAGTAACATCATTTAGGTTAATGATCTCAGCCCGGTTACAAATTTTAAATGTCAAACTTACAAGTATGCAAGAATGTATATTCGGTGAAGTTCGGAAGAAAGATTTCACCCGCCCTTGGTCTATAGCCCCTACTTCATATATATACAAACAAATTATTCTTCAAAAGTAGGTATTACTGTTTGCAACCGTGTGACAGCACATATTACCTGAAGTTTCATTAAGATCATAACTCGATGACCTTGGAAACATTTCGTCATTCTGTCTTTTTTCCTGTTTGATTGAGCCAGTTCGTTGTTTATCCAGCTTTTGTGATGTTGCCCTAGTTGTACCCTCTCCAGGGTCATTTTCAAAATCTCTCTCAGTTATGACAGTTTCTATATCGACAAATGCAGCATGATCCCTCTTACAGACAAAGAGCTGTCTTCCTTTCCATTTACCACTTCCACTTCCAATCTTTTCATCCTAAACAAAGAAAATGCAACTGTTAAACACAATAAAACACTTCCAAGTTATCAAAACAATAATGAAAATAATTATAATCAACATACATGAAAAACAGTAAGAAGGTGGCATTCAGGTAACCCATACATTGGTCTTTACTTTGCCTGATTTTCTGTTTAAAGGTCACTGACTGATGGTATTTGTCAAAAGTCTTTCAATAAGAAGGAAGTAAATTAGAAAATAGACAACAATAATCAGTAAAAAGCGCTACAACAAATAAACAATTAAAAGGTTGAATGTTCATGCTTAATCAACCTCGTTCCCAGGGTCTCTCTTTACTGCGTCCTTTGTCGTTGAGGAGAAAGACCCTGGTTCAGGCTGGTCACGTGTCTCACAAAACCTGGGAGGTTTACTAACTGTGTTAGGGGAGGGGTAGCAATGTAGGCTTTGTCACCTTTGCGAGGAAGGGAATCAGCACGCATTTGATTTTGTGGCCAGACGACCATCGAGAAAATGTTTCACGGCAAGGTATTTTATGTACTACACATACGGAATTCGACGTGAAAGGCAAAAAGTTGTCGTCTAATCGATCAGACGCAAGAGAAAATATACTCGCGTCGTTTGATTTTTTACCCGTGTGAAGGTCCGAATTCAAGCTCAAGTGAGCAGTCGAATCCTGGATCGAACTGAGTGATAACAAAGAATGCTTATAATAGCTTGCAACAATTTGAAAGAAAGAAGGCTTTGTCGTGAAAGAAAACAAGCGAGACATTAATCCCTACTAAATCAAGGAATGACCTAAAATGATCGAAAATGACCTAAAATGAGCTACAACGGTGTCGAAAATAAATCTAGACGTCTCTAATCACCTAAAATTAACTAAAACAGCGTTGCATTGCTGGGTAAAGTCATAATCTTTACGCTGTCAACTCTGCACCAATCAAACCCAAGTTTCCGGGCAAACTCAAGATTTTTGCGCTGTCAGCTCGCCACCAATCACAACTGC
>OX421447.1:55849762-55862262 GCA_949126865.1 Montipora capitata | reverse complement strand
GCTGCACCAGTGTTGCAAATATTGCAGAAAGGTCTGATTGTCTACAGGGTAGACCAAAAGGAACATGACAATAAATTGCATGCAGTTCTAAAGCATGAGAAGGGGTTGACCTTAAATAGAGAGAAATGCCAGTTCAGGTTACCAAAGTTGACTTTTTCTGGGCATGATCTTAGTGGAAGAGGGATCAGACCAAGCGAAGAGAAGCTGCAGCTGTAGTGAAGTTGCTGAGGAAAGGAAAAGCCTTCACTTGCAGTGCCAAGCAACAACATGACATCAGCAAACATGCTTGCCTACTTAAGAGGTGATTGCAAGGCAAAAATTGTGGCAGACGCTGGCCACGATGGACTGGGAGCAGTCCTACTCCAACCACAGGATAACACAAATGGTAAAGGAAATATCCTCTTGTCCAGATTAAACCAGGTCAACCCAAAGGATTCAAGCAGTGAAAAGAAGGATATTGTCAGATACATGACACAGGAAAGTACACTAGTCACTTTGACTTCGGTTCGGTTCGGTTCGGTTCACTTAGCTCCCCAGCTCGAAACTTACTAGCTAACTAAAAGAAAAGAAAAACTAAAATGCTACCGAAACCTCATTAAGAATTTCAAATCAAATGTAAACAACAATATGAGCTGAATAAACATTATCATTATCATTGACTCTTGGAGAAATTGAAAGAGAGTCTGAGGACGATCCAGAGTTAACAAGCACACGTCAGTGCATCCACTCAGGAGATTTGCCACGGTGAAAGATGCCTGGTTATGTATGTGTGAGGACTGAACTTTGTACCATAGGCCAATAATTATTATTAGCAATGCAAAGAGATAATATTGTAATAACACAGAGTTTCAGGAAACCAGTTTTAGAAGCAGTGCATGAAGGATACCAGGGGATTGTCAAGACAAAGTATAGGCTGAGGACAAAGGTGTGGTGTTCCAGAATGGACATGGATGAAGAAAGAATGTGCAAAAGCTGCCATGGGTGTCAAGTTGTGGCATTTTTCACCTATTGAACCAATGAAAAGGACCCATGCCAGCCACCCACAGAACCCTGGCAGGATCTTGCTGCTGATTTAATAGGACCATTGCCTACGGTTGCAAGCTTACTACACTGTAGCTGTAGTTGATAACAACAGTTGGTACTATGAAGTGGTAGTGATGTGGTTAACTACGACACTGAAGATTATGGAATTAAGAGAGATTTTTGCATGGTGTGGAAACCTTTACTCAATCAACTCAGTCAGACAACGGTCCACAGTTCATGAGGAAGAAAATTGAGGAGTTCTTTTTTGAATGTAGAATTGAACACAGGAGATCCCCATCACTTTGGCACAAGCCAAAGGTGATGTACAATAGATCCCTCTTGAAGACCTCAGAGGTAGCAGGGGTGGAATGGAAAAGATGGACAGAAGAACTACCAAAGTACCTTATGGCACGTCCACACCTCAAGTCTCAACAGGTACCACTCCCGCCTTTCTCATGTCTGGGAGGGAGATCAAGTCCAAGTTGCCAGTCGAGAGTCAAGACAAGATCAGTCAGTGATTAATGAGAACACTAGGGACAGAGAAAGCTTATGCAGAGGACAAAATAATGAGGTGCAGTTGCACGCCTCATAATTCCTGGAGATAAAGTCACACCCCTAACTTTGAAGCAGAACCATACACTTATGTCCAGGTTTGCACCTAATTAGATGCACGCCCAATTTTGACATCCAAAACAAAGTGTCCCCTTAAGTCTAAGCATTTGCTACCTATTTTCAACAATAAGGTAAGGGTAAAGGTTAGCATTATTTTTAGCTTTGGGTAAATGCAGCAGTGAATCTTTACTTAAAGAGCAGCATTTGGGGGACACTTTGTGACATAAATTGTCTGTATTCTGAGACACAAGTGATGTTGAAGTTGGCGAGAAGAGCAAAGGGACACTTCATGACGCTTATTGAAATCCGCGTGCATCTAATTAGGTGCAAACCTGGACATATCTCGAACCATATACAGTGTTGGCCAAAGAAGAAAGCCAAGTCGCAGTCAAGTTCAGTGAATGAGTGATGTATAACAGAAATAGCTTTCTGCAAAGCCCTACATGTATGTATCTATCACTCGATGAGCTAGAACCACCTGAACAGCCAGAACCCCCAGCGAACAACAGCAACGTTGAGAGCATGAACATTCCAGAGCTAAACCCAATTGTAGTTGATCACTCTAGACCTGGGCGTACTCTCAAACAATCAGGAAGGTTTAAGGACTATGTTCTAGGGAAACCTACATGTAATATAGCAGGAAAGATTAAGACGTTAAAGTAAGACTTTTGGTTTTCAGTTTTAAAAAAAGTTCTGTGAACTGTAGAGGAAAGGAAGGGCTGTAGTGTCTAGGTAATAAGCTGCAAGGCATGTTGGGTTATTCTAAGCAGCCATAATGTACATGTGCCCTTGAGTTTAAGACAAGAGAGCTTTAGATTTCAGGAAAGAATGAGGACAAGTAGAAGTTTTGGCCATGCAAGATCTGGTTTTATGCCATTATCATAGTCTTGCTGATAAAGATTGTAACTTCAGATTGTAATTAATGTCATCAAAGGTATCCATCAGAGAACTAGGTTTTTTTAGAGAAACAACCTCAAGAACAGCCCTGGTGTGTGCTGCTAACATAGACTTTTGATTTCTGAACAAGTTTGTCTCATAAAAAAATCGCGACAAAGCAATGCTGTTATCCTCATAGCAAAGGAAAAAAAAAGGCCTTTGTGACTTCTTGTCAAAGGAGCGGTATGATGTAAGTAAGAGAATACTTTGATTCATATTTGAAGATTACTTTCCCTCTTACCACTAATGTCAAACTCTACATCTCCATGCTGCAATCAGCACATTACAAATTTCCTCATATTACTGCTCAAGTCTGTTTTTTAATGATTTTCCTGCTTATATAAAAAATACATTTTCTCTCCAGTCTTCCAGTCATGTTCGTGGAAATTACATTCTGTCCCACAGTAAACCTAGAACAACCAGTTATGGTCTCAATTCTTTTTCCTACTTGCCAGCTAAGTTACGGCAGGAACTTAGGAAAGTGTCTAGTCGTTCCGATGCTGGTGCACTAATTGGGGACACTGTAAACTTAAATTAACAATTAACGCAAATCGAGTCAAATGTTGAATTTTGAGGAGAAGGAAAACAGGACTTCCCAGAGAAATCCTCTTGGTGCAGAGTAGAGAACCAACAAATTTAACCCACATGACACCGAGCCTGGCAATCGAACCTGGGCCACATTGGTGGGAGGTGAGTGCTCTCACTACTTTTATCAAAACCACTTTATCACATAATTAATTTTATGGTTGTTAATGGAGGAGCGATAGTTTTTCCTGCTTAACCCATTGACTTCTCAAATGCCCTTGGAGTCCCCCAGTTGACAAGTAAAGTTATATTGTATTAGAAAAATCTGTTAAGTTCAATGGGTTAAGATACTGTAGGTCAAAGTCTTCCACTCTGCAACCAGCAAGTGTCAACTCGGTCAGGCGAAGCAGACACCAGCACAAAGGGAGGGGACAGAGTACAACCAAAAAGGAAAGCCACCCAAAAGCCAAAAGCAGGTCAGTCACTGAGATAAATTGCAATTGTGTTGGCCATTTTGCAAAAGATGTATGCTGTCCAGTGAGAGATAAATGAGTGTGGGATTTAGTGACATTTGCAGTATGTTGCGAGAAAAAGGGAACTAAGAAGCCTCTACCAAAAACCAGGCAGAAATTTAAAGCATTGAGTACCTGAGGTAAAGGTAAAGCCAAATGTGAGCCACTAGGGCCCATTATGGCAGGAGCTTATCCCAGTGTCAATAGCATGAAGCAACTTGGAGAATTATTACTCTCTCCCCTGGATGGGTTATCCTCAGCAGTATATCGCCAGTACCCATTTATACACCTGGGTGAAGAGAGTGTACAGTACAGTGTAGAGTAAAGTCTCTTCTCTAAGGAAACAACACGATGGCAGAGCTAGGCCTCGAACCAGCGAACCTTGGAATCGAACCAGTAACCCTTAGAATCGTAAGACCGGAGTGATAACCACTACGCCATAGTGCCTCCACATTGGAGCAGCTGAGCGAGGGGATAAATATGCATTTGTTGTGGAAGGACAACAGCAAACTGGTGAAATAATGCCTAAGGTTGGTGGAGTTAATTTAAACAATGGGTGTACTGTTTGATTCAGGAGCCTCAGGTAACCTGATAGACTATGAAACTTGGAACAGTCTGAAACAGAAACATAATTATTTAGTGAGGATCCAAGAAGTTAAATAACAAGTTATTGGCATATGGGCAGAGTGAGCCAGTTCAAGTCATAGCAACATTTGTTGCCAAAATAGCCTGTGTCTATATTGGAGAAATTCACAGTAATCAAAGAAAGTGGTAGACCACTGCTGGGGAGAAGTACAGCAAGAAACTTAATAAGCTATGAGTTGGAACAGTTTTGTTCACTGGTGACAGAGGGGAGTGACAAAGATGATCAAGAGGAATAAATTATGCAGATATCCTTACTGGAGCTGGAAAGGTGAAGGACCATCAGCCCCAGTTACACAATAAGGACATTAAACCAGTAGTCCAGCAGGTATGAAGGTTTCCTTTCTTGATCAGAAACTGGATGCTTTGCTAGATGCAGACAGCAATGAAGAAGAGCCAAACATTCTTACAGCGTGGGTGTCTCCATTGATTGTCACCCCTAAACAAGATGGTGACATACAGGCCTGTGTAGATATGAGCAGGGCGAATGAGGCAATTATATGTGGACAACATCATATCCCGGCAATTAAGGAAATCTTGCACGATCTTCATGGTTCCATGGTCTTCAGCAACTTAGATCTCAGTTTCTCGTCATTCGAAACAGCCCACCTTTAGTTTCGGTGCCAATAAGTAATCATGGATGATTTTCTGTCACACAAAAGCGTGTCACAGCGTCATGTTTAGTTAAATTAAACTATGTAAGCAACATCTTTCTTTCCACTGTTTACAAGTTCTATTTAGTTTTCGTACTACGAAAGCTAACACCCACTCTTAGTTTTTGTACCACAAAGACCCCTTGTCTTAGGAGTCTTAGGTTTAGGTTTTCGAGGGTCTTAGTTTTCGTAACATCCCATATCTGACCACAGATACACGGAACCCACAGATGATTCACATGAGTGTGAGTTTAAAAATTTTTGGCTTTTGGCTTCAGTTCAATTACAAATGGTGTTATATTTTGTTTCTGTGTTTTGCTATTGGGGGCTAATCATCTTAATGTCTGAGGCGAATTGTCCTCATACCATCTGAATACGTGCCGGCCTGCCAAATTTCAATAAACTTTGCACCACTTTTTTTTTTTTACTCTGTTCTCATAGAAATGCTTCTAAGTGTGAATCTACCAAATTTGTCATGAAAACGTTACAGCAAAGGTCCACAGTTCCTGGTAATACAAGAACAAATACTTTATGCTACCTTTTCAATCTCACCTGAATGAACTATCTACCAGTTGTTCGAACGATGGATAGCGCTACCCGCCAGATAAATTACTATCCATTGGATAAGTCATAGCAGTGGATAGTGATTTATCCGGTGGATAGCGTTATCCACCTTTTGAACACAAAGGCCTGGTGTTGCACTTGAAAACCTATGATCTACTGGTAACCGAAAAGAAATCACTCAAACATACCTTTTAGGAAAATATTTTGACATCATCTATTGTCATTAATGTGCCAACCAGAGCCTCATTGGCTGTCGAAACAAAGGGTCTTTTGTTCCCCGTGGTTGGCACATTTGAATAACAAAGACAATGTTTGTAAACAGATATCTTCTACTTACAGTAGGTGGCTCTAAATTGTCACCGACTGGTGTTCACGACAAAACTTAACTTACATGTAGCTGAACTCCGAACATTGTGGCATGCATATTGGGTAAGAAGCCTTTGTACCGTACCACACCGGGTAAATTCTTGGAACTCCCGATCCCTTTAACTGAAACCATAACATGACTTCCGCCTTGAATTCGTTTACCAAAATCCAGGCGTCCTCTGTCGATGTATATTTGATATCTCAATGTACCCGGGGCAATGGCCAAAAGCAAGTCAGCTTCTTCTCTTGTAAGAGGCGCAATATCCTCCCTACGACACTCAAAACGGATTCCTGTACACTTAGATGATGATGCACGCGTACGATAAATAACCTGAAGAGCAATCCTGGTTGAGTCTCCGGGTTGTTCGGTTTCGCGAAGTTCTTCCAATAACGCGCCTTTTGGCATATGTGTTGGAGTAGCGCAAAGATGAACTGACCACAAATTTTCTCCGGAACGTCCATCTTGTAAAAGAATATATCTATTCCTAGGTTTTTCCATAGTGCACTAAGGACAAAATGATCCAATCTTGTTCCCAGAGCCCACGTGTCTTTTGGTCAGCGCCAAGACACGGAGAATAATCAATTCCATGTTGCCGTGCGTACAGACTGTAGATCACAGATGACGTCAAAATGTGGTAAGAACAAAAAAGTGGCACACGAGGCGATAGCCGCGTGTGTCACTGATGTTCTTACCTCATTTTGACGTCTTCTGTGATCTATTACTGAACAGACCCACGGCAACATGGAATCTATTTGTTTTATATAATAAAGAATCAAACTTTATTCGCATAAAAGCTGATGGTGACGTCAATCGTGCGTCTGTCCTCTAATAGATCTTAGGCAAGAACCAATCAAAATCCGTGAATAACTTGGGTTATTATATAATTTCAGACGAAGACAGAGCGCAAAAACCGCTAGACATGCGCACTAGAATCACACTTGTGTTGCCGCCATACCATTTTCAAAATGGCGGACGACAAATCAAAAATCCACCACGTCATTGTGGAGCCTGTCACGCCGCTGGCGTTTCTCTGAGAAAATTTGCAAAAAGATGATCTGAATCTGCCATCATTCAACGATGCTTCAGAACCGTCAGGGAAGAGATCGGACCAAAACCAGTTCGCCTAAAGCATTAGAGTTTTTGACCAGCTTCGAAGCTTCATTTGACGTTCGTTGTTTAGAGTTTTGCGTTTCTTAAGGTGGTCGGTTACTCTTTAAGCTCAGAACAGAGATATGTTGGAGGTAAATTGTTTTCGCGAAACATATCAAATATGCCTTTTTTTTCGTTGATATGAAAATTTTTGAGAGGTGTTTAAAGGTGGAATTCCGATTTCATACACCAAGAGAGACTTTTTCAAATCGAAGTTTGAAGAGAAGCAGGTTTTTTTTACCGCTAGTGTTCGTCTTCACAGTTGTAACTGGTTTTACACAGAAAAGCGAAGTCCAGTGCCTTGTACTTTCACTCCACTCGATATAGTTTGTGAGGTTTTGGGGTCGTAAGTTGTCCTGAAATGCATAACGTACATGTATGTTTTTAACTTCGAGTTAATATCTTGTCGACATTGTTCATGTAATACAATTAAGTTTTCTCGCTTTATAAGCAGAGCAGCTGCCTGTTATATTTAAAACAGCGGCAAATATTGACAACAAACCCTGTTATTTTCCCTTTAACAACGTTCATTGCTATGTTTTGTGCAACTAAAAATAAAATATGTCAACTGTCACATCTGAATGCAGGGGGATTGTGTGCTTTTTCAAGTTTATGGGACTCTTTGCAAAGGGCGAGTTAAGTTAATTCAACAAAGTAAGCTGCTTTTTCCATTTAGAGACTGAAAATGTAAGCAAAGGTGCTCTAGTTCAATGTGCAAAGCGCTTTTTTTGGCTTTTGATGCCAGCAAAACAGTTCACCACACTAGAAAATTTTTATTCGAGGGCCACTTGCTACTGGCTCACAAAGACTACAGAATTTGCCACATGGATGAATACATTTCACCAATGAAGGTGAGTGATGGAATAACATTACAATAGTTGCAATAATAATCTGCCCTGAATTGAATTTCCCCTACCCCTCAATATAGATTCTACGCCCCCTTCTTTGTCAGTGCCAAAAATCTGCCAAGAGAACTGAAGCACTAAGTTACACAGAATTAGTCAGACAGGTAGAAAACCCTGAAGGATCAAAGGCAGGAGCTGGATATTAAGCAGAGAAAAATTGAGAACGAAAACAAAAACTTTCACGAAAAAACATGAAGGTAAGTATTTGGGTTTAGCTCATTATGACAATGACATGCCAATGCCTTTGCAGTACTACCCCCCACCCCCCTCCCTTCACCAAGACACACACACCACTGACAGCAGTACACTGCTTAGCATTATTTTGAGCGCCACAGGCTGTTGGCTGTAATCAGTAACACCCTAAACTTGTTTCATTTCATAATATTATTTACATGCACAGAGCAAAGTGCATTGAACACGATGCACAACCCCATGAATTTCTCAAATTGCTTTTGGCCTATTACAAGACCTGTGAGTAAAACCACACCAAAAAGTTAGCTCACTATAATAAGTAAAACAGATATCATTTTCATAATGGTTATGCTTTACAATGTAGCTGTGTCACCGAACACCCAAGGTCAATAATTTTGCTATTATCCCAACAGTAAACACTTAATGACTGGTCCCGAGGGAAACAGTTAATTTTGTTTCCCTAAAAATTTCCAATGTTTCCCTGAGGCGCAGACGAGGGAAACAAAATGAACTGTTTCCTGAGAGACCAGTCATCAAGTGATTTGTTATATAGCACAAATAGGAAAACGTGCAATGGGAACAGCAACGGTGGTCGTCGGTCAACATTTGCGGGCAACAGTGCACTGTTACCCTCTGACGTCATAGATTTTGCACTGTTGCCTGCTCAGAGACTTTTGAACGGCAAAAGTGTTGTTGTTAGATATCATGTGACCTTGAAGTAACCAATGAGAGCATGCGCTGCTGGGGGCAAAAACAGTTATATAACAAAAATTATTATTCAACATAACACACTTTTGCTGGAAAAACAAGATCAGCAACACAAATCAAATGTTGAATTGAGAGAAGAAAATGTCATGCTTCACAAAAAAGGACAAAGTTATAGAGACAACACAGTTTTCAAGAAAAATATTGGACTGACATAAAAATTAATACCATGCACATGTAACCCTCCCTGTGAAAAAGCACCCCAAATGCCTAAATTTCCAATATAGGTTTTAGTCAGAACAAACTTTTCCTTATCACAGACTAAATTCTTATGGTCGTTAATTTTCTTTCTAGTGCAAATAATATTGGACAAAACAAATAGTGTATTGTAATAATCAACTGATGTATGTTTACTATTTTTTCCTTTCATTTTCCCGAATTTGTTCTCCCCCTATATATATCTGTTTGGGTCAAGTTAGCAGAAGATTGGGGAATCCACTCAAAAGAGACACTTGTAATACCACTGGCGGTACTAAATCCTAACATTACTCAACAACAATGACAATATTATTTGTGTTCCTTTAATATATGTTTTACAACTAAAGGAGACACTGCATTTAGCTCTCTTGTGAACCATACAATTTCACAAGTCACTAGTCAACCACTAAACAAAAGGACGAAAGAACTTATATGATCCAGACAAAATGGGAAATTTTGGTGGTGAACATTCTCCAGACCTGTTTGAAAATATCTTCCATGCCACAATGTATTTACAATAATGAAAAGGGTTTTCCGTGAACCAAGAAAGCTAATCTGCAGAGAGTAAAAGTAGGTTGCTGTACTACTGCACAACTTCAGTTTCTTCATAAATCAGGTATGGCTACCACTTCCTACAAACAAAAACAATGATATAACCATTACACAGAAAGTGAATAATGACAATGTAAGCACAAGGGGAAAGATTATACCTTACATTATGAAATTTTGAACCATGGATACTGTGTTTTTAGCTTTCTGATTGGTTCACTCACTCTCAGTTAACAGCTCTTATACAGTATGACATAATATGGAAACTGATTGCGTCAAGTGTTACCACGCTGGAAACTGATTGGCTTTAAATTTGTCCAAATGTTAAGAATCAAATGAAAATTTAATAAAACAATAATTAATGGATATGATTGAGTGGTTGATCTCATATCAACATGCACTCATGAAATTATAATAATATTATTGTTCATTATTGTCTTGTGCTATAGGAATTATATGCTTATTAGTATAATTACTGAAAGTTCTCTGCGCTGATTGGATGTCATTGAGATGATTATTATTACGTGATAATCACCTAAGCGGTTTTTCAAAATAGCCACAAGCTGTTTTGTTGAGGTGACAGACGACAGTCATCACTACAAACGTCACAAAAAGATAAGAATGACAGAATTCCATTCACCCTCACTTTTCATCCTCATAATCACGCAGTCAAAAGCATCATTCTTAGTAATTTTAAATTACTCCAAAATGATCCCGAGACTGGTAGAATCTTTTCGCAACCTCCACTTATTTCATTCAAACGCGACAAAAACGTAGGCAACTTTTTAGTTAGAAGCGCGCTCAAAACTAACGAGCAACCCGGCACTTTCAAATGCGCGCGCTCACAATGCAAAACTTGTCTTTTCATTGTTAACACTAACAAGATATCGGGACCTAAGCGATCTGTTAAGATCACCGATCGTTTCACATGTACCTCCACAAATGTCATTTATTGCATAACCTGCACGTTGTGCAATAAATTATACATTGGTGAGACAGGTAGACGACTAGGTGACCGATTCCGCGAACACCTTCGCGATGTTGAGAAGAATGACAAGGATGCATCCAAGCCAGTCGCTCGCCATTTTAATCTGCCTAACCACTCCAAAAAACACATGGCTATCTGCGGCCTTTCCCTACATCTAGGTACGACGGAAAGCCGCAAGAATCTGGAACAAAAATTCATCTTTCAAATCGGCACCCTTAATCCTCATGGTATTAACGAACGCTTTTCATTTAACTAATATATTCCTATTTTTCACGTTGCCATGTTACCACCAATAGCGTAGCTCCTACTCTACTATAAAAACTACACGTAACCCATAATCCCTCGATTCGCTCTGACGAAGGGCTAACGCTCGAAACGTCAGCTTTTAGAATCTCTGTACGGTGGCCAATTTATATTATCAACTCCGTTGATAAAACCAAATTTTTGAATAAATTAATTGTTTTAAAGAAAATGTGTATTATTCAAATAATCAACTATGTAATAGGCGATTTGCATGATGGCATCATTTACTAAGAAATTGAGTTGCTTCTATTGTCAGGCAAATTTAAATTATTGTTTCCGATATTCCCTCAGACTCTATGAATGTTGGTGAATAAAAACCTCAACTTCATCTCGGTTTTTATTAACCGATATTCACCTTGCCTTCGGCGAATAATAATTGTTAATAATTATTATTTGGTGTTCATACTAATTTTTAGTGTTAAAGAATTTTCAGTCGGGTACGCATCTAACTAAAGCTGTAAGGCTTATTACTATTATTATTATTATTATTATTATTATTATTATTATTATTATTATTATTATTATTATTATTATTATTATTATTATTATTATTATTATTATATAATGTACCTGAAGTGTTTGCATGCTTCCAAAGCTTTACTGCACATGTGTTTTTGTAGCCGTTTTGCAAACTTACATTTATAAATGTGAAAAAGTTGACCAATATGGTTACTCTGTTACAGTAATGTACTTTTCTGGGCTGTGCCACAACTGATCAGGACAATATTGCCAAACACTGAGTGGAAGACGCTTTGATGCAGATTTCCTGGAATGGTTTCTGCAAAAATATTTGCGAGGAACAGCACCAAAAACCTCACACAGATCGATGGCATTTAACAGTCAAGGTTACGTGACGTGGAAATTGTAAATCCCAGGTGTTAAGAAAATTCAACTTTGTGGCTGAAGTTCACTCACAGTTCATCTGCAGCAAGAAACCCAGTGGACGATTACAGTACCGCCTGGAAGTATTGACCCCTAGGGACGAGGCAATACCTCGTCTTTGCCGCAGGTAGTGGACGCGCGGCACCGAGGTATGCAAATTTTTTTCCCTCGGTAAAACCGAGGTGCACTTTGCCGTGGGAAGTTTGCCGCGGGAGAAAAGACGAGGCTTGCCGCGGGAAGAACAATGATCTGTTGCTCTTGTATAATAAGCTGAAGACTGTGAAATTTTATATCTCATGGTGTGAAGAATCGATTCTTAATGCAAGATATTGTAATCAAAATGAGAAAATGTGCCATTTACGTAAGGACTCAAATTTTATAATCTTTACATAATGTAAAACTGAAGACTTCTTTAAAGTTACAGTGTAAGCTACAGCTTGATTATCCAGCCAACGCAACACTCGTTGTTCTCCAGGTTGTAATACTGTATGTGTGCGTGAGAAATTATTTGTTTGGTTTTGAAAAAGGTTCAGTTGTACCTCTTTTCGTCTAAGCCTGACTTTATCTTGTTTGGAGACCTGAAATTCAAACTTGTGCGATTGTCTTCGTTTTATCATCGCCATTTTGGTTAAAAGCAGGTATTCCTTCCACATACATTGTATTATTGTTAAACTTGTCAAATTTCAATTTTAATCGCAACATTCTTCGGAGGCATCGGAGCCTTTGTCGGTACTA
>OX421447.1:55839762-55842262 GCA_949126865.1 Montipora capitata | reverse complement strand
TCACCACCCCGTAATTCAACTGTCCATTTTGCTACACTGAACAAAGTAATCGAGTAATTACCCAATAACTCAATTTATTTTGACACGCATGGCTACAGTACCAATTAACAAAGACAGAGATAACGTGGATTTAGCAACCATTTAACGTTTCAATTCAGTCGGCTTAAGCCAGTATGACTGGTGTAAAAATTTCTTATTAGGATCCTTTCATTCGCTTTCGTGTACGTTATGTTTATCCTTTAGTTCACAAGCTCGTTTGTTTTGAATCTGGAAGATGTAATTTTCAATTATAACCTCTCCCTAGGGGTTATCACGCATAGCTTAACCAATAAAATCCCCGCGTCCTAATTGCTCGGAATACATGAAATTCTTTGTGCCGAAAAAAGACAACCGAGATTATTCAGGTATTCGAAGTAATAATTGTTGGTTTTTCGATCGATTTCCCTCGATGTACCGGTGTGACAAATAATTTGGAACATTGCAATGCATCTGGAAGCGCAAAAACAAAGCACAGATGATTTCAACGCGTACGATCGCATCCCCAAAAGGTGCAGCGACCTGCAGTCATAATAATGTGAGTTGTTGACAGATGTAAAACAGGATTGTCTTTCAAACAATCTTTATTTTATCCTTATGACTCGTTTTTTTATTATTAATATTTATTTTACCCTCAGTCTGCATTTTACCCCCGGTCTGCAGTCTGCAGTCTGCGTTTTACACTGACCGCCCAAATAACCGATTTTTCGACGGAAAATTCATCCCAGAGGATAAAACTATTCACTGGACATGTAATAAAGGTAGATATGTTCGAGCGAAAGCGAAAACAAGCGAATATTTTGACGGAAAACACAATAATGTGAGATCAAAGGAACATGTGGTGAAGACACGCAATTGCGGCATCGCTTCGACAATAATCTTACCTTTTCAGCGATTTTAACGCTTGAAATTCCATTCAATCCACCTTGTCTAGTCTTTGAATTCACTATTATCGCTGCCCTGCGAATCTTCAATGTTCTACATAACAGCACACTTGGTAAAAGACGGCTCGACGAGCGACAGATTGTTGTCGATGTTGTCGCCTGTCTTGTTCAGTATCCAATTGATTTGCCATTTTTGAGCTTCATAAGGGTATATTTTGTTCAAAGATCCACTAAAACGCCATTCGTGTTACATGACTTTCGACGCCATTACAGGTTAAGTTAATGATTCTACTGTGTCCACCAGAGAAATGTACGCATTTCCACTACCCTCTCGATCCTAAGAAAATACGCGCAGAAGGCTCTATGCACAAAGACACCACTTACCGGGGGAGTGACAGGCAAGACTTTTACCGACACGGAAAAAAATAAAACGGAGAAATTCTACCCATTTTCCAACTGGGATTGCCGTATTGCCATACGGCAACCCAGTAATAATTTTCGACTATTTCAGGGGTTTGATATCCTGGGTTCTTTCCTTGGAGTGTTTTTCTTTTTTGTGATTTGTTACACTAAACAACCTTATGCTGTGTTTACACTCAAGCGTTTACCAAGGTAAACATTAACTTACTAAACCCTGGTACATTTGCAATTGTACAGTGTTTATACTGGCTCAAATAACTAAGGTAAATCTGTCATCAATCACAATCTTATCGAATTGGCGGCAAATTCTAAATCCACGCATAAAATGCTCGCGTTTAAAAGAGAAGCTGTGGCTCTTGTAGTCCTCGCGTTCTATTTTCTTGTTCTTGATCAGCAAACCCAGGAATCGAGATTGCAGCAGCTCTTACTTTTGCAGCACCTAAAGAGGTCGAGACGAAAGCGATTAATTCTGCTACAAATTGCCCTTCGCAAGACAAGGCGCGTTAGACGTGCGTGGTCGTGGCCGAGAAACCAATTCTGGTTTGAAGCTCTATTAAACGGAAATTTTGTTGAAGAATGGTGGAAGGAGAACTTTAGAATATCAAGATGTACGTTCGAATACATTGTCCGATTGGTTGGTCCGGATTTGGCAAAGAAGGACACTAGATTACGCGAATGCATACCGGTAAACAAGCGAGTGGCTGTGGCGTTGTGGCGATTGGCGACTGGAGACACATACAGATCAACGGGCCTGCAATTTGGTATTGGATGACAATACCAATCAACAATCACCACAAGAAAGAAATATTTATATGCACAAATTAGCTATACAACGGTGTTAACTTTACCTTTCGGGTTGGTCGCATTCGTAAGGATTGGTGTTTTTGTTTTTTGCCATACCTTCTTCGTAGACCGAAACCAGACGTGGAAACTTGGTCGAAAACCTGGTCTTGAAAACGTGATCGAATGAGCCTGACGCAATCCCGACACCACAGGATGTGAAATTCTATGCGACCGCAAGCGGATGTATCTGTCATCCAAACCTTGGTTACCGACCTTAACCATGCCTGCTCGCAGAGTAGACCGAACTTTTACCTTTAATAGTTAACTTTCTATTGTCTTGAGCGGTGTTTACTACGGTATTAGTTGGCGTTTACACA
>OX421447.1:55824762-55827262 GCA_949126865.1 Montipora capitata | reverse complement strand
AACTGTTTGCATAAGAATGATGTGGTAGCCGTTGAGATCCACGAAGTCGTCAAAGACAAGGCAGTATATATACCGACGCCCCGCTAATGAAGCGTTGTGACAAAGTGTCACATAACACCCAAAGGGAGGCTACGTAACCCATTACAAATACATCTCTTTTTTTAAAAAACGTGTGTACGCTCTACGATTGGCTATGCAATACCAGTATTCTATAATGCCCTGCCGCAGTATCTAATTAATGAGCTTGTGAGTATCAGAAAGAGGGCGATATCGATTATTATATTGCCAGAGTCGAGCTACAGTGATACTTGAAATTTTTTGGGGATAACACCTATGCTAGCCCCTTATCGCCAACTTTGCAACACATTTTCAATCACCATAATTTCTGACAAAAACCATAACCTCTTCAAAACTAATCCTAACCTGACCCTAATTTTCTCTAGGCTTCATTGAGGCTTCAAAAAAAGTTTTTCCAATTCATCTGAGTGCGTATTCAATCTAGGTAAAATGAGGATCGCGAATTTAATTCATTTAATTTAGGTAAAAACAGATTCAACCTAAGAATGGATTTTACGGGCAACATATATACATGTATATACATGGTTATGCGGATATACATGTTCATAGATATCTAAATAGATAGATAGACAGATAATTTTAAAATATCAATGACGTTAAAAAACATTGTATGGAAAAATGGCTTAACTTAATCAGTTGTTGCTGATACAAACGTAAAAGATTTTCTTTGCTTTTTGAAAGCATGTACAGAGGGCAATTGCTTTAAGTGGTATGGTAGCGCATTCCATATGGTCGCCCCTGTAAACATGAAATTAGTTTTAAAACAGTGATGTTCTGGCAGCTGGGATCTCGACATTATATTTCGAGTTTCGTAACTTATACATTTTAGGCCCCAGCTGCTCAGTAAACATATTAATCATATATTAAGGAGCAGTGCCATGAATAACTTTGTACATCATACTGGCTTTTTGCTGCTTACGCATTTCGGTCAATGGCGACCAACCCAGCGCTTCAAGAGTTTGAGCTGACCGCACCGTGTATGGGAGACCGGTCACAACGCGGGCAGCTCGATTTTGTTACCTCTGAAGCTTCTTAGTTTAAATTTAAGTTTAATAATACTTTGTCATGCTAATACAAGTAAAAAATAAAACAAAAATTACAAAAGATCCAAAAAGTGCATGACTGGAGAATAATTGGGGGAAACTAAATTCCAATACAAAGAATATTCTTTATTATAATTCTTTATTAGAAAGGATTTGGGAAATGCTGCCCCAGACGAGTGAACAATAATTAAAGTAAGGTTCTATGATTGATCTGTAGACGGTAATTCTCTATCGAGAGTAAGAGTGGGTGCTATTTTCATCGATATGCACTCCCAAACATTTAGTTTGTTGAACTCACTTTAAAGAACATCCATCCACTGAGAGATCGACATTACCATCCAAAGTTGCCAATCTCCGTCTAGATCCAATAATCATAAATTCTGACTTCAGTACATTTAATGACAGTTTATTCACAACAAGCCAGGTTGACACATGCTTCAGATCACTGCTCATCAACTCTTTTATCTGAGGAAGTTCAGAGCTGGAGACCGTTAAGTTTGTGTCATCTGCATAAAGTCTGGCCTTGCAAAAACGAAGACAGTTCGGCAAAACATTTATATACATTAAAAATAAAAGGGGTCCTAATATTGATCCTTGCGGTACGCCACACGAAATATCTAGGAGCTTAGAAGCTGTTCCATTCACACTAAACTGTTGCTTGCGATTTGACAAATACGAATGGAAAATGGCAACTGCTGAGTGATCAAAGCCAAAAGTATTCTAATTTCTTTATCAAGATCTCATGGTTAAGTATATCAAATATAGATAGATAGATAGATAGATAGATAGATAGATAGATAGATAGGATAGGAAAACGTTAGTTAAACACGGTAATTTCACCAAATTTACATACGTATTTTACATAGAAAATCTGTTCTACCTAAAAGCCGTGTATAATATACAAAGATACCTAAGTTTAAAAATCAATGACGTTTACATACTTTTTACAAAAATTGCTTAATTTAATCAGTTTTTGCCCATGCAAACGTGAAAGATTTTATTTGCTTTCTTAAACCATTTATAGAGGGCAATTGATTTAGCTGGTCTAGCAGCGCATTCCAAATTGTCGCCCCTGTAGAAAGGAAATTATGGTTATATGCAGGGTAATACACGTCTATACATAGATGTATATGGGTGTACATGCATATATATGATATATATGATAATAAAATGCTGTACATAGATATATATGGTTATAAATAGATATACAAGGACAACATGAAAATACATGGTTTTAAATGGAAATATATGGACATATGATACTACACAGCTAGACATGGATAAACATGGTTGTACATGGTTATACATGAATACATATCCATGTAATACATGGCTATACATGGATACACACGGTTGTACACGGCTATACACGGCTGTAA
>OX421447.1:55812262-55814762 GCA_949126865.1 Montipora capitata | reverse complement strand
GGCATACATGGATATACATGGATATAAATGAATATATATGGGTATACATGGACATACATGGTTATACATGGATATACATGGGTATACATGGACATACATGGATATACATGGGTATACATGAATATATATGGGTATACGTGGACATACATGGGTATACATGGACATACATGGGCATACATGGATATACATGGGTATACAGGGATATACATGGGCATACATGGATATACATGGGTATACATGATTATATATGGGTATACATAGACATACATGGTTATACATGGATATACATGGGTATACATGGACATACATGGATATACATGGGTATACATGAATATTTATGGGTATAGATGGATATACATAGTATATATGGATATACATAGGTATACATTGATATACATGGGTATACATGGGCATACATGGATATACATGGATATAAATGAATATATATGGGTATACATGGACATAGATGGTTATACATGGATATACATGGGTATACATGGACATACATGGATATACATGGGTATACATGGACATACATTGTTATACATGGATATACATAGGTATACATGGACATTCATGGGTATACATGGATATACATGGGTATACATGGACATACATGGTTATACATGGATATACATGGGTATACATGGGCATACATGGATATACATGGATATAAATGAATATATATGGGTATACATGGACATACATGGTTATACATGGATATACATGGGTATACATGGACATACATGGATATACATGGGTATACATGAATATATATGGGTATACGTGGACATACATGGGTATACATGGACATACATGGGCATACATGGATATACATGGGTATACAGGGATATACATGGGCATACATGGATATACATGGGTATACATGATTATATATGGGTATACATAGACATACATGGTTATACATGGATATACATGGGTATACATGGACATACATGGATATACATGGGTATACATGAATATATATGGGTATACGTGGACATACATGGGTATACATGGACATACATGGTTATACATGGATATACATGGGTATACATGGGCATACATGGATATACATGGATATAAATGAATATATATGGGTATACATGGACATACATGGTTATACATGGATATACATGGGTATACATGGACATACATGGATATACATGGGTATACATGGACATACATTGTTATACATGGATATACATAGGTATACATGGACATTCATGGGTATACATGGATATACATGGGTATACATGAATATATATGGGTATGCATGGATATACATGGGTATACATGAATATATATGGGTAGAGATCGACATACATGGTTATACATTGATATACATAGGTATACATGGACATACATGGGTATACATGCATATACATGGGTATACATGAATATATATGGGTATACATGGAAATTCACTGGTATATACCTTTATATATAACAATTTAAGGCTTTAATACATCCATGATATAATTACATACTATTATGATACACTTTAATAACCCTACTTAAAGTACCAACCACGGAGAGACTCTGGGATAATCGACTCCATTTTCCCAGAAAACGTGGGTTCCGGTCTGATTACGTATGCTTGAGTTTAAACGGAAACAGGAAAGAGAAAACCGTAAACAGTAGAAATGGCGGGTTGAAAGTGTTCGAGAAACAAGAATTTTAGCCTTACACACAAAGAAACTGGAGAGTTGTTCATTGGCTTGCTGTATAAGAGCAAATGAAGATAAAACCTCTGACGCTTTCGGTAAGTGTATTTTTAGTGTTTCAGCGTACATTCCATCGTTCAGAATGCCATCGTGCAAGCAACACGATCGACAATTTTTTGGAAACGACACAAATGCCCTCTTCTACTACAATTTGATGTTTCCATAATTCTGAATGGCTTCGACAAGACCTTATTCCACGGATTTCTCCTCAAAGAGACTGATGTAATGTTTTCCCACGGTACTTTTGCAACAGCAACAGTAATCACGCGTGGGAAAATTCCCGTGCGGTGTAATTCAAACCTCGTCGTTTTATTATTTTGTGATTTACATATTTCTGAAGTAGAAAAAATCAAACAGCACTGAAACTAGTTTTAGATTTTGAATCTCCCTCCAAATTCTGGGGCTTCCGAATTACTTACCGACTTCCTGTAGGACTGTCATTGTTACGCAAGCGGCCAATCAAAAATATAGTTCAAGTCGATTATTCCAGAGTCTCTCCGGGCGCTCACCCGCTGACCAAGAAGCCCGAGGACTCTGGGTACGAGATTGCATTTTCCCAGAAAACGTGGGTTCCGGTCTTATTACGTATACGTAAAGGAGAAAACCGTAAACAGTAGAAATGGCGGGTTGAAAGTGTTCGAGAAACAAGAATTTTAGCCTTACACACAAAGAAACTGGAGAAATGATCATTGGCTTGCTGTAAGAGTAAGTGAAGATGAAACCTCTGACGCTTTCGGTGAGTGTATTTTTAGTGTTTCAGCGTACATCGCATC
>OX421447.1:55784762-55792262 GCA_949126865.1 Montipora capitata | reverse complement strand
TGTGCTTTGTTCGAAAAATATGCCAATATACTAGGATTTCCATCGCCCGCGGCGCGCTTTCTCTCAGCCATTGTTTTTTTTTTTTAAAGCACGTGGAAACCGGAAGAGAAACATCTCCTGTAACATTCTCGTCCCCATCGCCCTTTTCGTTTCTCTTAGTCGGCGGGGCCTTGGCACGAGAAAACGAAGGGCTCTGGAGACATAGGATTTTCGAATTTTTTGATTGGCTAATGGCAAACAAAGAGATACTAAGCGGAAGTGAAAATGTTCATGCTTCAGTTTTTACCGGAAAAGAAATTAAGTATGACGATGGTTTGCCGAAAAAACTCTGCCAACCGTGCTTCAGGAAGGTGAAGAATATTATAGAATTCCGCGCTTTGTCACTGGCAACACTTTCTGCACAGGAATTGTTGATTGGAGAGACTCGTATGAAGCGAGTCCGTGGCTCGCAACAGGTTGGAGAATCACCTTCTTCGAGTCAACACCTTATCGAGTGTTCACAGTGCTCGGATGTGCCTTTTTGGTCTTTTTGTGGAGGGCGATCAACATCCTTGGCACGAGAAAACGAAGGGCTCTGGAGACATAGGATTTTCGAATTTTTTGATTGGCTAATGGCAAACAAAGAGATACTAAGCGGAAGTGAAAATGTTCATGCTTCAGTTTTTACCGGAAAAGAAATTAAGTATGACGATGGTTTGCCGAAAAAACTCTGCCAACCGTGCTTCAGGAAGGTGAAGAATATTATAGAATTCCGCGCTTTGTCACTGGCAACACTTTCTGCACAGGAATTGTTGATTGGAGAGACTCGTATGAAGCGAGTCCGTGGCTCGCAACAGGTTGGAGAATCACCTTCTTCGAGTCAACACCTTATCGAGTGTTCACAGTGCTCGGATGTGCCTTTTTGGTCTTTTTGTGGAGGGCGATCAACATCACGGCAAAAATCCCCCTCAGTTTAGACCTATTGCTCCCAAGAATATCACTACTGCACCACGGCGCCTTCCAGAATTTTTGCAAGGTGATAAGGAAAGACATGATGCAACTAAGATTCAAGTGTCCGAGAGTCCTGCCGACCCGGCATACATGCCAACTCTCCCGGATTATCCGGGAGTCTCCCGGATACGGAACGAATCTCCCGGTCTCCCGTACGGGTCATTAAATCTCCCGGATAAAAACGACTCTGAACCTTTCACAGACGTTTCTCCATTCTAGACTCAAATTGCATCCCCAAGTTTAAAAAAGATCGATTTTTTCAAACTCGTTTCGTTGTTTCTTAATGCATTTCTTCATCTCTGAGTTTCAAAGACACGTCAATGGAACTAAACAAAATGACTTCCTTTGAGCCTCTTCCTTTGGCTATAATAGCCATATAACCGATTGTTTGATTGGATCTCCAATTAACCAATAAAAATTCTTGATGTAAGTACCCTGTTTTCCCGCAAATTCACAGTGGTGGCAGAATATTCTTGTATTTTGAAGGAGCTGCTGGGGGAATGGGTGGATACGTTTAGGGGGGGGGGGGGGGAGAGGAAGGGAGGGGGAGTGGGTAGGTTGATCGAGGGGGGAGGGGTGGGGAGACCAAATGGAAAAAATCTCCAGATTTTAGATATCCATAGGTTGGCATCTCTGCGACCGGTCTATTCAAGCCGACAACATGAGACAAAGCGGCTTACGAAAATACCAGGTGCGTGAAATACTATTGACTTTCGACTTATAATACTGTATTCTTAATTATAACTGCTATATCTCACCGAATTCATTGTACTGCAATATAATTCAGTATTTCCTGACCATCAGAATTATTAGTGACAATAAATTGTGATAGTTTCTCAAGTAAAATGCATATTATAATTATACTAATTATTCACTCTGTTGTCAAACATGCTGAATTCACTGAAGTGTTTGTCCCTCAACTTTGAACCATTGTTTTTCTCTTCCCTTCAGTTCACCTGGGAAAAGTTGAACAAGACAGTCTTCACGTGACATGGGCACCCTCTTCTATTTCAGACAAAGGTTCGGACGGACAAATGTTCCCCCACAAGTGAAGAAAAACTAAGCTGGTGCGGAGGCCCTTATGCTTCAGGTGACACGTACACACATTTGCGAAGCCTTCATGGCATGGGCTGGAATGGAAACTCTTGAATCAAGGGCATTAAATCTGGAAATACCACCACAATCTGCAACTGTACAAGAGAAAAGGATTTCTTAACAATTTAAGTGCTACATATTATTGGCCTGTAATATTTAACAATATTATTAAACCATGTACTAATGATTATTCTGCATTTGATTTAAGGTACTACAGTTCTGCTATTAAAGCAGAGCCAGGAGTTAGTAACACAGTGTCTTCTTGTTGCTGCTGGTAAGATTGTTGATGATGACTCTGTGAGGGCAGAAGCTGCAGTTCAAGTCACAGCTGTGATGAACACAAACAGCGTCCAAAATAAACTACGGATAGGTCAACTGGTAGCATGGCCAAAAAAAGATATGGCAATCTTTCAAAGTAAAACCTGTTTTATTACACCTTCAATTGGAAAACAAAGTGAATGTAAGAATGGAATAAAAACTTCCCTTCAATTTACATACATACATACATGAAGGCTATGGCTGTACTTATTCCTATATAATGTTCTCTTCTATTTTCCTTTACTATTGATAAGGATGTCTGGTATGCCAGTGGTGGATCCAGACAGGCTCAAATGGTGAATGCATGAAAACATGGAAATTTTCTTGTCCATAACAGCAAGAGGGAGGAACATCATCCCTAGATCCACCACTGTAAAGAAGCAGTAATTAAAGCATTAAAAAAGTTATACATTTCAGAAAAAGATGGCACAGCTGCATAGAGCACAACCTATTTCATAATGTTTGGTAACAGAACATATCCCTGCATCCCAGAGATTGAAGGCCACTGGAAATTCTAAGGGGGAAAAACTCAACACTCTAATGCTTAAACTTACATTATTTGTTTGGTTATACAATGTACATTGTTTATTATCACACTATGACACTACCTTTAATATTTACAAGGTTTATAGCTAACTACAACTTAGATTACTAACAACATTTCACTTACTGTTACAATTTAAATGTCAATTACTTATTCTCATCCTCACAATATGTAAAGAAAATACAATTATTTAATTTCAAGGGGTAGGGCATATCAAAATATTCCAGTTTTTAATGGAAAGGATGAAGCTAAAATGGAAATTCCATGGGGTCAGGGAGGTGGGCCTTATGGATACTTTTTAAAATCAAAATAATTTATTATATCAGTAAGTTAAATAAATGTATAATGGCAGTTAGTGCGACTACAGGCACCTTTGGAAATATGGCACCTAGCATACCTAGTTGGGCATATGCAGGCCGAAAACTCTTCCTAGAAATAAAATGCAAGTAAAATGAAAAACAATGTTATGTAAGAATGATTATAACAATAGATTGTGAGCAATGATAGCAGATTACACCTGAATGGAATATACCAAATTGAAATGAAGTTTTACTACTACCACTACCACTACCACTACAGGTACATGTTGCTCAGCCAACAGGCCACTACCAAAATTACCAAAATACTCTTTGTTTGCCCTCCATAAGCATAATGTTTCCAGTCTCTCTTGGGACTCACAAAGGTCCCAAGAGAAAATAAAAACAAGACTTATGCAAAATTTCTGAGGGCAAACAAAGAGTATTATGTTATTTTTGAAAGTGGCCTATTGGATTTCCACGTTTTGCATTAGTATTTTCTTGAGGATCATATGGTGTAGGCTAATTTTACAGTTACGATCGGTACATGCAAATTCTGCATGATTGGGATGATCTGAATGTGATAAAACAAAAATGATGATAACACAAACATTGTCCCCCTTTACTTTAATAATGTGTAACTTTTTCACAAATTTCACCACAAAATTGAGGGTGGGGCAAGACTAAAATGAAGATAAACCGTAAGCAAAGCCTTACAATAGATTATACCGAAGTCACTGGAAAGAAATAAAGGCAAGAGTTAAATACTTGCCACTCTACAATGACAGCGCTCCAAGCTCACTTTTTCAAAAAGTCGCCTTTTGGCGACCTTCAATTGTAAAATGGTCGCCATAAAAAAATTTTGGTCGCCCAAAAAAAATTCGTTATGTCCAGGGCGGACACTTCGGGTATGTTACATGAACGTCTACTACGCCGAGCGACACGTTTGCAACACTTTCCTTGCCAAATTGTTACATTTACTTGCTTGCCGATTAAAATATTGCAGTAACGGGCAAGACAAAGAGAAGGAAGAGACTCAGAATATGGTGAAACTCCACTTGCCTGAGAGATCTTTGCATGATTTGCATAGAATTCTGCATTAAAATAAAGTTCACACGCAGTTAATACTCGTAAGGTTCCACTTGGTGTCTCATCTCCCTTAATTAAAACTGATGCCGAATTGTACAGGCAATTCCCATCGCCGGAAACCTTTACAGCTCGTAGGCCACGTTGTTCTTCAGGAAGTAAAGCAGTCCCCAGAGTATCTTCCGAAAACCTCGATAAATTTACTTTCGGGACGCTTTCCAATTCTGCACGGAGAATTTGCTCATGCTCTTCTTGCAGGTCGAGTACTCTTTCAGTTGATGATGAGTCTTCACTGACCAAAAGGTCTTTCAAGGTCTTGAAAATTTTCTCAAAGTCTTTCATAATGACAGAAAAGAAAGGAGAAAGAGCCCACTTTCATTTTTTTCACATTCTTTCATAGATGCAGACAACCCTTATGAAGCTTCTGATTGGATAGTTTTCGCGCGCAAAAGAATGTGACCCGTCCTTGCTTTAAAAATTAAATATCTGTACGCATCGTAACAACCTTATTCAGATTAAATTGTTGAGTTCAAACTCGATTAGAAGACACTTCAATCCGCTTTATAGTAACATTATTTTCTCTTTATAATCAACCACTATAAACTACAATAACCCTGTGTGGATTTACCTAGTTTTGTTTTTGCGTCACAGTTTTCATCGCTATGAGTGACTGAGATCGGCGATGACCAGGAACGCTGATAAAAGAAACCAACTTTCTCGGTTTATCCCATTTGTATCCGATATTTCGCGAAAATTAAAAAAAAAACCCAGCTCACTTTTACCATTTTTTTTAGCGATCACTGTTGAAGGAAAAACCCCTTTTAGATTGCCTCGTTTTATCTCTCTCATTCAAGAGGCTAAAAACAACATTCTCGCAATCATTGATGCGTGGCAACTGCTCCTGGAGTCAGCACTGAATTTTTTTTTCCTATGGGAAAATTAAACATCCTCACTTTTTTCCCACAAGACCGTGCCCCAAAACTTATATGATATACACAAAATAAGACAGAAATGCTCTCAACTAAAGTTATTTTTCTTATAAACACATTGAAAATCCTGCAGCGTTCAATCTTGGATTGGATTTCGCCGCCAACAGGTCGACCGGGGCGGCAAATCGTCTGTTCACTGATGCGTCTCAACAGAGAACTGTCTCGGTCGGGATGGAAGTCAGTTCTGCTCCTCAGCAGGGTACAGGAAGTATAGTTTGGCTTGTTCCCAGTTTTCGCTCAGTTTAGGTTTACGCATTCGTATCGAGTAGCGGAACGGCGAGAAAGAGAAAGACAGGTGATACCGTCGCTTTTGCTTTTTGATAATTCGACCAAAGATCAATTAATTTTCCAAGTAAGTTTCTTTTATAATCTGTCGGTCGCCAATTGGCGACTTTCGTGAAAATTTTAGTCGCCAAATATTTTTTCCACTCGCCATGGCGACCAAAATGGTCGCAGCTTGGAGCGCTGAATGAGATGTGCTTCATCAATCACGATAGCTCACATATGGCGTCTCACTTCTTCGCAATCCAATAACTTACGCAATTTTCCAAGAAATACCTCCGGGTGGCCATAAATTATTCTATACTTCGATTGCTTGATTTCGTTAATTTCAACATCACTTAACAACTCAGTATTCCGAACCACTAAACTTCTAACTTGCATATCGTTCAGCTTGACTGTTTGATCTCTCATCAAGGCGTTTAAAGGAGAAACAACCAAAATAAAAGATTTCTTTGCTCCAGGCCACGAGTCAAAAACAAAGGGCAACAACTGAAAAATCAATGACTTGCCAAAGCCTGTTGGCAAAATAATTAAAGTGTCTTTTCTCAAAAAAACAATGTTCCTTATCGCCTCTTTCTGTTGTACACGTAGGGAAACATTTTCCATATTGAGACCCCTTAAGGCCCGACACAAGGATTCCTCGAATCCTGCCTCGACAACCGCCATGACAGTCAGTGTATAGAAACATCACGTCTGCATACATGAAGACCGGAAGTCCCAGAATCTAGGACTCAAAAATCCTATGTCTCCAGAGCCCCTTCGTTTTCTCGTGCCAAGGCCCCGCCGACTAAGAGAAACGAAAAGGGCGATGGGGACGAGAATGATCCTGTAATCGAGGCATATTTGCCACCAGTCCTTCTCGCCTCTGTAATCACCATGGCGGACTGCGAATGCCAGTGTCGATCGGCGTTGATATACATTGAAAAGACCTTACATAAAATCATCCACAGCAAAAAATGAGACCTAATATCAAAGTAAGGAACTTTCATTTACGAGTGCCTTTGTTTTTATAACTTCAATGCAATGTTAAAAGCCTTCAAATGAAAAAGTAAACTTTGAGAGTTCGACTGGCAAAAGTCAGCAAAAGTAGGCGGCGCTGATATCGAAAGTAGCCGCCGGAGTTCGCCGGTTGCCGGCTTCTAATGAAAACCCTGTCATCCATTGGCATAAGCTTATCCAGTCCAACAAAAACACCAGAGTCTGGATCACAAGTGAAATATCGCTTGTTCCTAAATGTTCCATCACATAAGCCACAGCCTGGATATTTCTCCTGAAAGGTTAAAGAGTGAAAGGAATAATCAAGAAAATAACACCGCTGCATTTACTGTTTCGGCTCCCTTATTGTCTATTGCTTTTTTTTTGTCATTGATATAGGGCCTATAGCCAAAATAAAGAGCCATCAAACTTTGCTGGCCCTACACATAACAGGTGCCAACATAAAAAAATTCTAGGGACTAAAGACAGCTAGCTGGCTAAGGTCTGTTCATAAGGTTGCAACAATTTAATCCCTAAGTGTATGCAAAATATTGTATCTAAATGTACTAATAATCCATACCACCTGAGAACAAGAAGTGATCATCACCTAGTAGTTTCATGTTTTAATACTTTTTATACAATTACCATTAAGTGAAGGATAGATGGATACTACAATTTTCAATAGCCAATCAGACAAAAGTCTCCTTTGTTCACAAGACTTTATGCGACAATGACGCGATATTGCTCGCGTCAGATTGAAGTTTCTCGCATTTTTGTCTCGCGTTCTTCTCGTATTTTGATTTAATTCTGACCCCTCTGCCTTTTTGGTATTGTAAAAAACAAATTAATGTCAGTTTTTCATGCGTCTGTCCTTTTATTGACAATGAATTTCGTCATAACATTGTCAAAGTAGTCTGAGGATCTA
>OX421447.1:55774762-55779762 GCA_949126865.1 Montipora capitata | reverse complement strand
TAGTGAAGTTGCTGAGGAAAGGAAAAGCCTTCATTTGCAGTGCCAAGCAACAACATGACATCAGCAAACATGCTTCCTATTTTAGAGGTGATTGCAAGGTAAAAATTGTGGCAGACGGTGGCCATGATGGACTGGGAGCAGTACTACTCCAACCAGAGGATAACAAATAGAGAGCTGTGTTATATGCTTCAAGAAACCATTCAAATGCGCACAAACAGAGAGGGGAGCACTGGACTTAGTATGGGCCTGTGAGAGGTTCATTGTCTATGCCTACGGGTGTCCATTTGAAATCAGGACAGACCACAAGCCACTGGAATGTATTTGTAGTGTACATTTCAAGCAATTCACAAGGATTGAGTGTTGGGTTCTCAGACTATAATGAGTACAATGCCACGACTATCAGGTAGTGTACTGCCCTGGTAAAGGAAATATCCCCTTGTCCACATTAAACCAGACCAACCCAAAGGATTCAAGCGGTGAAAAGAAGGAAATTGTCAGATACATGACACAGGAAAGTACACTAGTCACTTTGACTCTTGGAGAAATTGAAAAAGAGTCTGAGGACGATCCAGAGTTAACAAGCACACGTCAGTGCATCCACCCAGGATATTTGTCACGGTGAAAGATGCCTGGTTATGTATGTGTGAAGACTGAACTTTGTACCACAGGCCAATAATTATTATTAGCAACGCAAAGAGATAGGATTGTGATACCACAGAGTTTCGGGAAACCAGTTTTAGAAGCAGTGCATGAAGTATACCAGGGGATTGTCAAGACCAAGTATAGGCTGAGGAAAAAGCTGTGGTGTTCCAGAATGGACATGGATGAAGAAAGAATGTGCAAAAGCTGCCACGGGTGTCAAGTTGTGGCATTTTTCACCAATTGAACCAATGAAAAGGAACCATTCCAGCCACCCACAGAACCCTCGCAGGATCTTGCTGCTGATTTAATGGGACCATTGCCTACGGTTGCAAGCTTACTACTACTTGTAGCTGTAGTTGATAACAACAGTTGGTACTATGAAGTGGTAGTGATGTGGTTAACTACGACTTTCAAGATTATGGAATTAAGAGAGATTTTTGCACGGTGTGGAAACCCTTACTCAATCAACTCAGTCAGACAACGGTCCACAGTTCATGAGGAAGAAAAGAAGGAGTTCTTTTTTGAATGTAGAATTGAACACAGGAGATCCCCATCACTTTGAACACAAGCCAAAGGTGATGTACAATAGATCCCTCTTGAAGACCTCAGAGGTAGCAGGGGTGGAATGGAAAAGATGGACAGAAGAACTACCAAAGTACCTTATGGCACGTCCACACCTCAAGTCTCAACAGGTACCACTCCTGCCTTTCTCATGTCTGGGAGGGAGATCAAGTCCAAGTTGCCAGTCGAGAGTCAAGACAAGATCAGTCAGTGATTAATGAGAACACTAGGGACAGAGAATGGTTATGCAGAGGACAAGAAAATCGGGGTTACCACGCATTTTTCAAAGATAATTGATGATTAACATTTGTAAAAAGCTGCAGTATAATACAAAGCAATGTATGGCGTTCTTTCTCAAAATGAAGCTTAATTATCTCTCAAAAATGCATGGTTACCCACAATTTTCTTTTTGGATATCAAGAGTACTTACTAAGATATACTTTCTCCGGATAGTTTTAAACCGCGCAAAAATATCTCTGTATTAGTGAGCATCACCGATAGGAAATCTGACTATCTCGAGATGCGCAGAACGTATGCGCAATAACAATAGTAGGCACCGTCCTTAAGACAATGCAACCACCCATCAGCCTCGTTTTTATGCATGAGAGAGCGCGTGACGTCACGTTATTTGAGACCAGTCCGGTCGATTCAACTGATCGCGGAAAATGTTCCATGAAGACTTCAAATCCGAAAGTTTCTTTTCGAAAATCCATTTTATGGACAGCCAGATAAATGAAGTTCACTCACCTATTATTTTCTGCGTTGCCCTGAGTGATTTGATGGATTTTTGGGACGATTCGTTTTCCCCTTCAGATCTGAGGCGTCGTTACATACAATAAACAAGACGGCTATACGGGAGTTTCCGTGAGATGCACAATGTTGTTTAGTCAATCTGAATCACCCGTAAAATTCGGAAACTGGCGAAAGTTTACCAGAAAGACGAGTCTGTAAATTTAACTAACAGGTATTTGTTTTAATGCCACTAAATATGCCAATGGCAACAATCAGGCTGAGCACAGCAATACGATCAGAATTTACCGTCCTTTTCCAAGAATGTCAGGATAAAAAGGTGAGGTTTCTTTGGAATACTGACTGGAGATTAGCCGCTTCATTCCTTTGCTTTGGTTTAATTTGTGTATAAACCAAATCAGAATACCATATCTTTTTTACTTGATTTCTTTTTTGTTCTTGGCTGATTAAGGCTTTTTTTCTAATATTCGTTTCGCGTTTTTGAATCCTGTACTGGGAGATGAATGGGAATGGAAACCCCAAACAGTGCCGCTGCTGAACGGGTGTTGACTCACAGAGCATGTGAGCGTTCTGGGCCTGATTGCCACTTCTTTTTTTTTTTCTTTGACGATTTGTTTTGTTGTTATTTACATAACCGATTACTTATAACTTTATGACATCTTTCATCTCCCCGGGGGCGTGAGGAGGTGAAAGACCCTGGGAACGAGAATCAGAAGTTTCCTATGCTTGTCCGAATGTGACAAAAAATACCAAGTTTGCCAATTTCATGCGTCAACTATACATTTATAAATCATGTTTCTCATATTCATATCAAATTGACACATATTTATGTCAAACGATATATTTATACATCAAGTTTTTTTATATTCATATCAAGTTCCCAGATATTTATTTCAAAACAACTTTCCCTTACCAATGCAACTATGCCAATATCAAGCTGAGAACCAGCTGTACAATAAACAACATGTGTAGCCTGCGTAGCAGCCGTTTCCTTTCCTTTTCCAAATGCTCGCGAAGAGGACGAAAACTGCGAGAAATTGCGAAAAATAAGGACTAGGGGGAGGGGGTGAGGCGACGGAAGGAAACGCCTGCAATCAGACCCAGACATTTTACGGAACACCCTCAAACAGACAACAAAGGATACTTTTGTCTGATTGGCTGATTGTTTTGCTTGTACCCAGGTTTTTTCACACGCGCGCGCGCAAAATAACAAACAAAATGGCCGCCAAAAGTGTCTTGTTCGATTACTTGCTCCAGAGAGTTTTATAGCAGGAGCGACGTGTACACCTTTTCTTCTTTCGGAATAGCGGTAGGCAAGATTTCCGCACAGGTCCCTACTTCATTATGCATACACTCCTTTGTTTCAAGAAAACAATAGCGATAACAATGAGACGTCCTTTGGGACTGTGGCGCTTTGTTCTTTCTTTTTAGAGGTTTTTTTTCTAAGTCTATATGGACTTTAAAAAAGTCGGTCGAACTTCTGTCTGAAATACGGAAAATCGAACAGGTTTTCCTGCAATTTCGGCACTTTTCCTGCAATTTTACCCATTTTTCAGTTTTAGAATAAGCGCAAGAAGTGGAGTTTCAAGCAATCGTTGTAATAGGGTTCAGATTCGCAAACATAACAAACAAACCAAATAAAAGTACTGTCATAAGAAATTTAATGGCTACCTGCTCTTTTTATCGTGAAAATGTTCTTCCTGTCTGCTTAAAAATTCGCCGAGACACTGCAAAGTGTATATTTTCTTCCTTTCCTGTATTTAGGATCACGAACGGTGCATTTAGAGGGATTTTGCGATTTATCGCTCTTCGTAGAGATCGGCAATGTGCTCAATGATACTTCCAAGTAAATAGCTTTGGTAGAGATCCATGGATGTTCCCGTAGGAGGCATACTTCGTTTCACTCCCCATCATGTCTTTTCAATGCCCTGCTGTGGGCTCGTTTGTCTGGGTCGACGAAGTTTAGGCGATGGTTAACTGCGGTGAGATGATGTTAGCCCTTGTCTTGTAGGCAGTTGTAAACTTTCCGGCCACAGGTAGCTAGGGCTAATATTTTTTCAAGGAAAGTTTACGGTCAGAAAATTAATATGTGTTCTGGCGAATTGAATTAAGGCTATCCATTGCAGTTTTTTCTTGAGCATCGCGAAAGAGATCCATCTCCCGATGCGGCACTTTGTCTTTGCCAACTGACTGCGTTTTCACACAGGTTTTGGACACGGAAGACGAAAGTAAATTGTTTTCTTTGCACCACTCTATGCACAACTCTGGAAAGGCTATAAAGCAGGGACAATTTCCAAATGATCAAATCTCCCATTGCTGTGACCCTTTTACTTCGGTAGCCATCTTGATTTTTACGAAGACACAAGTTTGCTTCAAAAGAAGGGAAATATGAAACGATTTTAATTGCAATGAACTCGTGCATGAAAGTTTCCCATGAAAGATGCACCAATCAGACTTTAAGCGTGGTATACTCTTCCACGCAGTGAACTTATAAGTGTGCCGCACGCACGGGGCATGAAGGAAAAGCAGGTCACAGTTCAGCAGCAATACTTGAAAACCTAAAACTATCACAGGGACTAACCTTAAGCCTAAACAGTGCCTTTAGTCGTAATTAGGGTTACAGTTAGCATTATTAAAGGGATGGGTTGTTTCAAGAGTAGTAAAACAGGGATCTCTTAACGGTAACCTACAAGTGTAAGTTCGATTGTAGGTGCTCGGCGCGGCACGTGTATATAATTACGTATCATTGTTATGTAAATAGTCAGCCAGAATTCAAAATAAATATCATTTTCAAGGTGTGAATTAGCAACTTGACACGTTAGCTCAGTGGTAAAGAACAGGGACAAGTAATCCAGAGGTTTACAGTGGGTCGGAGTTCAAGGCAAGCTGCGAGTGACATATCGTGGGATAAAATGGTAGAAAAAGCCGAGCGGGATCTGGAAATAAAAACAAGACGAAGGGATAGAAAGGGGAAAGCTGGGACAAAAACGAGTAACGGTGTGGGCGATGAACGGAAAGAAGAGAGAGAGGGAGGGAGAGAAAAAATG
>OX421447.1:55757262-55772262 GCA_949126865.1 Montipora capitata | reverse complement strand
TCAATCGTATACATGAATTAATGGGTTTCGACAAAACACTGACCCCCGGTCAACTGACCCCCTTACTGACCCCCTACTGACCCCCTATAAAATAAATGGGAAAATGAATACTGCTTACTTAAGCCTCAACAACCCTTTTTAAACAGCATTGTTCAACAGTATTTAAGTCTAAGCACCCATTTTAAAAAGGTTAGCTTACATGAAGTAATCGGCCATCACAACAATAATCGAAAACTAACCTTTTTAAAATGGGTGCTTAGACTTAAATACTGTTGAACAATGCCGTTTAAAAAGGGTTGTTGAGGCTTAAGTAAGCAGTATTCATTTTCCCATTGATTTTATAGTGGGTCAGTAGGGGGGTCAGTAAGGGGGTCAGTTGACCGGGGGTCAGTGTTTTGTCGAAACCCTGAATTAATTCGCCGTATGAGCACTTTTATACCAAATCGTTTACTTCACCATTTGATCCAAAACATTTTTCTTGTTAAAAGGTTTACCAATTATTGCAGGGTTATAGCATTTAAAAAGCAAAATTAAGTATCCTTGCCAGAAAAATTGACTTGAAGGTACTCTACATGTAAATCGTCATTTTGAAGACAATAAGGCATCAAATCAAATGTTATTCGCCTATAGTTAACGCTTACCTTTTTACTTGAGTTCTTGTAAGCATTTCCCTGCCTTGGATCAGCATTTAAAGAGTAAAACAAACAAAAAAATCACCACAAATATTTGTGAGCGTTGATACAAACGTTAATAAAGCCGCCGATTACCGCCAAAATCGGTAAGAGCTTGCCGTGGAGACTGCTGGCCAAAATGAAAACGGCTCACTAGTTCCAGTCTGGCCTCTCACTCGTTATACAAGATGGCGCAGGAAACATTGGAAAAAAATGAACAAGATTCCGAGCGAAGTCCTCCAATTAACCCTCAAACAAAGTGGGAAAGATACTGGTATTCATTAAGTGGATAAGGTGCTGACATGGAGTGTGTAATTCTTAACATTGATGCTTCATGTTCCTTTTGAAACAAGGCCGGTCAAACGTGGAGGATATTTCTATAATCTATAGAATCATCATAATAAAGGCTTTTATTTTCATTTATCGGTGTTACACTATTGGGAATTAAATTGGGGAAATAATCCCTTATTATTTACAATTTTGGGAATAATTTGGGGGAATGTGTCCATATTATTCACAATTCTGGGAATAACTTGGGTAAAGTGGTTCCCATATCATTCACAATACTAAGAATAACTTGGGAAATGTGTCCATATTATTCACAATTCTGGGAATAACTTGGATAAATGTTCCCATACTAATCACAATTCTGGGAATAACTTGGGTGAAGGTTTCTATATCATTCACAATGTTGGGAATAACTTGGGAAATGTGTCCATATTATTCACAATTGTGGGAGTTTTACCAACATGCGAGGCAGCGAGGCGTGCGAGGCACCATGCGAGGCGTGCGAGGCAAGAAGCGAACCATGCGAGTCTTGGCTGCGAGCCATGCGAACCATGCGAGCCATGACTGCGAGTCAGCATCCGAGTCACACAGTTATTGAAAGCTAACCGTTTTAAAATGGGTGCTTAGACTTAATAACTGTTTATCAGCGCTATTTGAAATGGGTGCTTAGACTTAAATGCGAAATTCGCATGCCTCGCACGCCTCGCTGCCTCGCACTTTGTAACGACCCCAATTCTGGGAATAACTTGGATAAATGTTCCCATACTAATCACAATTCTGGGAATAGCTTGGGTGAAGGTTTCTATATCATTCACAATGCTGGGAATAACTTGTGAAATGTCTCCATATTATTCACAAGTCTGGGAATAACTTGGATAAATGTTCCCATACTAATCACAATTCTGGGAATAACTTGGGTAACGGTTTCTATATCATTCCCAATGCTGGGAATAACTTGGGAAATTTGTCCATATTATTCACAGTTCTGGGAATAACTTGGATAAATGTTCCCATATTAATCACAATTCTGGGAGTAACTTGGGGAAATGTTCCCCCATAATTCACAATATTGGGAATAAATTAGGAACTTTTCCCATATTGTTCCCAGCTTTGGGTATAACTTGGGAAAACGTTCACAGCATATTCCCAATATTGGGATGTAAAAGGAAAGTAGACGTTCTTTCCCAATAAAAACCCAAAATTTCCCCCCAAAAGTAATTTCTTGTCCCAACGTTTTCCCATGAGTGGGAAAATTTCCCATTTAATTCCCAAATGGGAATCTCGAAAAGTTTCCTGTGGTAGTAATGTGCATGCTATAGTTATTTCCTATTTTTCTGAGCCTTTTGAATTCGCTGGTTTTTCAGGAAAAAGAACCTATTTTTTGTGCTCATGGCTGGAGAAAAATTTAGTAAGCTTGTCCTTCGTGTTGATTTAAAAACAATAATTTTGAACCTCTCAATGATGACTTCAATGAAGCATTTCCGTTACTTTTCCTATTCACGTGCAAATGCTGCTATTTTGTTCCTACTTTTAGGTTTAAAAACCTGATCTTCTCGTTTTCTGACCATTTTACGCACTTAACACCCTGTAAATAGCAGGCTAAATTTCAGAATACCCGGCCCACCAAATGTCCTACTTAAAAAAGCTGCCACCACGGTCCCGCAGTAGTGTTTAACAATGCTGTTTCCGCGTCCACTAAATGTCTTACTTAAAAAAACAGCCACCGCAGTCCCGCAGTCCCGCAGTCCCGCAGTCGTGTTTAACAATGCTGCTTGTCCGCAGTGGCATGGGACAGAAAATGATATTCATATAAAAAATTCTGTTCCTAAAGCGGGTTTTCTGCATTTTCAATGTTGCATGATGTTGTACTCGTTTGGCCAGGTTCACGCAACATTGTTGCATTAGGGCATGCGCGCTAGGTCCACTTGTTGTGCGCAAGGGGTCTGGGGCACATAAACATCGACATATTGCGTTGAAAATGTTGCCTGCGTTTGGCCAGCCCATTCAACACATGATGCAACATTATGCAACAATGTTGAAAGATGTTGCGTTGAAATGTTGAGAGCGTTTGACCTGGCTTTTAGTTAAGATCTTATGTCGACAAAAACGCCGGGGAAAAATTTCTAGGTCGGGCTAAAGAATGGTACATTTATTTCCAATTCATCGAGAAACGTTACAGAGAAAGGACCAGGAGGTTGGAAAAGGTCACTAATCGAGTAGTGGTTGAAAGTTTTGAAAACTCGAGGAAGGTTAGTTTTAGTCAGCAACGTTGTATAAATTTAATTAATGGGGTTGGTTTTTTAAAATGTTTTTGTTACGTTACGAAATTCTTAGTTCAAAATGAATGAATGTTTTTGAAGTTCTTTTCCTTTACTTTCATGAAAATCCTAATCCACTTGAATAGTGCGGACCTATGAGGAAACATACAGAGATTATATTTCACAAAACCCACACTCCAAAAGATCAGAAAGACGGCAATGGAGAGATATGATACAAAACACTAACCAAATATTAAAAGATAACGCCTGCTTGAAACTTTGTTTCTATGCTCGAGAAAGTTTGTTTTTTACAAAAACCTTTCATCGATTGAGCCTGTCTTTGGTTCCAGCCCTTCCCCGAAAGGACACGCAAAATTTTCCAAGACCTTCACAACATCACATAAATTTTACTCCCCCGACGTTTACTGTAGATCACAACGGGTAGCGCTTGCAAAAACGCTCATTGATGATCAACTCTTCTGTTTACGACATCCCCAGCGGCATGCAATTATCTAAAAACCCACTCATAATATTTCTATGCACAGAAACCTTCACTCTAACATAATTATTATTTTTATGATTTTCGACTGATGACGAGATGAGACTACATCTCATTATGATGACCTACGGTATCTAAGTTAGGGCATTTTTCCCTTGCCATTTTCTCCAAAACAAAGTCAGTGGGCCCCCAATGTTTTTCATTTTTGGAATAAGTAATTTATGACCTACATGTAACTTCAGGCAAAAAATGAAACAAATTTCAATGTGGGAAGATTTTTCACCGCGCACCGGTGGCTCAGTTAGTTGAGCACCGGGCTGTCACGCAGGAGGTCGTGAGTTCAACTCCGGCCGGACCAATACTCAGGGTCTTTAAATAACCGAGGAGAAAGTGCTGCCTTTGTAATTTCATCTGCAAATGGTTTGACTCTCTAGTCTTCTCGGATAAGGACGATAAGCCGGAGGTCCAGTCTCACAACCCTTCAATGTTCATAATCCTGTGGGACGTAAAAGAACCCGCACACTTGTCGCAAAGAGTAGGGCATGTAGTTCCCGGTGTTGTGGTCTGTCTTCTGTGGTGTATCATGGTTGGGAGGGTAAATGCTCGGAGATATGAGCTACACCAAGCTACTCTAAAAATCCGAGGGTAAATAAAGATGTATGATATGATATGATATATGTGCAAACGTCCTTAAGTTAAAAATAAAAATAACACAATTCAGTCATAAACAAAGGAGCCTTGCACACCCTTTGGGTACCAGACCTTGGTTTTCCTACTGGGCCTGGCACCAATCTTAATTATAGCTGCAGCTGGTATTTTTGGCTTTCCAATTCAGGCTTTGTCCCTCTCTCAGTTATAAAGCCTGAATTATAGGAAAGATCAAACATAAAGCAAGAAGGTTGCTTGCACACTAGACACATATAAAGAGGGATATAACCTTAAGAATAAAAGAGCTTAATAAACTTGTGCAGTTGTATACCTAACAGTATACAGAGCATTAAAAGAGCTTTGAATTAAATTTTGTTGTTTCCTTGTGTCATATAATAAAGTATAGAAATGACATTGTGGACATTCACAGGATAAAAGAACTTCACAGTAAAATACCATTCAAACTGTGTCATGAAGTGTCTCCTTGAAGAGGCTCGGGTTTTCCATAATAGTATTTAGCAGATGGTGTCTAATGGTAAAGACTGAAACACTGTTAATCCAGGCTTTTTAGAAAAGCAACATTTCAACATCTTATGATAAAAAACGTAATTTTCGACGGTAAATGCGGTCTTCATCAGAGTAACTAAAATATGCTGTTCGAGAGTAATATGCTAAAACCAAAATAAGAAGTTACTGAATCCCCTAGGGCTTCACTAATGTCTTATAGACAGAAGGGAATGGCTTCCGCTCGGTTACCGCATTTTTGTCTATTGTGGAGTGCCATGATTCCAAAAAGATTCTTTTGTGCCAATTATTGACATTCTTTTCTACAATTTCCACATAGCTAGTGTCAATGTCATGGTCAGTGGTTTCGGCGTGATCTTTTATTGCCGACTCTTTGTTATTATTAGTTCTTGGTTTATGCTCCCCGCCACGTGAATTCCATGATCTCTTTGTTTCCCCAATGTATGTGAAATGACTTAAAATTAATGGTTATACAGATAAATTCATTGAGAAATGTCAGGCCCCCAGACCACCGGCTGCAATCCAAATACAGGATACAGATACGCGGCCAAAAACGTTTGCTACAGCCCGCCGCACACTTAAAGAAAGAGCTGAGCAAACTGCCTCGCGAGGCGGTTTGCTCGGCCGTTTCCTCACGTGTGCGGGGAAATTGTGGTGAGAAATTCGCCTCGTGAGGCCGTGAGTATAAAATCAAACATGTTTGATATTTTTCGCCTCGCGAGACAAATTCCTCAATGTGTGCGGCCATCGTGAGAATCGAGCTGAGCTTGGTTTAATCAAGCAGCCAATAAAAATACATGGCATACTCACGTGACTCCAGCGGTTCAGGATGGTGTCGGAGGAAGAAATTCCGACGTCACTGAAGTCACGTGAGAATGCCATGTATTTTTATTGGATGCTTCATTTACCAAGCTCAACTCGATTCTCACGATGGCCGCACACAATGAGGAATTTGCCTCGCGAGGCGAAAAATATCAAACATGTTTGATTTTTTCCTCACGGCCTCGCGAGGCCAATTTCTCACCAAAAGTTCCCCGCACACGGTGAGAAAACGGCTGAGCAAACTGCCTCGCGAGGCAGTTTGCTCAGCTCTTTCCTCACCGTGTGCGGCGGGCTTACCTTGCCATACGTAAAGGGCGTTTCAGAACAAGTCAGAAATGTGCTTAACCCTTTGGCTACTAGAGCTTTGGCCGAAAAACACGTTTTGAAGCTAGTTGAGGGGTTTTTTGGTCACTGTCGTGCTGTTTAAGAGCTAAATCTCCCTACAAATCCGTTTCCAGGTTGTACACTCCGCGGCCTTTTCAGCCAGGTGCAAAATAAGCGCTTGCAAAGTTCGGGCATGCGCAGAAAACAAAATTTCGACAAATTTCAACAAAGTAGCACAACACTTTCGACTTTCACTTTTCGCTTTCTCTCCTTCCCTCTCTTTTCGCTTTCTTTGCCTCATTTTTTTTTTTGAACTTGCTGGGCATTTGGTAGGCTTTATTTTGGTGGGAAGAGTTTCATCATCTTAGAATTAGGTGCTCAGAAAGGTAGATGGGTAATGGAGCAAGCATTTCATGGAGATTTTCAGGTCAGTGTTACATGGTTTTTTTGACCGTTTCTCCAGTTTCCTTGACTGAATTGTGCTCATTCTGGTATAGTTTGAAAGATCTCTTCTCCCTGCACAAGTTAGTGGACAAAGCTGTTCCTGACCGTTAAAAGTGATGACGTCACAAGGGTAGATGGGACCGTGGATAAAGCTGGACGTATTTTGCCAGATAGTAATCAAAGGGTTAACAAAGCGAACATAAAAACTGCTTTCAAGCCTATAAAAACACTCGCCCATTATTTTAGGAAACCAAAGGATCGCCCAAAAGAAACGAAAACAAAAGGTATTGTGTACAAGGTTAAATGCCGATCGTGTGATTTCACATACATTGGGGAAACAAAGAGATCATGGAATTCACGTGGCGGGGAGCATAAATCAGGAACTAATAATAACAAAGAGTCGGCAATAAAAGATCACGCCGAAACCACTGACCATGACATTGACACTAGTTATGTGGAAATTGTAGAAAAGAATGTCAATAATTGGCACAAAAGAATCTTTTTGGAATCATGGCACTCCACAATAGACAAAAATGCGGTAAACGAGCGGAAGCCATTCCCTTCTGTCTATAAGACATTATTGAAGCCCTAGGGGATAAAGTAACTTCTTATTTTAGTTTTAGCTTATTACTCTCGAACAGCATATTTTAGTTACTCTGACGAACACCGCAGTTGCAGTCGAAAATTCAGTTTTTAATAGTTTTTTATCTAGATCAGTTTCAACGTTTTTTGTAAACACCTTTTATCATATAATGGGTACTGATCGCCCATCAAGTATTTCAACATCTGTTTACAACTATTAAAAAACGTAAAGGAACCATATTTAACGTCGATAACTTGTAACAGTAATTAAACTCACAAACCTGAGCTCTACAGTGCACTCAGTTTACTCCCCCCCCCCCCCCCCCTTTCTGTCAATGCTCCATTTTATGGGTATTTAAAGCTATTTAAGCTACACAGAATGGAAAGAAGTCGAAACAAGGATACGAGATCCGGGGATCAAACTCAGCATCTCTTGCACTAAGGTCCTGCACTAACCGACTGTGTCATCCATGCTCCTTTTGTAGCCAATTCTTAAATTGCACCTACAACTGTAACACTAAAAACTTATTTTTGCTAAAATAACAAATGGTGTTTTATGACAAAAACGTTTTGATTTGGTTGAATCCTCATTTTTTAATGCCCCGTTGAATCTGAGTTTTGAGTGGTTCACGACCGTGCATGGGGAATCTGAAGAGAGTTTAAGCTGTAACGTCAAATCGAGAATGAAGTCTTCAGCTGTCCCAGTCAGGTCTTTGGATTTCCACGAGTGTCAAAGCCTTTTTGCAGTACAATTTTCCCCCTGGACTCCACAGTCGCCAGATTTCTGTTTATAATGACAATGTCTTCTACTTCATCGGATTCTGAAATGAGTTTTGACGCAGAAGACGCTGAAGTAGAAACCGAAGATAATGACGAGTCACGCTTATCAAAATCGCTGACTTCAGCAATGACGACCAAGCTGATTTACATGATAAGGATCCTCTGACTAACAAAGACTGGACAACCAAATACCAGAAGGAGGTGGACGCTGACAAACAACTTGAATGAACTCTGACAGACAGATTCAAAGGCAATGTAAAAGTCAATAAGTGGTAAGAGTGGCATGTAGCTCGCATGTTTACTATATTTTTAGTGCCTTCTTCGATCTCGCATTTGTATACTCTTGTAATACTGTAACACTTAAGTCCGTTCACTTTCTCAAATTATTTTAAATCCACATGTTCAATCTAGATCTGTACTGTAATCATCCCTTGACATAGTGTTTGTGTTTTTTAGGTGCAAGTGTGGAAATAGTAGCATTGCTGCCCTTCAAAACATCAGCGAATGTTATTGTTGTAGTGAGTTTGAAGGTTGTCAAGCTGACTGACTACTGTTTCTCAGCTGCAACAACAGCTGCATGAATTGATGGAAAAGCAGTTGACCCAAAGTCGTCTCGCTTTAGCCATGGAGTCAGCAAAATCCCTTCCTCTTCCTGAAAATCCAAGCCTTGAAATGCTTTGAAAATATCACTGAACTCTCAGATGGTCCCACTTAGCACGCTTCGCTTTCATGAAATTGACCCATCGCTTTCTAGGTTTCTTCGCTTCAGGACAATCATCGCCATAAAATGGTATGGTATAGAGTGAAATACCTTCAAGTTTCTTTTATTGCTACAACCCGCTACAACGTATCAAACTGGCATTTTGAACTACAGTGCATTCAAAGGCTTTCCCCTGAAATGTGCAAACTCTATATGTTCTTGATTTGATGTCAAATCGGGCTCTCCACCCATGCTCCGTTAAACTCAGTTGCAAACCAAGATGGTGGCATTTTGACATACATGTACTTTGAAGATCCATAGAAATTAAGGATTTAACCAAGTCAAAAAAACTTTTGTGGCAAATTACTCCACCAAATACGATTTATTATTCAAGCAAAAAAAGTTTTTGGTGCTAGGTGCACTTTGAAGGTTTCTATGAGATCCCCACTGTTACCTTGGTAATGGTAAAACACTGCTAAAGGAGTCGGATTCAAATTAGTTTGCCAGCTGTGCTAATTTCGGCCTGACAAATATGCACACTAGTAAAGCATACACAGAATCCTTTTCAAACTGTTGTTACATGTGGTCCAGGAATAACTTCAATTTATTTGTCAAGCATTTCAAAAGGTGTCGTTCAACGGCGTTCAGAGTCAGTTTGTGTTGCAAATTTTGGGCTCGATTCACCAAAAGAAATGTTGATATATCTTTTTTGGTTACAGTTAATTTTTGTCTAGTGGCGACCTCACATTAACTTGATATTGATGAACTATATAGTAGGTAGCAGATATTTCATTGTTGGCAGCAAAATCGCCGCCTGCCGGAACATGTTGACTAGGCTGTAGATGCACGCCCAATTTCAACATCCAACATGAAGTGTCCCTTCAAACTACCGGTAAGCCTTTGCTACCTATTTCCAACAATAAGGTAAGTGTAAAGGTTAGCGTTATTTTTGGCTTCGGGTAAATACAGCTGTAAACTTGTTTGGGCTCTTCCACGTGCATTCAAGTTCATAACTGCTTTGTTAGTGCGAGCCCACTGTAGTGATCAATGAAGCTTTGAGAACAGTTCTGGAGGGACTGAAGTCGCAAGGAACATTTGTAATTACAGTCGAGGGCATTTTCATTTTTTGAAAGGTAAAGATGCTTTGGCTGTGCTTCCCACAAGACACAGTAAACCCTTGATTTTCTGCTGGCAAAAGGAATGATGTTAAAAGAGACGTGCATGCATCATGTAGGGTGCTATGTAACTCATGCATGCTCTATGGAATGTCAAACGGTTGCTCAAAGTGATTTCTCTCTCAGGAAGCGTAGAAGAAACCAACTGATCGCATGGTATCATTAAATTAACGACGAAAAGTAATGTTTTTCCACAAAGTTAGGACATTTTTGGATTACAGTACACCTTATTTGTGTATTGTAGTGTGGAGAAATTCTTATCATTTCCTGTCAAGTAAATTGCATTTGCATGAAAATTTTAGTTGCCTGCAAGATCCTGTAAAGTGCAAAATGTAATGCCTTCGTTCCCCATCGTCTTACAAATAAAAGAGGTCCACAACTTTCGATGAAAACGTTAATACTTGAGACTTACATGTAGCTGAACTCCGAACATTGTGCCAGGAATACTGGGTAAGTCGCCTTTGTACCATATCACACCAGGAAAATTCTTGGAAATCCCTTTTTCAGTTAAAACTGAAACCAAAACCTGCCTTCCGAGTTCCAGTCGTTTACCAAAATCCAGGCGTCCTCTGTCGATGTATATTTGATATCTCAATGTAACCGAGCCAATGGCCAAAAGCAAATCGGCGTCTTCCCTTGTAAGTCGCGTAACATCCTCCGTACGACACTCAAGACGCAATTTGCGATCAATTCCACCAAGAGCTATCCTGGTGGAGTCTCCAGGTTGTTCGGTTTCGGGAAGTGCTTCCAATAATTCGCCTTTTAACACTTGTGTAGGTGTAGATTTAGATGCAAGACCAAGTGTCGACAGCATGTTTCTTTCCAGTATTTCTCCGACACGATCTTGTAAAAGAATATATCTATTCCTGGGTTCATCCATAATGTACTAAAGACAAAATGATAATAGTTTCACTGTACATGAAGAAAGCCTTGTTATTGTGTGCATGAAGACAATTCTTGGCACATTTGCATCCGTCGCAGTCGCGGTCTCCATTTTCAAAGCAATTTCCCTTTTGCCTCGTTTTTATGCACCTTATTCTAGGAAAATTAAAGCTGGTCGATGATGTAAGGCGTAGTGCTATTTTTAGTTTCATAGGCATGTCATTTGTCATGATGATAGTCCCAGAAATGACATTCATAACCTGTTTCAGCCAGATGGTCGATAATGAATTCGCTGCAATTATTGGCAAACATCGGTAGGAAATTCATTTCCAGAAAGTGCGAAATATGGGGAGTAGAATTGTCAAATATCCGTGGTTACCTTCGATATGGTGCAGTTTCACCTGACAATAAATTTTGGAAATTAGTCCATAACGGATAACTATCACACTCCTGCTCTTTCCGACCTACAAGCAAGACCACGGGCGGTCGGGCGCCCCAAGCTCAGTGTGAGCATGGCCGACAAAAAAATATATGGATTTGTATGGAAATCCCGAAAAAAAGCTTAAGAAGATAATTATAGGAAAAAAAATCTCAATTAAAAAGCCTAAACTTATTACCATTGTGGATAGCTTCCTTCCTATTTGGTTATTTTCCAGATCCGACTCGATTTGAGCCATTTTTCAATTTCTGGGTTGTCAACGGATGATAAAATCCTAGCCTAAGGCTGGAGGCTAAATTCTCAGAGCCACCACAGGCAGCCCAAGCTCTGTGTACGATTTATAGACTTTGTATGGGAGAATACACTTTAAGCTTATAAATGCTAAAAGCTGTAAATGTAGAAATAAACTTCACTTACCTCTACGTACAGTTATCCTCGTCTTATCTGTGCAATCGGAGAGCAAACTGTGTCCGTTTTAGACGGGTTTTGCTTACAAATTTTTGCGATTTGGTTGGTTGTCATTTCCCCTCATAAAGAGAAGAAAGGCTGATCGCCCAAACCCGCCAAAGGGCCTCGCCCCTTTGTTTGGGCGAGGAGACGGCTGACACTTCAGACTAGGTGACTCGCGGCAATCTCGTCCCAAAAATTGCTCTCGCATCACAAAGCAACGGTCCGAATCGCCATAAAAACACCACAGCCTTAGGGCTAGATAAATTTCCTATCGCATCAACTCCATTCCGGGACCACACAGTGATTTTTGGCGGATACATTCCAAATAATGTTCGGCTTTCTATAATCTTCCCATTTGCTCAGCTAGATGTGTGGCTACGGTCGTTTTAACTTGATAGCGATCATATTACATTCTGCACTCTCATTGGCAGTCTAATAATTGCACGTGGATAGTGTTTCAAATTGGCCAATGATAGTGCAGAATGTCATATGATCGCCATCAAGCTAGAACGGCCAACAAAACAGCTTTCGTCACAACAGTGACCACCCCTTCGACCGTTGTTAACAAACTGACCCTTACCGGGGTGACAGACCGTACTTTGTCAAGCGCAATTTTTTTTATTCCCTTGGTTCTTCCGACGCGACTGTTTTCTCTCAGATGCTGATAATTAAATTTCACTGGCTTCAGTTAGTCCAGGCACGAACAAAGTTTATTTGCATGTCAATATTCCTTGAAGGCTTGAGTCAATGCAGTCATGTGGGGAGACCCAGGGAAATAAAGAAATTTGCGGTTGACAAACTACGGTCTGTCACCCCGGTAATCAACGGTCGAAGCGGTGGCCACCACTATTCTAATAAAGCACCGCCTTCGAAAGCTGTTTTGTTGCAATATTTACCGCCTGACGTTGCTCGCAGGACTGCTATTACGTTGATGGTGGGTTGAGATGAAAGTTCAACCTTTGTCAATTGATTCTGATGTGAGGGTCGTACAGGGGGGGTCTGTCGCACGGTTCACGAACAGAAAAAATAACGAATCACGGATATCAAAATTTCATTTTCCCGAATCACGGAAGTAGTAGGTAGCAAGGATTGACAGGCCTACACAACTCCTTAACAATAGAGATTTTTATACCGTATTTCCGGTTTTTGAAGTTACACTCTCACATGAGGCTATTGTATTGTATTTTTTGGTCTTTGACCTCTTTAAAGTTTCGCTCTCACAAGCACGTCCTTGAGGGATTTTCCTCTTTTGAAGGATATGAGTGGTGGCTCTTTGAAAATTTGCCGTAGAGAAGGCTGATTTTGTATCAAGTGCCATTTTGCTAATAAAACTTTTTTAAGGTGTGGCACTCCCGGATGATACTGTGTCACAAAGGGCAAGATATCCTTTGGGTCTTCATTTTTTTGTTTCAGCGCTGATTCCCTTTCTGTAAATTTAATGTCCGATAGAAGTGTCTCAATCAGACGTTTCGGATAACCTCTAGCAAGGAGACGTGATTTAAATTTGTTAATGTTCTCTTCAAAAGTTGTTTTTGAAGAGTTAGTGCTTAGGAGTCTTAGGGCTTCGCCCTTCACGAATCCTTTTTTGACACCTGGTGGGTGGCAGGAGGAAAAATGGGTGTACTGAAAGGTTTCAGTTGGCTTGAAGTGTGTTTTTACATCCAGAGTGGATTGATTTTGAAAACGTTTGCCTTTGTATACAACAGTGTCTAGAAATGTGGCTTCAGTGTTCGAGATCTCAGCCGTAAATTTTATTGTAGGGTGGTGTGAGTTTGCTTGTGTGATGAACTTGTCTATATCCTGTTTGCTGACATCCCACAACGAAAAAATGTCGTCAATGTATCGTTTCCAAATCAGTGGCTTTATGACGCTTTTGCTAAGAATTTCTGTCTCGATGTAGGCCATGAAGATGTTTGCGAAAGCAACGGCCATTTTCGTACCCATAGCGGTACCATGAATTTGAAGATAGTTCTTTCCGTTGAATTGGAAAGAGTTCTCTTTGAGTATAAGTCTTAACATTTCTTTGATATAGTTAGTGGGAATTGGAGGGTTATTTTTGTGAAAATTTTCGTACGCATTGCATACTGTAGTGATTCCCTCTTCTTGCGGTATATATGTATATAGACCTGTGACATCCATCGTTACAAGGAAAGTTCGTTTTCCCATCTTCGTCTTTTCAATGAAGTTGATAAAATCTGTGGAGTCTTTTAGATAAGAGTCGACATCCGATCCATGATAGGCATGCAAAGCGCGTGAATTTGCACAATGGATTACTTTACGATATATTAGGTGACGTCTTGTCACATTTGATGTTTTCAGTCTAAGAAATCTTCCGGAGAACTTGCATCTCAAAAATCACGCAGAATAGAGTAGTAAAATCACGAATATCGGTTAATAATTCAAGTTCTTCACGAGTCACGCAAGACGTTCAGGTCACGGATCACGAAGAATAATTTATTAAATTCACGTTTCACGGAAAATAAAATCAGCTAATCACGCATCACGAAAATACCCCTGTACGACCCTCTGATGTGGAATTGTGACCGTGGGAACATTTTATCCAGGAAAATTTGACTCAAATTGGTGGCTTCTGAGAATTTAGTCTCCAGCCTTGGGATTTTATCATAACCTTTGACAACCCAAATATTGAAAAATGGCTCAAATCGCGTCGGATCTGGAAAATAACCACACAGGAAGGAAGCTATCCACAATGGCAATACGTTTAGGCTTTTAAATTGAGATTTTTTTCATATAATTATCTTCTTAAGCTTTTTATCGGGGTTCCCATACAAATCCTTATATTTTTTGTCGGCCGTGCTCACACTGAGCTTGGGACGCCTGTGGGAAAGACGAACATTGTTCGCTACAATGGGGGTTTCAAATTAAAAAGCTTCTATTTCAGCCAAAACAAACTATAAACTGAGGGTTAATGATTAGCTGCGATCAAGAATTAGTGAGGTGCTATCGATGATTCCTGTTTTGTTATCGACGAGACAATACAAAGACAGTTGTTGTATATTTTGCCATTTGGGAAGAATCGCTTTCTACCTTTACTAGTAGTTGTTCAGTAATGAAGGAATCACACTAAAGTATTTTGACTACTATCTTGTTGCAAATAATTTAATGCAGGTTTTAACCCGTCCAACAGGACTTGACTTCCCTTGGGAAAGCCGTAACAGCAGCAAATGAGATCGAGGCCACGTTGGCGTCCAAACGCTGAAAATTGTGTGGCATCACGATCGATACCCGAGGGACATCCCGCGGGACTGACACGATACGATGTGTTCTCCTTCGTCGAACACAACCACCGAGCCATCTTGCTGTTGAAATAATTGAAACTGTTTCCGGTTTCCGTAAATACAGGCATCTACTGAGGATCATTTTTCGACTTTTTCATAATAAAACCGTCTTTCTCAAAATTAATTATCACTGTACCGTTACTATTTTTACCGGCCTTTTTCGATTGGGACTACAATATTGTAGTTTTATATATCAAGTTTCAGTTTCTACGCC
>OX421447.1:55749762-55752262 GCA_949126865.1 Montipora capitata | reverse complement strand
TTCACTCAATCTTGTTAATCAGCTCATATACCACATGACTCCGTATCATCTAATATGGAAACTGATTGCGTCAAGTGTTGCCAAGCTGTGAAATTTGTGCGGAAAGAGAAATTTCCCGTGACGCAATGGAATAAGTGTTAAACACATTGTACTTCTAATCTTTTCCAATATATTCTATTCGTTGTTGCTATACTTTTCTTCAAGTTAGGGAATATCTAGGCAAATTGACATCTTATAAGATTTGAGGTGTTAGTTCAGTCGATCAGTTCCATCAAACTGTTCCAATTCCTGGATAATCTGTGCCATGTCTGGTCTCATAGCAGGATCAGCCTGAAGGCATTGCCGCACCAGATTCCGAAACAAACGGTTTCTTACAAGAAGGACTTGTTCTTCACGTCTCTTGGTATCTGGCATTTCCCCAATGCACATTTCACACAGAAGAACACCAAAGCTATACACATCAACCTGAGAAAAGCAACAGTAATGTCTCTTACAATATAAGCAGTGAGACGGATTGTAATTATTGTAAGAGGACCGTGCTTAACGGCCACCGGTTAGCTCAGTTGGTTGGGCATTGGACTACTGTGCGAGAGGTCAGGGATAAAATAAAACTCCGGCCAGACCAGCACTCAGGGTCTTTAAATAACTGAGGAGAAAGCGTTGCCTTTGTAATGACATCTGCAAATGGTTAGACTCTCTAGTCTTCTCAGATAAGGACGATAAACTGTAGGCCCGTCTCACAACCCTTCAATGTTCATAACCCTGTGGGACGTAAAAGAACCCACACACTTGGCGCAAAGAGAAGGGCATTGAGTCTCCAGTCAGATGTGGTCAGTCCTCCGTGGTATAGCTAGAGGGTCGTTAATTTGTAAACTGTGAAAGTTCAATTGCGTCTCCCTTTCTAAATGAAGTTATCGTATCGTATTGCCATTAGCATCTTGAAAATTGAATAGACTATTTCCGAATTCATGCCTGCCTCCTGTTTAAAGCGACTCTAAGTGCGAAGTTTTTCTTACGAAAATTAGTTTTCTTAAGAAACCCAGCCACTCAGATGTAAAAAAATCAACAAATTTGGCATTTTTTGATAAAACATTTTCCATGAAAGTTTCAGTCTTTTACCTTAAACTTCCATCATTTACAGTCTTTTGCCTTAATTTCATTTTAATTTTCTTTAAATAAATACTAATGTATATCTTCTAACAATCACAGTACAAGGAGATGTTCGCAAGCTCTGTCCAAGCTCGGTTGAGTTCCTCTCAGAATGACCCCTCAGTTTCACTTCATTAAACTGGTTTTAAGAGCTGAAGACCTTCAATATTATTATCACCCGATTTTCGTTTGCCAAGAACAACCTCATTATATATATTAATGAAAAGGTCAGGAACTGCAATGTTGTACAAAGATATGTCTATTTATCAATAAAAAACTAACCTTGGATGTTTGATTGGAAGAAGTTGCCTCTGGCGCACTGTAAATCGGAGCACCAGGGGCTGCTGTCATCGTCTGTTGCACAAATTTAGCAGTGCCATAATCTGACACTTTGCCTCTCCACTGTTCACCCTGTCGCCATAGCAACACATTTGCACTACTGACATCTCGATGCACAATGGGAGAGGGTTTCATGTGGTGAAGATAGTTCAGCGCTCGACATACATCCAAAGTTATTACAGATATTTCTGTTTCTGAGAGTTGGCGTTGCTCCAGCAAAGCTCGCAAGCTCAATTCCATGATTTCAGTGACAAACAAAGGACTTCCTTCATCAATTGTTGCTCCAATAAACTGCAACAAGCAAGGATGGCGGCATCTTGAGGCAATGTTCATTTCTCTCACAAACAAAAGTCTGTTGTGATCTGAGAGAATCAGTTCATGGATTTGCTTCACAGCTACTTTGCAGCCACAATATCTTGCTTCGTTGACACTTCCCCAGGCTCCCTTGCCCAAGCATTTATCCTGTATTACCTGGATTTCACCACGGGAAATGACCCAATCACAAGATTCCTGACGACGCAATTCAATAATCATTTGCTGAGCTGCTAAAAGGCTTGTCTCTAGCTCACTAAACTCTTGGTTTTTCATCCCCAACTGCGATTCAAGGTTTGTTTTTTCTTCTTCTTTTTCTCTGATTCGTTCTTCTAAACTTTGCGCCATCTCCCTTAACTGTCTTTCCGAGTTCGCTTTGTCGTCTTCTTTCTCTCTGATTTGCTCTTCCAACTCCTGCAACTGTCTTTGAGCATTTTCTCGTCGAAGCTCTGTTTCTTGTAGCTGCTGAATGAAATTTGTCTCCCTTAAATTTCTTTCCCTTAATTGCTGCTGCAAAATCTCTAGTTGTCTCTCCAAATTTGTTTTGTCGTCCTCTTTCTCTCTGATTTGCTCTTCGATCTCCTGCAACTGTCTTTGGGAATTTTCTCGTTGAAGCTCTTTTTCTTCTAGTTGCTGCATTAAACTTGTCTCCCTTAAATTTCCTTCTTCTACTTGAGCTTGGTAATTAGCTAAGCACTCC
>OX421447.1:55737262-55739762 GCA_949126865.1 Montipora capitata | reverse complement strand
GTGGAAGATTCTTCTGAGGCACATGGTCTGGAAGATATTAAGTTTCTTTTCCTCTCCCTTTGTCATCTTCCATGTTTCACAGCCATAGAAAAGCACTGAAAGCACTAACGTTTTGAAAAGCGTTGCCTTTGTCTTTCTATTGATGTTTCTTGCGCGCCAGATTTTAATGAGCCTGTTGAAACTTGCATACGCCAGTGCTGTCCTCTTCTTGATGTCCAATGTTGCTCCTCCGTCCTTAGTCACTGCGCCCCCAGGTAGTTGAAACTGTCCACTTCCTCCATCATGCTCTCTCTCACTGTCAGTCCCTCGTTATTTCGTCTGTTGACCTTCATCCACTTGCACTTCCGTTGTTTCAGCTTCAAGCCTACCCTGCCTGCATTCTCCTCTAGCCTGGCTGTTTTTTTCCTGCATGTGGTCTGCCCTTGATGTTAGTAGAAGCAGGTCGTCTTCGTGGTCAATGTTCTCTAGCAGCATTGTAAAGTCCCATCTGACACCTGTTCTCTGTCCGTCCACCGTCTTCCTCATCACCTAGTCAAAGACCATGGGAAACAAAAATCCCGACATGGAACATCCCTGCTTCATGCCAGTGACCACCAGGAATCTCTCCGTTACTTCTCCTTCATCAATCACTGCGCATGTGAATCCGTCATACAGCGCCTTCACCAATCCTATCAACTTGTCTGGAAACCCATATGCTTTCACGATTCTCCACAGGCTGTCTCTGTGCACCGAGTCGAACGCCTTCTCGAAGTCGACAAAATGAAAGTACATAGTTGCATTCCATTCGTCCACTTGTTGCAAGATGTTACGTAGGATGAAGATATCACTGCTCGACTGTGCCTCTCCCTGAATTAAATCCTGCCTGCTCTTTCCTCAGCCTGTGGTCCACATCGTCTTTTATTCTGATAATCAGAATCTTTCCCATCAGCTTGCTAGCAATTGGTAACAGTGTCACTCCTCTCCAGTTTCCACATTGCTGTAGATTCCCTTTCTTCAGTATCTTACATATCAGGCCCTGTTTCCACTGCTCCGGCACTTTCTCTTCCCGTCAAATCAGGTCAAAGAGGTGCCCCAGTTCCACACAGGTGCTTTCAGTATCAACCTTCAACAGGTCTGCGGTTATCTGGTCGATTCCTGGTGCCTTCCCATTTTTGAGAGTTTGCACCACCCTTTTAATTCCCTTCTCTAATTGTCGTTCAGTATCGATATCCAGCTCCCCCTCCCCCACTTCTTCATCTGTCGGTGGGTTTGGTGGTGCTTCCCTATTCAAGACTCCCTCAAAGTGCTCCTTCCATCTCTCCTGCCTTTCCTCCTCACTCTTGAGAAGTATTCCCTCCTTGTTGGTAACTGCCGCTGTCTTCCCCGGCCCCCTACCGCTCAGCTGTCTGGTGATGTCGTACGTCAACTCCTTAGCTCTCCCGTTCTCTGCTGCTGTCTGTGCTACCTGGGCCTTCTCTGTCATCCTCTTCCCCTTATCCTCTCTCACGCTTCTCTGCAACTGCTTATCCTTCTGCCTGTACTGCTCCCTGATCTTGTTCCGTATCCTCTCTGACTTAGTACTGTCCAGCTTGGTCTTGATTTTCTTCCTTTTGTCTATCACCTTCCATGTTTGCTGACTGATCCAGGGTTTGCTCTTTCCTTTTTGGAACCCAAGGACCTCCTCCGCTGACTACAAGTATGCCTTCCTCAGTGCCTCCCACAACTCCTCTACCTCTTCTCTCTCCTCTCCTCTGTTCTCCTCTAACCTCCGCCTCACTGCTTCACAGTACATCCGTTTTGTGTCTCTATCCTTCGGCTTATCCGTGTTGAACCTGAGCTTAAACTTTTCTATGTTGGCACACTTGCTGAGTTTCAGCCGACTCTTAGTCCTGACGAGGTAGTGATCGCAGTTGACATCGGCCCCCCTCTGCACTATAGTGTCGAGGACTGCAGATTTCAACCGCCTACTGATCAAAGGATGGTCAATCTGATTCTTCACTCTCCCGTTTGCCGAGACCCATGTTGCCTTGTGAATATCTTTGTGTTGAAACAATGTTCCTGTGATTACAAGGCCATTTGACACAGAAAAATCACATAGCCTCTCTCCGTTGTCATTCTTGTTTCCCATCCCATGTCTCCCTATACAACTCTCGTATCCCCCGTTGTCTCCTCCCACCTTAGCGTTAAAGTCGCCCATCACTACCACAATATCGTTTCTTTTGCATCCGTATATCGTCTGCAGCAGTTCTTCATAGAAGTGGTCTTTCTCTTCTTCCTCCATCTCGTTGTGTGGCGCGTAGACCTGTATCACTAACAGCCTCCTGAAGCGGGAGTAAAATCTAGCTGTAATGATCCGTTCTCTCACTAGGGTCCACTCCATGACGGCTCTCTCTGCTCGCTTGCTCATCATAATGGCCACACCACCTTCGTGCACCTTTTCATCACCAGCATACAACACTGTCTGTCCTGGTGTTATCCTCTGTCTCCCGGCTCCTGTCCATCTACACTCACTAATCCCCAA
>OX421447.1:55729762-55732262 GCA_949126865.1 Montipora capitata | reverse complement strand
TGCCTCCTTTGTCGTTGAGGAGAAAGACCCTGGTTCAGGCTGGTCACGTGTCTCCCAAAACCGGGGAGGTTTACCAACTTTGTGTTAGGGGAGGGGTGGCAATGTAGGCTTTGTCATCTTTGCGACGAAGGGAATCAGCACGCATTTGATTTTGTGGCCAGACGGCCATCGAGAAAATGTTACACGGCAAGGTATTTTATGTACTACACATACGGAATTCGACGTGAAAGGCAAAAAGTTGTCGTCTAATCGATCCGACGCAACAGAAAATATACTCGCGTCGTTCTATTTTTTACCCGTGTGAAGGTCCGGATTCAAGCTCAAGTGAGCGGTCCAATCTTGGATCGAACTGAGTGATAACGAAGAATGCTAATAGCTAGCAACAATTTTAAAGAAAAGAAGGCTTTGTCGTGCAAGAAAACAAGCGAGACATTTATCCCGTAGTTACTAAATCAAGGAATGACCTAAATTGATCTAAAATGATCTAAAATGACCTAAAATGAGCTAACCCTAAAATAAATCTAGACGTCTCTAATCACCTAAAATTAACAAAAACAGAGTTGCATTGCTGGGTAAATTCAGAATCTTTACGCTGTCAACTCTGCACGAGTCGAACCTAAGTTGCCGGGAAAACTCAAGATTTTTGCGCTATCAGCCCGCCACCAATCACAACTGCGTTGTCGGGCACACTAAATTTTTTGCGTCATCAGCACTACCGTCAAATCAAAACTGCGTTGCTTGGCGAACTCAAAATTTTTGCGTTGTCAGGTCTATGCAGCTTTCTTTCGCACCGTCATCTCGACGACGGGTGATAAGAACGCTTGCGTGACATGCTAGTCCTGCTGTTGGTCAACGTTTGCGAGAGTGATTGTTACAAATACCTTTTAACAGTAAAATCAGGCCCTCTCTCAATAAAATAAATTGTCTCTGTATGTCTCTCATGGGACGAAGGCATTTTTTTTCCCTCTCTTCCCCCCAAACAAACGCCTGTCACGTGAGTGTTTAGTCTATTCAGTAGACCTTTTCACGGTTTCTGACGCCATCTTGGTTGGGGTGAAAACGCGGCTTAAATTATAGTGAATGTATGGGATTTTGGCCAAATTCAAACCTCTACAACTCCGCTGCAAAAAGACAGATTTCAAAAATGTTAAAATATTTTTAGCCGTTTTATTAACATCATTCACTCGACGGAAAATTAGATCATCGCACAAGGCACAACGTCTGAAAATTCGATATTAGACATCTCATGTCGCTTCAAATTTCGCGGGAATTTGCATAATTTTGTTCACAAGGGTTTATACGAAATTTACAAATTTCATTTACGGTCGTTATAGCTTGATTCTGATCGTCATGTTACAGAAAGAGGTTATTTCTTATTATTAATGCTACTAAATTATCCAGTGGAAACAACGAGGCCCTATTAAGTGTTATCAGGAATACAGGAGATTTAGGTAAAAAACGTATAGGGATATGGGATACTAAGGGGAGAAATTAACAGGATGCAAGGTATTTAAAAAACCGAACTGGTATTGTAGTAATACAAACCACAGGAATTAACGGGATATCGGTCAGGATATTTAGGGATACGGGATGCTTAGATTCCTCCCTCTCCTAATGGGGCCTCAACAATCAGCACAGCAATACTATCACAATTCGTTATCCTAGACGAGGATATGTCTCTGGAACACCATGTTGCTGCTATTTGTAAATCCTGCTGCTTTTTTTTTATTTAAGGAACATTTGCAAAATCAGGAAACATATCAACGTTAAGGCCTGTGTTACACTTATCCATGCATTCATTTCTTCTAAATTGGATTTTTGCAACTCGGTTCTTTATGGCCTGTCTAAATTTTCAGTGCAAAAGCTACAACTGGTACAGAATGCTGCAGCCAGAGTCCTCACCTTTTCTCACAAATCCGAACATATAACTCCAATTCTGCGTACCCTACAGAATTTGGCTACCCATTGGGCAAAGAATTCAATATAAGATTTTACTTCTTACCTTCAAAATCCTCAATAACTGTGCACCGTCTCATTTCTCTGACTTAATCAAACCTTATAGACCTTCAAGGACTCTAAGGTCCTCTGGCCTCCATCTTCTGCCTAAGCCCTCTTATAATCTTAACTCTTATGGAAAGAGAGCTTTCTCTTGTGCAGCCCCTGAGCTGTGGAATTCACTCCCTCATAATATCCGATCATGTCATTCCATATCTATATTCAAAGGCTTACTTAAAACCTGGCTTTTCAAACAAGCATACTCGGACTAGTTATTGCCATTGAGTAGGTGCAAGATTTTATGATCTGTGAAATAAGATTACAAAACCTGTTATCTCATGGGTTTATTCTATTGTTTATGTGTTTATTGTTTTATTTTTAGTCCTTGTCTATTAATCAAGATATTTTAATTAATTGTTTGACTATACCCCTTTTTATAAATACATTCTTTGTAAATATTCAATTTTATTCTTATGTACATAATTTTATAATCTAGTTTTTAATT
>OX421447.1:55712262-55722262 GCA_949126865.1 Montipora capitata | reverse complement strand
TGATATTTTTCCATGTAACATCTCACTGTCCCTTAAACCTGTCTGATCCATTGCCTTCACTCTGTGCCTTGCCTTCTCCTTGTTCCCACTTATCCTTCCTACATCTCAGATTGTTTCATTGTCTCCACCACCTAAACTTCCAGTGTCGATAAGCATTAACGTTGATTGTATTCCTTTCATCTTTTTTTTAGTTTTGAGCACTAGCTGTTGGTACTTTGTCCTCTTCTCCTTGATCTTCTCATTTCTCTGGGCAAGTGATAGTGCAAAACAAGACGGTTCTCTTTTCCTTTCCCTCTAGTGCGGTCTGGTCCGCTATATCTTTGTTTTTGTTGTCACCATGTTGCTTTCTTCTCAAACATATAATTCATACTCAAGTCCAATATCAACTCCATGGGCCCCTGTGCCATTTCTCCTTCTACTAGACAGTCTGATTATTGACCAACTCCTTCCATTCTACCCATTCGTTGATCTACTTGCTTGATGTCAACACTTTACATGCTCTGCAAACTATTAGAACTCGGTAATCTTCTCGTCATTTTCAAGATATTTGTTTCTACCATTCGTACGCATATTTCTGACTGCTACAATGTTACCTACAACCTCCACTTGTGGATATATCTGGGATTTCGAAGTAACTTATAGGACTCCAGGATGATCTTTTCTTACCAGTCCCTTACTAGTGCTCCGATTACTATTGGCAACGTATTAGTAGTATGCATTTAACGTCACATTTTCCACTTGCACTTTCCCCTCTACCCCCTTCAATGTTGGTTATGGAAAAAGGAAGTGCCTCCGCCCAGATAGTCAACAATTTTCTGCTCACTAATCCAGTATGGCAACCAGATACAAATCCCCTCAAGCAAGAAGTTAGGAAATGGGAAGTTTAATAACAAGAGAAAGTTGCAAATATTATGTAAACAAGCTACAATACATATATATTTATTTCAGCTAAAGCAAAGTAACTTATCATTATATTCTAGGGCAGCACTAAAAGCAGGAATCCGGAATCCGGAAACCAGAAACCACAATTCGCGAGAACTACAACAACTTACCCTCTCCTAGTACAATACATACTTAATTGACCGCTCCCCATAGGGGCTTTTCAGGGCCAATGAAACACAACGAAACAACAACAACTATTTGAAGAATCCCAACTGGCCGGTGGCAAACCAGTTAGCTATTTACAAGTGCAGCTGGGAAGTTGAATCAGGGACTACCAGGATCAAATTCAACGAGTGGTCAGAACGGGTCTTGAACCGGGGATCTTCGGATCTCAAGGCAATCGCACTAACCACTGGGCCACACTGCCTCAATGCTATAATCCCCACACTCAAGTATTTAACTCTGAGAAAATGGATCAGACCTTGTTATTCTGCATATTAATAAGACTTAAGCATGGTGATCAAAGACGGTAAAACACAACTTTGTTTATTCAATAAATTTCAAACATTATTACTCTTACGTAAACTTGACCGTGTAAAATAAACAAATTTCGATTATGATCATTATTTACTTGATGTCTCCTTTGAGACGAGGATTTCCACTTAGAAGACTTGATGATAATCAAGATGAACAAGAAACCAGGAGTGTTTACCATTTGTCAACAAAAACCGAAAATTCCGGTTGGAAATTCAAATGGTGCAGCTCATTCCACGAGATAGTTTCCGAAAAAGATGGAAATTCCAGACATATTCCTCTTTTCCCGTTCCAACCGAAATGACCGGAAAAATCCTGTACCATTTGTAAACTCCAACTAGACCCGGTTCACTTTGGCCTCTTTTCCCACATTTCAACACTACAGATGCAGCCGCCATTTTGATTTGTTATAATTTTCTTCCAGCCGCGAGAGATTCCGGCCTGGTGAAACGCCACACCAGGAAAATCCTGTACCATTACAAGAGCTCCATTCCAACCGGATTTTCCGTGCAAATTGTAAACGTTCCTCGCCTTGATTGTTTAAAGGGTGGATAATACTATCCACTGGATACATCGCTATCCAGCAGGTAAACACTAGCAAAACCAATTGCGTTATCCAGTGGATAGTGATTTATCCGATAAATAAGTTGTTGTACAGTAGTTCTTGCGAATTGTGGATAATTCCGGTTTCTGGTTTCCGGGTTCCGGCTTTTAGTGCTGCCCTATTATACAACTAGCATAATGACCTGCTGTAGAGTGAGCTGTGACTTTATTCAGCATAATAATGAAACTACCCTAACTTGATGAATTTTTATTTTGACGATACAATTGATTCTAATGATCAAGTTAAATTACATTTACTAAATTAGAACAGGCCAACAGCAGCTGTTTAAAATTCCTCTAATTGTTCTGACACTGATGCCATAAGATGAACAGCGTCTGCTGCATATTTCTGTATGTTGTTCACTGGTACCTTTGTAGTCTTTTGTCTGAGACAAGTCTGATTTTCAGGGCAACCAGTGATGCTCCTTTGTGGAAAACCTGTATCAACAAATACCAAGGCAGCTGGGTTTTTCCTTTGGAGCATGGGTTAAGGCCCTTGTGTCATCTCTCCAGGCCATTGTTGGTACTCACTGCTTTTATGTAGACACTCTAGGTGGTTGGTGGGGATGTCTTGCTGGTAATCCAGTTATCTTCAAATGAATATAGCTGGTGTAGTTCTTCTTCTTCAGTGCTTTGGTGGTCGCTTGTCACTGGCGGCTTTAATCTTCTCCGCCAGCAGGAATGATAGGGTCATGAATTCTCGTATGCAAATGTGAACATACATGTACCCCTTGTCAAGACCCAACGCTTGTACCCAGTAGAAAAAAGAAAACGTCAAGACGCATTTTTCAGAAAGTACCGTTTTTGACCTCATAAATGCCCACACTCAGGCAAGTGCCCATCCCCCCTCCTCATGTCAAAGTTCTTGCACAAGGTATTTTTTGGACCACTGTTGGAATATCTCTTATTTCAAGAATGTGATGAAGAAAAAAAGAATCAGATCTCTGAATCTGTTATTCAGAAAATCAAAACCCGTGATCCTTTTCCCTGCACCACAGCTCTAACTTGACTGAAAGTAGTTTCAACATGAAATAAAGAATACTTCAGAAGCCAAAGCAACATGGGGAACAAGAATAACATTGCTTTGGAAATTATTTTTGATTTTCTCAAAATAGACCTCTTCAAAGATAAGTATAACTAACAAGTCTGTCACCTGAGGCTTGGCAGACCACCAGCTTAAGGACGGTGCCTACTATTGGTATTAAGCATACGTTCTGCGCATCTCGAGACACTCGTCTTTCCTATCGATGATCCTACTAATTCAGAGAAATTAGATCTTAGTAAGTACTCTTGGTATCCAAAAAGAAAACTGGGGGTAACCATGCATTTTTCAGAGATAATTAAGCTTCAATTTAAGAAAGAAGGCCATACATGGCTTTGTACTTTAAAGCTTTTTACAAATATTGCTTATGAATTATCTTTGAAAAATGTGTAGTTGCCCCAAATTTTCTTTTCGATTTCAATAACACTTGTTAAGATCTACATTTCCCGCATAATCATAAACTCCCTGGGAAAGTACTATTTTGTGAATGGGACTCCAGCAGTAACAGCAGCAAAATGTCGATTCCAGCACCCCTGTATTATGGAAACGCTTTTCAAGGGTCTCAGTATTAGGTGTTGGAATGAATGCCGGTAGAATGTGTTTTGAGCCCCAAAGGTTGTGTCTATGGACAGTATTTATCTTGTATTATTCATTGTCATGAAAACCCAAACTTCTTAAATTTATTATGTTAAGTTCAGTAAAATGAGTTGAGTAATGTAATGGTTGTATAGTGCAGCCGCAGTGTACCATAGTTTAGTTGTTTAGCAGCGTAGTCTGGTTTATGGTTTAGTAGTGTAACGTTAATTTTCTCTACATTCCTGCTCGTGGAAAGTTTATAATGTAGTGCATAACACAATTCGTAATTCTTGTATTCGTATCGTCTAACTTTATAGACTCAGTAAAAAAGTTTCGTAAAATAATAAAAATCAGAAAAGCGTGACATTTTCAAAGTGGTCCCTTCATTTTCAGTAAATTTTATAGATCTGATGAGAAAGTCTGAGAAACATACCGCGCTGCATAAGTCATACCTTTGTACATTTTTGAATAAATTTTTAAAGCATGAGTTTGACGCCATTAGCGGAAAACGGCATATATTAGACTTATTAAAAGGGTGTATAGTGATCAAGTTATGTTTGGGTATTTTAAGGGTGCTGTTGTTTTAAGCTATTTTAATTTTCAACTTAAGATTTTACTAAAAGGGGCAACTGAAGTCTGGGAATGAGTTTACAGCGGCAATCTGCATATCAAAATGGCGATGAAAGCACGTAAAAAAAGTGACTTTTAAGGTGGTTCAAACCAGTTTGAACAAATCTGAGGGGATGTCTTAAAAAAAGGATTAACTTTGCACCACTGTTACATCTAAGGGCAATGTTATGGTACCTTATGAAACACCAATGATATTGCTTAATAAGATGCACTATGGCAACAAAGTATCCCTCTGTAACAACCTAGGATATTTTGTCTTAAGACAACTGATTATCTAGAGTGTAAGGTGAGGTGCTAGTTTTGCACCCCATATAAACCATGTGAGCGTTAGCGCTACTAATGGAAATGGGCCCACACGAGGACAGAGAAAAACTCTGACCAGGGTGGGAATTGAACCCACGAGCTTCGGGTTAGATCACCGATACTCTACCGAGTGAGCTACAAGGTCAGAGGGGAGCAGGCCGTGGGAACTGAAGACGTTGAAGTCACGGCAATGAACATATACAAGTACAAGGAAGGGTTACGTTTGTAATAACGTTGGCCGTGTAGCACTTAAAGTTCAACAGACTTAACTGATTACAGTGTAATGTAGAGCGTTAGCCCTACTTATTAGATGCTTATATCTCAAAAACGAATTAGGTGCCCCTTCACCCCTTTTTTTATTGCTGGAAAGTGATTATCAGGCCAAGACAAAATATTTGGACAAGAGACAGCCTAGTTTCCAGATCAAGGGTTCATCAATATACGAGGTGCTGGGCTAAATACAAAGCAGATAGATTCCGTGATTTGTTCATGGGAGGGTTAAACTCCTCCAGTGCCAGGATTTTGATTGACAATTCATTAACCAGGGCCCGGTTGTTCAAAAGCCGATTAACGCTAACCCCAAATTAAAAATTAACCAAGGAGTTTATTTCTCTACTTCAAAATGCTGTCCAACCCTGATATTCGGCAAAACTTTAAAGTAGAAAATGCCTATCTTGAAAAACAAAAATAAGCAAAAGAAACTTTCACCAAAAAGTTGAAAACATGAAACAAAAGTTTACGCTAAACCTGGATTAAGTTAATCAGCTTTCGAACACCTGGGCCCAGGTTATTATAAACTTTAAAACTCTTCCGTTGACAGTTGCTGGTTGATTAAAATAAAATGAGTTTTCACTTACCAGTGGTACATGTCCTATGGTTCCCCTTAAGACATCCATTGCACTGCAGGACCATCAGCTCAACGTACACAATAAGGACATTAAACCAGTAGCCCAAGAGGTACGCAGGCTCCCTTTGGTATTCAAGACAAAGTTGATCAGAAACTGGATGATCTGCTAGAGTCAGATATAATACTTGACTTTTTTTGGGTATGGTCTTAGTGGAAGAGGGATCAGACCAAGTGAAGAGAAGCTGCAGCTGTGGTGAAGTTGCTAAGGAAAGGAAAAGCCTTCATTTGCAGTGCCAAGCAACAACATGACAACAGCAGACATGCTTGCCTACTTTAGAGGTTATTGCAAGGCAAAAATTGTGGCAGACGCTGGCCATGATGGACTGGGAGCAGTCCTACCCCAACCACAGGATAACAAATAGAGAGCTGTGTTATATGCTTCAAGAAACCATTCAAATGCGCACAAACAGAGAAGGGAGCACTGGACTTAGTATGGGCCTGTGAGAGGTTCATTATCTATGCCTACGGGTGTCCATTTGAAATCGGGACAGACCACAAGCCACTGGAATGTATTTGTAGTATACATTTCAAGCAATCCACAAGGATTGAGTGTTGGGTTCTCTGACTACAACGCCACGACTATCAGGTAGTGTACTGCCCTGGTAAAGGAAATATCCTCTTGTCCAGATTAAACCAGACCAACCCAAAGGATCCAAGCAGTGAAAAGAAGGATATTGTCAGATACATGACACAGGAAAGTACACTAGTCACTTTGACTCTTGGAGAAATTGAAAGAGAGTGTGAGGGCGATCCAGAGTTAACAAGCACACGTCAGTGCATCCACTCCGGAGATTTGTCATGGTGAAAGATGCCTGGTTATGTATGTGGGAAGACTGAACTTTGTGCCATAAGCCAATAATTATTTTAAGCGATGCCAGGAGATAGGATTGTGATAACACAGGAAACCAGTTTTAGAAGCAGCGCATGAAGGGTGAGGACAAAGGTGTGGTGTTCCAGAATGGAAATGGATGTAGAAAGAATGTCCATGGTGTGGAAACCCTTACTCAATCAACTCAGTCAGACAACGGTTCACAGTTTATAAGGAAGAAAATTGAGGAGTTCTTATTTGAATGTAGAATTGCACGCAGGAGATCCACAGAATAGATCCCTCTTGAAGACCTCAGAGGTAGCAGGGGTGGAATGGAAAAGATGGACAGAAGAACTACCAAAGTACCTTATGGCACTTCCACACCTCAAGTCTCAACAGGTACCACTCCTGCCTTTCTCATGTCTGGGAAGGAGATCAAGTCCAAGTTGCCAGTCGAGAGTCAAGACAAGATCAGTCAGTGATTAATGAGAACACTAGGGACAGAGAAAGCTTATGCAGAGGACAAAATAATGAGGTGCAGTTGCAAGCCTCATAATTCCTGGAGATAAAGTGTCACCCAAAAGTTGTTGGCCAAAGAAGAAAGCCAAGTCGCAGTCAAGTTTAGTGAATGAGTGATGTATAACAGAAATAGCTCTCTGCAAGCCCTATGTATCACTCGATGAGCTAGAACCACCTGAACAGCCAGAACCCCCAGGGAACAACAGCAACGTTGAGAGCATGAACATTCCAGAGCTAAACCCAGTTGTACTTGATCACTCTAGACCTGGGCATACTCTCAAACAATCAGGAAGGTTTAAGGACCATGTTCTAGGGAAACCTACATGAAATATAGCAGGAAAGGTTAAGTAAGACGTTAAAGCAAGACTTTTGGTTTTCAGTTTAAAAAAACCTTCTGTGAACTGTAGAGGAAAGGAAGGGCTGTAGTGTCTAGGTAATAAGCTGCAAGGCATGATGGGTTATTCTAAGCAGCCATAATGTACATGTGCCCTTGAGTTTAAGACAAGAGAGCTTTAGATTTCAGGAAAGAATGAGGACAAGTAGAAGTTTTGGCCATGCAAGATCTGGTTTTATCCCATTATCATAGTCTTGCTGACAAAGATTGTAAGTTCAGATTGTAATTAATGTCATCAAAGGTATCCATCAGAGAACAAGGTTTTTTAGAGAAACAACCTCAAGAATAGCCCTGGTGTGTGCTGCTAATGCAGACTTTTGATTTCTGAACAAGTTCGTCTTACAAAGTAGTGCTTTTTTCGCTGTTATCCTCGTAGCAAAGGAAAAAAAAGCCTTTCGTGATTTCTTGTCAAAGTAGCCATATGATGTAAATAAGAGAATACTTTGATTCACATTTGAAGATTACTTCCCTCTTACCACTAATGTCAAACTCTACATCTTCATGCTGCAATCAGCACATTAAAAATTTCCTCATATTACTGCTCAAGTCTGTTATTTAATGATTTTCCTGCTTATATGAAAAAGACATTTTCTCTCCAGTCTTCCAGTCATGTTTGCAGAAATTACATTTTGTCCCAGAGTAAACCTAGAACAACCAGCTATGGTCTCAATTCTTTTTCCTACTTGCCAGCTTCGTTACGGCAGGAATTTAGGAAAAGTGTCTAGTCGTTCTAGTGCTGGTGCACTAATTGGGGACACTGTAAACTTAAATTAACAATTAATGCAAATCAAGTCAAACATTGAATTTTGAGGAGAAGGGAAACCAGACTTTCCAGAGAAATCCTCTTGGTGCAGAGTAGAGACATAACAAATTCAACCCACATGACACCGAGCCTGGCAATCGAACCTGGGCCACATTGGTGGGAGGCGAGTGCTCTCACTACTTTTATCATAACCACTTTATCACATAATTAATTTTATGGTTGTTAATGGAGGAGCGATAGTTTTTCCTGCTTAACCCATTGACACCTCAAATGCCCTTGGAGTAAAGTTATATTGTATTAGAAAAATCTGTTAAGTCTCACTCCCAGGGATCAATGGGTTAAGATACTGTAGGTCAAAGTCTTCCACTCTGCAACCAGCAAGTGTCAACTCGATCAGGCGAAGCAGACACCAGCACAAAGGGAGGGAACAGAGTACAACCAAAGGGAAAGCCACCCAAAAGCCAAAAGCAGGTCAGTCACTCAGATAAATTGCAAATGTGTTCGCCATTTTGCAAAAGATGTATGCTGTCCAGTGAGAGATAAATGAGTGTGGGATTTAGGGACATTTGCAGTATGTTGCGAGAAAAAGGGAACTAAGAAGCCTGTACCAAAAACCAAGCAGAAATTTAAAGCATTGAGTACCTGAGGTAAAGGTAAAGTCAAATGCAAGCCACTAGGGCCCATTATGGCCGGAGCTTATCCCAGTTTCAATAGCATGAAGCAACTAGGAGAATTATTACTCTCTCCCCTGGATGGGTTATCCCCAGCAGTATATCGCCAGTACCCATTTATACACCTGGGTGAAGAGAGTGTAGAGTACAGTGTAGAGTAAAGTCTCTTGTCTAAGGAAACAACACGATGGCAGAGCTAGGCCCCGAACCAGCGAACCTTGGAATCAAACAAGCAACCCTTAGAATCGTGAGACCCAGGTGCTAACCACTACGCCATAGTGCCTCCACATTGGAGCAGCTGAACGAGGGGATAAATATGCATTTGTTGTGGAACAACAGCAAACTGGTGAGATATTGCTTAAGGTTGGTGGAGTTAATTTAAACAATGGGTGTACTGTTTGATTCAGGAGCCTCAGGTAACCTGATAGCCTAATGAAACTTGGAACAGTCTGAAACAGAAACATAATTATTTAGTGTGGATCCAAGAAGTTAAATAAGAAGTTATTGGCATATGGGCAGAGTGAGCCAGTTCAAGTCATAGCAACATTTGTTGCCAAAATAGCCTGTGTCTATATTGGAGAAGTTCACAGTAATCAAAGGAAGTGGTAGACCGCCGCTGGGGAGAAGTACAGCAAGAAACTTAATAAGCTATGAGTTGGAACAGTTTTGTTCACTGGTGACAGAGGGCAGTGACAAAGATGATCAAGAGGAATAAATTATGCACATACATGTATCCTTACTGGAGCTGGAAAGCTGAAGGACCATCAGCCCCAGTTACACAATAAGGACATTAAACCAGTAGTCCAGCAGGTATGAAGGTTTCCTTTTGGTCTCTGAGACAAAGTTGATCAGAAACTGGATGCTTTGCTAGATGCAGACGTAAATGAAGAAGTGCCAAGCATTCTTACAGCGTGGGTGTCTCCATTGATTGTCACCCCTAAACAAGATGGTGACATACATGTGCACGGTTTGTGTAGATATGAGCATGGCGAATGAGGCAATTGTATGTGAACAACATCATATCCTGACAATTGAGGAAATCTTGCACGATCTTCATGGTTCCATAGTCTTCAGCAACTTAGATCTCAGTTTCTCGTTATTCGAAAGAGCCCATCTTTAGTTTCGGTGCCAATAAGTAATCATGGATGATTTTCTGTCACACACAAGCGTGTCACAGCGTCATGTCTAGTTGACTTAAACCATGTAAGCAACATCTAGCGCCCAAATCTCTGACTAGCGGTAAGTTTTCGCAGGTTTCTTTTCACTGTTTACAAGTACTACTTAGTTTTCGTACTACGAAAGTTAAGACCCACTCTTAGTTTTTGTACCACGAAGACCCCTTGTCTTAGGAGTCTTAGGTTTAGGTTT
>OX421447.1:55699762-55709762 GCA_949126865.1 Montipora capitata | reverse complement strand
AATGGCCAAAAGCAAGTCAGCTTCTTCTCTTGTAAGACGCGCAACATCCTCCCTACGACACTCAAAACGGATTCGTGTAAACTTAAATAAAAATGCATGATGAATAAGCTGAAGAGCAATCCTGGTTGAGTCTCCGATTTCATCTTCGGTTTCGCGAAGTTCTTCCAATAACGCGCCTTTTGGCAATTGTTGTGGAGTAGCGCGAAGATCAACTGACCACAAATTTTCTCCGAAACGTCCATCTTGTAAAAGAATATATGTAATCCTAGGTGTTTCCATAGTGCACTAAGAACAAAATGATCGATAATTTGTGTGATCGCGCATGATGCAAGCCTTGTCACAGGCAACCCAAACTTAATTCGAATACACATTCAACGTAACGGCTATACGGGAGTTTCCGTGAGATGCACAATGTTGTTTAGTCAATCTGAATCAACGGTAAAATTCGGAAACTGGCGAAAGTTTACCAGAAAGACGAGTCTGTAAATTTAACTAGCAGGTATTTGTTTTAATGACACTAAATACGCAAATGCAATCAATCAGGCTGAGCACAGCAATACGATCAGAATTTACCGTCCTTTTCCAAGAATGTCAGGATAAAAAGGTGAGGTTTCTTTGGAATACTGACTGGAGATTGGCCGCTTCATTCCTTTGCTTTGGTTTAATTTGTGTATAAACCAAATCAGAATACTATATCTTTTTTACTTGATTTCTCTTTTGTGCTTGGCTGATTAAGGCTTTTTTCTAATATTCGTTTCACGTTTTTGAATCCTGTACTAGGAGCCAAATGGGAATGGAACCCCAAACAGTGCCGCTGCGGAGCGGGTGTTGACTCACAGAGCATGTGAGCGTTCTCGGCCTGATTGCCACTTCTTTTTTCTTTTTTCTTTCACGATTTGTTTTGTTGTTATTTACATAACCGATCACTTATAACTTTATGACATCTTTCATCTCCCCGGGGGCGTGGGGAGGTGAAAGACCCTGGGAACGAGAATCTGAAGTTTCCTATGCTTGTCCGAATGTGACAAAAAATACCAAGTTTGCCAATTTCATGTGTCAACTATACATTTATAAATCATGTTTCTCATAGTCATATCAAATTGACACATATTTATGTCAAACGAGTCTATACATCAAGTTTTTTATATTCATATCAAGTTCCCAGATATTTATTTCAAAACACCTTCCCTTGCCAATGCAACTATGCCTATACCAAGCTAAGAACCAGCTGTACAATAAACAACATGTGTAGCCTGCGTAGCAGCCTTTTCCTTTCCTTTCCTTTTCCAAACGCTCGCGAAGGGGACGAAAACTGCGAGAAATTGCGAAAAATAAGGAGTAGGGGGAGTGGGTGAGGCGACGGAAGGAAACGCCTGCAATCAGACCCAGACATTTTACCGAACACCCCCAAACATGCAGACAACAAAGGAGACTTCTGTCTGATTGGTTGATTGTTTTGCTTGTACCCAGGTTTTTTCACACGCGCGCGCGCAAAATAACAAACAAAATGGCGGCCAAAAATGTCTTGTTCGATTACTTGCTCCAGAGAGTTTATAGCAGGAGCGACGTGTACACCTTTTCTTCTTCCGGAATAGCGGTATTTCAGTGCTAGATGCTGATTTCTTTTAAGTCTTTTACTGCCGCGCGATCGATTTTTCGTCCGTGGCTTCGTGCGCAATTGATTTGGGCAGATTTCCAAGTTAATTAAAATGTTGCTGGATGTGTCATACATCGATTGAGGTGGTTTTTCAGCTGAGGCCGTGCTGTCAAGTCTGCTTAGGTAAGATGAATTCGCTATTCTTTTCGTTTTGTATACGATCTCAAGCCAACATCACCTAGCGCAGCTTCTTAAATGTCCTTTAAAGAATTAATGATGCATTTTACCTTACTTCTTGTCCACAGAAACCTTATAAGAAATGCCAGCGTTATTAACGTCCTCTCCTTCACCAGTTCCTAAATTTTAACTACCATTTACAATTAGCAACGTCTGTGGAGGATTTATAACATCGCCATAGATTAAAATCGGAGGGTAGATAATAAGGGTACTGTACCGTGTAGTAATGTGCATGCTATCGTTATTTCCTATTTTTCTGAGCCTTTTGAATTCGCTGGTTTTTCAGGAAAAAGTACCTATTTTTTGTGCTCATGGCTGGAGAAAAATTTAGTAAGATTATCCTTCGTGTTGATTTAAAAACAATAATTTTGAACCTCTCTATGATGACTTCAATTAAGCACTTCCGTTACTTTTCCTATTCACGTGCAAATGCTGCTATTTTGTTCCTACTTTTAGGTTAAAAAAACCTGATTTCCTCATTTTCTGACCATTTTACCCACTTAACACCCTGTAAATAGCAATTTGTTGAAATTATACATTATATGGAGGGGAAATTTATAATAATCTGGAGCACTCATAAAGTAAAGCCTTGCGTCTTGGCTTAACCTGTTCGCTTCAAGATTCAAAATCAGCCCTATTTCTTCTCCAGAACAATTCCCGACTCTACTTCGACCACGTGGTTCAAAATTTCAAGGTTGGGAAGCTTTATAGCGAATTGAGATGTTCTTCACCAGTGGGCTGCCATTTTTCGACTCCATCTTGTTAACTGATTTATCGTTGTCCTCGCTTCAAAAGCCAGTTTACCCATATTTTTGAATGTAAACTCACATTTCAATTTAAATCCGACTTACTTTATTATTAAAAAGCACTCCATTCTGAGTTGAAGTCTCTTAAATAAGGAAAAACAACGCCAGGAAGGCAAAACTATCCTCTGCTCCTTGCATGCACGTTCTGCAGTTCATCGCCACACTTTTGACTCGCCGTCTTCGCTTTATTTGTGATCCTTCGCCGTATTTCCCGTTGTATTGAGCCAGTATCAGTCATAAAGATAAGGTATAAATGCCCAAGTTTTTCAAATGACTCATCATCTTTGCATTCATTGTGTGCCGTCCTTTTGGAAACATGCGATGAATATTAACGATGCCCGCACTACGATGCCCGCACTACATCAAGGGATTTTCGGAGTGATTAGGCGCATGCGCAACATTAGTCTCCTTTGTTCAAACTTCTGTTCAAACAGACAGCCAAACAGACCGCATTCCCTTGGGGCACCAACTGTCACGTTAGAGCCAATGATCATTAACTTCCGATAAACCATTTTGACAAGCAGCCCACGAAAAGCAGATAGAGCGCGAAAAACAATCCAAGGCAGAAAAAGCAAGCGGGCGAAATGATATGGCTTCGAATAATTGCCGCGTTTGTCATTGCTCGTTTAAAAGGAAGTTTGGAAATTTTACGAAGAATCAACAGGGATATATGTCCACAGAAAACTTGTTTAAGCCTTCCAACAGAAAAGATTGCCGTGTTGTTGTGTTAGCCAATATCTTGGAAAGTGTTGGAATTCCTCTGGATCAAAGCGAGACCTGCTCACATCGCGTTTGCAATCCTTGTGGAAGAAAAATCCGCAATTTGGGCAGTCTATATGCTTTGATAAACAAAGAAACCAAGAAACCTGAAGAAAATCCATCGAGGGAACACGAAAAGGTGCCAGCAAAGAGCAAAGACGCGGGAAAGAGATTACTTTGCGAGCGTACCCCAGATCAAAACAACTGATCTCCAAGCTTGAAGTCCCAACGTGTTAAATCCCCCGAGAAAATTATTTCGTCCAGGAAATCTCTAATCTTTAGGAAGGATGCAGAGTCTCGACAAACTAGTGTTCAGGACGAGATGTTATCGAAGCTAAATATTGATGATTTGCCCACTGCAGAGGAACTTCAAGTCAAGGTTGTTAGTTTGAATGACGGCAAGGTAAAAGTACATTTACCTTCTGAACTGACACTTGATTAAAAAACTAATCTGTTGCCTGGCTTTAAAAGAATGGAAAACGGCTTCCAACCTAGTTTTAAAACACGCAGGATTAAGAGAGGACAGCGAAGCGGACAGATCACCAGAACACAGGCACAATCTTTTGACATCTTCTCCTTAACTCCTAGGAGTATTTGATAGCTAGCGCATTTGCCAAAACCAGTTGGCAAGATTGCGAGGACATCCTGTCCATGGACTAAACTCTTTATGGCAGCTCCTTGCTCCAGTTTGAGATCAATCTGTTTACCGGTTTTCGAAAGATCTTTTAACGTTTCCTGGAGAGAAAATTCGAAAGCTTCCACGGACTCGGCCACATTTTTGATTTTGTTTGTTGTTTTGTATTCCGGATGTCGATTATGCACGTACTAACCAATCAAATTGCGCCATTGCTCCCCGTTCGTGGGCGAACGAGCTGGGCGAACGGAGTTCGGTAAAATTGCAGGCGATTCCTTTCCTCCCCACCCCCTCCCCCTTCCCCTTCTCGCTCATCCCGTCCCCACTTCTCCCTAATTTTTTGCTCACCCCAGGCGCTCGCAAGCTTTATCGCTCGCTTGTTCGATCTCCGCCTGGAAAAGGAAACGAAACGGCTGCTACGCAGGCTACAACATATGGTGGCCACGAATATCCTCATTCCGAACGCAGAAGAGTTTTTTATTATTAATTTCCACTATAAGTAAAGGAAAGATGCCAACCATTCGAAAATAAAATTGAACCAAATAAACTTGGAAAAAAAGACACCCCGACCCCGACCCCGGCCCCGGCCCCGGCCCCGGCCCCGCGTTTTGGCTACTACAGATAAACACTGCATGTGGCTACTGTAACAGTTACAAAAACTGAGTGAATTTCGAAGGAAGAATGGATGCATTTATATTGAAAATAAAGAAAAAACGAAATAATGTAATGTAATGTAATGTAAAATCTTTATTTAAACACGGTAAAATCATCAGGAGTATAAGAATTAAAAATAACCTAACTACCCTAAACAAAATACAAAAACTAACTACAACTAATCTAACTAAAACCTGATTTTCATGAATGCCGTGTATACCCTAACATTAAAAATGAAGATTAACTAGTCGTTTAAATTGACTTCACATTACAGGGAAGGCTGTTCCAGAGGACTGCTCCGCTATAACTAAAGCTGTTTTTCATGAAATTAGTTCGCTGAAACGGGACAAATAGTTGTTAACAGAGTCCCTCAGGGAATAACGCGTTTCATTTCGTTTAACAAATTTAGAAGATAAATATTCAGGAGCAAGACCATTTAAAGACCTGTATACCATTAAGGCTTTGAAATTGAGTGCTCAAGTCTTTCCAATCGAGTTGTCTAATTGAGCGGTTAGCATCAGCATCATAGCTAGAAAAGGTTAAGACGCGAGCGGCACGGTTTTGAAGCTTCTGTAGCCTGTCAAATAACGTTTTACCACAATTACCCCAGACAGGATTGCAATAGTCGAAGTGAGATTGAATATATAGAGTAGGTGGAGGGACAAACGGTCTAATTCTTTTTATTGCTCCTATCCCGGAAGCGACCTTTTTAGATAATTTATCAATGTGTGTTTGCCACCGTAGATTTTCATCAATAAATATTCCAAGCGATTTAACAGAGGAAAAATGTTCAATCGCAACATTATCAATCGAAAGCTTAAGTGGGTTCGACAAAGTACTCAATTTTCGTCTGGAGCCAATTAGCATAAATTCAGTTTTAGCACTGTTCAAAGTAAGTTTATTAGAAATAAGCCATTTGTTTAAGTTATCTAAGTCGTGATTCAGATTTAACTGTATTGAATTCACATCAACGCCAGCATAGGTGATGCCGGTGCTTCGTCATCCTTTGTTTCGTGAGTTGTCAGTTTGGCAAGTCATTATAAGAGGGGGCCAAGGATTGTTTGAATGAGCGAGAGGTAGTAAGGTGTGCAAAGAGTCATGATGGAATCCGGCATTTGGTGATCTGTTTGAAAATCAAGGTCAATGCAGTGTTCCTTTCTTGGATTTGTTTGTTTTTTCTTTCACTCAAGAAGAGCACTGCTAATTCTCAAGGTTTAAAGCGTTTGTCAAATATAGTTGTTTATCATACGGTGAAATTACAAAATGTTTCGAAATTCGAAAATATCTCCATCTTATGGCTGGAAAATAAATCTGAAAGCTCACTGGAGAGGTCTTAACGGCTACATTTCCACTCCAAAGGAAGGCAAAAGCTGGTGAGGTTTGCAAAGAGTCATGATGGAATCCGGCAGTAGGTGATACTGTTTGAAAGTCAAGGTCAACACAGAGTTCCTTTCTTTGGATTTTTTTCATGCTCTCAAGAAGAGCACTGGAAATTCTCAAGGTTTAATACGTTTGTCAAATAATTCTGTATCACGGGCGATGTACAAAGAGAGAAAACAAATTTTGAGCACGTCACTTGATAGCATCGCGATTTTTGCGCGAAATTTTTCTGGCTTGGATAAATCACAATATTTTCCCCGGAAAATTATTACGTGGAATGCCGAACGCATACCACGTCTAAAAGAGGGGGACATTGGGATTTTCGGTATTGCGGTGTTGGCTATTTTTTAGATCGGTGTTTCGGTTTTTGTGCCAAAAGACTTCGGTTTTTCGGTTTTGGTGTTCATTGCGGTTTGCAGATTTTTCGTTTTTTAGCATCTGGTTTTCGGTTTTTGTAGAAGATACGAGCGGTTTTTCGGTTTTGTTATCCGATGTGCTTTTTGGGTTTTTCTATTTTGTCCTATTTGGGCTCCGGTTTCTCTTAGATTTGAGCGGCAATTGATCTCGAATAGAGTGTTATTTATTTATTTATTTATTTATTTATTTATTTATTTATTTATTTAATCTTTATTTAACCACGGTGCAATTCATCAGCAATATGAAAACCATTTGTACAATTAAAATTTTAAAACCAAGTATAGATAAAACTATGTAAACTACATTAACTATCTTACTCAATATCATAAAATAAAAGCTGCTTTTCATGAATGCCGTGTTTAGAATAATGGCCTAGATAACCTCTTTAATCAGTCGTTTGAATTGATTGAGGGACTCTGCTTTCCTTAGTTCTAATGGCAAACTGTTCCACAAAACTGCGCCACTATAGCTAAAGCTGTTTTTTGCGGTAGTTTGTGCGCGGTTGCGGAACATTTACCTTATTTACAGTCTCTCAAACAAAAACTGACCAGAATCGCGATGCACAAATTTCAAGCAGAGATACTCAGGTGCTAGTCCCTGTAGGGACTTAAATACCATTGTTGCTCTTTCAATTTGCCTTTGAGAGACTAGGGATTTCCATCTTAAGAGTTCAAATAAATTGTTGACATCAGTGCCATAGTTAGAGTAGGTCAAGACACGGGCTGCTCTGTTTTGTAGTTTTTGCAGTTTTTCCTGCAAAGTTACTCCACAGTTTCCTCAAACAATATTGCAGTAGTTGAAATGAGGTTGTACTAGGGCCTGATAAATAGAATGTAAGGTCCCATAGGGAACAAGATGCCTGTTTTCACTCATCTGATCAGTAACCTTGTTTTTCATCCGAAACAAAAGAAAACGTTTGAGTGATAATAGAGCTGAATTCGCGGAGACGTCACTCTATAGCCGCGAAAAGGTTTACGGAAAATGAGCCCATAAAGTCCGGGCTCGAGAGAGCGGCAGAAATAAAGCCTATGTCTTAAGCAGATACTAAAAGATATGAAGGCTTCAGAAAAGTCCATGACATTCATAAATACTTTGATGAAATAAAGTGTTAGTGTAGTTTGCTCTGTATGCCCCACTTGTCGCCATTGTATCGGTTTTCTGAAGGTTTTGTATGCGGTTTTGCGGTTGTGGATGATATTTTCTTCGGTTTTGCGGTTTCTAATGCACCCCAATGTCCCCCTCCTAAAACCGGTCTGGTGTCTTTTTTTCGTTGGTAGTCACAAATGTGCATACCCCACGGATATTGAATTAATCTCCGATCGGGTGAATTTACATTTATTTCCTCCGGTAAGTCCAAACTTCCCTACCCCAAGGAGAACTCATAATCTTTCCCAACCTTCACAATTATCTGCGAGCGCGTTAGACCACTTGGCCACCGTAACACTCTTCCGTTAATCTTGATGAAAGCAAAGTCTTTCCGCCCGCCATGATTGATTCAGTATTAAACTATTCGATAAAGTGCACAGATGCTTTTTCTTTGAGAATGGCAAGCTTTAAAGGTAAGGATAATGTTCTACGTTATTTCTAGATCTTGCCTCGTACTTGTGTGTTCCACTGTGAACACTATTTTGCATACAACGAATACTTTATTAGAAGTATTTTGCATAGAACGAATACTCCAATATTTCTTGGGAACCAGTTTGTTCGCCGTTTTGACGTAGAAAGAAATAAGAAATTAGATTTCAACGGCCAAACACGATAAAAAATGAAACCGAATTAGCTATCGCCGTCACGGGGACTTGCAGCGGTCCCCCATCCAAGTACTAACCTCATTCGGAGGAGCTTAACTTAAGCTGACACGTGGACTAGCATCAACGATTGTGATCTTTGTGTTAAATTGTCGAACTTTATAACACTTGAAAGAAAAAAAAGGAAACTAACAACGTGCATCCTTTGTTTCGTGAGTTGTCAGTATTAAACACGCAAGGTAACTTGATCACAGGCGGGCGCTAAAATCGATGTCACTTTCGATCTTGCGATTTTACTTGTACGACCAAAAGTACGATAGAAAAATTGAACTCTGATTGAACGTAACAAAAATCTCCCGAAATGTTTTTCGCTGATGGCAAATTGTTTTATTCTCGATCGACACTTCCTAGAAGTTCCTTCTGCTCTCCTTAAAAACTACATATTGATATTTATATACTTTTGCGTCAATATTTGTTTTGCATAAAGCAGGCTAGCAAAATCTGTACCTTTCTAAGTTTTGAGCGTTAAAATAGAATTTTTGGTCGTATGTTCCTGACTGTAAGTTGCATATTTTGACGTCCCCCACCCAGATACTAACCCGTCTGGAGAGGGGTTAACTTTAGAAACATTGGTCTTGGAAAGCTGTCAGCAGCTCAGAGTGCACGCTTAAGCTTGTGGTGACAAAGAAGTTGTAAATGATCAACATGTCAACCTTGAAGCCAGCTCGAGTGTAGAATCATGACGAACTTATGTAGTTTCTGAAAACTATTTACTACTTGTAGCTTTTGTTAAGTTTTGAATCGATGATAGAGAGAGTTTTGACGATCTCAACCCGGACTGGACTACTGGATTTAAGGTTTTTTCGTAACGAGATTTCAAGTTATTGTAGAACGTTTGGTACCAAGTTACTCTAATACTGAAATCAAGATTATGGAATTGTAAAATTTAAACTTTGGACTGGACTATAGAACACGCAATTACGGAAATTTTAGATTTTTGAGCATTGAGAGAAATAGAGTACAGATGTTGTCTTCTTGTCTTCGCCACGGCAGATTTAAACAGTTTGCAAGGAACTAAACCAGGATTACGGAACCGGACTTCGAATGCAGGGCCCGGTTGTTCGAAAGCCGATTACCTTAATCCCGGATTAGCGTAAACATTTGTTTTATGTTTTCAACTTTTTGGTGACAGTTTCCTTTGCTTATTTTTGTTTTCCAAGATTGACTTCTTCTAATGTAAAGTTTTACCGAATATCAGCCTTGAACAGCATTTAGGAGTAGAGAATAAAACTCGTTTTAAAACTTGGCTTTTGAACAACTGGCCCAGGATGATAAGTTGTTGAACTGTGATTTGTAATAAGTTTTTCGGATGATTTAAGGCTGATCTTGTAATTTTTGGATGGATGGAGTTAAGGAAGCAGGTAAAACTGCAGGATTTGAATAAAGTCTGCTTCCAAAAAATAAATAAATAAAAAAATCCCGTATCCTGATAACCTGCTAATAGGGCTTCGTTGTTTGCATTTGCAAATTTAGTAACATTAATAACGAGTTTACAACAAACAACTTCAAGTTATATTACAGATTTATCTTTCTGGTAATCTCTCGTCATTTTCTGAAGTTTACCTGTACTTGAAGTTGACTGTAACTGGACAATTTGTGTTAATTGTTTGCGCATTCCACGGATACGCCCGTGTAGGCGTCTTGTTGTGTTAGTAAAAGCAGTTATATCAAACTCCAAAGTAATAACAACTTACTAACAGGAAAATTT
>OX421447.1:55679762-55692262 GCA_949126865.1 Montipora capitata | reverse complement strand
ATTTGAAACCCTGTCAACCTGAGAAACGCCTAGCCGCAAAGCTTCCCACGCCAAAGGTCCCTAAAGCCCTGGCCAAACGAGAGCGAGAGTTGATGAGAGTTGACGAGAGTTGAAACTCTCGCTCTCGTTTGGCCAGGGCTTAATATTCATTATTTTGTTACAAACAGCAGGTTCACGTAAACGCAAGCTCAGATCAAAGGCTCACGAAACTCAGTGAAATCCCTCAAAGAACACAATCAGTATTTCCCGTTTCAGCGAGCCTTTATTTGTGTTAATAACAATGGTTATATCAAACTCCAAAGCAATTACAACTTAGTAAGAGGAAAATTTTATATACCAAACTAAAGACACACTCGAAAACCCGAAAAGCGACTTTCTCTCTCCATCTTACAAAGAAGTGTCAGAGAAAAACACAGGCCACAATCCCTTGTTTCAGCAATACTGGAACACCCTGAAACTTCTGCGAACTCTCAGGTTACACAGTCGCGTTAGGCCAAGCAGAAGTAATAAAGGATTGAGGTCGTTACAGTACTGGTTGAAAAATGAACTACGACATGTTACCTTCGTGGATTAAAGAAAGCTGGGGGACCATTTGTTATGAGCCCCTGTATGAATTTATTACGCCTCTACTTTTTTGAACGCTAAACTGAGTCTCGCGAACACCTTCCTTTTTAGGATGTTGCATGGGAGTTCGCCATCGAAGTTTTCGATTCTACGTCAAAAATACAGAAATATACAAAAATATACGTTAAAAAATGATTATGTTAAAAAGATATATATAAAAGCAACTGAGGTAACACGTTTGATAGTGAAAAACAATCAATCTCCCCTAAGTAATTTCTTATTGCGATACTCACTGTTTACAAACATTTCCTTTGTTTTTTAAACTTGCTATTTACGAAAACAAAGGAACCCTTTGTTTCGACAGCCAATCAACATCTAGGAAATAAATAGTACGTAATTGAAAACAACAAAATGTCCACAATAGCGATGTTTATCGTAACGTCATCTGTTGTCATTCGTGAACAATTTCTTTCGGAGGTTACGGCTCGCAGAAAGGAATTAGCCACTATCAAAAATACCATAATACTCTTTGTTTGTCCCTCCAAAATTTTGCACAAGCATTGTTCTTATCTTGTCTTGGGACCATTGTAAGTCCCAAAAGAAACTGGAAACAATAGACCAATTCGGCTAACTAAATGTTCTACCCGATTCAGATCCTTTGGCAATAAAACGTTTTGTTCCAAATATTTCCATATGAATGCTACATTGTGCAAATGCAATACACAAAGAATCTTAAGATTTTGAATTGGCTACCACATTGCGTTCGCCGAATTGGTCTATGCTTGTGCAAAATTTTGGAGGGACAAACAAAGTGTATTATTGTATTTCTGATAGTGGCTAATGTGGTGGCTCCTTCCCCTTTTTCTGTCAATTCTGAAATGAGAACTATAATACGGTAATCTCACCAAACTGGTGAAAGTACTAGGAAAAATTTCCATGGGAAATTCCTCAATTACCACACCGCACAGAACCAGGGTTTTCACTGTGATTCTCTCCAAAGGATCAAAGTCGAATTCATTTTTTATAAAACTGAGACCGAGTTCGGTTTCTAATTTTAAAAATATCCTATTCTATGACGCTTAGCAAAACTATAACAACACTCAGTCTTACCCTGATAATGATATAAAAAACTGAATTTTTATCACTTAAAAACATTGCTACCAATTACTATTAGTATATTTTTTAACATCTCAATACTAATTGAAATGTTGAAAATTCTGATAGTACGTACTCTTACAGATTCTCCGACACTTGCAATCAATGATTTTTAGGTTAGTCAAGTTACTATCACAAAATCATTTGGGGTGATTATTGATGACAAACTTGATTGGAGCAGCCATATCGAGAAACTAGCTAAGAAAGTCGCTTCTGTCATCAATTGAGGCCATACAACGAGTAAGGCACCTTGTTCCTCAAGCAACCTGATATCAAATATACCGATTTCTGACACAAAAACTCTTTGATTATTGCAATTATACTGTTTGGGGAAACTATGGCATAACTTTGCAGAATAAGTCACAAAAGTTACAAAATGGAGCAGCCCGTGTTTTGACTTTTTCAAACCATGACGCACATGCGGGTTACTTATTCGAACTTCGGCTCACCAGCAGCACCGTGATTCAAAGACCTACGATGGTTTGCAAATCTCTACACGAGTTGCCCCCAAACTATTTATGCTCTGGATTTTAAAAAAGCAGAAACCGCCTACAGTATAAGAGACTCTAAGAATAAACTAAATGTTCGATTACTGCGTACTAACTATTACAAATAGCTTTACCTTCAATGGCGCCATTCTATGGAACAACCTTCCTTGCAACTTAAGACAAGCAGAGTCCCTTGGGCAATTTAAAGGCTTAATTAAACAAATACTTTGAGGAACAGCATCCGTGGAAAGCAACTTTTTTTTTAGAAACATTTTACTCTGTACAGTAATTCTGTATTTTTGTAATTTTGCATCAAATAGCTGACGATTTAGCCGTGTGAAAATAAAGATGACCTTATTTATGCCTAGCGCCGTTAGAAATCACGACCTATTTAAATGTTTTGGAGAATTGCTCCCATTAAATTTACAAAAATTCTTCTGAATTTTGCACATTTGTGCAACGCTTGTAAGGCGCGTACAAAAACGATTTTTTTTTCAGTGGTCAAAAGTGAAACCTTTCATTCCATTCTTTTCTATCCCACTCTAATTCTAAGTCTATCCTAGTTCTAAATCTCTGTGCAGCGCGCAGTTAAGCACGTTAAACACAGATTTTTATTTATGATTTAAAATGTTGCGCATGTTTGAGCGTTTAGTTAATGATTTAATATTATTCTTAAAACTGGGCGGGGAAATTTCAACTTTGTGAGATTTCCACTTCTAATCCCTTACTCTAGGATTTTTTCCCTCTCTATTCCCTTTCTTGCCCAATTATTTGTATCAAGTTTACTACCACAACATTATCTAATATAAAAATCACTCGTTCATTAATCGTATTATATCACTTTTCTTATGACTTTCGTTTCCCTTGCGAAAACTGTATTTCTAATAAAATCAATTCTATTGCATTCTAATGTTATTCTATATTCCATATCTAATTAGCTTTTCGAGCTCGGATAGTGCGATATTGATTATAGCTTTCTGACTGATTCACTCAATCTTGTTAATCAGCTCACATACTATAATTATGACTCCGTATAACAATATGGAAACCGACTGCGTCAAGTGTTGCCAAGCTGTGAAATTTGTGCGGGAAACGAAATTTCCCGGGACACAACGGAATAATTGTTAAATGATATTGTATTTCTAATCTTTTCTATTCGTTGTTGCTATACTTCTCTTCAAGTTAGGGAATATCTAGGCAAATTTACATCTTACGAGATTTTAGGTGTTAGATCAGCCGATCAGTTCCATCACATTGTTCCAATTCCTGGATAATCTGTGCCATGTCTGGTCTCATGGCAGGATCAGCCTGAAGGCATTGCCGCACCAGATTCCGGAAGAGTCGGTTTCTTACAAGAAGAACTTGCTCTTCACGTCTCTCGGGATCTGGCATTTCCCCAATGCACATTTCACACAGAAGAACACCAAAGCTATACACATCAACCTGAGAAAAGCAACAGTAATGTCTCTTGCAATATAAGCAGTAAGACGGGTTGTAATTATTGTAAGAGGACCGTGCTTAACGGCGACCGGTTAGCTCAGTTGGTTGAGCATTGGACTACTGTGCGAGAGGTCGGGGATAAAATAAAACTCCGGCCAGATCAGCACTCAGGGTCTTTAATTAACTGAGGAGAAAGCGTTGCCTTTGTAATGACATCTGCAAATGGTTAGACTCTCTAGTCTTGTCAGATAAGGACGATAAACTGTAGGCCCCATCTCACAACCCTTCAATGTTCATAACCCTGTGGGACGTAAAAGAACCCACACACTTGGCGCAAAGAGTAGGGCATTGAGTCCCCAGTCAGATGTGGTCTGTCCTCCGTGGCATAGCTAGAGGGTCGTAAATTTGTAAAATATGAAAGTTCAATTGCGTCTCCCTTTCTAAATGAAATTATCGTATCGTATTGTTAGCATCTTGAAAATTGACTTGAAACTGGAGTAAGGCTACGGTGTCAAGGACATTTCCGAGTGTGAAGTTTCATAGCAAATCACCTTTCAAAAGACCCTCCCAAAGTCACAGAAATCACAGACAATTGTAAGGATGGGTACCGACCAGCCACTCAGATGTAAACACATCAACAAATTTGGCATTTTTTGATAAAAATGTTGCACGCACGCTTCAGTCTTTTACCCTAAAACTTCCATCATTTACAGTCTTTCGCCTTAATTTCATTTCATTATAATTTTCTATAAATAAATACTAATGTATATCTTCTAATAATCACAGTGCAAAGAGATGTTAGCAAGCTTTGTTGAGTCCCTCTCAGAATGACCTCTCAGTTTCATTTCATTAAACTGGTTTCAAGAACTGAAGACCTTCAATATTATCATCGCCCGATTTTCGTTTGCCAAGAACAATCTCTCTCTCTATATATATATCTATAACTACAGACAGTACTGTTTCGGCCTTCTGGGCCTCATCAATGCAGTGCTGATATCTGGGATGGAGGTTAAGCTTACAAAGCCACCCCAAATGTCCCACACATGTGGTACATCTATACATATATATTGTCTATTCATGATAATGTAAAGGTCAGGAACCGCAAAGACATACAAAGATATCTATATTTATCAATAAAAAAACTAACCTTGGATGTTTGATTTGAAGAAACTGCTTCTGGTGCACTGTAAATCAAAGCACCAGGGGCTACTGTCATGTTCTGTTGAACAAATTTAGCAGTCCCATAATCTGACACTTTGCCTCTCCACTGTTCACCCTGTCGCCATAGCAACACATTTGCACTACTGACATCCCTATGAACGATAGGAGAAGGCTTCATGTGGTGAAGATAGTTCAGCCCTTGAGATACATCCAAAGAAATGACAGATATTTCTGTTTCTGTGAGTTTGCGTTGCCCCAGCAAAGCTCGCAAGCTCATTTCCATGAGCTCAGTGACAAACAAAGGACTTCCTTCATCATTTGTTGCTCCAATAAACTGCAACAAGCAAGGATGGCGGCATCTTGAAGCAATGTTCATTTCTCTCACAAACAAACGTCTGTTGTGAGCTGAGAGAATCAGTTCATGGATTTGCTTCACAGCTACTTTACAGCCACAATATGTTGCTTCGTTGACACTTCCCCAGGCTCCCCTGCCTAAGCATTTATCTTTTACCTGGATTTCACCACGGGAAATGACCCAATCACAAGACTCCTGACGGCGCAGTTCAATAATCATTTGCTGAGCTGCTGAAAGGCTTGTCTCTAGCTCACTTAACTCTTGGTTGTTCATCCCCAACTGCGTGTCAAAACTCTGTGCTAAAGCCTCTAGTTGTCTCTCCAAATTCGTTTTGCCGTCTTCTGTCTTTCTTATTTGCTCTTTCATCTTCTGCAACTGTCTTTCTTGTTGAAGCAATTGTCTTTGGGAATTTTCTCGTTGAAGCTCTTTTTTTTCTAGTAGCTGAATTAAACTTGTCTCCCTTACATTTCCTTCTTCTACTTGAGCTTGGTAACTAGCCAAGCACTCCTCCTTTGCACTTAACTGCTGCTTCAAAACCTCTACTTGGCTCTCCAAAATTGCTGTTTCCTTTTCTGTGCAAGTAAACAGGGATGTTGGAAAAACTTGACAGTGTGGAGTAATAATGATAACGATAATAATAATAACATTAATAATAATAATAATAATAATAATAATAATAATAATAATAATAATAATAATAATAATAATAATAATAAGTAAGGGACCCAGAATCCTGGGGGTGGTTATAAAGGGGAATACTAAAAAAAGAAACCGAAGGACTGCTAACCGCTGCACAAGACCAAGCATTACGGCCGAATAGCATTAAAAACAGGATTGATAAGGAGGATGTCTCCGATGTGTCGGTTATGTGGAGAACGAGAAGAGACCGTAAGTCATATTGTAGCGGAATGTAAGAAATTGGCGCAAAGAGAGTATAAAATGTGGCGACATGATAAGGTAGGCCAAGTTATCCATTGGAAACTCTGTCAGAAATTCAACATCCCATGCAAAGACAAGTGGTATGATCATGATCCTGAAGGAGTTATAGAAAACGATCAAGTAAAGGTGTTATGGGACTTCCGAATTCAAACAGACCATCAAGTTGAGCATAATAGACCTGATGTAGTTGTTCTTGATAAGATAGAAAGATCATGTTATGTGATAGATATCGCGTGCCCTTTTGATACAAGAGTGCTGGAAAAAGAACAAGAGAAAATGGAAAAATACCAAGAATTAAAAAGAGAGATTGGGAAAATCTGGAGCTGCCGAAAAGTAATTGTCGTACCAATTGTCATTGGTGCACTAGGGACGTTCAGCAAAAATTTGAAAACATCGTTGAAGAAAATTGGACTAGATTGCACGTTATTACTACAAAAAGCCTCCTTGTTGGGAACGGCAAGAATCTTGAGAAGAACACTAGACACCTAAGGCCATAGGTCGTGGCTTGATGCCTAGTTTACAAACCACGTTAACAACATATCGTGTGAATGAACGAAATAATAATAATAATAACAGTAATAATAATAATAATAATAATAATAATAATAATAATAATAATAAGCTCTGGAAAGAGGTCAATGCCATAAAGGCAAAGGTTCAATTCCAGAGTGAAAACTGAAATAATCACTTAAGCAAATTTTATTGTCAAGTTCCTCTCGTTCGCCTGGTATAAAAAGCTGACACGTCCTATTAATTTTGGCTTTCCTTTTAGAGAAAGAAATGGTCAATATTCTCAATTTCATTTTCATTATTTCCCAAAATCACTGTTTATCCAGTACAGAGAGCTACAAGATATCTCAATCAAATCTACATAATTTTCGTCTTCAAGTAAGCACTGAATACTGCATGTTTCCCATGAAAAGATGTTCTCTCCATGAGAGCCACATACAAAATCAGCTAAGATTGCTAAGTACATCATATATTAGTATAAATACACAGGTGATTATACAAAATCGCGCGCTCTCATTGGCTCGCTATCTCAGATTATCAGCCGATAATCACCTCGACGGACAAAATGGCTGCCAGTAGTCGTTTTGCCACTGTAAGTGAGGATGATTTTTGCGTTGAAATGTTTTTTTTTCTCTCTTTTTTGAAATAATCACCTGTGTATTTATACCAAAACAATTATTCGCCTCAGGCTCAGTGATTATCGGTGAATATTCACCTCGACTTCGTCTCGGTGAATATTCACCGATAATCACTTCGCCTTCGGTGAATAATTGTTAATTATTGATAGAGAAAATGCACTGGCATCACATGTACAGATATCATGTGGTCGAATCCTGTTGAAGCCACCTGCATTTCCAAGGTGTCTATAAGACACAATTGCTTAAATTGTCCTGACAAGTGTGAGGATCATTTCTCTCTTTCCTCTATAGCCCCCACTTTATATACATGTACATACAAACACTGAAAAGAATAATTATTATTCTTTCAAAAGTAGATAATTTGTTACTCTTTGGAACCATGTTACCAAAACAACATGTCAACAGGGTATGAAATTATCACCTGAAGCTCTATTAACATCGTAACTCGACGACCTTGCAAACGTTTCTTTATTCTGTCTTTTTTCCTGTTTTATTGAGTTGGTATGTTGTTTATCCTGCTTTTGTGATGTTGTCCTTGTCATAGCCTCTCCAGGGACACCATCAAAATCTCTCTCAGATATGACAGTTTGTATGTCAACAAAGTGCTGTCTTCCTTTCCATTTACCAGTTCCACTTCCAATCCTTTCATCCTAAACAAAGAAAATGCAATGGTTTGACACAAAAAAATACCTCCATGTTACCAAACCAATATGTAAAATTAGAATCAACATACATGAACAACAGTAAGAAGGTGGCATTAAGGTAGCACAAACAGTGGTTATTACTTTGGCTGATTTTCCGTTTAAAGTGTTTCTGTCTAAAAATGCCAGTTCCTCTTTTTCTTCAGATTTGGAAAGTGTGTTTGCTGAACACCTGACTGGCAAATTTTTGAGTTTTAACTTTTATCCAAAGGCGGCTTAACTGTGAGTCTAAGTTTTGGATTTTCACGGTCCGCCATTACTAACATTCAAAACTAACCGATTTGACCTCAGAGGGTTGGATCCAGGGAAAAGTGAAGTCATTCACTCACTAGCTTAAACGTTTTGCTTGTAAATGCAGCTTGGTATATACATTACGTAATACGTGCTGCATGTTAATTCTGCCGCGTATACACACATTCCATTCTTAAACTAACGAGTCTTTGCCGTGATTTTCTCCTCAATCCAGCTCTCTCAAGATCTTAAAGTTAGTAATGGCAGACCATTTAACAGGAAAATTCCAGTTGAAATAAACATGTGTCTTTTTTAAATCAAGGCTTTAAACTTGGGTCCATTAGTGTCCAGTTAACACAGAAATCCAAAGAAAAATAAGGATTGATTTTTGGTCACAGTAGCAATTTGAAGGTCACCAACTCATGGTGTTTGTAAAAAAAAAAAACAATAATCAGTAAAAAGAGCTAGAACAAATAAACAATGAAAAGGTCAACACCTCCATCCCCCAAAACATTAGGATCAGAGGTTGCTGACATGGGCCTTGAGGAGCCAGTATAACACATATTTGAGAAATGCATGCCTACCAGCTCCAACCCTACAAGAACTCGTCCACTTGTATCTTTTTCCTCACCAACGAAACGCACAGTTCCTCTGATAGGATTGTCATTGTCTTCCCCAAAAGTAACAACTCTTTGGCCAATTTTAAGTGTTTCAACAGTCGTTGCCTGAAGTGACTGGTCATTTTTTCCTTTTAAAAAAGATGGAAAAACTATATCCCTTAGTTTTGATTTAACGTTAGCTTCACCATGTTTAGTATGTTGCCTAGTATCCAACCGGTACCAGTATCCGCCCAGTTAAAAAACAATTTCAATTTTTGCAACGCCCTTATTAGTTTACAGAAAACGAAGTATACCGAAAGGTAACCGAACATTTAAGCTTTGAGATGCAAGTTTTGGCAGGCTTTAAGCCTTAGGATTGTTTCGTTCGAGTCAGCTATTGCAAGCTCAACAATGATTGGTTAGTAGGATTTGTAACATTTTTCTAGCAGATTTTTTTCATTTTCTTTGCATTCTTCATTTAATGATATTCAACTTGTACGCGGCATTACTGACATTAATTTCAAACATTCTACCAACTCATTAAGCATGAGTGAAGCGTTCCAAGCATATCCAGCATATCAGGTGTATAAAACGTATCAAGTGTATCAGTTGTATCAAGGTTATGGGGTTGTTAAAAGAATTTGTTTGAGCCAACCTCCCGAGTTCACTCACACAATTTGCAGGGCTCCTCAAACAATGTTTTTGTGCCCCGGCCCCGTACTGTGGTTGCTAAGAGGGCGATTAGCAGTAGAGGTGCTGACATGTGGAATGGCCTTGACAACAAAATTCAGGAGGCGATTGATCTCAACTCTCTCGGGTCTGCTATGATTTGAGAGAGTTGTGGAAGTACTTATTTGTTAAAGTAGTAAAAATTGTGAGTTTGTTTGGATTAGGTTAAACGATGCGTTTAAGTACTTTTGTCAAGTGGCAAAGCAATGAATTATAATGATTTATTTGTTGTATCATTAAGATTAATTGTGCGTAACAAATGCTTCTGCAGCTAAAGTTAAATTGTGCTTAACAAATGGTGCTGCAAGGCACAAAGCTTTTTAGATTGAAGCATGTTTGTCATCTCTTAGACTAGAGTGTGAAGTTACCTTTATATTGATTAGTGTGCGATTGATAATTCAGAAAGGACTTGATCTTGTGCTAAAGTTATGAAACAGTATGGGGCCACACCGTTGCCAGGCAAGATGCACGCACTAGAAAACACAACTAACTTTACTTACATGCCAAGGCGCTCCAACTTTTCTTATGGAAACTTTCACGCATATACTGACCTCGTAAGCAATTTAATTCATATCTGGACACACTAGGATATATTTCTTGTTTGGAATTAATCCATCTGGGTTAATTAAACTAGAGAAGCTAAAAGGACTGTGTTGACAAGTAGTTCTGGCATGTGCTGCCGTGCAACCGCTGTACTCTTAGTCTCCACTGTATGCGGGTGCATGGGGCTAGGGGCATGAAAGAAGGTAAAAAGAGGTGAAGCTGCATGCAAAATATTACTTTTATTGTTCTGGCCTCTTACCATCAGCAAGTTCGATAATTTTGCTTCGAAGGGTATCACTTTGTTTGGGCCAGCTGTATTTCTCATAATATAACATGCGAATTCTTTTAGCTTCATCGAGCCACAAGTGCCTAGCTTTGTCCCTTACAATGTTCTGGATGGCTGCAGCCCACACGTCAGGATTATCTGAGTCAACCACAAATGGTGAGTTTAATGTAACGTTGAATAGGGCTTCCCCAAACCCAGAATTCTTGCTGACAAGGACTGGAAGACCAGCTGACAAGGCCTCAAGACCAGCCAATCCAAAACCATTGGTTCTAGAAGGCATGAGTAAAAGATCTGCTTCACAAAATAATTGCTTTAAACTTTCTTGGCTTTGGCCATCACTTCTAACTCTCAATTGCTTAACTTGAAGACCACACTGTATGAAAAACTCTTTTACCTCGTCATGACTTCCAGTGGGTGCTCCAACAAAGACAAGACGAGTGTCAACAAGTAAAGCAATGGCCTTTCCTGCAATGTCAAATCCCTTTAATTTGAAATCTTTGACACCACCACGGCCAACCACCAAAACAATGCGACAATTCCTTTCTTCATGGACTTGCTTAACACTAAGAAATTCTTCAAAAATACCTGGAGTAAAGTCAAAAATAGCCCCCTCATTTTTGCAAAATCGAAGGTATGAATGAAAGGCCTCTGTCACCTTAGGTCCTATTCCAACAACAAAGTCAGCCTTTTCACAAAGTTTCACTTCATCATTATGCTCTTCTTCGCCCCTGGAAATTGAATCTGGGTAACCTTTAAACATTCCGATCTCCTCTAGGTCCGTATGCACCACTTGCACCCATTTACACCCATGAGATTTTTTTATGACTTGTCCCTGACGACCTAATTTTACTCCGTGACCAACGACCACTTCAATTTGTAGATCATCTGGTGGAAAGCTAAGCAATTCCAGATCCTCATAACCAACCAGCTGAGTTGCTTTAACAATTCTAATGTTGTGCCTAAGGGCTTCTGCCTTGTCCTCCTCACTGCAATGTGGCACAAAAAATGAGATTTCTACCTCTGAAGATTTAGCCAACTGAATGCTTAACATTGTGTTTATGGTGGAGACACTACTCTTGCTGGATCCCCATTCAGAAGCCAAAATAGTGACTTTAACTTTACCAGGTCTGTGTGTAGCGCATTTTCCTCGAGACTCTTTGGAGGCAGATGCCATGCCAAGACCTCAATCCACAGAGCAAAATCCCTATGAATGAACTACATAATGTTATTCTATAGTAATATTTTTTTGAAACAAGAGTCTTCTTCGAAAAATATCACAAATCGAGAAAGTCTCATTTGAATGAAACAATGTAAAATTTTCTAATTAAAGGAGTGTAAAATATCCTAAAAGCACTGAGGTCATTGGTAAAATAATGTGAACTACATGTACAACTGCTCAAGGACAAGCAATGAATGTTACTTTTGTTTCAAAGAAATGGATTGTGTTAAAAGACCTCTTGAGATTGTAGAAATTGTAAATTCATTGAAAACTTAATTCCAGATGGCTTACGGTCCTATTTTGTGAACCGAAAGGAAATGAAACCAAGCGAAATGAACATGAATGAAATATGGGTTGTTTGGGGTGCAGGGAAGGACCACTGGTGAAGGAACTCGCCTCCCACTAATATGGCCTGGGTTCGATTCCCATGCAGACTAGGAGTCATATGTGGGATAAGTTTGTTGGTTCTCTACTCTGCACCGGGAGGTTTTCTCCGGGTACTCCGGTTTCCCCTCTCCTCAAAAACCAACATTTTTAGTGCCACTGGAAAACAGATTATTCTAATGGGTGACTTTAACATAAATCTTCTCCATTACCATACTAATACTCACGCCCAAAATTTTATTCTGTCTTTACGAAGCCTTTACCTGACTCCGACAATTGACAAGCCAACAAGAGTTAACAACAACTCTTACTCATTAATTGATAACATCTTTATTAACAATCTAGAATATAGTATCTGTAGTATGTCTCGGATCTAACAGGCCACTTTTGTCAATTTTGTATACTAAATTCTTTTACTAATTGAGATCTACATGATCAACCGAAACTTAAGCGGTTGACTCGTGATTTCTCAAATTTCTCAGAGACAAACTTCTTAAATGAGTTATCTCAAATTGACTTAATGGACATACAGTAGTTTGCAATAAGGGAGACGTAAAC
>OX421447.1:55652262-55659762 GCA_949126865.1 Montipora capitata | reverse complement strand
ACTGAGAATATACAATATTAGAAGGGTAGCTAAGGGTAGTTCTCTCTTGTAATACATTTTCTATTAATATACAGGCTGTAGTTGTACATGTAAATATTAGATCTAAGTTAAGATTATGATCAATCTTTTAAATCAAATTTTCTTATAATATACATGCTTTTGTATTAGCTATAAGTATTAGTTTTAAGTTACTTTTTTTAAATAGTAGGCCCACATCAGCGATATATATATATATAGTTGCCGTTTTTACCTGACTAAATAAAGATGAAGAAGATGATGATGATGATGATTATCTGGACTCGTAGGGACTGGGCTTTAATAGTCCGGATAATGGAAAATATGAATATTAATCGCCAAAAATAAAACTGAATACATGTAAGTTAGCGAAGAGAAACATTTAACCACGCAGGAATAAAACACAATTACAAATCGTTGTTGGAGAAGCTATTGACAGTTGTCCAAAAATTATATCTGCTACAAGTCTAGAGGTGTAATGATGTGGAGGTCACTGGGGAGACATTACGTCATGCCATTAACAATTAGCCCCAGATGCCCGTTTGGATATTCATGCTCGAGGCTTTTGGGAGAGACAGAGATCTTCATTTTTTGACGTTCGGGTGTGTCACACCAATGCAGGCGTTTACAGAGACTGGAGTCCTATAAAGCAGTTCTACAAGAAGCATGAGAAGAAGAAGAAGAAGAAGAAGAAGAAGAAGAAGAAGAAGAGGCAGTATGTGTATCAAAAGAGTAATGGATGATTGGGTACCCTGTGGGAATTACAGGGTATCATGGCATGGACGGTTCGGGGCAGAACGTTTTTCACTATGTAGTTGTCTGCGCGTTCAATGAAGTTGAGATTTGTCATGATAGCAGAGCGAGCAATTTGACTTATAGCTCTTTCGGATACGCAATAACTGAGGATTCAATTACCACGACAAGATGGCTGCTTCCACTTTTAAGAATCCGGCCGTTATTTGCACTGGGCGTTTCGTGTGAGACATAAAAAAATGAAATTTGTGATCCCCCTTGATAAGCCAAGGTGTTTTGGGGGCAAACAATGTGAAATATGTTTAAATGTATAAATGTATAAATAGGTTATAGATTGCTATAAATATGGAAATTGCTATAGAGAGACAGTGATGAAGTAATTTTTCGAAGCATATAATAAATAAACAATTGCATGAACTTGAGCATGCATGTTGTGAGTTATGGTCATTCATGATGTTTTGAAAGTTTTCAAATTGCACTCACCATAAATCATGAAATGCACTTGCATTCATATGATTCCCCATACGTATTACCTTACGTCATAAAATACAAGTCATGTAGTTTTCGATTTTGAGGTAAAAGGAGGCCAAAGTTAATGTGCAATTGTCAGACATCACACGACAGAAAGTTGTGGCCTTTATACATGCTATAATGGCAGCACCAGCCTTGTTTGAGAATTTATACCAAAGACCATAAAACAGTACTGATCTTTATCATCATTCACAGGTTTTGTGACACATGCAAGGCAAGGCGCTTCAATGGAAAGAGAAATTGATGGGTAGCAAAAGTGTTTCTTATGAATTAATAAAGTGGACGAAGTAAATAAATTAACATTCATGTAAAGCAAATAAAGAAATCTTTTTAAAAGTACAAGGTGTTTCTTTGTGTGTTTAAAGCCCAAGACCCATGCTTTATATTTGACAAAATAAAATGGCTGCCTGTCTGCATTACGTGCCTTGAAAACCACACTACAGTGTAGTTGCATGTACTGCTGCGAAACTTATTTGAGGAACATCTGAGAGCAATGATTAGCGTTGATTCGTTTTCATTCAATAAAGTTTAAGCCTGCAATCAGGGATACATTTTATTGAAACGTTTTTTTTTCGTGAATTTCAACTTCAATTTAATTGTGGAGGCAGTGTGGTCCAGTGGTTAGAGCGGTTGGGTTTGCATGCGGCTGCTCCGGGTTCAAATCCCGTTCTAACCTCTGGCTTGGATTTGTTTCCGGTTGTCCCGGATTCAACTCCACCACGCTTTGTAAATAGCCAACTGGTTGCCTCCCTCCAGTTGGGGTTCTTAATAATGTTTCTGTTAAGTTTGAATTGTTACTTTCACCTCGTTAACAGTGGGGTGCCTGTAAACTAGCTTGATAGCTAAGTGCACTTCCACTATAAACAAAGCATGTACATTTACATTTACAAGATTCACGAACAGGTACTTCCTGATCAGTGAATTATTGATTGGAGAAAACAACAGTACTTGATACTGAAAAACATGAGGGAGATTTTGAGTAAAAACTTCAGAATGATTTCCGTACAGATCCCTACTTTATTCTGCATGCAAAATAAATTTATCATGCATTCGCGCTATTATTTTGAAGAACAATACGAACACCCAAGGGAATTGAATATATACATGGCTTATTTGTACTTACGGGATGAATAAAATGTATCTCATTTTTCTCTCTCTCCCTCTCCCTTTAGGATAGAGAGGGTAGTGAAAATGCGTAGATTTCTCTGGTGGACACAGTAGAATGATAAACTTAACCTGCAGTGCCGTCGAAAGTCATGTAACGCGAATGGCGTTTTAGTGGATCTTTAAACAAAATATACCCTTATGGAGCTCAATATATAATAAAAAGTCTGTTGGATAAACTAGGCAGGCAGTGAAAACAAATACCTGGAATCGTAAAAGCGACGAGTTATGGACTTCGACAACAATCTTTCGCCCGTCGAGCCGAAATCAAAGTGAGCTGTATTTCCAATATTTTATCACGAGTGTAGTTTTATGTACAACAGTGAAACCAAATGGAAAATAACCTGGTAACTTATGGGTTCAACAAAGTCAGGTGGAAAAAATAATTGGAAATGTGACAGTCAAGAATTATTTGAAAGAAAGCTTGTCGACTATTTTGTGCATCATTATTCAAGGAAAAGGTTCTTCAGGAAAGGGTTTGAACCTGAATTACATGGTAATTTGACACGATTGAGTTTCTTGTCTTCACGCACGCAATGAAATAGGAAGAGGTTTTCGCCTCTAAGAGCAAATATGTTGTTTGTTTCAATAAATTTTTCGCTGGAAAAGGATTCTGTGGTATTTTCTGCCTTTGTGAATTATAATATCATGTTGTGTATTGAATTTTCGAGCTTAAGGTTGAAATGTGATATGGGAGAATTTTTTTAGTATTGCTCTGTAAGCAGGAAGGGTTCACGAAAATAAACAGGTCTGTTGGAAGCGTGCTTGAGTTTCAACAAAATGAGCCCCAAAATCAGTGAAAAATTGTTACGCCGATGAATAATAAAGTAGCTGCTATTTCCAAAATGATGGAATTACCTGGTGATAAATAACGTCGTACGCGTCTTGGAGAGTAAATTTTGACTTTGCAGAAACAAATGGTCAATCTCAAGAGTTGGGCGATTGTGATCTTTGTTTTGAGTTCGCTCATTTTATTGTCAAACTTTGCTTAACACTTGACAGAAAAAGAAACTTACAAAAACCCGGTATCTTGCCATCATTTGACACAGATGTTTCACTGTTTGGCGAGTAAACATGCCATCACGGCGCCCGCTGAATTTGTGCAGCCAAAAGTTGAATAATTATAACAAAATTGAACGTAGCAAAAATCTCCCAAAATGTTTGTCGCTGATCGTAACTTTTTATATTTTATATTTACGGTTCAAAATTAATGTTGTTTTCATGTCGTAAATATTTTATTTTCGATCGACCGTCCCGGAAACTTCCTTCTACTCTTTCTAAAAACTGTGTATCAATAGTTGTAAAATTCATTAATAATTCACGAGGGTGCAAACCAATCCCAGCACAGTATTCAGATCACATGTACACAACTGTAAACCCCAATACAAATCAACTGAATAGGTCATTTCCGAGTTCATGTCTGCCTCCTCTTCAAAGCGAGTCTAAGTGCGAAGTTTTTGTGATGGTAATTAGTTCTACTTTACATATGAATGAAAACTAATTTTCATAACAAAAACTTCGCACTTAGACTCGCTTTGAAAAGGAGGCAGACATGAACTCGGAAATGGCCTATTATTAAACAGTAGAATTAACTTTTGATACAAACTCCTGCTCAGCTAATTAGTATTCATTAAATTTTGATACAGATCTCCACTGATTAAAATAACAATACTTTGCATTCATTTCACAAGCAGGATAAAATATTCGCGTCCGATCTGTATGGACGTTTACAATGGCTCGCCTATCGGCTCGCCATTGTAAACGCCCATACAGATCTCCCGCTCATATTTTATCTACTACTTATATACTTTTGCATTAACATTTGTTTTGCATAAAGCAAGCTAACAAAATCTGTACCTTGCTGAGTTCGCATTTGTTAGCGTTAATAGTATTTTTGGTCCCATGCTTCTGTTTTATGAAGGGGTATATTGTTTAGGTCACCCATCGAAGTATGCCTCGTAGGGGAACATCCATGGATTTCTATCAAAGTTGTACTCTTGAAAACATCATTGAACGTATTGCGCCAATCTCCGACAAAGAGAGGTAAAACGCAAAAGCCCACGAAATGCACCGTTCGTGATCCTGAAATGGCAGTGCCTTATACAGGAAAGGAAAAAAAACATACACTTTGCAGTACTAGTGCTTCGGCGAATTCGCAAACAGAAAAGAAGAACAACTTCACGAAAAAAAAAAAGCAGGTAGCCATTAAATTTTTGATAACAGTACTTTTACTTGGTCTCTTCTATCCCTAAGCTCGCAGGCTAGTGTCGGCACAGGGTCATCCATCATAAACCTCTTTACATGTGAGGTGTTTCTCGAGTATTGGGTCCCGCCTGGAGCCTCTACTATGACACTGTTGCCAGTCCTGCTAACTACTCGGTGTGGCGTCGGATTGAACGGTGTCGAGAATTTGTCCTTTCTCTTTTGTCTTACTAGTACTTGATCACCAACTGCAATATCTGATGGTTTAGCATTCGCTGCTTTGTCTGCATATGATTTGGTCTTCGCCTACACCTCTGCATCTCTATCCCGAGTTTCTAGGTCTAGATGGCAATCAGCATGTAACTCTGGCAGCTTCCCTGTCATCTTTTTATTGAACAACAATTCAGCAGGGCTTTAACCAGTGGTGGTGTGATCAATACTCCGGTATTTCGTCGCATATCTTCTTAACTCCTTCTTCCAATCGACCCCTTCAGCTTGGGCAATGCGAATTCTCTTCATTAGGGAGGCGTTCTGCCTCTCAACTTCCCCATTGGCCTGGGGCCATTTCGGTGTTGTCTTGAGATGCACAATTCCAAAAAAAACGCCACAATCTTGTGAGTACCTGTTAGCTTGACTACAATGGATGTTTTGTAGTGTCCAGCACATTGCTGATTTGCTGAAATATTATTTTACAGGAGCAGGATAGTCTAACCTTGTTTCTTGTGTTCCACATTAATTTGCATTTCTATTTCTCAGATTTTTCTGATCTCTTACAAGAAAGTTGCAGCTATTGTCCAAAATTTCTGTCTGATTGGGTTATTTTAAAAAAATCTGCACCACCCCAACGGATGCGCACATTTTTAACCACCCTCCCTCCCACCCAGACTTCCAAAAGCATTAGAACCCCCCTCTCCCCTAGATTTCCAAAAAACAATCATAAGCCATAAATTCAATTTATTCAATATAATATACACTGTACTTATGCTTGAAGTAAAAATAATGTATTATTACCAAGTTACTGTAAAGTAATAAAAGAGTATAACAGATAAACTTACGTTTGTATAAGGTTAAATCTTATCTTTTTTTGGGACTGAAGAAACTCTGCATTTTTAACTGGCGATTGAAATCTACTAAGTTGAAGTCAGAAATGAAACATGTTATCTTCCAAATTTAGAACTTCAGATTTTTGCCACCTTAAATAATAATATGATTTTAACCTGTAGGTCTATTCTGCAGTGGAATTCAAGTGTTGCGTTCATGTTGTAATGGCTTTTCCCTATAATTGCTCTGTCATGAATTAATAGAAAGTCTGCCGACTTTGGCCAGTAAATTTGAAAAGCAAATACTGCAGTGAAAGAAGCGGATATGAAATCATTGTCCAATGAAAGTATGAATTTTTAAAATTCAAGAAACAAACTCATGCTTAATTTAATGTCAACTTCTCCAAACTAGTGCAAAGTTACGCTCAGTGATGTGCTTGGGTCTGGGTCCGACAAAACAAATGGTGTCAGGCGTTTCACATTAATTTTGAAACGAGTTTCATTGCGATGGCTCTCTTTGTCCCACATCTGCGTATATTCTGCGATTTTGAAAGAACCTGTTGAGATAACTAGTATATAAGGTAAGAAATATGTAAACAGAAAGATCTGTACTTTTTTCAGACTCAGATGGAGCTCAAGTGTTGCAGGTCAAAAAATTCAAGGAAACGATCCCCGAAGAAGATATTTTTAGGTTTAACTCCCTCTCCTGCTTGGATTTCCATAGCCTTTGACCCATCTCCCACGAGAGCTTCCAGAAACCCATTCGTAGAGGGGTGCAGATTTGTACTGGAATAAACCACTCCAAATTTTTTTTTGCTTTTTGTTTTTTTGTTTATTTATTTAAATTTAACAATGTTTTACAACAATGAAAATACAACAATAAAATACAAATTGGACTCTTATTAAGAAATTACAGATTGGAAGATGGATTTTATGTTAAAGATAAAAAAGGTTACATTATAAGTAGCCTACTTGGTCACCGATTCGCTATAGAAATAAACATGAAGACCAGGATAAAAATAAAAATTTGAAACAGAAAACACACAACAACGACAGCGGCGATTGAACAACACACAAATAGACTTATCGAGTTGATGTGAGCACCCATTTCTTTTGGAAATAGTCCGTTGTGTTATTAATTTTCCTTTCTGTTTTGTATTTGAGAACAATTTTGTTCTCAAAGCCGGTAATTTGCAGATAAAATTGGTTTCTTTTGCAGTCCCACAAAAACAATTTTCCAATCATAATGAAGTAATTAAGTAAATGAAGTAAAGGGTATTATTGCGTTATTATTCCAAATAAAACATTTTCCAGGGAAAAGTGTACCCCTTGATTTGATAAAAATACCAAGTTTTTCTCAATATCATAGGTATTCCCACAATTTCTTTGGAATTTAAAGCTTATTTGCACAGATTGGAATTCCTTGGAATCGCTTGGAATTCCAAATCTGAATTCACCGCAAAAATTCATGCTTCTATTCCTAGGAATTCCTACATGTAAGCTAGGAAATTCTTGAAAATCCGTTTAACCGAAACCAATACCAAACTTCCGAGGTCAACTCGTTTACCAAAATCCAGGCGTCCTCTGTCCATCATGTATATTTGATATCTCAATGTAACCCTAAACCGTACGGAGTGTGATTCCCGACAAAATTCAACATTAAATTCTGTTTTGCACACGTTTCATTTTGTTACTCAAATTGTGTTCTGTGTTCAAATTGTTAAAATCAAATTCTATTTTGTATTCCAAATTCTATTCTGTTTTGAATTGTGTTCGCTAAATTTAGTTCTGTCAC
>OX421447.1:55632262-55642262 GCA_949126865.1 Montipora capitata | reverse complement strand
TTGGTTCTCAGCAATGGTCTATTACAGGACAGATGCATAACTGATGTCATCACAAAAAACTTTAATTCTTTATTATTATCAATATACGTGGCCAAATAGAAAATCGGCCTCTTCAAAACACACGCTCAGCGGGCCGCAAAAGACTGACAGCGGGCTGCTAATGCATTATGAGCCCTACAGCTGATTGGTTCTTGCTTCAACTTTTTGATATGCCTGTTATTTGTAGACGATTTTACACATTTTTTCGGTAATTTTAAATAAGTTCACTGGACTGAGTTGATTCTTTAATAGCTTGTTCAATCAACACTTATATGATGATTTGAAGTGACTTTGAATTCGTTATTGACTTAGCTTGTATTATTAAAACTCACATTCTTGATATCATTTGGCCTTGTTTATTGATAATAATGATAATGACATGACTTTTTTCGGGAATATTGTTTATTTGCACCCTTGTAGTGTCATTTGCGGCCCTTGCGCTTCGCGCTCAGGCCGCAACTGACACTAAGCGGGCGCAAATAAACAATATTTCCTCAAAAAGTCAGGTTATTCCCTTATTGTATAAAACAAATAAATTAGACTATGTTGCCCTAAATCTGTTCAATAATACGTCACAGAAGATGTCTGCACACTGGTGGCTCAGTTGGTTGAGCATCGGGCTGTCATGTGGGAGGTCGCAGGTTCAGACCCCGGCCAGATAAACACTCAGGATCTCAAAATAACTGAGGAGAAAGTGCTGCCTAAATCCATCTGCAATTAATGGCAAAATACTATAAACCGTAGGCCCCGTCTCACAAATGATTATCTTCTCTGTTCATAAGTTCTCTGTGGAGTGTTAAAGAACCCACACACTCTGTATAATTCCGAGATTAGAGTAGGGGATGAAGTCCCCGGTGTTGTGGCTGTCCTGTTCTCTCCAGCAGAAGTGGCCAGCTTGGCAATGATGTCTCTAAAAAGGTTTGTGGTGTATGAGGCCACCTAAGCAGAAACAGCCACAAGTCAAAATGGGACTTTGCTGAGTGCTGGAATATGTAGATGTACATGTAGATGTCAAAGTAGATGACAAAATGTGTTGAGAACCACAGTTCCACATTTTGACGTCATTAGTGATCTATTACTGAACAAATCCATGGCAAGTCATTGAATCTATAAATTTGTTAAGTAGAGCTACATGTATAACGTAGAGAAGGAAAAAAAAACAAAAAGCGCAATATAGATACACCAAGAAAGGGAAACAGCCTACGTAAATTGAAAAAGAGAATGTAGGGTTTGTTAATTACTGTCTATCAGCAAAAAAATTATTGACTCTATTTGAAAAAAGTGATATTGGGGAAGGATTGGATTTTCTTTCCTTTTGCATTTGGTTTCATTCACCAATGAGTCGTTCCAATTTTTATCCATACTCCCTCCCCCCCTCCTCCCCCCCCCCCCCCCCCACTATGGAAGGCACAATTGCGAAAGGTGGTAAAATGGCGAAATACAGATTCCCAGGGGTTATAAGTAAATGCCAAACTCCTGAGTCCGACATGTCAGGTTCCAATCAGACTCTCATTCCACAGAGGCAGATGGATAAAAACCAGACTGCTAGATGAACAGCCTATAAATGGCAAAATACTAATTCCAGGGGGTAAAATGAATTGAAAATCGCAGATTCCGACAGCTTCCGTCCAGACCTTAAAGAAAAGCCCTCCATACGGAGGGGTGGCGGGGGCAGTCACTCTTTATGGCTTTTACTTCGTGTAGAAGACGCACATGACGTAACAAAAGCTTTAGGGGTCTTTAGGGATTTAGAATTCTGATTAGGTATTCTGAGTTTTGTTCTATTGTTTTACGTCATGTGTGTCTTCTACACGAAGTAAAAGCCCTCTTTATGTCAAGAAGAAAACTGTTAAAACTTTTTAGGTAATCGGCACCACTAAGTGTAACTTTATAGTCTCTTTGCATAAAAATTTAGGACAGAGAAGAACTAAAATGTAATTAAATTCTACGCACCGTACTGTGTTTTGGATCAAACGCTTTGTTGACATTCAACCCCGCGCCATCTTGCAGACGTTCAACTTGCTTCCAGGGCTTCTCTACATTTCTTAGCGAGTTGAGATGGAGGAGGATTGGAGCAGGAATATTCATCATGGTGGACTATTACGTACATTAAAAGGTAGGAGTGGCAAAAGGAGTGAGACGTGCTTTTCTGCGAAGAGTGAACTCGGTTCTTCTATAAATATTTTATTTCCTCCCAAAATTGTCACTGTACATACTTTGAGCTTTGCCTAGAAAGGAACGTTAAGCAACGCAAGACGCTTGATTTGAAACTGGTTGAAGTTGGAATTTACTACGAATATTGTCAACAGTCGGTTTCCATCATCTAAAGTTTTGGAACAGTGCGAATTCGACGAGATATTATATTGATTTGAATAGGCAAGGTGTGGTACAAATTGTAGTCGCGCGAACGATGGAAAAGAAAACCTATTACATCCTCACTCGCGATTTGGAAGACCCTGCGACTCAAGGGTATGGCGTTCTTTGGGGAATGACTTTGCTGTCCAATTACGTCTATGGGACAACATCACCATTAGCCCTCAAGGGAGAACTCTTCGAGGCTCTTCCTGCAGATGAACAATCCACAGCTGTCGAGGACAATGTTTCTTTGCGTGGCCTAAAGCAAAAATGTCTGCAAGTTAAATGCCCAAAAGAAGATTTAAAAATGATTAGCGGAAAAGAGGCCTACACACTGTTGGCTGTTCAGTCCTATAGCGAGCGGTGTATTATTGTAAATGAAAAACAAAGTCTTCTTAGTTGGGGTGTGGCTGACAACGAAGGCTGCCAAGTATCTGTGTGGATTGATGATATGAAGAAATATGTCGCTGCTGTTATTCATTACAAGGGATCTCTGCCACCTTATGATGGTGTTATGTTTGGAATTGAGATTGTGGTATGTGTTCCTTTTTAATGAGACAATGAGGTTATTTTATGCCCTTCAAGAGCTCCTACTAGCCCCAAATCTCTTCACCTAGATACCAAACATACTTTGTGGTTTTTACGTCATAATTTTACAGTTAACAATCAAAGTGAAAGTTACAAATGTACTTGTCCAGTGGCTGAGCCATAATAGGCCAGTTCCGAGTTCATGTCTGTCTCCTCTTCAAAGCAAGTATAAGTGCGAAGTTTTTGTCATGGTAATTAGTTTCACTTTAAATATGAACTAAGAAAACCCTTGCACTTAGACTCGCTTTGAAGAGGAGGCAGACTTGGAAGTGGCCTACTGAGAAGCATGGGTCAGGGGCGTAGTACAGGTATCTGCACAGGAAGAATGTTTTCAAGCACCAAAAGTGCTCCAAAGTAGGGGGGGGGGGGGTCTGGGGGCATGCTCTCCCAGAATATTTTGAAATTTAGGGTCTTGCAAATGGTCATTTCCGACTACACATATTTTCGAAGGACATTTCAAAAAATAAATGCTAAGGAAAATGCAGTAGTTAGTTGTTTATTTTACCCATCAGTAGAGTTATGAGCAAGACATCACAAACTCTGTTATCATCATCATCATGACCTTTCCTTCAAAAATTAATAACTGGGAACTGGGGACTGGTGATGAGACGGACACTGTGTGGAGGCCTCGCTGGGCTTTTACTTACAACAGAAAACTTATGAAAAAAACTCTACCGATTTCTCAAGTATGTATGTGCGTCTTTGCCTTTAAAAGGACGCTATGCCCACAGACTGGTTGCATGGAAAAACTATTTATTATATAGATCTACTGATGAAATACTAGGATTTTCCTTGTGAAAAAATCATATCTTCACTGCATGCAGTGAAAATATAATTTTTATCTTTCACATGTGAGAATGTAGGTGGCCTCATGGTAATGAACACGATTAGCCAATAAAACGTGAGCTTCCCCTTCATTGTAAGATACTTTTGTGCTTTAATATAATTCTTCTCTACTACATTAACATTTTTATTGCACAATTTTACATTATCATGATTTGTTTTCATAACTTTCATATCTTGTTTCATGTTACACAACATTCATGTTTTAGTGGTTGGTGACCAATTTTTCATCATTTCGGAAATGAGTAAAACAAGTTGTTTTTAATCTGGACGTTTCATCAATATCTATATAATAAACAGAACATTACATGGCCACTTGGGGGTACAAATTTTATCTTCTCATGCTGAAAGTATCTCTCACTCGTTTGCTTCACTCAATCATGAGAGACTTTCAGCACTCAAAGATAAAATTTGTATCCCTGTACGGCCATGTAATATCCTCTATTTCAAAACTGGAATACATGTACAAAGTAGAATACAAAATACTATGTACACTTTAATGTCTCACATCTGTCTTTGGCATTTTAATTATATTAATATCTGCAACACAAGAACTACTCCGGACCCCTCTAATACTGACAGACAAAAACATTTCCTGTAGCAATTTTTTAAGGCTGAGACCAGACAGTAAGTTTTGTGACAGTGGTAGTGATGAAGGGACTTTTTCAATCCATTTCCATCTGTGCTACTTCAAAATGATTGAAGCTTTTTGTTCTCATGATTCATTTTGGGGATTTGCCAGCAGTGAGTGAGCCTAGAGCAAACAAACAAGGCAGCTCTATAATCCGGAGAACACATTTTCTACGAAACGCAGTGAATTGTGATCACAGTAAGAACAAAGGTGCATGTTTTTGTGGATATGCGCTAATGGAGAAATTAAAATGCGTGGTACAATCTTGTTCCATAGAACATTAGAGCCTGCCCTCTTTTTCATTTTAGCTTCTCGTATTCTACTTTTGATTCACTGTCACACAACAAAAAAATAAATTCATAATCGTTCATTGATCTTCCATGGAAAGGGGCAAGAACTTTGAATGTTGTAGGAAACAAATCTTTTAACCACCCCTCAAATTCTCAGGCCTGTGCAATACATTGTTTCTGAATTTTTTGTTGAAGCATTTCACGCAAGTTTAAAGAGTTTTATATGGAGACGCCATGTGGTCCACCAACATGGCGGCCAGTAAATCAACAAAAGCGCTTAAATTTCACTTGTGAGATAAAATACATGTTTATTATATAAACACCAATGAAATACCAAGTGAGCTTTTGCGCAAAAACATGATAATTATCTTCACAGGTAAAAAGACACGTGAAAAGATCACTGTTGCTATGGTTACATATAAAAAATTGTGCCTTTCAATGCTTTTCATGAAACATTTTAGTCTTTCATTGCTGTTCATATAATAAATAGAATATTACATGGCGGCTTGGAGATACAAAATTTCTCTTCTCATGTTGAAAAATATTTCACTTGTTTGCTGCACTCACTTGTGAAATATTTTTCAACACTCCAAGAAAAATTTCATATCTCCACGTGGCCATGTAATATTCTCTATGTATGAACACATCTCCAAATTTACCTGAAAGGCTCAAACTGCTGAGATTCACAGGGATTGACATTTTTTTCAGCCAAATAGCTTTGCATCATGGTTTTAAGCAAAGTTACAAATCGGAAATTCAAAATGCTGTAATTTCGAATGAAAGATGTCACAGAACTGAGAACTTGAAAAAGATTTATTTCTGGGTCATCTTTATCCTCCTTTAGATAAAAATTCAAAAGACCTTGCAATTTTGATTTTAGAATTCAATGAAATCACTGTGACCAAGATAGACCTATTAAAATCTCCCTTCCATTCCATGCATGAACTGTCCTTAAATTGCAAGCAAGTTAAACATCTCCCTTCCCCTTGGCAGCATTTCTACCATTTAGGTAAACTAGTTATTTTTTTAGTACTTCAAAGTTGTGCTCAAAAATAGTGTGACTACACTTCATTATGAAATAGGCTGTAAACAGAATATTAGCTGTTCATAACTGTGACCTTTGATTTATCTGCTAGGACCCTCTTTTTTGCAATCGTGGCACTACAGATGGTGTTTTTAGGTGTCAAAGGTATTTCAAGTGTGCTGCAGGAGCAGGAATGTTTGTGTCCTTAGACAAGATCAGGATTCCATTGTGCGAGGAAGTGACTGCAAATGCAGAGGCTGGTAAATATAATAATAATGATGATGATGATGATGATGATGATAATAATTTAGTATTTTAATAATAATAAAAATACTAATAATAATATTTTTCATTTAAACTTATTTGTCATTGTTTTCCCCAAAAGCACTGAGGCTTATCAAGGGGAAGGGGATCACAATAATACAACTTTAAATTCAATTATCAGGCTTACACACAAACAAACACAAACGTTTTGAGAGAGGAAGTTACATGGCTAGAACAATCAAACAGTGGCCATTGAAAAGCAATAGTATTCATTATAAAACTTTGGACTTCTTGAAAAAAAGAACACCATACAATAAAAAATTAAGTTTCCTAGCATCACTGCTCGACGACCATGTTTCACCGAGAATATTAGCAGCAGAAGTAAGGAGGTGATTATATTAGGTGGCATACCTTGGGCAGAACAAAAGAATGATAATAATAATAATATTAATAATAATAATAATAATCATGAATGAGAGGTGTACTTGTAAAGCTTATGCAAGTTTTGACAGGTTTTGTGCAAAATGTCAAAGCTAGGCCACAGGTTGGGAAGGGATTGAGAAAAAATAAGGCCATTTTGCCTTTTTTTTTTCAAGATGTCCATTGTTTTAAACAAAGCCTGTTTCACTAATTCTACAATGGAAAGCCCAAGACTTCGTTGTATGGAAAAACTTTCAAGGCTGGAAGGCTGGCAAATATAGCAAATATTAAAAAATAAATAAATAAATAAGTTATTAATAATTGCAATTTTATTTTAATCTGTGCCAATATTGTAAATCCTTGTTGGCTGCAAAGTCTATGTGAAAGGGTAATTTATATTTTTAAGCATCCATGCATTTTTCCGAATCCTGAATCCTGAGTTAGTGGCTAATTATTTTATGATTGTTTGCTTTTAGAAGAGAATGTCCAAGATGACTACACACATATAACGGTGAGTGGAGATTCAAATGGAGATGACTCTGGTATGGAGAGCTCAGGGCACTCAATCATGGAGGCAGAAGTGTTTAATGAAAATGGTGGTGTTCTTAACAGTGATAAAAACCTGAGTGAACAAGTGGAAACTAATGGGAATAATAGCGAAATCATTGATGATCTTCAAGAAGAGGAATCAAGAGGCGAAGAGCTATTGAAATTTAAGCATTTGTATCTTAAAGAGAAGAAAATGCTGAGTGAGATCCAAAACCTTCTTGAAGAGAGCAAGATGAAGATTTCAAGTCTGGAGAAGAATCTTCACGAAGAACGTGTGGCAAGAGAAAGTCTGAGTGAGAAATGTAACACTTTACAGAATGCTTTGAGTGAGCAAGTTCTACATCAATCCGGGGTTGAATTTCAGTTGGAGGAACAGAAGAGTAAGATTCAGAAAATGCAGAAATGTTTCATGTCTGAGTGGAAAGAATTTGAGAAACGTTTGATTGAAGAGCGTGCTTCAAAAGTTAGCAGTGAACAGCAGTTGAGTGACTCCTTGTTACAATTAGAGAAAGAGAAGAAGTTGAAAGCTGCATTACAAAAAGAGGTGGAAAATCTTACACAGAGGGTCACTTGCCAGGAGGGTTTAGATGAACTGAAGCAGCAACCTAGTCCAGTGGCGGAAACTTGTGACTGGCTTATAGAGCGCAGCGAGGTTGAGGTTTTAGGTGGGAAAAGTCTAGGCACTGGTGGCTGGGGCGTGGTCACGGAGGGGAGATTTCGTGGATGTAGAGTGGCAGTGAAGCAAATTCATGAACTTATTTTGTCATCACACAACAGACGCTTATTTATGAGAGAGATGACCATTGCCTCCAGATGCCGTCACCCATGTTTACTCCAATTTATCGGTGCTACAAATGATGATGGTGTACCTTTGTTTATAACAGAGCTAATGGATATCAGTTTGAGGGATCTACTTGAAAAGCAGCCATTAACAAAAGCAGAAGTAGTCACCATTGCACTTGATATTGCCAGAGCCTTGAATTACTTGCATATGAGTAAACCTCCCATAATCCACCGGGATATAAGCAGTGCAAATGTGCTGCTGTGGAGACGAGACAATCAGTGGCAAGCGAAGGTGTCTGATTACGGCACTGCGAATTTCATGAGAAAGTGTAGAACAATGAATCCTGGAGCTGTAATTTATTCTGCACCAGAAGCACTGTCATCTGATCAGTCTCCAAAGGTTTGCCTTTTTGTTTGTTCTTTTTGTTATATGTGAAGGTTTAATTCATTGACATGTAAAGTGCCACCAGTTGATGAGTAAAATTGTCTGGCGTTAGACAGAGTAGAAAGTCTTGCCCTCAGTTGGGGAGGGTTTAAAGGGGACATAGTCTTTTGTGTGGACCTAGATGTTGTTAACCCACTCATCCCTGAAGTGGCCTCCATTGATGAGTAAAATCATTTGGCATTAGACATAGTAAAATCTATAAGTATCACTCTTAGGGAGGGAAGGGTTAAAGGGGAGTGTGGACCTACATGTAGATGTTGTTAACCCATTCAAACCATTCATCTGTCGTCAGTCAGATTAAAATCTGTAAATGTTACTCTCAGGTGGGGGAGGGTTAAGCACTCACAACATTTTTTTCTTACTTCCGCAACTGATTATCTGCTATTTATCTGCTCTACACCCCTTCTGTTGATCAAAAGCACCGGAGGAATGAAATTGGAAGTTGTGTTATACATTCAGGAGAAAATTTTGGAATATACCGTACATGTATTCATGCATCTCTCCAACTAGTCTGCTTATACAGACGTATTTCCTGTGGTCCTTTCTCATCTGTTTTCAAATGACCGCTCATTTTTTGTGGGAAGCCCTTTTGAGGGAATATGGCCAAACATCTTAAGGGGGCTATGCCACGTTATTTTAGGGTGTTTAGGGGAAATCTTTAGTTAATCACGAGTTTTGGTAATGTAGAATTCATTCAAAACAGCCTATATCCAGGCGATTTTGCCGTAAACTTGAAAAACCAAATGCCATCCATTTCAATCTTGTCCATTTGTGTCCATCCATGCGTCTCTTTCCTTCTGCTGTATTTCTTTTATTACGTTCAACAATTTTAAGTGGTTATTCTTTGATTGCACTCATGTAATAAGACGGCCATGTTGGTGCCAAAACAACAACAACAATAATAATAATAATAATAATAATAATAATAATAATAATAATGACTGTTTATTCACAAATCCATAGGAAAGTGAAAAGGACATAAAGGAGGTTATCCCTATCTAGTTTATCTCCTGATAATAAAATAAATTAGCATTAATAACATTAATAACAATAGAAAAATGTAGCTCAAGTTTTGAATAGAGTCAAATTCCCAAAAGACTTTTCTGCTATTGTTCTTTCCACCAACATGGCCGCCGTAACGTGAGGTGCAATCAAAGGATTGCGTGACAAATCCCCTTTCAGCGAAGGTTACATTGATTGCGGTCACACTTGAGAGAAACACAGCGTATCACTAGTGTTGTTCAATCCCTGTTGTTTTGAATCCCTAGGGGAACACCGAACAATAGAACCGTGAATCAACACTAGTGTTCACTCCCTAATGCGACCGCAACCAGAGATGAACTGATTTCTTTTCAGATTGACGTGTACAGCTTTGGCCTTTTGTTGTGTGAAATGTGCATTCGTGAGCTTCCAGTGCCTCAAAAGACTGATACCCAGATATTTCTTATGACGGATCAAGACCTCAGGGATCTGGTAATGAGTTGTGTTAGAGATAAGCCAAAGGAGAGGCCGAATATGGCTGAAGTACTCCGTGAGCTTGAACAAATTGGACCAGCAATGACTTAAAAAAAGATCAAGTTTTGCTTAGGGACCTACGCATGGCGAAGATTAAAAACGCAGGGGAGAGGGGGGGAGGGGTCAGTATGAAAGGGGAGGGGACGTTTATCATCTCGCTTAGGGGTGTAAATCATCTCGAATTTTGGTCTCACTTAGGGTTGCACGCAAGGAAATATATAAATATATATTTAATATATTTTAAATATGCTTTC
>OX421447.1:55619762-55627262 GCA_949126865.1 Montipora capitata | reverse complement strand
GTTGAAAATGGCGCGCGGTAGAAATATAGGGGCCTCGTTACTAGTTTCGAAACTAGTAACCAAACCCCTATATTTCGACCGCGCGCCATTTCAACGGAAGCCTTTAGTTACATGTAGCATTTTCTTCTGATCAAAGGTAGTATAACTGGAATTGATTTACGCTGCAGTCAACAGTTGTACTAAAATCGGCGATTACGGACGCGTATACTGTTCTTAAAATGTATCCTAATATGCTGTTCTTAAAATGTATCATAAATTTAATAAAAAGACTTACGATAAATGCCATATTGTCTCAGCTCCTGCTTTACTCCTTTCGAGTAGCCCCACAATACAAAAGAGGCCGCAAAACAAAAATAGTTAATTCATAAGGGAAATACACAATGCTCCAATAGCCCATTTCCGAGTTGCTGCATGCCTCAGTTTCAAAGCGAGTCCTGGTGCACAACCATTCAAATGAAAATGAGTTGCGTATTGTTATACAAATCAAACTCATTTCCCTTACAATCGTTGAGCACCAACTCACTTCGAAACCGAGAAAAACAGCAACTCGGAAATGGACCATTGGTCGTTAATGCCCGGAACAATTCTTGGAAATATAATTTTTCTTTCGAGGCTTTTTAATTGACTACGAGACTATTTCCAAATTCATTTTTTGGGTACGAAGGGAACAGCATTCTGTTTTCCTCTCCCCGCCATCTGCGCAAAAGCTATTCTGTTTCTGAAAGAACCGTTCCTTTCAAAAACTTCGTCAAATTCATAACATTCTACGAAAGAGAAAAATGATCCTCGACCTTATCTGGGCAATTTAAGCAATTGTCTCTTACAGACAATTCAGGTGATATTTATTTTGCGACTTTTTGTCTTCGTTTCCTTCATGTGGTAACCCATTCTTGTCCCCAGAGTCCGCTTTTCTTTTGATCAGTGCCAAGAACAAGGGCTCTGGTACGGACTCTGGCCACAGCCAAAGCAGGAATTCCGCGAATCATGGACTCCCGTTTGAAACAACGGTCGTCAGCGGTTACAACAATACCGCAACACATTACGCAGTTTTGTTTTTTTTTTTTGTATTTAGGATAAAACTCCTTCGGGAGCCCATCTGATCCCGGTGACTTGACATCAGCCATACCATCCAAAGCCTGAGAAACCTCACCCACAGTCAAAGGACCCTCACAAGAGTCGCAGGCCGCTGGGGGAAGACGAGAGGACAGACTGTTCAAGAGATCATCCTGCACAGAGAGATCAATACTGCCAGCAGAAAACAGAGAAGAGTAGAAATGTACCCACGAAGAACAGATGGACGAAATATCCGTGGTAAGGGAACCATCAGTGCGCCGCATGGCGGTAATCCAGTCCGAAGTGCCACGCTTCTTCTCAAGACGCAGGAAATACTTCGAAGACATCTCACCCTCCTCCGCCCAGCGCACCCTGGAACGGATTCGGGCCCCCTCAGCCTCAAACCTGTCCAACTCCGAGATCTTTTTTAGCACCTTCTCGTAAACGTCCAGAAAGGTAATCCTACCGGCATCAATATGCGACTTCAGGTGGCAAGCAAGGGCCGTGTACAGGGAACGGGAGGTCTTCCGTTCAGCCTGCTTACCCAAACAAAAACGGATGGCAATGCTCTTAATATGTTCCTTACCCCTGTCCCACCAAGAATGGAGGGAAGAGGAAGGTTTACGCTGTCTCCATGACAAACAAACTCCTGTTCCTTCAAGATAGAAATATTCATTTTCCAACGACCAGGACCCCGAGGTAAAGGGGTAGTGGTCCGAATAACGACAGGGAAAATTTCACATGACTTGACACAGTGAACCCAAGGTATAGGACAACCGATCAAATCTTTTCGAGACGAAAGGGTCCCATCACTTCTCATCCACGTAAAAGCTGCCGTATTAGGATGCAAGTAGCGCCAAATGTCCACGACGCAAGAGTCATTGAAAAGAGACTGAAGTGAACCGGAGCTGTCCGGAGCTGGAGTTTGGGAAACAGGGCCACGACGATCCAAAGGCCGACTAAACACCGCATTAAATCTCCACATATAACAGTGGGGATAGCGGGATCCACACTATCTGAGACAAACTGAAAAAAGTCATCGCGAGCCGGGTTTTTGTTTGGCGCATATAGACAAACCACCCGAAAAACAATACCGTTCAGTTCGAATTCCGCTAAAACAAAGCGGCCAGAAGAGTCACAAAGGCTCTTACGCAGGACATACTTGGGCCGGAACAGGAGAACCGAGCCACAAGAAAAAGCTGTACCAGGCGAAGCAACGGCCTGAAAGCCGAAAGGAAAGAACCAAGATGTGCACTCGGCACTTGGTGATACCCTTGGCTTCATCACTAACGTCAAAGTCATTATCAACTACAGCATCATTATGATCAGCAGGAATTCTTTCATTTTCAATAACACCATTTTGCAAACTGTTACTTACATTATTTCTAACTACATTAACTTTTCCATTTTCAGTAACATTACTTTGCAGATCATTACCATGATCAAGCAATTCACTTTCAACAACAGTACTAACATTTACTTTACTCTCTTTAATTACAGTACTTTCTATATCATTAACAATGCCACCGGTACCCTTTTCACTTCTGTCGTTGACAGAAACGACCAAGGCTTCATTAGTGACGCCAGGACTACTGGCGGCGCCATTTATAACAGCGCTAGTAACAACTTCATCCTCCATAGGGCTAGGCCCGAGAGGAGAGCTGACATCGTCAGCGTTCTCATCATCTGCGTTCCCATCATTTGACCCATCGTCCGAAAGTCTTTCAACAACAGCAAGACCAGCCGGGGCACCACCAGGAGGGAGGCCCGTACTCAGAGGAGAAAAGTCAGAAACACTAAGAGCCGACGAACCCACACTATCAACATCAGAGGAACCGCCCCATGGATTGGGACAGGAGCGAGCAAAATGGCCGGACTGCCCACAAAGGCGACACTTATCCTTATTCGGGCAGTTGGCAGACACATGCCCCTGCTTAGCACACAGATTACACACAATAGGTTGCCCTCTATACCAGATGCGACAATGATACCCATCAATAGAGATGGACCTAGGAGGGGTTTCCCTCAGAACAATGGAGACCAGTCTGGTACCAGTGTAAATTTGCTGACTCGACAGATATGTCTGCTTCCTGACCTTTTTTACCTCACCAAAATCAGCCAGAGCATGCTCAATTTCAACATCGCTTTCCTCAAAGGGACCAAAGTGGTAGCAGGGCCACTACCCAAGATTTTGCACCATAGTCCAAAAAGAGATACGCCTTCCATAGACTTTGCCCTGCTAAAGGCTTCATCACAGCAAAATGTAACCCGAACAATCTCATAACCAATCTGCACAGCCAAGATGGAGTCAACATCAATATCCCCCAACTGGACAACAACCTCCTTCATTATATCTTCCTTCAACGTGCCGGCCAATTTTCTGCCGGTCAAAATATTAAGAGTATTTGGCAGCCTCATAATGTTTTTTGTTTTTTTGTTTGTTTTTTGTTTTAAAAGCAACGACAGGAACAGGAAAAAAAAAACAAGAAAAAAAACGAGCTTCGCCCAAAAGCCAAGTGGACACAAACAACGCCACCAGCTCAAGAAAAAAAACCAAACGTTAACTAAGTACTACTTTACGGTATAATATGAACTCTTTTGTTATAGTTTAACTATTTACTATTTAAGGCAGCCTCAGGCTGAACAAATTAACGACTAATTTCAATATTACTTCAACTACAAAACGTGGGGCTCACCCATCTACAATGTATATATACAAGGAACTTTTGCGGGATTTCCACAAAAAAAAACTATGCACAAAAGGCCAAAAGCCAAACACACCAAAGGGCAAGAAGCCCAATTGGGGAAAAAACAAATGAAAAAAGAAGTAGAAAAAAAGGACAATAGGGCAAAAAGGAAGACAAAAAAAAATAAAAATACAAAAAAGGAAAAAAGACCAATGAAAAAGCGGAAAAGATAGCAGAAAAAGATGTGCCCTACCCCGCCTAATGGCAAAAGCCGAGCATAAATCCCCGGGAGGGTGGCCAAGGGAAAGAAAAAGCAAAAGAAGGTCTTACCAAAAATGTCCTCACGAACTTCAAAGGCGAACCACAAGTGCCCCAAGATCCAAAGGCAGTAACAGTAGCTTGAACCACAAGTGCCACAGGCTCTCCAAAAGTAGACTGAAATCCACGTAAAGAAAATCTGTTGACTACTCGCAGCTCCGCTATTACAAACCCCATTTACACGACAGGAAAAAACGGCAAGGCAAGGATGAAAATTGGCAAGGGTAACTTTTACTCTAGGCAAGGCAAGGGTAAATTGTGTAGTGTAAACCGGCAAAGGATGCCTTACCGTACCAATTTAATTTTCGGTTTTGGGACCACGTTTAGAGGTTGACCCGTTTTTTAAGAAATCGGTAAGGCAAGGACGAAAACTGGCACCTTGCCCGTTTTAAAGAAGTGTAAACGTTCCCGCTTGCCTAGAAGCCAATTTCTGATCAATCTGCGCATGTCACAGCTCCACAACGGTTGCTCAGAAGTGGTAGTAGATTCAAAATGGCGGAGAAAGGGAAGTGGACTGACGAGGAGGTAGGAAAGTTAATGGACTTCTGGGCTGAGGAAACTATTCAATTTTCCTTGGATAATGCTAAAACTCCAAAGGAGAAAACGTCAGTGTACAAGACTCTACAAATGCAACTTGAGCAACGAGGTAGGAAACCTAGTTTTATACGACATTCACGGATCAGTCAGTGTCACTATTTCTGAGAAATGGTCATAGAAAATGGATTATTGTAATAGACAGCGTCTCTTCTATTTTCAATAGCCGTCAAATGTGATGTAAAGGCGGTTATAAGCAAAATACGGAAACTTCGTCAAGAGTATAAACAGGAGAAAAATAAAACAAAGAAGAGTGGCTCGAGAGCGAAAATGGAAATTCTTCGATAAAATGGACGGCATAATGAGTCACAGGGCTAACATTTCGCCACCTATGGTCCTTGAGTCAAGTACTGACCAGACTGAGGAAGGCAACATGTCATATTCGGAAGATGTCAACATGCATCATAGTGATTCCATTTTGCTTTATCTAAAATTTATATTAAACTGTTGATTGGCCATGGGTATGTGCAGGGTGCATATAGACCATCATGTGAAAGGACTAAGAGGTTCCGCACTTGCTTCGAGGGAGTAAGGATACTGTGGTGATGCACTTTTGTTTAATGATTTCGTAGTTAGAGTGATGCTGAAAGTGATGGTGCTGTCGCGGATGGAGGAGCTACCCCTCCTGTACAAATGGATTCACTTACTGGAGACTTTTAATAATGGCACAAGACATATCTTTGATGGAATTACAAAGGAATGCCTTTGATACTCCAAAGAGGTTTGCAATCGTTCGGTACTCGGACGTAGAGGCGAGGTAGTAGAGTATCATTGCTAACTACTTCTCGCTGGAACGGCTTTTCGCATTGGAGTGTCATGTCTTGCTATTTCATGTTCGATTTCACCAAGAATAAACGTAAACGTAGTTTTGGTGACAGGCATTCTAAACCAGTCATCTGACTTAGGATTCATCCAGATGTTTCGTTCTCTTGAAGGGTTAATCAGTGTTGACATTGCGAGCATGAAAAGCAACAGTTTTTTTCCTACGGCAGCGACGGTATCTCATTAAACACTCTTTCCTCTTCAGTTCCTAACTTTTCTGTTTTTTTAGTTCACGTTGTCGTCGTTTCTCTTCAGCCTCGTTTTTTTTCCTGAGCAAGGAGTTTACGAACATCAACAAGCTTGACACCATGTTTAATTTGCAAAGTGCGCATGCTCTGTTACAATGTTAAGCCTTGCCTGGAGCAAAATAGCCTTGCCCAAAACAACCTTAGCGAGGATAAAAAGATGTATGTGTAAACAATCCTTGCCTTACCAAAATGTTAGCTACCCTTGCCAATTTTCATCCTTGCCTTGCCGTTTTTTCCTGTCGTGTAAATGGGGTTACAATGCTAATAAATAAGGATGGTCTATAGTTTGCAATTGTTTTCTTGAATTTCTCCATGTGGTAAGCAATCTACCGATCACACTATAGTACGTACAGAACGCATGCGCATTGCTAAGATATATATTAGCGCATGTTAAAATGTTATCCTTCAACTTGAAAATGACCGTTGAACGGTCGAAACGTCGTTGTTGTTTTTTAACGTTAACTTTTATAGTAAAATCCCATTCTGAACATTTTTTGATTCGAAAGAAAAAAAAAACAAAAAAACAAAAGAATAAAAAACAAAATCTCTGTCTGGGGTCCCCCGTGCTACTTTCGATCCAGAGAGGGAGAGACTAGTCGGTCCCTGAGCCATCTGTGACTAACCCCTTGACTACTCGCAGCTCCGATATTACAATGCTAATAAATAAGGATGGTCTATAGTTTGCAATTGTTTTCTTGAATTTCTCCATGTGGTAAGCAATCTACCGATCACACCATAGTACGTACAGAACGCATGCGCATTGCTAAGATATATATTAGCGCATGTTAAAATGTTATCCTTCAACTTGAAAATGACCGTTGAACGGTCGAAACGTCGTTGTTGTTTTTTAACGTTAACTTTTATAGTAAAATCCCATTCTGAACATTTTTTGATTCGAAAGAAAAAAAAAAACAAAAAAAACAAAAGAATAAAAAACAAAATCTCTGTCTGGGGTCCCCTGTGCTACTTTCGATCCAGAGAGGGAGAGACTAGTCGGTCCCTGAGCCATCTGTGACTAACCCCTTGACTACTCGCAGCTCCGATATTACAATGCTAATAAATAAGGATGGTCTATAGTTTGCAATTGTTTTCTTGAATTTCTCCATGTGGCAAGCAATCTACCGATCACACCATAGTACGTACAGAACGCATGCGCATTGCTAAGATATATATATTAGCGCATGTTAAAATGTTATCCTTCAACTTGAAAATGACCGTTGAACGGTCGAAACGTCGTTGTTGTTTTTTAACGTTAACTTTTATAGTAAAATCCCATTCTGAACATTTTTTGATTCGAAAGAAAACAAAAAAACAAAAACAAAAGAATAAAAAACAAAATCTCTGTCTGGGGTCCCCCGTGCTACTTTCGATCCAGAGAGGGAGAGATTAGTCGGTCCCTGAGCCATTTGACAACTCATAGGTTCGCCAGTAGAAATAAAAGAAATATAAATATGATTGTGGTTTTTTTTGCGACTGTTTTTCTGAGTTTCCTTTCCTGAAATAGGAGCTTTTTTTTTACGAAAATGGTATTTTTCGCATTTTTTGCTTTGGCAGGTGGGAAGTTGAAATGGTTGTAAGTTATTACGATCTAATCAGCAGTTGATCTAATCTAAATTTTATTTTATTTTTGTACTATTTTTGCACAGCATTCTGGGTAAAGAATGTACAACAAGTGCATAGATCCCCGCCACACCAACAGATCTAAAACGGGACTAAGTCTGCAAGCACAGCACGAAATCCCAGTCAAATTTACTCAAACTCACGTCAAATTGTCATTG
>OX421447.1:55609762-55614762 GCA_949126865.1 Montipora capitata | reverse complement strand
ATTATAAAGGAAAACATCTCACTTCCGGTTGCCTTTCGAGGGTAATTTGAGCATGTGAGCCAATCGAATAATCTACCGAACTGGCCTTTTAGGATATTCGAAGGCAAGGCTCTTCCTCCACCCTTGTAGCCCCAACGGGGTCCAAAAAAGGTATGAAGTGGAATTGATGTCCCGTCTATGTCCAACGGGGGCTGGGGAGGAGCCCCACTTAGGCCTTCGTTGTTAAGGATACAACTTCTGCAAACATTTGAGTCCTCACTCGTTTTCCCTTCCAATGCAGTTGTAGCAAACGAAAGAGCACTTCATGGTTTTCGGAAAAACTAAAACGGGATTTAATTTCGTCCATCAGGACCAAATCTGGTGAGAAATATTAACTGTTAGGCGAGTCATTTTGATTTAGCCATGTCTTGATTTTTGCAAATGCTAATAGAGTGATATTGAACATTGTGGATGTTGAAGTTTACCTGATAGCTGTCTAGTTAATACTTTGGCCTTTACAGGAAAGATCATATTGGACACGAGCACAGTGCAGCCAAACGATGGCCAGAGAACTGGGGTTTTCTAGTCGGGCAATACAAGATAGTGAGTAATTTTCCGAATGAGTGCGCGAGGTTCATTGCATCGATCATGCATTCGAATGTTCTTCATCCCTTGTATCGAACGACTTGGCAAGTGATATGCACAGGTTTTTAATATTTCTATCACCCATACCCGTGGGTTACTGAAATTTTGAGGACTGTCATTAAGGCTTTCTTATGATCTATTAATCTAGCGTCCATTGAAGTGGCTATCCTTGCGATTGTTGCAAGCCTAAACTTACAGGGCAGGTTTTCTAAACGAAGCATAACTTAGACCGTGCTTTTTGACGATCATTTTTCCTCCAGAATTTTTAAGAAGAGAGTTGCTTCAAAAGGAAAATGCTTTAAAGTTGTCCCTTGATCACTGTGTTTGTCAATGAACAGCCTTTATAAGCTTCTGTTTTAAAATATTGGCCAAGATTGAGATGAACTCAAACGCCGGAGGGTGTAAAGTGCAGGTTGCAGATCATTGTTTCACCATAACTGAAACAAAAGTTTAGCCGATATTTTAATGCCAGGACTTTGTTTAGGGAAAGAGAAAGCTGTGGAATGCCATCAGTGTAGCAGCGGCTGCAATATTGATGAAATGATATATGAAATGGACCATATATTAACTGCGGATGTGAAATCAAGTGAAGCTGTGATCCTCACAGTTATATCATTTCATCAATATGAACTGCAGATATGAAATCAAGTGAAGCTATGATCCTCGTAGTTATATCATTTCATGATTCATTGAATTGCAGTTATATCATTTCATCATTGATTCATTCCTCACGGGAACATTGGAACCCACAAATGACCAGTTCCCAACGTCAGTGGCTTCTTAGCTCAGTTGGTTAGAGCGTCACACTGGTATCGCGAGGTCACGGGTTCAAACCCTGTTGAAGTCCATGAAATTTTCAGGCTTCTTTGCACAATTGCAAAAATTGCGTTCATAACAGCGAGGATCATAGCTTCATTTGGCTGCAATATAATTGTTGGATCAGTTGTGTCTGGTCAGTGACATGACTGTGGATACCAAATTTCAAAAGTGAGCGGCTAGTGGTTGGCCAGGTTCTAAATACTGATAATTTTCGGTGGAATTCTAGATTCCTAGAGCTGAATTTTGAATTTTAAAGCCCAGGATACCAAATTCTCCAAGCACAAAATTTCCTGGATTTTGAAAAAATCCCAACAGACCATCTTACAGTTCTGTGCTCAGTTACCTGGCCTTTGAATAAAAGTGAGGCTGGAGTTGATACAAACCTCACTGCCTTTTTTAAGTAAATGGCAATTTGTTAGCAGTACAACATGATTTACATGTACGTAAGAAAAGCAGTGAGGTTTGTATCAAAGCAAGGTCAACTCCAACCTCACTTTTATTCAAAGGCCCGGTAACAGCACAGAACTGTAGAATGGTCTATTACCTTACATGGTGCAGCATTGCATATTGATTGTAAACAATAATTGACCATGCCTTTTTCCCCAGCTTGCTAATGAAGATGACAGTGTGGAAAATGGTGCTGCAGCAGTGAGGGTGAAACAGAGGCGAGAAGCCCTCAAACTTCCCCCCATTGACTCTAGCGTGGCATCACAGCTGTCAGTTGGTAAGTCAAATGCTAAATTTCCAATCAAAACTTCTGAGGAGGTTGGCTGGCGGTCAAGTCAAAGGCATTGCTGTTTAGAAAAATATGGCAGATACACCAAACTCAAGACCTCATTCCTTGGACAAATGAAGTGGCCTCCAGAAGCTGTAGATTAGAATTTAATTCTGCACATCTTGGCATACGGTACATGTACGTTTCTAAGCAACCAAGAACACCATTTTGTGAAACAAGTAGCACAAAATGTATGACATGCTATGTAGTACCTTGCATAATGTGAGAGGCTGAAAAAAAAAAAACTTGTGTAAATGACTGCAGAGAGGGTGGAGAAGATCTGTGAAATTGATCTGCACCCATTTCCACACTGCATCATGAACCCATTTTGATCATGGCATTGCAAGATACCCACATTTTGCTGGAGCATCTTTCAACAAAGCAGTGCTTTTCTCTGCTGTTATTTTCGTTCTCTTTAAAGTAAATAATTATTTAGATGCCTTGCACTAATACATGAAGATGCTGCATGAAAAAATACTTTCATGTCAAAGTGCCTATGACCTTAACATACTTTTCCTCTTTATTTATTCTCCGAAATCGTCCCAATTTTATTAATTATTATTACTATTGTATTGTGTAGTTTTTAGAATCTTTTGACTGAAAATTCACCTTTTTATTGACGCTTTGAAACATGGGAAAAGTGGTTGTTCTTTGTTCGATAACCGAGCAATGAAGGGCAATGAGTTTGATACCAGGTTGACCTCACAAATTACTTTGCATTGCTGTTTTCAAGAAACTATCACAATCCAAAGCAGCTTGTGACGTCAACCCGGTATCAAACTCGTTGCCCTTCATTGCTTGGGTATGGATCAAAGTATGACTCTTCTTTTCGTTCAAAGTGAATAAAAAAGTGTATTAATTTTTCAATCAAAAGGTTTCAAATTTGGGATGATTTCAGAGAGTAAATTAAGTGGAAAAGTTTGTTGTGGTAGTAGGTGCTCTAAAGTCAGTTAATTTCACTACTACTGTATTGTGTCATGTTGATGTGTCTCTTCTGCACAATCATGATTCAGTAATCTGTGAAGGCTTTTTGCAAAATGTTGGCCTTGTTTGTCCACTTTTTGCACGGTTTCCAATCAAGTTTCTTGAGCAAATAAAGCAGTGGTGCAGAAATTATTAAACACTGTAATTAATTTTGGGAAAAGTTTCTCGCATACCTGTAATTCTGAAGATTAATTTTATTTCAATCTTTGACATAGACAAGAAAACAGGAAGGTTGCAAAATTAATGCTCTGTTATGTAGTTCAAGTGTTTGAAAAGGTATTCATTGTAAATTAATTTTATGATTTTAGTTGAAGATCTTCAACTGATGATTTAATAAAAAAATTGAAATGGTTCAATTTGATACTGAACAAAACCACCTTTTCCCTAAAATCTGAGAGAACATGCCCACAACTTTGTAAATAAACAGTATTTTATTTGTGTCTTCAATCATGGTATTATCTGTATTTCTAAATAATTATCATTGTCCTCTTCATTCATGATACATGCTAACTTATAGTTTCAAATATTGTTTTCTAAATAACCACTTACTATCTCGCACTCTAGAAACATTGACTTGTTCTGCAGCTCTACAATATTATTAAAGTAATAATTTATTCTGTACCTGCACTAGAAAGGTACATGACTTGTATAAATAGGATTAATTTAATTGTGCACACTTACAATTTTACATACATGTATTGTAAATCTCCACTTAGTTTGTACTAAGGAAGTCGCTAACTCCCTTCTTCAAGTGAAAACTTGTCTGTTTATGTACTTTAGCATTAAAGTAAAACCCTTATTTGTTTTTGCTTGAAATAAATATAAACTAATAAAGAATCTGCTTTTGTTCACTTACAAGAATATGTTATTCGCTCTGTATTTTACATTAGACTAGTGACGTTCTAGTCTAAAAACTATTTGCAATGGGTTGAAATGTAAACTATTTTCTTTGCCATGCATGTTGAACCTTCGGCTAACCTTTTTCAGATAGTGTACTTTGCTGAAAAGGGTATCTTGAAGCAGGTGATCCAAGATAACTGTTTAGGCCGTTCCATTAATTTAAGTGTTTCCTCTGTCTCTGCCTTCCCTCTCATGAGTTGTTTGGTCAGGCAAAAAGCCAAACAAATAAACAGAAATTGACTCGGTCAGCCCAAGTTAAAAAAAGCCACATCTATTCTTCATGTGCGTTCCTTGTGTGATGGAGGAAGCTTCTCCAAAGGTTCCTCATAAAATTAATGATGTCAACTAACAAAACCATAGACACTCATTAACTTTTTAATAAAAATACTGTGAATTTTGCTTCTCAACGATACAAAAAGTTGTTCAATTAGACGGAATGACAAACAAATCACTAAAAGGGGATTTTCCTCACAATAGCCTAACTTTTTGTTTAGCAATCTCCACAGTTAGAAAATTTTAGAAGGTTTGTACAATAATTATTATTACTATGACAGCGTCTACAGCAGAGTCATACCATATTACATCACTCTTAAAAAAAAAGCACTTTTCCAAGTTCGGTGCTCATATTCTCCACAAAATTAGTTTTTTTTTTTTTGCTGCCACACCAGTAAATCCCCTATTTTGCTTCTTAAATACACTTTGTTTGCATTATCATAATGCCATTCATGCCACCATTGTATATTAAACTCTATAAAATCTCTCTTAACCCACATATTCACGACATTTTCCCCACGCTTTCACCCTCTATAAAATCCGAACTCATGTTTTTTTTAAAAGGGGTGTTCAAACTTCACAGTTTCCAGTAACTTATGGTCAACATTTCAATCTGAACTTGAAC
>OX421447.1:55577262-55602262 GCA_949126865.1 Montipora capitata | reverse complement strand
TGGCAATATTGTGTCTATGGATAGTTTCAGATCACCACCAACAACTTTAACTCATTGACCCAGAACCAGAAAGTAAAAATCTATAAAGTTCACCCTTGGGAGGAAATAGGTTGAAGGGGGCATAGTCTTTCTGCCTTCAAGTGTAACACAGATCGCTTTAAGCGCAGTTTTTTTCCTTCTATTACAAGTTATATAAATAGGCTTTACTCAGAACATTGTATCTCATTATTCTTGTCTATTTTAATCACATTTTAAAAAATCGTCATATTAATGTAAGCTGGCTCAGTTCCCCAGTTATTCTTCGTTCTTTTCTCAACAGAGATGTAAATAATATACCTTTTTTTTCAAATCCTTTCCAATGTAAAATAATATTATAGAGTACTTCGCAGATTGTACAATTTTATATCATTAATAAACCGTTTAAATAAATAAAATAAGTGGACCTAAATTTTGTAAGGCCATTCACCCTTCAACCTCCATTGATAACTAAAATTGTCTGGCATTAGACAGAGTAAAATTTATAAGTCTCAATCTCAGGACTCAAAACACCATCAACTCACTTGAAACTGTCCCAATTTGTGTTTCCTCAAAGATTATATCTTTGCTTTTGATTCTCAGAGGAGGCATGTGATTAGAAGGAAGTGGTGTTGTTCCAGATGTTGCAGATGGTAAAGAATGAAATGTGTTTTCACTGCTCTGTAAAGGAGAACTCTCCAGAACCTGTTCCTCTCGGATTTGAACTCTGATGGACTAAATAAGACAAAAAAAATATCAGTGTTGTACTACATAGTGTTTGTCAATGTTTCACACCACCAATGGAAATACTGTAAATCACAAGTACCATAGTTTTTCGGGTTATAAGGCACAGCAGCATTTTTTTTTTCAAAGAAATTGCTTGTTGGCCCCAAATGTTATCTAAACTCAAGGTGCGTCTTATAGCAACAAAGCTCGTACATTGTACTTGGGCAATACCAGTATTCCATCAGACTGAGTGTAAATGTCCATTTGAATGAAGAAAATTGGACCAAAAGGATTTTTGTAAATCAACACAATGAGTTTCATTAGAAATACACCCATCAGCTATGAACTATTAATGAGCTAGCAATTTAGCAAACCAATAACTGTTGTGTGCTTTGAATAAAACCAGGCTAAACTAGATTTTGTACATTTCATTAGGTCAGTTTTTCTGATGCACCTCTGGTACTTGCAAAATAATATAAACAAAGAAGAAGTTGATGCAAATTCACTCAGACCACAAGCCGCCCAAGCTCAATGCTAGACCATGACAAGAGCGGTGTCGATTGTGTTATGACTGGCTCGACATAATTATGAGGATTTGTATGGGAAACCAACCGACTTGCGTTAAACAGAAGAAATTACGAGTATTTCACAATAAAATCAACATACCCTGCTGCAGTCTTGTATCAATTCTTGTCTGCCCTCTTCTTAAGCCCATCTGATGCGATTTTTGCGAGTTATTGTTCTCTGGGTTTCCACTACTAAAAAAAACCCGCAGAACGATAACTCATTTAAATCACATCAGATGGGCTTAAGAAGTGGGCAGATAAGAATTGATACAAGATTGCAGCAGGGTATGTTGATTTTATTGTGAAATACTTGTAATTTCTTCTGTTTAACGCAAGTCGGTCAAGGTTTCCCAAACAAATTCTCATAATTACATGATTGTATATTGAGCGGGTTGCAACACAACACCGCTTTTGTCCTGGTCTAACCTTGAGTGTGGGCAACCTGTGTTCAGACATTCCTTTTTGTATCCCTGCTTGGGTCTTCCACATTGTCCAATAACTCATTGTTAGCCGAGGAAAACTAACACCACCCCTTTTTGTCTCAGCACATCTTAAGTGTAATGAATACACAAAGGTTAAAATCACATGATACAATTTGCAACAGACTACCGGTATCTCTTTCTGTTCAATCTATTGCTAGTGGGCAGAACAAAAGGATAAATAAAGAACGTAACTGTAATTTGTTTTTAAATTAATTTCTGCCAGAGACAACACCTGTTGGATGCCATCACATTTTAAGTAGATGGTGCCTGCCCAAGGAAGATGTGTGAAGGCATTAGAGGAGTTGGGCTTTGCACTGACCAACACCCTTGCTTGACTCCTAAGAAATAAAACAAAGAAGATCAGTGGCCTTTAGACAACTTTATTAAAGATACAGTGTACATGTATGTGCAAAGTGCACAAGCAGCCTACAAGTTTTGTTTGGTTTACTTTCTACATCTAGCTTAGATAACCTTCAGAACAATTTTTTTCCTGGTATTCTGCACTGTCTCATCCAGAAATTGCACTTCACTGTGTGCTTGGGGAACACTTGATCCTCACCAAGTTGACATCACTACAGGCATAAATCGAATTTCTACGTGTAACAAAGCCATGCTTTCAAATTCACTTGTACCAGATTACACCTAAGGCTTATATATGATTCCTGCCTTCAAAGAAATGCTCTATTCCAAGTAGGTCAGAGGGTTGCGCATAAACACAGTCCCATGAAAATTATTGAGATGCAACAAGAAAATAAACAACTAGTTGATAAAGATGATGATGGTGGTAGTGGTAGAGATGATTACCTTGCCGGAATTTCGCCCCTTTCCGGAGTAATGACAATAGAATGTGCAGGCCAAGTAAATTCAAATCTGCAAAACATGAGAAATAATGTAGTCTTAGCTGTAAGTTTTGTTACCAACAATTCCAGGAACCTCAAAGTGCACTTGGTACTTAACAATTAATTCATGAGCGTGCATTGGATGTGAGATGGTAATGGCCACAAGTCATTTTCTTGAGGTGGCCAACGAAAAAAATTAATTGTTTTTAAGGACGGTGCCTACTAATTCATAGGTATTTTTGCCCCGGTTTATGATTATACAGGACATGTAGATCTGAACAAGTGTTATTGAAATCCAAAAAGGAAATTGGGGATAACCATGCATGTTTCAGAGATACCGGTAATTCATGGATTATATTTATAACAAGCTTTAAAATACCAAAGCAAATGTATGGTGTTCTTTTTAAAATTGAAGCTTAATCATCTCTCAAAAATGCATGGTTACTCCCAATTTTCTTTTTTCATTCTCGAATTCGTCTCAGTTTTTATTCACCTCGCCTTCTGCAAATAACTGTTAAAATTAACATCCCTTTCTACAGTACAGTACTTTGTATAGTGTAGGTCCAGTTGCTCAAAGCCGAATTCAGTTAACCCTGAATTATTGGAAACTTCTATCGCAGTTTTAGCTTCCCTTCACCATTTAATTTTGACACCTTGCGGACAGGCAAAATTAAAATCACGATTTATAATTATTATTTAAATAAAGAGTAGTTTTAACCCTTTCACTCCCAAGAGTGACACTTATAGAATTTACTCTGTCTAACGCCAGACGATTTTACTCGTCAATGGGGAACCCCACAGGAGTGAAAGGGTTAATTGGGTTTGGAACAAAATGGGCCCTGATCTCACAAAAAGTGTCTTTTATTCATTGTCCATATCAATAGACTTAAGCAACCACTCTTAGAAATTGAACAAAATGAGTTAACTTACCCCACTGAACGCTCTGAAAAATTGATAATCCTCAGGTGGTCAGAACCTTTACCAATTTTCTCTAGCTCTGTAAATAGGTTAAGGCAGTATGGATTAGTGAATTGACATTTTCACTCTCCTGATAAAATTGCCAAAAACTTGAAGTGACTGACAGATAAAAAACTTAATGATGATTTGGGGAGCTTACTTGACAGAACATTAAAATTAATTAGAATTAATGCCTAATAGATGATGCTACACAACTTTAGATGAATGACGACATGCCGAAAGCTGGATAATTATCAATTTCTAGGAGATCACCATTAACTTTCATAAAACCTCTGAAAACATATTATGTTTTCAGAGGTTTTATTACTTTCACTTGACCTTCGCCTTTCCTAGAAAAAGTTCAAAAGGTAACAAATTTGCCATACTTGATTTACAAGAAGTCAAGGTGAGGAAGTCAGGAATGACTTCCCAGGTTTTTTCAGCAACATCACCTGTAAGAAAATCACACAAATATGTACAATGTAAATCATTGACCATGAAAATTTGGTTTTATCAAAAAGTTGATTAACCAATAATTATTGACTACTTGGAGTGAGACTAAATTAATAGACATTACTCTGTCTTAAAGAATTTACTAATCAATGGGGGATGGTTCACGAGTCAATGGATTAAGGTAAAATTAATTTAACACTGCTTGGTCAAAATATGAGGTCGCAGCCAATGTTGTAATCTTTTCAGGAATAAATGAGTTAAAATCATATTTTTGTACTATATTATCTCACAGCTCGGTAAATATCCACCACTAGCCACTTGCACTTCGGTGAATACTGGTAGTTGTTAATTATTAACAAAGGGTAACAATGACCAACAAATTCCAGGGCGGTAGGACCATTACAAAGAAAAGACACCTCTCTCTGGCGTCACCACTAACGCGTAGCATGTGTGCCGCATGGGGAATACTGACCCAATTCTCTTTCAACCACTGGGCAATCGAGTGCCCCTGGCGAGAGGTCAGAATTCTCAGGATTGACTCCATGGTATGATACAAGATTGGCACTTGCTCCCAAAGCTTAATGCTAATAGTATTAGAAATCAAAATCTAATTACCATTAGCAAGTGAGGTCAGAAGATCAGGTTTGCTGTTTGGTTTATGTGAAACAGGAACAGTATCCACTGAAATGTTAGGATCTTGTTTATTAACAGGGCTTGAGCTTGGAGGCGATCCTACTAATGTCAATAGTACTCTTGACACACAACTCTGGAAGAAGGAATCCCAGCTCGCTACCTTGGGATATTTCACATCTAAAATGAAAATGGCATTTAAGATGAAAAAGGCAGACCACTCCAAGTTTTGCTCTGTTGTGCCCTTAAAAGACAATGGAACACAATCAAGATTAAAAAAAAAAAAATTGGGGGGTTTGAATGCCTTCACAGTTATCCAATAAAATTAATGGTAATCATTATAATCAGGGAGGAGGGTTTAGCTCATCGGCTGGTGCATCCAGGGGCAGAGCAAGGTTGGCACAATGAGAGCACTAGCCTCCTAGCAATGTCCCCCACAATGAATTCCCAAATTCACCATCTTACTTGGATCGAGTTTCTTCCACTGGCTGAGGAACAAACAAAGCGAAAAATGTTTTTCTCACAGACAGCTGGGAGAATAGTGTCCAAAAGTGAGAAACGATCATCGCACTTATCTCAACCATTTAAGCAATAACAGGATGGAATGGGGTCCAGTGTGTGGTCACATGGGTTATTGCCCTGACCTGCCACTCCAACCAACTCTTCATGATTATTATTATAATAACTTCATACATACATACTTTATTTGATATTAAGGACGGTGCCTGCTATAATATTATTATTATTGTTATTGCACATATGTCCTGCACACCTCTAGATAGTTTCCTATTGGTGGTGCTTACTAATACAGGTGGGAGAATGGGGTCCAAAATGTGAGGGATGATCATCACACTTATCTCAACAATTTAAGGACATTCGCGTCCAAAATGTTCCCACATACAGATTTTTTTTAAACTTGCCATGCCGAAAGGTAATGATCTACTTTTGCCAAAAAGGCAAAAAAAATGGGGGGTCACCGTGCTCGTTTTCGAGATCATGAGGTGCACTTTTAGAAGATTGCGTTACTTTAAGACGATCTTAGCTTACAACTGTCAGCAATAAAAAAGCTACATTAGTGAAATTTAGATCAGGTAAACATACTCAATTCGACATAACTAATATAACTAGATTAACCTTTGCAGCTGTCTTTTTCTGAGGTGAAATAGACCTTGAAAAATGATACATATTAGTCTAAGAAAGAAAATTCCGTTTCCCCGAGAGCATAAAAGGCAAAATATTTTTAACTTCTCACGCACAGATTTTTTTTGTTAAAATGGACAAAATCAGAAAAGAAAGTGATCCACGGAAAGAAAAATAGGGGTCACCGAGAATTCAAGAGAGTAAAATCGCTGCAAAGTTCTCAAAGCGATGGTATATTCGCACTGTCACGTCATTGCATGACATTTCTGAGAAGACCTGGTTCCACAGCTATCCCATGATACCACACGCTTTCACGTTCCATTCTTATGGAAAGCGTTTGCGCTTTGAGCATCATGTTTACCTTCCTGGTCTGCGATGCATGACGTGTGCGTGACATGCGCGAAAAATTGCGCAGTAGCAATGGGCGCGAACGTCCTTAAGCAAATTATGTCTCTTTAATAGAGACAATTGAAAAACTCAAGTGGCTTCAACAGGATGGAATGGAGTCTAGTGTGTGGGGGCTCTTCAGGTCACATGGTTTGTTGCCCTGACCTGCCCCTCCCACCAACTCTTCATAATTATTATTCTAATTACTTCATACAAGTCATACATACTTTATTACCGGTAATTTTGATATTAAGAAGGTCAAACATTGTATAGCCATAGGCTGATGTGACACACTTTTGGTTGTGTGAATTTGCTTTGCATTTAGAATGGTAAACGTCATGGTCCACATCTCTGGTGATTGGCCCAAGTAAACACTCTTGTTACGGTTTTTGTATTAGTCAACTAAAAACTGGTCCTGCTGGGCAAATGTTTCTCAGAACTGACGTAACTCTTACAGACAAGATTATATCAAATTCATCCTGGAGACTCTCATTGAGTCTGTGCAGTATTGGACACATAAAGACTCCGGGCTAAGACTTGGCAGTTGCCATGTCGCCAGTGGGTGACTGAAAACATACCAGGGCAACTAAAAAATGAGGTTGAATCGCACAATGTGTGATGATGTGCGGCACTTAAGCTTCAGAGTGCTGATGTTAAGACCCATAAAATGCATGAGACTTAATTGCATTCATGAAAATAGCTCAAATACAACTAATGGAAATCCAGGGCCACTTAAATTCATCCTGGGCGACTACGAACCCAAGAAAAGTGGTCCAGCTGGCCACCAAGACTGGCAGGTCACCTTTAGCCCTGTGCTGCATGCAGTCAATGTGGAAATAAAAAGCCAGAAATTTGTACCTTCTATAAGTTTGTCTTCATCTTGGAAAGTTGTTGTGAAATCAATTCCTGCAAGAGGACTGTTCTCCTTGACTTCAGAGAGAATATGCTGTGGGTTTTGTAAAAAGTTCCTGACAAACAATCAGCGAGGCACTATCAAAGGACTCATTAAAATAAGATGTGACTGACAAAATGAAAATGCTTCAATTCATTATACGGCAATTAACAATTAGACCCATAGCCGGCAAGGGCTATGGGTCAATAACCCATGAGGCGAAGCCAAATGAGCTATTGACCCGTAGCCCTTGAGGGCGAAGGGTCTAATTGTTTTAGTATCACCCAACTACATGTAGTCGGACAGAAAAGGCAATAAGCAAGTTGAAGAAATATTTATTTGGGAATAAAACGAAAGAAAGTGTCATGCTTTTTGCTACTCGAGTACTATTAATAACAGTCCTCTTGTAGTGTGGCCAATTAAAATGTAGGATTTGCATTAGTCCCCTAGTTGGGTGATACTAATTATAAACAACTAGTTACAAGCACTCTAACTTATACATGATTTATCAACATCATCCACAACTTGTCAGCAAACAGTCAATTAATAACCAACACCTTAGCAACAAGAGAATGTCCCCTCCATCAACCAATTGACTCATGGGAATGAAACTTAACAGACTTTACTCTGTGTAACGCCAGACGATTTTACTCGTCAACTGGAGGTGTCCTATGGCACTTGACGAGTCAATGGGTTAACCACAAATAAAACAACTACAGTCTGCTATCCAATCTTGGCAAATGCTACATGTAAGTATAGCTTTCCCCCACTAATTGTCTGGAAACACTTTCCGGTACTGTACAAAATTTATAAGCTGACAACTGTTTAACCCTTTCACCGTCATAAATGTCATTGACACTAAACAGATTTTACTGTCTAACCCCAGAAGATTTTACTCATCAATGGGGAAGCCCTTACTGACGAAAGGGTTAAAGTGGTGCTTCACCTTGTGGCACAATTCTACCTACCGGTAATTGGGAAAAACTTGCACCCAATCCTTTTCCCTTTACTTTATTTAAAACTAAAATTAAGGATCTTGTTTTTCTTCTTCAGACTTGTAAATTACAGAGATTCCACAAAATGGCAGAAGTGGAACATCTACACACGAGATATTATGTTCTGAGTGACTACTTTGTTTTACCTTTTGTACTGCCGCCTCATGAACTCATCTCCAGTGTACATAGCAATCACTGCCACAGAATTCACAGCGGTGCGACATTTAATAGCATCTTTCTCCAGAGGCTGAAACTCGACAAGCAGGGTCTACAATAAAGTAAGAAAATAATCCTGTTAGAATATTAGAGGTCCAGATTTTTTGGTGATGTGATGTTTTCGTATTTACAGTGATGCAAAATAATAAGAGTGATGGCATGGGGGTGATGATACAAAACATGATAACTATCAACTTTATGAAAAGTGTGGAAGGACTAAATGGCAACACTTTAGGAGAGAAATGTCAGAACCAATTCAAGTAAAATGTGCTGTCTCTTTTTCTGTTTGACTTTCTTTCTACTACACTAACCTTTGATGTTCTCTCAGACAAGATGAAGCTGTTTGGGTGGACATTCAAATGAGTGGGTGGATATTGTTGAAGTAAATGAATATCTACAAAAACAGAAACTTTCCTCAGAATGAGTGACAAGGGGGTGGGGGGGGGGAGTGGTTTGACGGGGCACATGCAGGAGTGGACTGAGAATAAAAAACAAAACAAAATATAACTACTGTAGCATGAAGCACACATCAATTCAAAGGAACAGAACCCTTAGTGTTAGACTTTGCACCTTTAGCTCAGTGCTCAGTGGCATTATAACTACAGATCTGAGTTAACTATTAAAAAGGAATGGCAAAGGTTTTGACCCATTGACACCTGAGAGTGACACTTATAGATTTTACGCCAGACAGGCTGGGGGGGGGGGGGGGGGGGGTCCTAGGGCATTTGAGGAGTGAATGGGTTAACTTTACTCTCGGATGAAAAAATACTCTTCACCTTTAACTCAAAGGCTAATTAATTTAGACAAGCACAGCTGACCATGTACTTGCAATAAAAGCTGTTTGGTTTTTCAAGCATTCAATAACCTAACATTACATACACCAGTCACAATTTTGATAGGCCTGGTATTACACAAAAAGAGGCACCTGGAATGTCATAAGAATACCTAAAAAAAGCACTACTCAAGTCTCCTACCTGAATAACACACAGCCTTGACAAAAGCTGCCCTAGTGCCAGAATTTCTTACAACAACTTTAACAGAATTCCTTTTGCCAAGAGAAACCTGATGTGAAAAAAGCACATTAAACTCTGTGAGTAATATCAATAACAATTAATAATAATTAATTTAAGGGGCACCCAACAAACAGATTTCAACTGAAAGCTTAAAATCTTCCAAAAATCTATTCTTGAAATGGACAAAGACTATTGGAGATTATTACCAGTAATAATTTGTTTAAATGATTCTTATGAAAAAATGACACGGTTCACTTAGAAGTAGTATCAAGTCTTATGCATGATATCTTTAACAATTCTGTACCCAAAAATGTTCAAAAACTCTTTAATTGCTTATCAAGCATTCATAATAATATTAATATACTTGATCCTCAGCTGTGGTCTATAACTTTTATGTTGTCTTCTGCAAACTTTGGAACAACATGATGGAACTCTTTACATCCCATAAAATTGGTGTGAGGTTACAGAATGCCCTTCAAAAAATGTAATTTAATTAAAAAATTCCTGCTTAAAGTACTTGGAGTTAAGGCAGCTTTTGTTGACACCCACTCATTAATAAATTAAAATTGAGCAATCATTATTACCATACCCTAGTGTAAGACAGATGTTGGACTGGGCGTGGGGGATTTTCCCCGCCTACCCAGAGTTTCATCCCAGCCTACATACTTTATCAAAAGAGGAACAATAGAATTAATACTGTAAATTCACTGTTTCCCCACCAATTTCTCTAATTTCTCTGCCTAATTAGCCTCTCTTCACCTGAATTTCAAGCCTTGTATGTCATTACACCATGTACCTGGCTTAGCATTAATTGTTTACATGCATCAAGTTTACAGTAACTTGATGGTTTTTCGACAAACTTCAAGAAGTCTGGGAGATCACCAGGCATGATTTGTAGGAAAAACATTCCAATCAAACAAATACATGTACATTCTTGAAAACCTTCTATTGGGTGCCCCTTATCTATTGGTACAGTGTAGGGTTATACAATCTGGACACACAACATAACCACTTACAATGAATGACAAAAGTGCACCTTAAAGTGTTAATTTTAACAGCATACCTCACCAATATTTGTGACATATCCTTCACTTAGCTGCCGTATGTCCACCAATACCAGCTGACTTGTTCCACCACAACCATAAAGTGGTATCTAGATATCAAAAGACTTTACATTGAGATCTGAGAGTTGAACAGTACTGCTCAGGACAAAATGGAAGCCTCTTCTTCTGCTGAAAGGAGATCAGCACTACTAGATTTGCTTTAATTTTTTTTCAGAAATATGCTTTGAACCAATCACTGCTAAGTGCATGTGAGCTAATAAGACTAATTTAATTGTTCCTCTTTTGAAGAACTAGTAAGACTAAGCAGGAGTTAGATATAATCAAGGAATGAAGAGATAAAGTTGAAGGAGGCTGAAAGGGGAGCAGGGATAGAGCAGCAGTGAGGGCCCTTGATCCCTTTCCACTGATGTGGCTGGGAGTCAATTCCCAGACTCAATGTGAAATGTGGGTTGAATTTGTTGGTTCTCTACTCTGCTACAAGGGGTCTTTAGCTGTGCAATTTGGTTTTGCCCATAGTTAATAGAGGGGACTGGTTTTGAAGCTCGGCAAACATCAAAGGAGCAAACAAAGATGCCAAGATTTAGGTTGGAAAGTTCATGACCGTGCACAATCTTTTGTTTTGCACTCAAACACTATGCATAAATTACATAACCAACACATTTCTTTTGGTTAGTTCCTCAGTACGAAGTACACAACTATTGTGTTTTGTGCACGGTCAAGGCCAAAAAAGAGAACAAAAACCTACAACAAAGAAATTTGTCGGGTTTCATAACCATTCCTCTCTATTAACTATGTTTCGCCCAATCATAAAAAAACTGACTTTTTAAAATTTGCTCTAACTTCATTTGCAGTAAAGAGTATTTGTGCTCTGCAAAATTAGCTTAAGAGTTTAATAATGATGAAGAGAATGATGCCTGGGAGTCCAATTCCCTCCATTGCTACTTTCTATGGTCTTACAGACTACCCATGAGCTCTCTTGAGTTCCTGTGATTTAGGCATCTATAAAATTCCATTAGCAAAAAAAAAAAAAAGCTTACTGGTAACCAGTAGGGATGACAAAACGTGTTTGACCCAAACGAGTTGGAAAAGTAAAAAAACACCATTGAAACTTGTGACAGAAGTCATATAATAATGATATTGAACACTGATATTGATTTCACATGCAACTTGCCTGGGGACAAGTTCTGGTTATTATAAAAGTATCTGTCTTCTTGGGTACTCCTTCGTGTATAATACAAGGAACACCATCCTAAATTTAATTTTCCGTTAATGGTGGGTACCTTTTAGACAAAACATCACCTTTGAGTTTGTTTTTCCAGCCATGGACTTGATAACAAGAGAGCTAGATATGAGACCAATGCAAGAAGGTGTAAAACTGACATGGACTGGTAGCTCTTTCTGTGAAAAAATGCAAAATAATAAGCTCTGAAAATTTTAAACCTGTTTTTAACACTGTTCTACGTGTATAGAAACTCGGCTACAGGCTTATGCCACCAGAGGTATTTTTTTCAGTCCTTGGTCATTGCCTCCAACTTCACGCAGCACTGTCTCGGATGTTTGACAAAAAAATTCCTCTGGCACCCAGGGTAACAGAGACTTATTTGGAGATAGAGAGATATAGAGATTTTTTTTTATATTATTTGGCCGATCAAGACTTGCCATTTTCTATTTCTTCGGTGAAAGTCACCAGCAAGGGCAGTCAACTGTCAGCTATTGCAGGCAGCCAGCTGCTATTTTGAACCCTGCCTGTAATTTAAAGGAATTCTTCAACTTCTCTTCAAATAACATTATCCAAACGAAACTCAACATACCTTTGGTTCAAGAGTTGCTTGATGATGTTCTGGGCTTCTACCATGGGAGCTGAATGTTGGTTGGATCTGACAAAATAGATGGGAGACAGAATTGTTAAGAATGACAGAAACACACTGCTTAAGTGAATAAACAGTCAAGGGTCTAGAAACATAAACAAGAGTTATTTAAAAAAAATTAATAATAATCTAGCCAGACATTATTGTGAAGTAAAAAAATGTCAAGTAGTTTAATTAACTATAATTATGTCGAGGATTTAACCATTCAAAATTCTGAGCTGATTGATCCATAATCAGACGTCATTCATCCACAGTAATTTGCTGTCGTTTTTGTTAGATATTATTCTATTGGTTTCACAGTTTTGGAATGCTAATTGCCCTTGGAGGGGAGAAACCAACAAAATGTGAAGTTGTGAGCCACCTCTGACAACAAGTGAGGAATAAGGAGGTAGCTAGGGGCTTCAACCAGCTTAAAATTCTGAAAAAAGACAAACGCTCCTCCTGGAAAGAGGAACGCCTAAGCAATTTACTGGCAGTTAAGCTTTACATATTGATGTAGGTTAAAGGCCTGTTAAAATCCATGAGACTTGCATTCATAAAAATGTAAATACAACTAATGGAAATCCAGGGCCACTCGATTATATCCTGGGCGACTAAGAATTCAAGAAAAGTGGCCCAGCTGGCCACCAAGCACCGAAGTTAATTTTTAGCCCTGCATGTATAACCCTTAACCCATTAATTCTGTTAATTAGTATGGGTAATCAAATGGTGACGCGTGAAATTAGGGAATAATTTCACGCGCGTTTTGTCCAAATTCAAATAATTACTTGATTTTGGACAAAACGCAAGTGAAATTATTCCCTAATTTCACGCGTCACCATTTGATTAGCTATTAATAACATGGTGACAAATTACTCCTTAATTTTCAAATCTGGACGCCATTTTAGCACTATATGAAAAGTTGCCACGGTAACAATGTAATTTCACATGTGAAATTATAAATTAACGCTAAAATTTCGCGCCAAAATTAAGGAGTAATTTGTCACCCATGTTATTAAAATTGAAATGTTGACCTGAAAAAGAAGCCTTCAGTAATTTAGATACTGAATGCTAATAAACCAGTAATTATTATCATCATTTCATTTCACAAGTCAGAGACAACATTTAAATGACTGTACTCATGGCAGATCTGTAAGGAAGTTACAATGGTTTGCCTACAGCTTGTCCCTAGTAACACCCATGTGATCAAATTATATCAATCACTTTTTGAGCTGCGGGCATCTTTTTAAACCCTCTAAATAAGATTGCACTTGGTTCCAAGACCTTCTCATTCAGTTTCCATTCTCTGCCTGGCCAATGAATGGATCCAACTGCACTGTGGGTTCACTTGAAATGAATAGCAATCCTGGTTGTGCTTACATCTTTGGGGTTACACGCAGGTGATAATTTCACTAAACTCTAAGCTTAGGTATCAGAAAAAATAAAAACCTGAAAATCTGAGTGATTTCCTTCAACCAGGAGCTGGAGTTTTACAGGAGAAGTGGAACTTGTTTTCAACACAACCTTTTGTTGCCTACAAGATGGGAAAGACAGCTAATTACAATTTATTTCAAGGCTACTGCAAAAGGAAGTTTTCCAGGCGCCCTTCGGGCTTCCAACATTAAAAGTTAGTAGCCAGAGTTATTTTTTTCACGAGCCCAGAATTAATAAATTAACCCAGCACTCACCACCTGCCACCACGCTACCAGGAGGTAACGCAACAAGTGCCCTTAGCAATATTGAACATGTTTACAAGTTAAAGAGTCGTTTATTTGTGGAATTTACTTAGCTGCCGTTCTCTCCAACCATATCGCTTTTTTCATCATTTAATCTCCAGCTGGGATCAAATTTACAAGAAAGTGAGGTGGAATCACCTTGTGATAAGTTAGGCGCCCATTCGGGCTACTTGTTCAGAAATTTGGTTGCTCGCACTCGTAAATAAGGTGCCCCAGGGGACGTTAGGCAGCAACCTTGAATTTTTTCCCCTCAGGCTGTAGACTAAAAATTAATATTATACTTAAAAATTCAAAGTAGAATAACAGCATGATTATCCACATGTATTAAATCTAAACCATTGGGTAATTCAGAAAACACTAGTTGTTATCCAGGCTGTAATACTGTATGTGTGAGTGAGAAATTTGTTTGGTTTCGAAAAAGGTTCGATTGTGTCTGTTTTTGTCCAAGGCTGACCTCATTTATTTGGTGACTTTCCCGCGGCAACTTTAGAGCCTAGCCGTAGATTTCCCTTGGCAGAAAATTGGCCTACCACGGGAATACCGAGGGAAAGTCGCGACAGGGTGAGGCAGCAATGACGTGGTAAAGGGGTCAATACTTCCAGGGGGTACTGTACATGTATATCACATGGGTGCGAATCCCATTGAGGTTGCCTGAATTTTTCAGGTGTCTGTAAAGTAACAATAATTGCTTTAATTGTCCAGTAAGTGTGAGGATCAATCAGTTCTTTCGCTTGTTTACAGAGAAGTTACCAGATGGGAGAAATAAGTCATGGTTGAACTATATTATAATTATTACTTTTTTATGCAAAGCATTTGGGTATTTGAGCAGAACTAACCAACATAATTATGTTGTGATCACAGAAACAAACATGTGACTTTCTAGTGACTATGGCATGTGTACTTACTGAGACCAGCCAAGAGCTACTCCACTCCAACAGAGAACTGGCTTACTACTTAACAAAGTAAATCTAAAGGTAAAAAGAGCATGACATTATTGAGTGGGTGGTAACCAGACTGTGCTTCCACATTTTTTCAACAGCTCTAAGACACAGCAAGAGAAGCTCAAGAAAATGTTTAATGTGCCGAGACATACTGTACATGTCATTGAGCCAGATTTTTGTTACCAATAATTATATGCACAACAAAATTTTCGAACTAAAGCCCTTCCTCCCTGATGCTGTGTAATTTCTATTTCACTGAGTATGGAGCAATATCTTATTAATAACAAGATTGATTGACTAACCTGTCATCTTCTTTAGGTAAAGCTGATCCTTTTACAACAAGTTCATATGTTGGACCATTTGGGACTGAGAGAACAACCAAGCTAAAATGACAAAAAAAGACAACTATGGGCTGGTGGAGCAGAGAGATTGTTTACTGCCAGAAACTGAATTCATTAACACTACATCCCCACAACCATAATCTTTATTAACCATGGCAAATCATATTGAGTGATTTTACCTTTCCACATTTTTATTTGCTTCTTTGGGTTGGTATGTAACTTGGACCTCTGACTCCTGCAAACAAAGAAGAATATCATACTCTTGAGTTAACTATTTCTGGATTTGTAAAATCAGGAAGGTATTGGAGTCCACATTTTTTTCTAACTTGTTGTTGTTCTGAACATGTACATAAGGTTTAGAGTTGATGTGTTCATAACTAAAAACCAGTACTCCCACCCCAATCCAAAGATCTCCTGTCACTATGATAGCCATCTGGGAAGTGGTCAGTAGCAACTGAACAAGCTGGAACAATGTTTCTGAAATACACGAGAGACACTTATCAACATAAAGTATCCACTCGCAACTGTTTTCCTTGTGGCAGCTCCAAGACGACTTGATGGCTCTGGAGTTAGAGCAGTACAGCACAATTTCACAGTTCTGGGTTCAAGTCTATTGCAAGATTGGTTTTTTTGTCATGCTTCCTTTGCAAATTCTTAAGTTGCTTTTGACTGTGATGATTATTCTCCCTTTAATAGCATCATTACAACCACGTTGAAAATGTTGTCTCTTAATTTTAATTACTTATACATAATTATTTCAGAAACATGACTTTTTCCTTTTGCAATGCACTTATATAACTATTCTCAACTAAGGAGTTTATAACCTAATGTTCCTATAAAGTAATATCATCTACTTACAAATTTACTTATACACCATGCACGTTGCCTTGCCTACCTCTTCCGGTTTAAGTTTCATCTGAGAAGGCTTCACATAGAATTGCTGTGAATCTCCTTCAATCTTTACTTTCACTCTGGCTGTAATATTGCCTGCATTTTTCACTGGAATCACACAGCTTGTGCTCTTCCCAACAGAACTCTTTAATGTCAGTACCTAAAAAATAAGAAAAGCCAAAAAATAAATCTAATTAAAAGTATGTTCAATATTGATCTAAAACAAGAGCAAATATCGCATACAGTCTCATGCCAGTTTACATTTCTCTGAGAGATAGACAACAGTGGAAGTCTTCCCCTACGAACACAGTGTGTGGTTTCTTTAATGTCCCACACTGTTGATAAACACGAAGGATTGTGAGACTAAGAGGCAGTGGTTAGGGCTATTGCCTTGAATCCGGGGATCCCAGGTTCAAAACACATTCTGACCACTCATTGAATTTTTTCCTGGTAGTCCCTGTTTAAACACCTCAGCCGCACTTGGAAATAGCCAACTGCTTTGCTTCCAGTCAGTTGGGATTCTTAACAGTTGTTGTTGAATGTTGAATGTTTTGTTCTGTCGTGATTGTGTTTCAATGGCCCTGAAAAGCCCCTATGGGGAGTGGTCAATTAAGTATGTATGTAAACTAGTATGTATGTATGACAAGGCCTATGGTTTATAGTCCTTATCTGAGAAGATTTGAAAGTCTAACCATATGCAAATGAAATAACAAAGGTAGAAATTTCTCCTCAATAATTTTTAAGTTTTTTGGTCCAGCCAGGGTTTTGAACCCCAAACCTCCTGTACAAAAGTCTAATGCTCAACAAACTGGGCTGCCAGTTGTCTGTCAAGTAAGAGCAAATTTGATGCCTTCCAGTTTATTTTAATAATGATTTTTTTGTTTGCTGTTATATATAGCATCAAAAGCAAATCTAAGATGTTAAGTCAACAGGGAAATAAATTACAGTGAGTAAAATGACAAGGAAATTATACATTTACATTCAAATGAAAACATAATTATTTCAGAACAAGAGAAGGTCAAAACATTTTTACTAACCTGCAGTTTGTGAGGAGTGTGGAGTCTCACAGTTCCTTCAATAGCCTTTAATGCCACACTGCATATAGTTGGACCTAGAAATGACAAAGAGAGCCAAAAATATGAATTAGAGGCTGAGTAAACTGAATGACATTTTGACTTTTGACATTTCCCCTCTGATTTGGGCTTCATTGTCCAGAAATAAAGAAAGAAATGTCTTTTTGTTAAGAATTAAAATACATCTTTTTCCTGTATGCATAGCACTTTTTTTGTTAGACCACTAGCAGTCCCTTTGAAGTCAGTCGAGCCACCTGCTTCAGCCACGCAAGCAAGCAGAAGAGCTAAGGGAAAGAATGGGAAGAGAGCGAAAGATAATTATTAAAATTTCACTCTCTCCCCATTCACCCCTCAGTTCTTTGGCTCACTTAAATGGCTAAAGCGGGCAGCTCAACTGAACTGAAAGGGACTGTTAGCAGTCTACTTTTTTCCCTTGCAGCTTTGTGTAGCAACACTAAAAACAGTTGCGAGGAAGACATTTCCAGTATAGGCACAGAAAACAAAAATTATTAATTCTTACAATATTGTTTTTAGGAGACAGACACCACACTAGGACAAAATTGACACTTCCACAAAATAAAGAGAAGTAGCACCAGTATTGCAGTTTTTATCAAGTAATGTTAAACTGCCAAACACACCTTGTCGTGCACTGTCAATCTCAACATCAAGACGTGCAACATACTCCTCTGGTGGTCCAGTTGACGATGCACCTGAAAAACGTAATAATCACATATTGCAAGACCAGAAAGTGATAATTATAATAATTAAGTGTATCAAAGAGTCGTAAATTAACAATTGCGTTGCAACATGCAGGTTAGATGCCTGGGATGTCTAAGAGCTTCCACTAAGAAACATAATGCATAATGCTCCCGTGGCTGTCAGATCCCACAAACCAGCCATGAGTCTCTGCCACCAGGTCAGGCGCCTGTCAGACTAATAAACAGTGGAAAAAAGACGGGAAGGAAAGGGAAAGGGAAAGGGAACTACTCTCTGAGGACAATAATAATGCGTTGTCAAACTGCATTTAACCCCATTCAACCTGCTACAGCACACCTGTAGTTTCTGTGAAAGAGATCTGTGATGTGATGTGGATACAAACCTCGCCAAGTCAAAAATAGGGAGTTTAAGCAAAGACGACAGCTATGGCAACGAAAATGGCAGCCCAAAATATAACTTAACACTATTGCAAGTATTTCACGATTATTTCGTCTTGTTCACCTTGTACATTACAGGCGAACTATCCTGTAACTGAATGGGTACGAAAGGTTTTAAAGTCAAAACAGAAAATGACTGTTTTGGGGTTATATGCTCACGTTGTCGTCAAAACCTAAAATTTGGTGATTTCACATTGTTGTTTTGTCGAGTACGGCAGAGAAATACAAGAAATTCGTGCTGCATGTGCAACAAGATTATTTTTCCTTTTTTAACCAATCATATTCTTGCTTTGTGGCGTTGCCGTAGCCATAGCCGTTGTCTTTGCTTAAACTCCCTAGTGTTATCCTTGAGGAGGCAGTTAACCAATCAGGGTAATATACATGTACTTCAAAGTCACAGGGTTCCACATCCAAATTTTACCATGAATACCACATGGCTAGATTTGTTCCCAGTAACGTGTGGTTCTACTTCAAAGTTGTCCTTGTTAATGTAGTCAACAGCACTTGTCTACACGTATAATCTTCTCCTACCAGTTAATTCTAAAATACTGTTATTTTCCGTTATTTTGAACCAGCATTCCAGTCTCCAGGGAAACAAACAAAATTTATGCACTTCTTGCACTGTACCGTAAACTGCTTTGGCATAACCGTTTCAATCAATTTTACTCTTTCTAATGCCAGAGGATTTTACTTGCCAATGGCAGGCTGTTCAGGGATGAATGGGTTAACAACATCAAGGCCCACTCAAAAGCTATGTCCCATGAGAGAGACTTTTAAGTCTCTCTCATGGGACATAACTTTTGTGTAAAATCTTGATAGATTTTACTCTGTCTAACACCAGACGATTTTATTTGACAATGGAGGCCGCTTCAGGGACGAATAGGTTAAAGGTGCAATTCACCCTTGTATACTAGTGTATTTTCATAAGTACTGTAAAATTTATCATGTAAAAACCACTTAGAACTTACTATTTAGGCCAACCTTGGGGGACTGAAATAGAAGTAACACTACTGTAGGTTCCGTGTGAGTAATCTAATGAGGGCAAAAAAAAAATCAAAAATTGCAGATAAGATAGCTGCAATTGAGACTGTTAATTGCTTAATGAAAAAAGGTAATGTCTTATCTTTACATTTTTACTGTACATAAAACCAGCAAAGCTGCAGACCAGTATTGAACTTTTCAGTACACCTGTATTCTTACAGCTGTGTAGTGTTTTTGAGACTTGTCAATCATTTATGCAAATGACCCACGCGGTCTAGGAGCTAGGACTTTTGTATGTTGTAGTCGTCATGTCTGTTTAGTAAATATACTGTTGTGTTCGAACAAGTGGTTTCAAGTGTTTATTTGACCGTAAACATCACATCTGGCGACGAGGATCAAGCAAAGAACCCACAGAGCGCGTTCTACCAGGATTTCCGAAGCGATTTCGACAGAGATTTCCGAAGAGAATTCCGAAGCGATTTCCCGCGAAATCAAAACAATGGCGATTTCACTGCCTAACTTCCCCCTGTTTAAAGTTCACGTAGATGGAAATGCAGGTCCTAGATGGAAGAAATGGCTAGGGCGATTCGAGAGATTAACCATTGCAATGGGGATTACTGATGACAAGCAGAAAAGAGCTCTTCTGCTGCATTACGGCAGTCCAGAGGTCGACGAGATCTTCGAGACACTTCAAGACGTCGGCGAGGACAAGGATTACAACAAAGCCGTCGAAAAACTAACTGCTTACTTCTCTCCACAAGTGAACACAACATATGAAGTATACAACTTGCGTCAGGCCAAGCAAAAGGATGGAGAAACTCTGGACAGTTTCCATACCCGTCTGAGGAGCCTAGCAAAGACCTGCGACTTTGCAAATCCAGACAAAGATTAAAGAACAAATCATCTTGAACTGCCAGTCAAACCCCCTTCGGCGTAAAGCTCTGCGAGAGGACCTCGATTTAGCTGGTCTCACGAAAGCTGGTAGAGCCCTAGAATTAAGCGAAGTACAAGCGAAGGATCTTGAAAATAAGGATAAAACCGTGAACGCGATAAAACCACCCCAAAAAGGAACATATACCCTCATAGAATATACCCTCATAGAGACAGCTGCCCCGCGAAGAACAAAAAGTGCACCTCATGTGGCAAACTAAACCATTTCGCCCAAGTTTGCAGAACAAACCCACCTGAGTCGGCAAACCAGGTCACGCATTGAGACACTTATGTAGAAGATGAGTATGTGTACACAGTAGGCTGTGACAAACAACCTATGTGCCAAGTCAAGATAGACAAAAAACAAGTGGAAATGATGGTTGACTCCGGAGCATCGGTTTATCTTATCGATGAGAACACCTTCAGGGAATTATACAAGGAAAAAGCTCCAGATAAAACCAAGCGCAGAATTTTCTCCTACGGCTCACCAACACTCCTACCGCTACTGGGAACTGTCAAGGCCGAAATATCTGCCAATGCCAACAGCACACAGACAACCTTGCACATTGTCAAAGGTGCTTCGGGAAACCTCCTGGGTTTCCACACTGCTAAACAGCTAGGCATGCTTAAGATCGTCAATCAAGTTAAAACCGACGAAACTCGTTCCCAGCCCCTCACGAACAAGGAATTCGAAAGGCTGTTTGGAGGAATCGGCAAAGTAAAAGGAGAAGTTATCAAGCTTCACATAGACCCTGACGTCAAACCCAAGCAACAACCACACCGCCGCATCCCCTTCCGTGTCAGAAAGGATGTCGAGACGGAGTTGAAGCGCTTAGAAGAACTAGACATCATCGAGCCAGTGACAGGTCCGACGCCCTGGGTGAGCCCCATTGTCGTAGTCCCCAAGAGTTCTGGCCAAGTGAGAATATGCGTAGACATGCGAGAGGCGAATAAGGCTGTGAAGCGAGAAAAGCACTTGATGCCGACAATCGACGACCTAGTTGCTGACCTCAACGGAGCGACAGTATTCAGCAAGTTAGACATCTCGTCTGGATACCACCAACTCGAGCTAGCACCAGAGAGCCGTCACATCACCACATTCAGCACACACGTAGGACTTCGACGATACAAACGCTTAATGTTTGGAATCAACGCGGCGTCCGAGATTTTCCAGAACGCAATTCTCCGTGGTGTGCTGCAACGTCTCCAGCAACACAATGTGCGCCTGAACAAGGAAAAATGCAGCTTCTCAAAGAGTGAGATAAAGTTCTTTGGACATATCTTCAGCAAGAACGGAATCAAGGCAGACCCAGGCAAGATCAAGGCGATCGCCCACATGAGCAAACCAGAGAATGTCAGTGAGGTGAAGTCACTTCTAGGAATGGCTCAGTACGTGTCCCGTTACATCCCAGGTTACACTACGATAACCGCCCCACTACGACTGTTAACCAAGCAAGAGACCCCCTGGCTGTGGGCCGACGAGCAGCAACAAGCATTCGACAAATTGAAAGACACCCTGACCAAGAATCATGTGATGTTGTATTTCAACCCGAGACTCAAGACTGAAGTGATAGTCGACGCGAGCCCCGTCGGACTAGGAGGTTTGTTGGTGCAAGACGGTAAAGTTATCAGCTACGCAAGCCGAGCACTCAGCAACGTTGAGCACAGATACTCCCAGACCGAGAGGGAAATGCTAGGAGTAGTTTGGGCTGCTGAACATTTTCACCTTTACCTGTATGGGTCAGAGTTCACCATCGCCACAGATCACAAGCCGCTTCTGGGGATCTTCAACAGTCACAAACCAACATCAGCACGCATCGATAGATGGAAGTTAAGGCTAATGCCCTATAACTGTCAGCTCATCTACCGACCTGGAAAAGACGCTGAAAACCCGGCTGACTTCATGAGTCGACACCCAAGTACCGCAGAATGTGAAGAACGCAACATCGCGGAAGACTATGTTAACTACATCTGCAACCAAGCTGTACCAAAAGCGATGACACTGCAAGAAATCAAGTTGGGGACGGAGAAAGACTCTTCGCTCCAGGCGCTTATCAAGGCCATTGAAACCGACCTGTGGACGGATCCCGAAGTACAAGAGTACAAGAAAGTGAAGGACGAACTATTGCTCTACAAGGGAACAATATTGAGGGGAAATAGGATCGTAGTCCCTAACACTCTGAGAAACAGAGCTGTAGACCTGGCGCATGTTGGACACCAAGGAATCGTAAAGACAAAACAGCTCATCAGAGAGAAAGTCTGGTTTCCCGGTGTGGACAAGATGGTGAAGGAGAAAGTCATGTCTACCATGCCAAGCCGCAACTACTTGCAAGGCACAGCGACTCGAACCTCTACGGATGACACCGCTACCAACCGCTCCGTGGAAAGAACTCGCGATGGACTTCCTAGGACCACTTCCTTTTGGAGACTATCTCGTGGTTGTCATCGACGAATACAGCCGTTTTCCGGAAGTGGAAATAGTCACATCCACTTCCGCCAGATCCACAATCCCGAAGCTCGACGCAATTTTCGCAAGACAAGGGATTCCTGAAGTGCTAAAGAGCGACAACGGACCCCCCCTTCAACGGCGTGGAGCTCACGAATTTTGCTGAGCATTTAGGCTTTCAACACCGCAAGATCATGCCTCTCTGGCCAAGGGCAAATGGCGAGGCAGAACGTTTCATGATGACACTAGAAAAATGTGTGAGAACCGTGACCATCGAGCATAAGAACTGGAAACAAGAGCTCAACAGATTTCTACGGCAGTATCGGGCGACACCTCACTCGACTACTGACATCTCACCATGCGAAGCACTTAACCAGAGGAAACTCAAAACCACCCTGCCGGAAGTGACGCCACCAGTCCACCAACAAACCACTGTTGAGACCCAGAAAAACCTGGTGCAGAGAGACGCGGAGCAGAAAAAGAAGATAAAGGCGTATGCTGACAAAAAGCTAGGCGTGAGAGAAAGCAATATCAAGCTGGGAGATACAGTTTTAATCAAGCAACCAAAGGCCAACAAGCTCAGTACCCCGTTTAATCCAGTGCCTCTTGTAGTCGAAGAGAAAAAAAGGATCGATGATTACCGCAAGCGACGGACACAAAACCGTTACGCGCAACTCATCGATGTTCAAAGTTGTCCCCAGTCACATCGAGCATACTGGAAACCACACACAAGAGATGAACGAAGACGTTTCAGCAAATCCTGAACCACTGGAAATTCAGGAACTGGACAAGAGAACAACGTCTTCAAGCCCTACTGCAGGCCTACGACGATCACAAAGGCAGACAAGGCCTCCTGCGAGATTTGCAGACTACGTTTTACTTGTTCAAGAGAACTAGACACCAGAAGCATGCAATGGATTTTTGTGACTCTGTAACACGTTTCAGTTTGCCGTTTTCATATTATAAAAAAGTCGTTTAAAGAAGTCGTTTAGGTCAATCGCTTACGCGTTTCCAAAGTCCGTCATCAAGAAGGGGAGAGATGTAGTGTTTTTGAGACTTTTCAATCATTTATGCAAATGACCCACGCGGTCTAGGAGCTAGGACTTTTGTATGTTGTAGTCGTCATGTCTGTTTAGTAAATATACTGTTGTGTTTGAACAAGTGGTTTCAAGTGTTTATTTGACCGTAAACATCACAAGCTGGTAACTAATTTCCTGCTTCCAAGCATGGACTAGTAGACTCTACTCTGGTTCACAAGTGTCTTCAATCAAACTCTCATCAATGATCTCCGAGCAAACAGACTGGTTTTCTTGAAACATGTTTGTGCTCCAGTTATGGAACCCTTGCATGGTAAAAACAATAATCTGCTGACAGAAATTGAGCTGATATGACACCACCCATTTTTGCTCATAAGATCAATGCAAAAGTTGCCCAATATTATTGTTCTTGGTCAATGCACTGGCCAAAATTAATGTTGGTTGATGCATCAGCCGTTGCTATCAAAATACATGTATGTCAGCCTTGTGTTTGCTTAAGAACGTACCTTTTTTAGTCACATCAGAGTTTCATAAAAATTATGAACAAATTTTGTGCTTAGCACCACTGAGCTTGAAATAATCAACTTTCGTTACCAACGCCATTAATTTTGCTTTCTGTCTCTTGGCTTGAACCCATCTCCTTGAACAACACAAAGCTTTCAAGATGTTGCTTTGTTTACCGCGAAGGTGAGTACATGCAGACAGTGAGTAATGTTCTTTCCCTTAATTAATAACTGTAACTTATAGGTAGTGTCAGGCAATACATTGGTCATGGGTCGGCCAATGTGTTGGTCATGTGTCATCCAACGCATTGGTTTTATGTCGTCCGACATGTTGGTGACATTTAGCTGCCTGTACATGTTGGCGTTAAGCAACATGTTGTCTTACTAGATCAAATTCATTACAATACCCCTTTACATTGGCCATCAGCTGGTCCTTCATGCTTAACTCACCTCATCCTTTCTTCCCTTAAGGGACAGTGTGTGAATTGTCAGTGCTGCACCCTTAGCACCAGCAGGAGCAGGGCTTCTAACCACATCAGTCTTTGGTGAATAATCAGCTTCCGCAAAACCAAAGCAGTGAAGTGCACTACTATTCTGGGGGCACAAAAAAGATAAAGACAAAATAATAAACAAAAACAACTACGGTATCTCCAATCAGAAGATGGAAAGCAAAATTAATTAATTACTTAATATTTAAATTTAGAGAACCCTTCAGACTCAAAATTCTCATTTTCATTTTAGAGGA
>OX421447.1:55569762-55574762 GCA_949126865.1 Montipora capitata | reverse complement strand
GAAAATGCACTGGCGCTGCTAGGAACCTTTGAGTGAGGAAGAAAAAAACACTTCTCGTTTTTAAAAGTGGCCAGCATACAATTTGGTAATAATTTTGAAGACTTTTGGCCAACAGGAAGGCGGCAGTTGACTAACTGTTGACCAACTGTCGGTGTCGCTGCACACCTAGGTCTTCAAGATTAACTTTTAAAATTGTTTCTTTTATCAGTTATTTTTTTCAAAGCAATCTTTAACCCTTTCACTCCCAAGAGTGACACTTACAGATTTTACTCTGTCTAACGCCAGACGATTTTACTCATCAATGGGGAACCCCACAGGAGTGAAAGGGCACTATACTATTTCAATAGCAATAGATTTGTTCATACCTTCGCAACAGTAATGGGTGGGATAGAGATCAGTCCCAGAGTTAAAAATTTAAAAAAAATCTAGTTCAGTTCATTAATTTCATCTTGTAGCCAGGGTCACCGCAACAGCTAGTGTCAATTACATGTAGCCGCGTAGATCACCCACACAATACAGGTACGTCTGTGCCTACTCTTTGAAAACAGTTTGTGGGGTTTCAAATGTCCCACAGTGAACATAAACAATGGAAGCGAGACTGGGCCCATGGGTGATAGTCCTTATCTGAAAAGACTTTTAAGTCCACCCATTTGCAGAATGTAAGTTTAAGAGTTGAAGTATTGACCAGCATAAGTTTGGCCTGGCAACCAATCCATTGTACTCAGGTGCTCAATCAACTAATTATTTACCTAAAAGTAAGTCTCATCTCTCACCTGCACACCATTAGAAGTGGACAAAATGGAGCGTATCTCGCAGTGCATCCAACGGCTGCTGCTGTTATGTAGTGGAATAACTGTTTCAGTCAATACCTCCACACAGCAGTATGGAGGGAATTTGATCTCGCCGGGAATGATGACTTGTGCTGATTGAGGTAAGGTGGCTCCGTGAGAATACTCAGGTTTAACTTGCAGAAGACCAGTTGTCATCTGCTGTGGTGGTGTGAGTTGGTATGGGATGGACGCAGGAGCTCCAGTGTGAGTAAATGAAGCTGGTAACATAGAAGAGCTGGATTGAAGATTCAGAGGAACTTGTGGATTGGCAATCTTACGAGGAATATCAACATTCAGTGACTGAACATAGGTTGGTGTTAAGCTTGACGGTTTTGGTCCCAAGGATGCGGAGACAGTTTGGACAAATGGAACATGACTCTGAAAAGTGTTCATGGGACCTAGTCCTTGTGTTGGATAGCCCGCTAAACCCTGATGGACAACTGGAGGATTGTACACTGTAGGTGGCATGTGCGATAGGCTTGCATTTTGAACAATTAGGCCATTTCCAGGAAGAATTGGCCCTGTCATACTTGGTGCTCCTATGGGGCCATGAATGTTATTTGTGGGATACAGAGGTGACACAGTACTGGAATTAACAAATGGTGCTGTACCTCGAGAAAAAGATAAGGGAGGATTCCCTAATGAAAAATCTTGCTTCACAAAATGTCCTGTCTGGTGTCCATGGAGTAACAAAGAGGATGGTGCCCCTTGACTCAAGTTGCCCATTGATGCCATTCCTATTAAATTATCTATTGGCGCTGCACCAGTAACAGGGATGTTGGATACTGTGGTACTGCCACCTTGGCTTGTCTTTTCTTGGCCACGGTCCAATAGAGGAAGAGCCTTTGGCTTCTCCACATGCCCTAGGGTCACATCTGGCCATGAATGCCTGCTATTTGAAATGTCATGTGATGAAGATGTGGACATACTTCCAACAGCACTATCAGATGTCTGAAACCTTTGTCTTGGTGAAGATGAGTGAGAATGTGGCATTTCTTGAGTCAAGGAGTGGGGCTGTTCAGTTAAAGTGAGACGTGAAAACTTACTGTCATAATCAGGAGATTCTGCATTCTCAGAAAAAGAATTATCCAGTCTCTGCTCAATTTCCTGAGTCCTGTGTTTCCTAGGATCAATCACTGGAACATGCTGCTGTTGCTCAGCTTTTTTAGCTCCTCGCACTGTATAGGTGTCACCAAATTGAGGAATAATGTGTACAAAATGTCCAGCTTCTGGTAATGACTCCCTCTTGGGGGTTAAAACATCTGCGTCAAGTTCTTTGAGGCTAAGTGATTCCATGGACCTGCTCTCTTCTGACTGAAACACACTATTTTCCATTGTATAACTCGAAAGCATCTTTGGGGAGTCAGTAATATTATGATTTTCAATGCTCACCTGGGTGAATGTCATCCTCTCTGGTGAGCTTTTAGCTTGGGGACTGCTTGATGCCAAGGGGTAAAACTCTGACGTTCTAGGCTCAGAAGATGCTGACTTTATCTCAGGAGACGTGGGTTGTCTCTTCTTATTCTTGACTTTTGACTTATTTTTTTCAACAGCAGTAAGCTTTTTTCGTATCTCATTAGGATCTTCATTTATTGCTTGTGCTATAAATTGAGTCATCTTCTCCAGTGACATTGAGCTGGAATCTCCAAAAGATGACCTCCTCAGAGAACGAATTCTCCCTGGATGTTTGTAAAACTCTTCAAATTGTTGAAGGTTTTCAGATGACTGACGAGAGATCTCAAAGGGTTTCCTTGACATGTTTTGAGACTCCTGTTTCTCCTTTCCGTGTGAATGTTTCCTCTCTTTCGCTTTGCATTGATTTTGTCCTGCAGTAGTCTTACCAGATTGCCTGGTCTGTCGATCATTTTTTGTTATAACACTTTTTACACTTCCGGTACTACTGTTGCTCTGAGAGCTATTCTGGCTTGCACTTCTACTTCTGCTCTTAATTTCAACATCAGATTTGAATTGCTCATCAAGTTTTGATTTCTGTATTTCAAATGACAACATATTGGGTAATTCTGATTTGGAATTACCAAGATTCCTAGCTTCTCCTGTAATATCATGCCTCTTCAACTGATCTTGCAAGTCTGCTTTTTGAGAAATGTCATTTGCAGGTAGATGCATAGTCTGGTCTTCTCCCTTCATGCTTCCATCTGCAGAAGTTCTCTGCAAAGTAGCTTCAGAGGACTTGTTGTCTTGCGGCAGGGGATCAAATGGAGTTTTTGGTTCACCAATTGGTCTGACCACAAGTTGAGGGGGAGGGGTCAAGATAGGCTTGTCATTACCAAAATGAGGCTAGAAAGAAAAATGAAATACAAACATGATGAGCAGGTGACTTTTACCTTGTCTGGAAATGTACTGGAATACATGTAGCTCTCACGGTCAACTGTACCACAGTGGTAAAGCACCCTACATATAAATTTTAATCAGAAGGCCAGAGGTTTGACTCCTGTTCAGGAGCAGTCATATTTTCTTCTGAGTTAATACTTGTTTCATTACTGATAAGTTAATTACCCTGTACTCCATTTCAAGTCATTGCTGATAAAATGACCTGACAGACGATTTATAAGAACAAGCACATAATTATGTACTAAGATAATACATAAGGACGCTCCTTACCAGAAGTAATAAAAATAATTAATCTCCTTGTCCCTGCAACTTCTCAAGATGAGCTCAAAGTAGGTACAATGACTACTACAGCTATTTCCACTAGGAAATTAATCCCAAATCTGCCTTGCACAGTTACACTGGTTGCTGTTCACATCACAGTGTTTCTGGGTCCACGCAACCTGTCCTTGGGGGCCTTCATTTGCCCCTTCATGTTATTTATCTCATGTTTCCAACATAATCTACCTGCGCAATGCACCTGGTTTCAGTAACATAGTTTTGATCAAGCGAGGGATTTATCTCAACAACCATGTTTTGAGATTTAAAGCATTCTAACCCATTGTCTCCTGGGAGTGAGCGGTTAGTGCGCGGCCTTGGTGCAAGAGGTCCTGAGTTCAATTCCTGGATCTCGCATCCTTGTTTCGACTCCTTTCCTTTCGGTGTAGCTAGTAGCTTTAAATACCCGTAAAACAGAGCACTGATGGAGAGGGGGGAGTAAAATGAGCGCACCGTCGACCTCAGGTTTGTCAGTTTAATTACTGTTACGAGTCATTGACGTTAAATAAGGTCTACTTTACTTTACTTTACTTTACTTAGTGAGACTTTCACAGATTTTATTCTAACGCCAGTCGATTTTACTCATCAACTGGGGGCATCATAGGCACCTGAGGAGCGAATGGCTCAAAAAGTATGTGCCTCTAATCCAACAGAATTGCTGTTGAGACTTACTCTGGGTCTGTCAGGACTCAACCGTGACAATGAGCCAAGTTCCTCTGATCCTGCTGCCAGAAAAGCTCCAAATGAGATGCGCACCTCACCAACATTGTTGGGGTCATTTATACCAACCACTCTGAGCAGGGAAGGTCTTGCAACATACTGATTATCTGGTATGGTCCAGTCATGTAGTCTGGTAACATCATTTAGATCTGCCTGGGACTACAAAAAAATATATTTTGTTGAAAACAAATAAAACAAAACAAAACAAAACAAAATGTTTGAAGGAGAAAAATTTAATTATGAAAATTGTGAAAGAATGAGTGACCTTAAGGTGGGCTAGAACTAAAATGAAATTTGTAAGTCTAACTTACTGGCATCTCAAGTTCATGTTCCTTGTTAAATATCTCTTCATCTGCATCAATTATAGCCAAAGCATTTCCTGGATGAAACAACATAATAAATTTATCTGCCAATGCGGGACACATTTACTTTATATTGTTGATGTGTCAATTAATACGCAAGCTCAAACAGTTGCCCTCGCTTTAAACCTTCCTCCTAGACAGAGTGCTTTCCAACCCCTTCGACCTTTGACTTCAGGCTGACAGAATATAACAGTCCCAGATAAAAATGCTACAAAGCAACCTGCAAGTTGAGATTTCCTTGTCCCTGGCCATGGCATGTAACATCAGTGGAGAAACCCTTAACCTTTAAACTTTTCAGTCCTGAGAGAGAGACTTATAGATTTTACTCTGTCTAGCACCAAACAATTTTATTCCTCAGTGGGGACTGCTCCAGAGATAAATGGGTTATCACCTTCTAGGTCCACTCTGAAACTATGCCCCC
>OX421447.1:55557262-55564762 GCA_949126865.1 Montipora capitata | reverse complement strand
TCTATCCAGCAGTACAAAATTACAGTGAGATTCAAACCTCACTTTTCTTTTTTGTCTAGTAATGCCGACTCTTGCTAGCTGAATATTCCTGTGTCAACTCAAATTTAAAAGCCAATAACATGTTGTCGGTAACGTTCACGTGATAAGTTCAAAGAAAGGTGGTGTCTTTGAGAAAACCTCCACCCCCCTACCCCAAAGGTGGGTCCTGTTCGAGTATAGTTTTATTTTTTTCCCTTAACCCATTGAGTCTTAGGAGTGAGACTTGACAGATTTTAATCTGTCTAATGCCAGACGAGTTTACTCATCAACTTGGGTCATCTTAGGGCACCTGAAGAGTAAATGGGTTAATACAGTACCGCTCAGATAAACGTTAACTGCGCATACGCAGTGTATACGCACATACGCGTCAGTGTATACGCACATACGTGTATGTTCATACGCGCATATGCGTATATGTATACGCACATACGTGTATATTCATGCACGTATGAATGCATATACACGCAGGTCTGATTTTCCTTTGTTATTCAGTACCATAAATTTCCTTTGTGTTGCATTGTTGTGTAAAACAAAGAACTTTTGGATCTGAATAAAGCCACGAGCCGATAACAGAAAATTTACATACTCCAAAAGCTATCATGTTACAAACGCGCAAGTTGCTTCGCATCGCGAATTTACTGGATAACAAGCAAAAGTAATTCAATGTTTATGAATCAGAATGGAAAGAAAAATGTGTCTTAACTTTGGCATTTAAATACGTGTATCATTATGTGGCTCTTCATGCAAAAAGGGGGTTTATGGATTTCATTGAAAACCGTAGAATTTTTTCACGGTCACAGTGCATGAATTTCAATTTTTACAGTGTGAATACGCCGTGGTCACTCTACGAAAAGAAACTTTCACTCTTGGCGTGAAACTAATCATGACGTGAATGATCGGTGAAAACTTTCACGGCGTGAAGTTAAGGGTAAAAATTCACACGGTGAAATTGGGAGTGAAAAATAATATTCACAGTGTGAAATTGATCCGATTGTTCAGAAATCAGTCACGCTGAATCACCTAATCATAATTGGAAAATATTTTCTTTATATTAACGGAGTACATGATGAAAAACGACCCCAGTTCACAGATTTGGTAACCCTTGTTTACGAAAAAGTTGAATTAGAAAAATATATTGCGATTACGACAAACAAGCTACTTTCTTTTACTAAAAAATGGTCCAACTTTCTAAGCAACTAATCATTAATTATAGTAATTTGTAAGTAACTGTATTGTAGTATTAGTATTGTCCTTAGTAGCGTTAGTATCGCATTGTAAATAGTTCTGTATTTCGTCAAGGCGTTTGTTTTAGTATTGTGTTGTAAAGTAGTGCATGTATAGTCAGTGTAATATTAGTAGCGTAAGTAGTGTAAGTGTTGGAAATAAATTAAAATTAAATTAAACAAAAACAAAAAAAAAACAAAAAAAGAAATCAGTCACGCCATGAAAATAATCTAGCCTCTTTTGTTTACCTATGCTGTCGCCGTTTTTGGCACTCAGGACAAAAAGAATGCCTGATCGCAGGGTACGAGAAATCTGTGAAAGCTCATCAACGCCAAGAAGAAGGAAAATTTTTAATTCCTAGAAAATAACGTCGCATTTTAAAGAAATTTCTGATGTCCACTTAATTGTTAAGCTACACCAAAGATAAATAATGCTACACGAATTATTATGTCGTAATTTCACCATAATCTAATCTTTTCAATAGAGCTTGCAAGATTTCATTCCAACCACTTTTTAAAAAACTGTTCACGAAGTTACAGAGAATGATTTTTGGCTTCGCCAACATTGCCGGACTCCGTGGTGCCAAACGTGTCTGTTTCTTATGTCTGGAAGGAAATGTAGCCGGTTTACACGGTGCGACTTGTCGGCCCGATTTTTGGGGTGGCTTTGAAAAAAATTGGCCCAACGTAAAAAAATCTGTTGCAGCAACAGAATCAGGCCGATAAGTCGCACTGTGTAAACCGGCCTTTAATTTTTTACTGATCCCATAAACTGCAGCGCTCAATCAAGTTAGTAAAATTCAAAGAAAATGACAACAAACCATCTTGTTTTATTGAAGACATTCAAATAGAATTAAGAGTAAACAAACAAACATGCCGAATGAAAACAAGCAATTGTTCTAGCTAAATTCTAAGTAGCGCGAACGAAAACAAGCAATTGTTCTAAATTCTAAGTAGCGCGTGCCTCTGAAATCTTTCTGTTATGTAAATAAGTGTCTATCGCTTTGCGGCATTCGCGCCAAAGAAGTTCTTGTTGGGCCAACGATGACGGAAAAAATTTAAATAAAATAGCCCTGATCTTTCCAATTTTATCCGGATCTAGGGGAAGCTTGTCCACAACTCTCCTAACATTTCGGCCGTCTAGTTCATGGGGTAAAAAGAAGTGACGCACAAGCTTAACAGCAAAATTTTTTTCTGATGTTGATCCCAACCGCAAGCGAAAGAGCGTATCATCATCATCATTATCCCGTGGCATGTCCTGCTGTGATGGCGGAGTTGACGGCTGCAAAGACGGACAAGATGGTGGAACTGGTTGGTGCTCGGCTGACATGGGGCTGTCTGGTTATGTAGGACCACTAAGCACAGAAATAAGCGCATCAAAACGCTCCATCATCTGCTTCTGTTGTTCTACGATACGCCGTAGCAATGCAGTTATCTCTGCAGAGCCTTCGGGCTGGTTCCGAAAAAGACTATGGGTTACGGAGCACGGACTGGAAAAATGGGGTGACAAAAACCGACTATGTGCTGGCGGTGACTACCTTAGTGCTGGTGACAATGATATTGGTGACAGAGGTGCCGGCGACAGCGGCGCTGGTGACAGTGATAATGGTGCCGACGCTGAACGTACATGTGGTGGATGTGATGAAGGCCTTGGTGGTGTTTCTGTTATTATCACGTGTTGGGAGAATTGTAGGTTGCGGTGGTGCGTAAATAGAAAGAACAGTGGCCTGCAAAACAGATAAAAACCAATTTTAAAAAGAGAGTAAAATGGCTCAACTTGTCCGAGGTATGGATGCTAAAATCCGGCAACTTCATTCCAGGGTCATTTTTTTTCCTAGTTACGGTTAGGGGAGAAAATTTTTCTTCGTCACACGGTATCACATTCCAAGTTATGTAATCGAATGAACTTGAAATCAATCTCTCGCCACAATGAATTACGGTCACTTCGTTCCAAGGCAGATCATTACACAAAATGGTCAACTTTCATGATTGAATTTACTTGAATATAACCCTACTTGATAATCGTAGGAGATTGATTTGAAGTTCGTATCGATCGAAACAAACTTGAAATTTCTCTCTCACCACAATGAATTATGGTCACTTCGTTCCCAATGGCCAACTTTCATGATCGAATTTACTTGAATAAGCCTACTTGATAATCGTAGGAGATCGATTTGAAGTTCGTAATTGATTGATCTAATCAATTTTGGAACTAAATGATCGGTCGATCTAAACGAACTTGAAATTTCTCTCTCACCACAATGAATTACGGTCACTTCGTTCCCAATGGCCAACTTTCATGATCAAATTTACTTGAATAAGCCTACTTGATAATCGTAGGAGATCGATTTGAAGTTCGTAATTGATCGATCTAATCAATTTTGGAACTAAATGATCGATCGATTTGATCGATCGATCTAAACGAACTTGAAATTTCTCTCTCACCACAATGAATTACAGTCAGTTCGTTCCATGGTCAGTTCGTTCCAGAAAATGGTCAACTTTCATGATCGAATTTACTTGAATAAGCCTACTTGATAATCGTAGGAGATCGATTTGAAGTTCGTATCGATCGATCTAATCAATTATTGTTGGAACTAAATGATCGATCGAGCGATCGATCTAAACGAACTTGAAATTTCTCTCTCACCACAATGAATTACGGTCACTTCGTTCCAAGTCAGATCGTTACACAAAATGGTCAACTTTCAAGATCGAATTTACTTGAATATAAGCCTACTTGATAATCATAGGAGATCGATTTGAAGTTCGTATCGATCGATCTAATCAATTGTTGGAACTAAATGATTGAGCCAGCGATCGATCTAAACGAACTTGAAATTTCTCTCTCACCACAATGAATTACAGTCAGTTCGTTCCATGGTCAGTTCGTTCCAGAAAATGGTCAACTTTCATGATCAAATTTACTTGAATATAAGCCTACTTGATAATCGTAGGAGATCGATTTGAAGTTCGTATCGATCGATCTAATCAATTGTTGGAACTAAATGATTGAGCGAGCGATCGATCTAAACGAATTTGAAATTTCTCTCTCACCACAATGAATTACGGTCACTTCGTTCCAAGTCAGATCGTTCCACAAAATGGCCAACTTTCATGATTGTTTTGCGGCTGGCGAAATTCGCTGTCTAATGCATGAAAACTCGCCGCCTACTTTTCCTTGGAAGTTACCCCAAATTTTACAAATAACATGAGAAACATTCGCACAGAACATGAACCTTGGATCCGAAAAGTTTTGCTCACGAAAAACAAAAGAGAGGCCTGATGATCGATGGATCGATCGATATAAACGAACTTGAAATGGATCTCTTACAGCAATTATTAGTCACTGATTTGAAACAAAGGTTATTCGATGCCACTATATTTTACACGCATGATTACTGAATTAATCATTAATTTTAGTGCAAAAGTAAGCCAAGTAAAACCGTATACACACTAGTTTCATAAATGTATATACCGTAAACCGTAAATGTGTATACCTGTTCTGTTTCCTTCTTCCTTTTTTCCCTCGATTTCTCAACTGCGATAGGCTGCTTTCGCTTCTTGGACACGGGTTTCAGGTGTTCAATCGTCTTGGCTGGTGTCTCCTTCTCCTCCTCTTGCCTTTTGAACAGGTGAGCATTTTCTGGATCTTCTAGGAACGTCGTTTCCATTTCGCGCAATTTGGAAGAATCATCTGAAAAAGAAAAAAAAATTGAAACCTGTGAATGGGTCGATTGCCGGGTTAAGGAAAGGGGCTGTTGTTTGGGACAGTGACTACGTCTAGAAAACTTGAATGGAAGTCTAAGTTAAACAGGCAGTGCACAGTAGAAATATAACCAATAAAACTAGAAAGGCTAGAAATAAGTTGAGGATACGTACCATTGACACCAATTATTTCTGGTTGATGAACTTGTCTCTCAAACTTTACCATTACTTTGCTTCCTTTAGTTACATTGTCTCCCCGGACAACTCGTTCAATATTTTTAAGAGGAATTACACTCGTAGTCTGGTCTATTGGGAAATAGAACAGACCGTATTTTGGTACTTTCAGACTAGCCCTTAAAGACATGATCACTCAGAATGCTGTTTTGTGAAGGTCTCTCACCCAAAGCAATGATCCATTTATACCAGTGGTCGGATCGAAATTTCCCTGAAAGAGCCAATTGCAATTGTTAGAGATATCTTATTGTTATCAAAATCAATAGTTCACGCATAATTTGCATTGGAAAAGCGTTCCATAACTATGACACTAAAATCTGGAATACGTGAAACTTCTGCATTTTGCAACTTTCTCAATTGCTCATTCTATTAACCATGACGCGAACATTGGAGTACAGTAAGTTCCGAATCATTTCGCTTTCTTCTAAATGTAACAACATAAATGCAATTGTACGCCACCTTAAAAGGGAAGGCGTAAGGATAACCCGTCAAACCGTGTCCAAAGTTCTGAAAAAGTACAGGGACAGTGGAACCCTTGCAGCCAATACAGCACGCAGTCGAAAACCAATTTTGTCAAACGAGCACATGGACTTTATCGACTCGAAGATGGAACAGAACGATGAACTGACAACCATCGATAAGACTTAATTCCCAATTTTATTGATACACTGCAAATTGCACTACTCCAGCTAACTCGATTTATATTGTCTAAATTTTCAGGTCTCCAGAAGCTAATAAACGCAGAACTGGGTATTCGGCCATCTACCGCCACAATTAAACTAGCATGGCAGAAGCTTGGATGGACGAAATGCAGGCCCAAATACTGCCAACTGGTTCATGAAACAAACTGCATGGCCCGGCTGGCCTTTGCGCAAGAGTGCCTCGACCGCGGGGAGACTTTCGACGATGTGATATTTACTGACGAAAGTACGATCTGGCTCGAGCGGCACAGTAAAATCTGCTTCACAAAAAAAGGAGAACCGCCGAAGCTGAAACCCAGGGGCAAACATCCATTCAAACTTCATGTTTGGGCCGCATCTCAAAGCGTGCGACTCCAATCCTACTTTTTACTGGCATCATGCGTAAAGAGTTCTACGTTGAGCAGATTCTGCAAAACGTTCTACTCACGTTCACGCAAACAACATTTCCAGATGGGTATCGTTTCCAGCAGGACAACGATCCAAAACATAAAAGTAAGTTTAAAATTTTATTTCATGTTTCTGTTCTGAAAACATTTGCTAATTTCTTTTCTCTCTGATTTCTAGGTAGACTAGCAATGCGGTTCATTCAGGAGAACAACATCAGCTACTGGCCTACTCCTGCCGAAAGCCCCGACATGAACCCAATTGAGCTGCTGTGGCATGAGCTTAAGACCTTCTTGCGACGCGTAGTGAAGCCAACAATCAAAGAAGAACTTGAAGCCGGCATCCATAGGTTCTGGGACACGGTTACTGCTGAGAAGTGCAACAGATATATTAGTCACCTGCGAAAAGTTATCCCAGCTGTCGTCCAACGTGAAGGAAGAGTGTCAGGCTATTAAAGGCTCCTTTAATAAACAAACGGCTCCTTTAGGAGCCACCAATTGTAGAAAAGTCTTGACCATCAATTGTTGACTGATGTAGGGTCACTTATTAAAACATCGTTTAGACAATGTCTAACAAAACCGCGTTCTAAGCTATTTTAAAAAAAAACCAACAATCATATCTGAATATTGTCTGCTGTTGATGGTAACAATAAGGTTTGCAATCCAGACTAGAAAGCAATTTATCTACTTAAAATATACCGCTTATAAACAGATTTGGAGGTCCACTGATTGTCTTAAGCCGCGGCCTAAGTTATATTTTGTTTAAATAACTGGCCCATAGTGTCTACTGTCTCCTGTTGAAAAACTGAGCTAAATACCGGCAAACATAACAATCGAAAGATAAATCAACAATTCATTTTCATTCTACCTTTCCAATTTATTTTAATTTTACCTTTCTGTTGCATTAAAAACTTTTTATGAAGAGAAGCGGCCAACTCACAAATGGGACACAACTTTTTTAGTATCGCATGATTCGGATCTATCAAAATTTGCATACGACTCACATCAAGAGGAAGTCGTGACAGGTAATGCAACACCTTTCAAATAGGAGTAGAACGTGTTCCGCGAGGTAAACTCGAACGATTTCCGAGAATTGCATGTTTACTGATGGTGTGCCTTTTCGTGGAATCAAAGGCTTTTTATGAAAAGAAGAGACCGTCACAAATGCAAAACGCATATGTCGTCACGTGCCAACGCACGGACGCACAAAGT
>OX421447.1:55549762-55554762 GCA_949126865.1 Montipora capitata | reverse complement strand
CAGGTCATTAGGCTCCTTGTTGATACAGTTGGTTACTTTACTGAAACCAGCTGCCAACTTTAAATTAATATTCTTATTGAAACCCCTCTGATTAGAGCAATTTTCATATGACCTTGAAAAATAAACGTAAAAAAAGAACCTAAACAAAAATGCAAAAGATTTACATCGTACATTGTAAATGGCTTATTGAACAAAGACAAACGAGAGCGAATTTTTGTTGGCTTAGCGAACATGGATGCCAACAACATCATCTCTCCGTGGAACTTTCTGGAATGTTTCGCTTTGACATCATTTGAAATGTAGTAATGTGATCGGGCAATCAAACTGTTTACTGACCATATTAGGAGTTTCCTTTGGCAGGAAAAGGAGAAGCTTTGTTTCAATCTTGCCAGAACACTTTTTCAAGGTCATACAAAAGTTGCTCTATACTTTCAAAATGTACTGTGAACTCAGAATGAATTAACAAGTATTCAAATGGAACGTTCAGAGGCAATGCTGTGTACATTGCAATCACATGTTCACTGAGTCATTTCAATCCTGAATATTTTTTAGAGTTTCTTACCTCAGTTGCTCTATAACGTGTGATGATCTTTCACTTATTTATAAATAGAAGGACAAGATCACAAAATCACAAACCTGGGACAAATGAAATGTGCTATCATCCACCCAAGAGGGGCGGGGTGCATTACTAGATGTGGGGCTACCACTTGAATGGCTGTGTGCCATTAAGTAACAAGACTCTAATGCTGATGTCTCATCAGGAACATGTACTCTGTTATGCTGCAATAAAAGTGACTCAATAAAATGATTATCATCAAGAATCCAGACAGTCAAGAGGCCATCATTAACATTGTAAGATTGTAAGTGCTGGTATAGTTATGATGGATTTTACAACCTCTTTCATCTTTCACGTTTTTGTATTTTGTACTTTTCATGCCCTTCGAGGCATTTTTCAACCTTTTGAAGGTTTGAACTTTGACAAGTGAGTTATACACAGGAGGGACAAGGCTTTTAAGATTTTTTTAGCCGGGTGAGGGTATGCATACTCTAAGCACATCTACTTAAGTAAAGGTGTGTTAGAAAACCTTTGTCAATGTTGAAGGCAAAGTACAGAAATATTTGACTCCCTGAATAGTGACTTATCCACTCGATAAAGTTATACAGCTTTGGGATAACAGGGGCCAGCCAATTATACATGGCCAAATTGCTGCAGCTGGAACAAATAAAATTATTATTGCCTTGTTATTTGCCCTTTCTGAAGTACCAGTAAGCTTCAGTGGGCAATGTGCAATTCAGTAAGTTTCACTAAATAAAATTCAAGGAAAGAATTCTGTTCAAAAAACCCAATATCAGTAATTTTGACAAAGATGTGTTGATCAAATGTCATGATTTTTGCAAAAAGCACCTTCAATAATGATTAGCATGACAACAAAGATGATGCTGATGATGACAAAAGAAAATTGTTAATAAAGATAGACACTCCCCACTAACACAACTTGTGCAGTATGTACATGTAAAACCACATCAAACATTAAGTGCAATACCTGTGTTACCATTGGAGTGGACGATGCCTGAATTTGCAAAGGATATGTTGAGGAATTTGAAGCCTGGTGCTCACCCAGCAGTTCAGGACTAGGGATCCAAACAGGAGACCTGCCAGCAGCAGCATCGCCAACTGGGCAACCACGTCCTGTCATCAGACCATTACTAACCGGCAACACTAAACCAGAGTCACTGGCAGGAGGCTGACTGCTGAGTCCATATGATGCATGAGTTGGCAGAAAGGATGAGACAGGTAATATACTGGCACTGGATGATGCATATGCAGCTCCTAATTAAGAGGACATTTTAAAAAGTAATGTTAATACAATTCAACTTATTTTGAAGTGTTGGAGAACTACATGTAATTTTAAAATGTTGGCTTTTAATCAGAGGAGAAAACCAGATAAAAAATTCTCAGCATAGTCTAAACCCCTTCCCGGAATGCGGTCCGAAGGAAACTTTAAATGCCTACATTTATTGTCCATATGAAAATTTATCATTACAGTTAATTGACACAAGACAACAGTTAACATTTTCTTGTACTTTTGGCATTTTATAAATTTTGTATCACCCATTTCCTACAAGAGCCCTTGAGTCAATACTGTACAGCTTTGCCTGAAATGATGCATTAATAATGTCACGCCACAACACTGTACGAAAAAATGAGCTAGCTACATGTACATGTAGGGCACAAACCTGCAGGGCCTCCATCATCAGTATCACTGTTGTTACCGCTACTGCCATCACCTCCACCCCCTCCATCCCCAGGGACATCAGGAAGAACATCTACACCTTCAGCTGACTGACGCAACTCTAAAATGCAAGCAAGGTGAATCATAGTCACTTTCAAAAGATAGTTGAAATGGTTCTTGTAAAACCAATAATGAAAACATCACAGTGAAGCTGATGCTTTACTATTAAACACACAAAACATAAATTATGGCTAACTGGTGGCTGTGCTAAACTTACCAAGTCCTTGGGCCTCTAGTCTGTTGCTTGCATCTATTGGCAGTCCAGTCACAGTGGGTACATCCTCAGCGTCAGAATTACCCCCTTCGAGACCAGGACGGCCATTACTCCCATCCCCTGGGGCATGCAGCATAGAAAGGGTGTTGTCCTCACTGCCCTCCTGACCATCACTCTCAGAACGAGAGTCCATTCCACTACCAAGACCCCGACTACTGGTGAAAAACCAAACCAAAGAACCAAAGTGGAATGATAATAATCTCAGCAAAGTGATGCAATGTTAACTAACCAGTCAAACCCATGTCCCCTCCATTAAACCACTGAATCCTGGGAGTGAGACCTGACAGATTTTACTCTGTCTGACGCAAGACGATTTTATTGGTCAACTGTGGGTGTCCTAGGGCTCCTGAGGAGTGACTGGGTTAAACCAACCAACTTGTTAGGAAACATTTTCCGTCACAAGGACTGGAACTACAATCCTGGCCAAAAATAATGGGACAATTTACTACAATTATCTCACACTCTTTCTCTGCCCCTTCCCCCCTCCCCCTCACAATGTTGTAACCATGTCTCGTAACCATGGAGCTGTTCGAGGAGCCGCTGTGGGGATGGGGTAAGTGTTGTAATGACTGTACCTCATCGGGTGGAGTTAATTTAACCTCGGACCCAAGCTCTGTGTCTTGTGCGGCGATCAGTAGCAGTTTAATTCATCAGCTATCGTGGAAATCAAGCAGAAAATGCTCATCTCCAGCCAAGTGCGTGGGGTTTTTTGACGACGAAACATTCACGGAGGTTCGCAAATGATATGGCTTTAGCTTTGCGTGAAAACATCTTGACTGGGATGGATTTTCGAGTCGCAAACCGCCTCTGAGCTGACAACGGTAGAAATCTTAGTGTGCAGCCTTGACTTCGTCTTAGAACATTGAAAACACGGACTTCCCGAAACTGTGAAATAAACTCCAAAAGGCACAGGAATACACCAGAGGTGAGTCATTTTGATTCATTTTATTGAATGAACGTTAAACTAAGCATTTTTTAGGCTTCATAATCGACTGTATTTTATTTCCCATACAAAGTCTTATAACTCATTTCAATTCTCAACGGCTGTCTGTAGTGACGTGAGCTTGGGCTGCCTATGAGTGCCTGAGCCATTTTGTGTTCTGTCCCGTAACATTTTAGCCAGGATTGTAGTTTGCCCAAACCACATTTTCTGCTTCTTCATCATTCCGCTCATAGAACTATTTCAAGTAAAGCGTTCAAGGAAATAGATGGACTCATTATCATGCAGCAGGACAATGTGCTTTAAAACAGAATCCCATTCACCAAAAATATGTACTCCAGATGACCTGTCCCTTTGCAGAAAATGGCACAAATATTTGAATAACAACACTTCTGTAACCTAAGCCTTGGGGAAAAAATTTCCCTAGTTTGGAAAATGTACCAGTCCTGTACACTTGAGGCTTGGGATTTCTATGTAACATTATTCAAAAATTGCTGACATTGATGCGTACAATATAATACCTGCTAAAGCTCTGACTTAAAATACTCTCAGGAAAAGTCTGTGATTGTATGAAGCTGATACTGGACGTTAAGGAGACTCTGTCAATCAATTCTCCTCCATCTCCACTGCCTGACCTGCCTTGCAACATGATGTCCATTTCCTCTGAAAAAAAAAAAAAAACAAGAAACAAAGTTACATTCAATCACAACTATGTCGCTTTATAAGTGGCACTCAACACTCCTCAAAAACAGGAGTTTTCGGCTACAACCCTAATAGAATACTGAAAATACAATTATCAACTAACTAGCATGGGTTAGTTATTATAACAAAAATACTGTTCCCTACAAAAATACAATACATGTATAAAGTCAGTGCCTTGGCCGTAACTGTCTCGTATAGACTCCTCGTTAGTGACTTCATCTGTGGCATCATTTGCTTCTTTTTGATTAGAACTGAAAAACGCGTCTGGATCTTGACCTAAAAGAAGCAGTAAAAGAAGGACAGTAGAAAATAAGCTCACATGGTTCACTTGTATAATGAATAAAGGGGTACATTTTTGAAGAACCTTTCCAAACAATGAGACCATCTGACAGCTCAACAAGGCTTCTAAAATGCCCACAATCTACAGTTGTACAAAACAATATTTGTTGTTCCTGTCTGACTACAAAACACTTCAACACTTTGTTATCTCTTTGAACTAGCAAAGGACAAAAAGTGCACAGATTTTGACAATTATCACAACATTGATCAAGAAAAACCTAGCATCTGAAGGTTACATCCTAGCAAGAATTTAAGTGCCATTATAAGAACACCTGAATGGTAAAACTTTGAGGTTGACTTTCAATCCAAAGGCTGTTTACTTTGAATACAAGTCCTGAATTTCACAGTCCACCATTACATGTACATGATTGGACAAAACTCTTGGGAAAAATTCTAGTTTAAGCATCATTTGACCTGCACTCACAAAGTACATGTATATTGGTCCTTACCC
>OX421447.1:55532262-55544762 GCA_949126865.1 Montipora capitata | reverse complement strand
CTGTGTTGCTAGTGGTCAGTGGTTGGTTTGTACATGTAGGTGCATGGGTAGTAGTTTTGCACATCTGTCCTCCAGCACTGTTTGTGGTGAGTTTGCTTTGGCATTCTCCCCATTTTATTTTTTGATTTTTCTTTGCTCTCCTTAGAGATAGCCTCTCGACCGAACACTGACGTAGCTGTATTCACAGGCTACCTCAGTAACTCTTTCCATTTTACACTTCTTTCAAGTTCTGGCATGCCTCAGGCTACTCACAATAGCATGGAAGACATGGTCATATTGTGAGGTGAAGCAATCTCTTCTTCAATTGCGACAACCATATCAGTTTTTCAGCCAATGTTTGGGGCCTGTTTCTTGGGTGTTTTCACAAGCTTTGGGCCAATCGCTCCCAGAAATCTTAGTGGCATTTCAAGCGAACAGATAGTCAAATTCGACAATTTGAAACAGCTCTTCCACATTTCTTTTGAGGGATGAGGTATGTGCTTCAACATGGTGACATCTATCGCTTCCAGCTTGTTATCAACATCAGGTAACATCGTCGTTCCTTCTTTTATTTCCACTTCTGGGGTTTTGTCAGTTGCTCAGCCACCTATGGTGGCAATTGGCATGTGGTCCAGGGATGCCACAGTGGTGAGAGCACTCGCCTCCTACCAATGTGGCCTGGGTTTGATTCCCAGACTTGGCATAATATGTGGATCGAGTTTGTTGGTTCTGTACTCTGTACCGAGAGGTTTTTCCCTGGGTACTCCGATTTTCCCCTCTCCTCAAAAACCAACATTTGACTTGATTTGCGTTAATTGTTAACTTCACTTTACAGTGTCCCCAATTAATGCTTCAGTGCTAGAATGACAAGACACTTAAATAAATTTCCTTTTCTTTCCTTTCCTTTTCCAGGCTGACCTTCGATCAGCACTTTGTGGAGTACATGTTGGCTGGGATTCACAACTTTGGTCTCCTTGAGATCGGCTTAGCAGGATGTGCCCTCAGACAGTCTTCATCCACTGGTCAATGATGCCTACCTATACAATGAACTAGCCAAAAGATGCATTGCCAGCCCATTCTCCACACCCCCATCACCCACTCTTCAGCCATTTTGAGTCATCCCAAAGAAATATCAGCCAGGAAAATGGCTCTTGAATTTGGATCTCCTCAGTCCTAGTGGACACAGTGTGAACGATGGAATTCAGACGGCCCCCTTCTCAGTACAATATGAAAGTTAATGGCAATGTCAATGGTATTAATCTTGTTCAGCCGAGGTGTGTTACCAGCAAAGTTTGACGTGGAAAGAGCCTACCACATTGTTCCTCTACATCCTGATGAATGTTGATATGGTGTTGCCTTTTGGTTTACATCCAACCCCTTATATCTTTTTGTCTGTTGCTGATCTTGTTGAGTGGATTTGTAGCTACAACTATGAAGTTGGTCACCTTTTTAACTAATGTTTTACATGATTAACTTGTCATACAATGGGCCCTCCTAGTTCTTTGATTTGCTAACGCAATTTGGATGTGTGATATCTGGATGTTCAAGGGGTGGGTTCCACCTGACTGACTGGGTATAGAACTTGATTCTCTCCTATTGCAGGTGCTCCTTCCTCACCAAAAGTTTGAACACATCACTGCACTACTGCACTCTTCATCCAAATGGTGTTGCTCTCATAAGGAGTTGGAGTTTTTAACTGGCACTTGCAGCATGCATGCAAAGTGATTCCTCCTGGCTGCACGTTTGTGTCATATGGTCAATTTGCTCCGTGCTTTTCAATGGGAGGACCACCCCATACAGCTCAACCAAGAGTTTCACTTCAATCGCACACAATGGTGTGAATTTTTCCACTCATGGAATGGCCAGTTTTCTTTTGTCTCCTCAGTGGCTCCTATTCAGGATCTTCAGGTCTATTTGGATGCTGCAGGCTCTGTTGGATATGGGGCTATTTTAGGCTCCGAATGGTTTGTGGGCAGGTGGTCTTCATTACAGATGTCCATTGACTACAAGGAGCTTATCCCTGTAGTTTTGGCAGCTTCTTTGTGGAAACATCAGTTCTTGACAAAAACATGGAATTTTGTGGTTGAGGTATTGCGGTCTGGTGCTTCAAGAGATTCAAATTTGACCATGCTACTCCATCATCTATCCATGTTTGTGGCCCGATATTCTTTTGCTTTTACTGCCCCCACGTGCCTCTCTCAATTTGACTTTCAGAGGTTCCATCACCTAGCTCCTCAGACGTCACCAACAGCTCTCGCAGTGCCTCCATCACTCCTGGCCCTGCTTTGGGCAGTTTAAAACTCAGAAGTGCCAATTTTACTTGGCAAATGATTTGGCTCCTTCTGCCCACCACGTCTATAATTCAGGACAATGCCAACTTATAGAGTTTTGCATCCTGGATTTTTATACCAGTGATGACTCCCTGTTACCTGCAAATGAGCAAACTTTGTTGTGTTTCTGTTCTCATCTGGCCGATCGTTTTCACCTCTCATTGATAAAGGTCTACATGTGAGTGGTATGCTCTCTACACATTGATTATGGCTTTTCTTATCCCCTCAGTTGGTGAACTGCTTACAACTCCACCATCTTCACAGGGCCATCTCTTCATTGACAAGGCTGGTCAGCCTTTATCTTCCTGCTTGTCATCATTCCTTGACTCAACACTACAAACAGCAGGTATTCCTGCTGGCAATTCTCTGGCCACAGTTTCCACATTGGAGCAACTGCTCAACATGGTATTCCTGACGACTTCATCAAAACAATGGGCAAATGGACTAGTTCTGCTTAATGTCAGAACCCACATGGACTCAGTCATGGCAGCTGCAGTAAGTAACAGGTATTTTGTGGCGGACCACTGCTGTCTCCCTCTCTTGGGAGCCTCTAGGATTTGGCAGTTCAGGGCCTCTTGCTTCTCCAGCCATGAGCCCCTTCGATCTCTCAGCATAGTGCATACATGTAACTCGGAGAACCTTTACAGCAATAATTAATAGGATTGTATTGTAAGTTGTGCAAGTAAGCATTGTACTGTAAGCCGTGTTTTAATTTTAAAAAAAAGATAAATAAATAATAAATACTCGGACAACCTGGCAGCTTGGAATGGGGACTCATGGCAGGGTTTTGGTGTTGTGACAGCCATGGGGGAGTTATTCTATCTAGGGGTTAGCTATCAAAAGTGGAATTCCCCCAGATATTAAAGGCACCCAACCCACACTAAACGATGAAGTTGTTAATCAATTTAAATACAATTTAAAGGAGTTAACACCCAAGTCGCCAGTGGAGGGTAGGTGCCCAAGAAGCCTGGGGGCTGCAACCGCAGTCACATCCCCAAGGCGCTAGAACACCCGACTGGCCTGCCCAACCTGCAACCAAGCCACGAGCCCCCTGCGCCAGGCCCCCCTAGGGCACCCTTCACACTTGAGCCAGATAGCTCAGTGGAAACAAAAATAAATAAATAAATAAATAAATAAATAAAGGAAATACCAAAAAAAAGAAGAACACACACACACACACAAAAAAAACAGAATACAAAAAAAAAGGGGGGGGGGTGGGATAGGGAGGGAACACCGAGAACCACTAAACTCCTAATCTGACTCACAACGCCACGCCAACGGAGCAACAAACACGCTGCAAACACATTGGACAACAACGCATGCACTAAGCAGGAATACCGCTGAACAATGTCAGCCCCAGTGCTCCCACAACCGAAAGAGTGCTGCAAACGCTACAAAAACGCATCAAACGCTAACAAACGCCTGCAAAAACGCTACTGACCGGACTAGCTCCCGGTCGTAAACCATGTAACTTATAACAAACAGTACATAACGCACCAAAACGCTAAACAAACGCTAACAGACGGCCAAGACACTAACAACCACCTGCAAAAACACTACTGACCAGACTAGCTCCTAGTCGTTAACTATGTTAAATTTCATTTAACTATATTTAACAATGAAGAGCACCTGCGTTACTAGTGGTCAGTGGTTGGTTTGTAGGCCAGCCCGCATGCAGTAGTTCTGTACAATGTACTTGTGGCCTGTATTCTGGCAGCGTGACGAGTTCTGTCCTCCATCATGGCTTGTAGTGAGTTTTGGCATCACCCTCAATCTCTCCCTTTTTTCCCACTGATAGTTGGGTGATGGGTGCCTGTTTGTAAAATTCTTGATGTGGGAGCTCATGGCTGGGTTGCAGCATTGTGCCAGCCATGGAGGTGTTATTCTATCCAGGGAATGAGTAACAAAAGTGGAACCACCCACATATCCCAGGCACCCAACCTCCACTACGCGATGCAGTAGTTAAAGTTTGTTACAACCATGAAAAATCACTTACCACACTTTGCCTAAATTACTTTTACAGCTGTAACTATTACTTCTTACCAGGTAAATTATCCAGCTGCAAAATACCAAGTGAGCTCTCATCTTCATCCAAGCTTTTCCCACAGCTTGAAGATACAATCCCTAAAATTTCAAATTCTATTTGAGCTGAAGGTGATCTCAAGTTAAAAAAAATTGCCATCATGAGAAAACTATAAATAATATTATTGAAAATTGAAACATTCACAAGGTAACTACACATGTAAGATTTTCCATAAGATATAACATAATAACATTTCAATCAGGCATAAGAATATTGGTCTCTGGTCATGACATCACCAGATATAAACATTATTAACTTACAATGTATAAGTATCACTCTCACGCCAAAATGCCAAATAATGACACTTTAGTGTATGACTTTAATTCTGACACGTGGTGTCCCATGATGAAAAGTTCTAGATGTGATACACTTTTGGAGATAATTATGTTAATTAACAACCTCTTCATCCACTTAAAATGTCCCCTTAAACCCATTGACACCTGGGAGTCAGACTCAATAGATTTTACTCATCAATGGAAGGTGGTTCAGGAGATAATAATTAATAAATAATATTACTTATTATATACTCAACAGAATAAATTATTGCCTTTTTAATGGGTCAATGACAAATTGCATAAATTGCTTACAGAGTCCAATACAAAAGTTGCTACGGAAATACAGCAATAGAGTAATATTGTTGAGTATGTGATAATAACGAAAGGTTTTGAAAAACATTTCGAAATAAAAAGTAGTGACATAAAAACATGACGTTTCAGGGACCACATGTCACCATTGTCAAATGCAAATTATTGTAAGTTAGAAGGACAAACATAACAAAAGATCCAAGAATCTTCACAAGCAATTTACAACCTTAAAGAAATCCCACGGAAAGTTTGAGTGCCTTATTTAAGAGATGCTTTTAATAAAGAAAAAGAGACAGACTCTGAACATTCAAAATGACTCCATTCCAGCGAAGCTGTTTATTTAAAGTTTGTTCATTCTTTTGTTTATCCCGCATCATTTACTCTAATGTATTTTTCGACTCTCTATATATAGTTAAATGAAATTTAACATAGTTAACGACTAGGAGCTAGTCTGGTCAGTAGTGTTTTGCAGGAGGTTGTTAGTGTCTTGGCCGTCTGTTAGCGTTAGTTGAGCGTTTTGGTGTGTTCTGTAGCGTTTGTTATAGTTACACGGTTTACGACCGGGAGCCAGTCCGGTCAGTAGCGTTTTTGCAGGCGTTTGATAGCGTTTGATGCGTTCTATAACGTTTGCAGCACTCTTAAGGTTGTGGGAGCCCTGGGGCTGACATTGTCCAGCGGTATTCCTGGTTAGTGCATGCGTTGTTGTCCCACGTGTTTGCAGCGTGTTTGTTGCTCTGTTGGTGTGGCGTTGTGAGTCGAATAATTAGTAGTTTAGTGTTTCTCTGCGTTTCCTCCCTATCCACCCTTTTTTATTCTTTTTTTTATATATGTTTTCTTTATTTATTTTTTTTTCTTTCCACTGAGCTATCTGGCTCAAGTGTGACGTGTCCCTGAGGGGGACCTGGCACGGGGGAATCGTGGCTTGGTTGCGGGTTGGGTAGGCCAGTCGGGTGTTCTAGCACCTTGGGGATGTGTCCGCGGTTGCAGCCTCGAGGCTTCTTGGGCACCTACATGTACCCTCCACTGGCGACTTGGGCGTTAACCTATATATAACGCTACCTAACTTACAATAATTTGCATTTGATGATGGTGAAATGTCGTTGCTGAAACATCATGTTTTTATGTCCCTACTTCTTATTCTGAGTACGTGATTGAGAATAAATTCATATGAACTTGCAATGGTCACATGCACCCAATCATGAAATTCAAACAATTTCTTCTACGAATGGAAGATAGATGTATAAGAGAGTTTAATCATAGGCAACATCTAAAGACAGCTCCAAAACTCCACCCCAAAGATAGCCTATTGTGGCATTAGACAGAATTGCAGTTTTGTGTAGATAACTGATGTCATAGGTACAAAATCACAAAGAGAAGAGAAAGTCAAAGTTCATTGTACCTAGTGATTCTGCATTGTGGATAGCCTCAAGGAACTCACTAATATTGTTGGCATTAAGACCTTGCAGTCCTAAAGATGACCTGAAATAAAGAACAAAAAGAATGAAATTTAGTCAATCGTTGTCAAAGTGGATTTTGGCAATCCTAGTGATTGTCATCCGATTTTCACAAGAATGAGAATCTGAATAGGAGGGATATTATTATTATTAAGCTATAATTGGGTTAAATGTGATTTAACTTAGTTTAACAACTAGGAGCTAGTATTCTCAGTCCTTAGCGTAGAGTTTGTGGGTGTACGGCATGGTCTGCTGGCAGGCCATAACCGTTCCGCAGTGTTGTGTTACTGTTTTGGGCACGATTGCAGGGCATTCTGGCGATCTCAGGGTCAGCAGTAGTCTATTACGGTCAATGCCTACAACACTGCACTAGACTGCTAGCAGTCTCTCTTTTTCTTCAGATTCAGTGAGAGTAGTCACGCGTTTGGGCATTTGCATAACTTGCGTTTTGCTCGACGGACTGCAGAAAAGATAGACTACGCGTAGTCTACCACTGCACATGCTCATAGTTTTACTCTGCTCAGCATGTGGGGCGTTTCATGTGGCTTGCTTTCTAGTGTCCCCACATTCCTCCTCCCTTTTTTTTTGCAGTATTACCCATTAGCTACACAGTAGGTTCTCCACTGTTCTTTCAGTTCAGTGTGATGGGTGCCAGGGCTGGGGCTGGGGCTGGGGCTGGGTTTTGGCAGGTGGAACCCGTGGTAGTGTGGGGAGGGGGGGGGGGGGGCACCCAACCTCCATATGCGACTTAGGCATTAATAAGTTTATATGATACTTGTAAAAGTACCATTGGATACAAATTAATCTCTAAAGCCAGAGATAATAATGGAAAGAGGTATAAATACTAGATGTCTGTCATAATTAAAATTTTCCATGGTTAATTAAAAATGTTTCAGACTAGCTTGTTTTTTACTTTCCTTTTCAGACTATGATACTGTCCAAAGGAAGACAAAGGAAAGCAAAAAACAAACTAGTCTAAAACATTTTTAACCAAGGAAAAATTTTAAGTACATGTCCAAAAGAAGCTAATGATCCAGAGATGTATCCAGGTTTTCAAATTTGGGGGTCCTCTGGACCCCTTTTTGAAAAAATTGGGGGTCCATTGCAAAATTTTGGGGGTCCAGCTAATTAATATTCAAGAATTAATATGCGATCTATTGCTTCTTAATTGCTGCTGCCGTACCCTTTCAGATTTTTAATTGCACAAATATAAAGTCTTATCCCTCCCAACGAATATGTACTTAAAATGATCAATTTCTTTGAAACTGTTGTGCCTGTTGATTCATCAATCAAAATGTATGGGCTGTCAAAGCTCCATCGATCACATCTGAAAACGTCTCGAGGAATCCGTATGCTGTAGGAACTGTTGGTTCCAGTTGATAAATTATCTAGATCTCCACAGCGAAAAAAAATAAAAAAGAACTGAATCTCAATTTTCCGTAAAAGAGCATCATTTATTTTAACAACACTTGAGGTGTAATTTAGGAACAAAAGAGAAAACAAATGTAAGCGATTGATACACAGTTCATCGTCGGCTCGTGCGGCCGTGACTTTACGCCATGGCCAATGTTAATAATCAAGCGATTGAATACATTCAAGTTTCATGTTTAACACGTTAATTTTAACACTAACTCCGAAGAAAAGTTGCATAATTTGCAAAACAGACAAGTTACGTGCAAGACAAAAACCGAGACGATGACACGTGCGCGCCCGGAATTTATATCACCAGGGTCGCACGAAACAAAAATTTAACATACTTTGCCGCTGGATTCTCTGTCATTTCGCTCACGATAAGCGAACTAATGCTTGAAATTCACTTGCTAAGCACGCATCAAACTGAACTTCGACTGAAATGTTTCATTATCACTGGCGGCATATCGAAAGTGTCGCCGATTGTCTCGGCGAACAAACAGCTCAGATCATGTCACACAACACGCGTGAATTCAAAACTGAACTCCTGAAGCTGGACATAATGGTTGACAAAATGAAAATATTCGACTACAAAAATCCGAAAATAACAGCTTACCTTGAAATTTAAGGAACTCGATCATTTCTCCGTTGTGAGAAATGGGAATGGTCAATTTCCTTCTGAAATGCGTCGTTCGCATGTTTTTCCTGGCGTTCGTAATTTGAATAAACGTACATTCGATTTTTTTTTTGCGTCCAATTGGACCCTTTGTGTCATAATCTATGCGTCCAAAAGGAAAACGAGTGCGTCCCAGGACGCAATGACGCACTCTGGATACATCTATGGAGATCTATTCCTTTTTTATGTCCCACAACATTACCGCAATTATGTGCGATGAAAACCACATAAAATGTACAGTTTGGTCGATCATTTCTTTGTAGTTTCAGTTCAGGATTTAGCTCTTGTCTGTAACAACAAGGTCTCCACAATAGCAGCGTGTCTTCAAAGGTGTCAATGGACCACATGACATTTCTGTGCTCTTGTCATGTTATCCAAAACTAATATTAGGTTATCTTAAACTGGTCACTGAAGATATTTGAAAATTTGGTGATGGTTTGCATAGTGAAGTTCACAACTCCGCACCAAATTAGTGTGGGCATAACAACTTGTGGGCAAAATGACTGGACTCCTAGGAGACAGGTGGGAGATAGGCCATTAAAAGAGGTTCAGGTGACACTTGAATCGCTATATAGTGTACCGATACATTTGTAGGACTGGTAACTTCATTTAAAGATGGAAATGCAATAATCTTTCACATTTTTCTATCTGAGGGACTTTAAAGTTACTGACATTTATGTTAAAATCAAAATGGCACAGTGTAGTGTCACAGTCACATGAGTTTTTGGATATTTCAAAGGGGACTAAATAGGAAAGATATATGTTTACAAACATTGCTTTTGTTATTCAAATTTGCCAACTACAGGAACAAAAGACCCTTTGTTTCAAGAACCAATGAGGTTCTGGTTGGCACATTAATGACAATAGGTGACGTCAACGATATCTTCCCTGTAATAATTTTATTTTGAGCTCTATGCATGTAACTGTACCGTTTGTAGTGCTCAAGAACATCTAATTCAAACTGGGGTCAAGCTAAGTTTCACACTTAACTCAATGTGCAAAAATTCAGTCTTCCAGTTTTTATTTTAAAAAAATGGAAGGCCTGAAAGACAAAACCAACAAGAACTGAATGCCATCTACCTTTCATCACCACTTGACTTTTGATGTCTTGCAGCTTGAGTACCAACTCTGCTATCAAAAGCCACTTCCTCTTTTCCATTCGGGTCTTGATTAGACGCAACATCAGCAAATGATACCTCGCTGCACTCACTGGCGTCAAAATCCGAAAACGATTCAAGACCGCTTACATGGGATGGAGGAGCGATGTCGCTGAAGGCAAAAGACTCCTGCGAGAAGTCTAAATCCATCGCCATTATTTCTCACAAAACATTGCCGCAAACTTGACATCTGAATCGTCCAAAGGAGTAAATGAACTTTTATCAACCCTCTTTGCGTCAAAGTGATCTAAAATTGACGTGAATGGGTCTGAAAATCACAGACATGTTATGTTCGCGCCAAACCGCCATGTTTTAATGAAGACGAGGCAGGACAGCCGCTGATCAAGTTAACCATTTTGATTTACATTTCAATTCTTACTTCCCCACTATTTAGAACAATAGGAAAAACGCTGTAGAGAAATTACTCAGCAATCTTCACATGTTTTTTTTGCGGCACATCCCACCGCGGCTCGACCCTCGACCCTTCAAAACAACATTCCGATGAGGCATGTCGATTACAATATGAATAACTCTACTGATCAGCAATGTTTTCGCCCCAGGTGCGAGGTATACTTATACACCTCAAATCTACAGCGCGCAAGATATCTGACACGGATTTCAAGGTGTTAACGGCACATTCCACGAACCCCGAGCGAGGGAGGAATTGAAAACGCTTGGCAAATAGAGTTGACAAATGCGCTGTAATTGTGTCCACACTTTGCTCTTAATAGCTATCATTTGACAGTACTCTATTCTCGTTACATTGAGCATACTTGTCGTTATGGCATGGCATGAAAATAGCGAGCGATTTGATTGAAGATCAATCAAACGAGAACGAGAACCATGGGGTGTTGTGAATCGAAACCAAGTGGGACATCAGCTGGGAAACAAAATCCTGCGTTAAGGTAAGAACATATAAAGCTCATCAAATAGTTTTGGATGCCATGTTAAACATTAAGCCTAAGTAGTTCTTATGGCTAATTTTCATATTTTAAGACGATTGTTCCATCAAGTGATTAGGAACCGATACTGTAAAGATAATTTTAATATAATATAACGTGCATGTTAGCAGAGGTTGGATCGTTTTTAAGGTTTAAGAAACCAGGTCCAGATCGTTAAGATAACAGAACTGTTTGGTTCGAAAAAAAACCTCTTGCTTATCATTTTATTTGTCGTTATTTTTTCTCTTGAGTCTTTTACATCGTTCTCAAGTTGCGATTCGCCTACGATCTGGCGACTTTCAGTAAATAACTTTGAGGATGAATGTAAGTGCCTGTTGCATTAGAAAATTGTCTTTTAAGGTCGTCTTTCATTTCAGTAATTCAGGTTTTTATGAAGATACATTTGACAATGTTGGAGCTATTCCAAATTCTTTTGATTGTTCCCATGGCAACCACTTTAATGAAGCTTAAGGACGGTGACTACCAATTCAAAGGTATTTTTGCCCCGGTTTATGATTATGCGGGAAATGTAGACCTTAACAAGTGTTATTGAAATCGAAAATGAAAATTGGGGGTACCCATGCGTTTTTCAAAGATAATTCATGAACAATATTATTTTGTAAAAAGCGAATACAAAGGCATGTATGGCGTTTTTTCTCAAATTGAAGCTTAATTATCTCAGAAAAATCGATGGTTGCCCCCAATTTTCTTTTTGGGTACCTACCATGAGTACTTACTAACATCTACTTTCTCTGCATGATTTTAAACCATGCAAAAATATCCCTGTATTTGTAAGCATCACCGATAGGAAATCAGAGTATCTTGAGATGCACAGAAGGTATACGCAATAACAATAGTAGGCACCGTCCTTAAAATGCAACCAGTTTATAGGGTTATCCCACTCTTTCATATGAACACACAAAAATTTTTACAAAACAAGGTACTGTGTTTGTCTCTGATACCACAGTGATAAAGATGGAAGTCACACATTACTGCCATTAGCAACCGATGCTGGCCTCCAAGAGCAGAAATCTTCACCAGCACAGGAAGTGAAAGTTTCAAGTGAGGACTTCCATCTTTGTTTACCACAGCAGGAAACGTCTGAGTTTGATATTCATCAGAAGTCTGCGCATGGATCAAGTTCATCATTGGATGAACTCTGTGGAAGAAAGAATAAGTCTGAAAAAGAGCAACATATTTTAAAGTTCAGTGCAAAGTTTTTTGGAAAGAAACAAGAGAGGGAATCTGAACAGATTGATAATTTTGCCAATTCTGTTGAGAGCATTCCAAATGGAAAAGATGAAGTAGTGAAGAATAATAAAACTGATATTGATATTTGTCCAATAGACCATGTTCCTATCACTGAAGAGACAGATATTGATATTTATCCTCTTGACCCGCATGAAGATCATCTTTCCAGTGGCTTGCAAACAAAGGATGGATCATCAGAGACCCAAGATGGCTGCGATCTTACTGATGGAAGCAAAGAATTAACACCAAACAGTGTAATAATGCAAGCAGAAATAGCGGCATTGTCTGACAACAAGCAATCTGCTGTATGTGAACTATATCGGCATGTCTTATCGGGAAACATGGATGTTAAAATTCCAGAATTAGCCAAAGTTGTGAGAATATTCACAAGTTCAACCTTCACAGGTGATAAGTTACAATGTAGCTACACAATTAACCCACTGATCCCTAGGAGTGAGACTGATCAACTGGGGGTGTCCCCCTAGGGTACCTGAGGAGTAAATGGGTTAACCAGTCATACACTATGTCCCCTCCATTAATTAACCCATTGACCCCTGGCATGACAGGAATTATATCATGCAAAAAATTAATAAACGATTTTGTGTAACACATTCGCTCTTAATTTATTCCAAAAC
>OX421447.1:55514762-55527262 GCA_949126865.1 Montipora capitata | reverse complement strand
CATGGCCAGCAGGGTTCTGGTAAGACATCATTACTTGCTATGGCAGCCAATGCAAGCTCTTTGTGGGTTGGACACGAGGTATCAGTCATTGTGCGGTTTATTGGAGTGACACTTCAATCATCGAAAGTTCACCAGCTTCTAAAGAGCCTCTATCAGCAGCTTTGTGTGGCATTAAAAGTTGATCCCAAAACTGTGCCTGAGGTGAGATTAATGACTTTCAGATTGCAAAATATGCCAAAATATGTTTTTCCTTTGCTTTGTGAATAGAAATATAACAATGGCAGTCAGTGACTGAATCACACTGATTGAAGTATGTAGGGGCTACCTGTGGCTCTTTTCTCCATGAAGATAGTAAGTCTGAGACCTAAAAATTCCTTTCCCTCTGCGGCTGTATAGTCAATTCTTGTAGTAATAAAGGCTATCATTTCTTTGAACTCCAACATAACGCAACACTTTGTGTTCATCAAAATCGAGCATGCATCTTATTATTTGCATGTTGTCATCTTCCTGGTTCCAGATATCATGTAAACTTTCTGTTCATGACCAGATGGTCCGCATTAGTGTTTATAATAACAATCCATTTTAAATCCTTTACAGGTTGGGTGCAAGGTATAGTTTATACCTGTGTACTATGTCACTGTAGCCTGTCATCCTCAATCATAATTAATGACTTTTACAGTTCAAGCAAATTTTTTTGCAATGACCTTTTGACATTCACTTTAGGACTATCAAAATCTGGTGAGAGAATTCCATTGTCTTCTCCAAAGTGTGTCAGCTTCTCAACCTTTGGTGGTATTCCTGGATTCACTTGACAACATTCGCAGTTATAACATCTCTCGAGAGTTTGCGTGGATACCAAGGAAATTGCCGGCCCATGTCAAGATTGTTCTCAGTTGTTTCACTGATGAAATGGCATTTTCTTGTCTCAAGGTAGGCACCCTTTGAAATTTGTGTATCTGAAATACTTACATTTTTTCTAAAAATTGCTTTTTGCCATTTTAGTGATCAAGTCAACTTAAGATCCCGGGGCAGGGGGGATGGGCCTGAATTACTGAGTCACCGTCCCGCCCACTTTGGCTTGTAAATAGTTCAAATTCTTGCGAGGCGTTTTGTTCGATGCTACTTTGCAGGCCAGCAAACCTTTCTTGCACTCGAAGTAACAGCGAGTCCATGGTTGCAGATGCAACCTCTTCACTGGACGAGAACAATTTTATCCATTTTTCCCCGGGACTCGTGATTTCAAAAACGTATCTTTCCATTATTGTGGTTGTTCCGGTACACCTTGACGGCGAAAGCTGGCTTCCGCTCACACCATGTTTAACTGAAGTGGGTGGGGCAGTCACTCAATTATTCGGCCCCATTCCATTTCCCATTCCCATTCCAATTCCCCATTCCATAGATCGGTAGTTTTCGTAGTATGACTAGCTCCGTGAGCGGGCAAGATGAACCAAATCCCGCTCTGTGATTGGCTACCCGAGTGGGCAAGGTGGAGCTATACTGCCCGCTTGGGATTTCTCGGTTGGTCCTCGCAAGATCAAAGATCATTTATTTGGTGTTTTATCCCATATAACAAATCCTTTATTGACCAAGCTTGTTCGGTCAAGATGGCTGGATATTGATCTCGCTCCTTTTTGCGTGTTTACGGACCTATACGAAACACGAAAAAAAATAACTTGGCCAATATCCAGCCATCGTGACCTCACGCTTGGTCAATAACCCATATATATCGCAAATGCGCTCGCTGTGATTGGCTAAGATCAGCTAAGTGCTAGGGCATTATTCTTACCGCGCACCGGTGGTTCAGTTGGCTTTGCATCGGACTGTCACGCGGGAGGTCGAGAGTTCGACTCCGGCCGGACCAACACTCAGGGTCTTAAAATAACTGAGGAAAAAGTGCTGCCTTTGTAATTACTTCTGCTAATGGTTAGACTTTCAAGTCTTCTTGGATAAGGACCGTAAACCGGAAGTCCCGTCTCATGGCCCTCGTTGGTAACCAAATAGTATGGGACGTTAAAGAACCCACTCACTTCTCGAAAAGAGTAGGAGACGTTGTCTCCGGTGGTGTGGACTGACCTTAATCTGGTCGGGGGCATCTTTCACTTCCTAAATAAATTGTAAACTTCGTAACGAGCAGTCTGGCCAAAAAGTCCCCCACAAAGCATTGGAAATTAGTCATGAAAAGCCCCGAGGGGAGAGACTAATAACTTCCCTTCACTTCACTTCACTTCACTTCACTTCTCCGAAATGCCTACGGGCCGATTACGGATTATGCTAATTAGTTTTTTTAGTTTCTTTAGAACCGTTCTGATGGCCATATAATAAAGAACTTAATAACCTTGACCGTTCGGTCGTTACAGCAAAGTCTCAAACCTCTAGAACAAGAACAAGTTTTATGGTCTAGCTCTTACTAGTGTTCTGTATCTTATAAGCAGAACATCCTCAAGATCTTCGAGCAGTCGAATATTTTCCGAGAATATAATCGATACATGCACAACTTTTAAATGAAAATTTTACGTATGAATGAATTTTTGTGCCATTTGTAGGATATTGTTTCGGAAGAAGATTACTTCTTGGAGATTCCAAATCTGCGTGATGATGAAGTAAAGGAGATTCGTACACTGAAGCTCAAAGACAGCAACAGAAAGCTCACAGAAACCCAAGAAGAATTCGTGCTTAAGCAGGTTTCAAATTGCCCTACTCCTTTGTATTTAAAGCTTGTCCTCGAGCAAGCGGTTCAGTGGAACTCCTATAGCATTGTGAATGAAGCAAGCCTTGGTGTATCAGTCGGACAGGTGATCAACGTTTTGTTTGAGAACTTGGAACGAAAACATGGAAAAAAGTTATTTCAACACACGGTAGCGTACATTTCTGCTTCGAGAGGAGGCATAAGTGAAACAGAGCTGGAAGATGTGTTGTCCTGTGATGACACGGTCTTAGATGAAGTTTTCGCCCTTTGGACGCCACATATTCGACGTATTCCTGCATCGCCATTGTCCCGAGTTAAGTCTGACATCGAGTCCTTCCTCGCTGTCCATGTTGAAAATGGAGTTCGTTTGTTGTCTTGGAAGCACCGTCAGTTTTATGATGTTGTCATGGAGAGGTATCTTTTGTCTGGCGAGAAGGAACTCTGCCGCTTTCACTCGGATTTAGCCGACTACTTTATTGGTCGTTGGGCTCAAGGGACTAAGAAGGCAGACGGTAAAGGAAATGCAAAAGATCGCCATGTTGCTCGTCAACCACTGAAATTCCGCGATGGCGTGTTTAATTACAGGAAACTAACCGAACTACCCTATCATTTGCTGAAATGTGATGACTTTGATAGACTGAAGCAGAGTGTTCTGTGCAACTTTGAATTTCTCTTAGTTAAGTTGAAAGCCTATTCAGTCCACGACGTCATAGATGACTTTTTGGAAGCCCTAGCTGTCAAACCAGATGAACAAGATATCAAGTTGGTTTTTGAGACATTGCAGCTTTCAGTGGAAGCATTATTCGTGTCTGCTGATCAGTTGTCGTCGCAGCTTATTGGGCGTCTCTCATCGTCTCGTTCCCCTTCTCCTTTTATTGCTCGTTTGTTGCGTCAGGCGCATCATCCTTCCAATCCAGCTTTCATCCCTAACATCCGCTGTCTGGCCCGACCAGGAGGCAGACTTGTGCACTCTCTCCTAGGATTGCACGGATCCTTAGTCCTAAACCAAGATGGCAGCAAGGCCATGAGTGGGTCGCATGACCAACTGATCACACTTTGGGATGTAAAAAACGGGATTATCGAAAAAACCCTGGACACCTCTCACGCTATCGGTTATGTGGAGTTTTGTCTTGAAGATCAACTTGCCGTTGCGTCGTGCCACGGCGTAATACAATTCTGGAACCTTCATAAAGGCGAAAAGGTCTGGGAAATTTCAAGCACTGACACACCAGCGCCTATCGCTGTGGCAGGAATCCGTGACACTCTAGTTGCTGTTTTGGGTGGCGCGGTAAAGGTCGTCAACCTCAATGACGGAACAGTCACGAAAGACTTCGTGGATCAGAAGTTCCTCCACGACAGAGTTGCTGGACTGGAGGATGTCATTGCCTTTGCCAATTCTTTCTGCAGTTACGTTAGAATTTACGATCTTCAAGCAAACGAAATTCGTCTCTCTATTGAAGTGTGTGGGGAAGATTCAGATGATTGCGTCAAGAATGTCATTCTCACTCCATTTCATGGAGGTCAACTCATTGTCGCAACCGGGAGATCTTGTGCGAGAGTGTTCGAGTTGGTTTCAGGGAAGTGTCTTCATGTTCTTGGGCCAGACATTCTTTATCCCACAGTCACCAAGAGTGGACGACACCTGCTATGTACCAGCAGTCTAAACGATATTGCAATCTGGAACTTAGAAACTGCGGTCAAGGAAAAGCAGCTGTTGAAGCATCCGCCAACCACTGCTATTGAAAGAGTAGCTTGTGCGGATCTGAAGGTGATTTTGACGGTATCGGACGACCTCATGGCACGTGTGTGGGACATGGAACAAGAGGGCGGTGCGGAAGTTAACTTCGAAGACAACAAGGATGTGAACAGCATCCAGCAACTCGTACTGATCAAGAGCAGTGTCCAGAAGCACGTCATTACAAAGTCTAAGACTCCTGGTCCAATATGTGTCTGGAACACAAGCTCGTGTCAAGTCATCCGAACCTTGAACAACACCAATGCCGATGAAATCCTTGTGGTGGATGACACTCGTGCTGTCATACGTTCAGGAACAAGGCTGGCGATAATTGACCTCCAAGAAGGAAAACTCATCAAGCATGTGCGATCCGACTTCCCTGCTAAAACGGAAAAAGTTCACCGCCATGCAAGCTCCCTTTACAAACGCCGAGATCTTGCCCTTCGTCTAGCTGAGACTCCAAGAGCAGTGACGACGAGTTTGAAATTTAGCGATTGCGCTTTGGTTGGCTCCACGCACGTTCTTATTCTTTCTAAAGACCGCTTGTATGTCAAACTCGCTTCTCTCGAAACGGGTGACCTTGTAACCAAGTTGAAAGCTGGCCAAAAAGCTGTCATTGAAACCGTTATGGTCAGTGGTAATGGGCTGGTCGCAGTGTGCTCGTGTGAGAATGCTCCGCTTCTCGTCTGGGATCTGAGAGAGAAATCCAAGCGCTACACTTTAGAAATCAGCGGTCACTACCCCCGCTTGACCACTGCTGATCTAAGTTTTAATGGCCATTATCTTGTCGATGTCATGAAGTTGGACAAGACGCACAAGTCTGTGGTGACCTGGGACCTGGAAACTGGCAAAGTCAAGCATATCATTGGTCAGGGTATGAATGTCTGGAAAGTGGCGTCCTCCTCACTGAGCATGCGCTTGTTGGTAGCAGGGAGAATTGCCACTAGCGAAACTTTACGAGTGTACAACTTGGTGACGGGGGAATTTCTTCACGAGCTGAATGGACACACAGAGCCTATTGAGGGTCTCTCCATGTCCAAAGATGGCAAACGAGCCCTAAGCTATGTACCGTTAGCTGTCCAAGATCGTTCTGTTCGCCTTTGGGACTTGATTTCAGGTTATCTCCTTGCCTCCTTTACTCCAGACCTCCCAATATCCAGCTGTATCATGACAGATGATGGCGACCAGGTTGTCATGGTGATTAACAAGTCTCGACCAATCGTATCTTTGACCTTGTCGCATGAAGTTGGGTCACGCGAGCTGTCTGTTGACGTGTCAAATCCATATTACAATCACCCCACCCTTCACGGGGCCGTGTTTGATATGAGCAATGAGCTAAATTGGGAAGCGGAGAACGCGGAAAACGAAGTTGATGTCTGACTTTTGTTTGTCATTTAACTGAATTTTGCGCACGTAGCCATAGGCGTATCCTTTACTTTTGGTTGATGCCGCACAGACGGTAGAGTTCCGAGGAAAGGAAATCTTCCATCATGACTTGTGTACTGTTGGCGACAACATTTTCAAAGCAAGGATTTTTCAGTTGACAAATGCACTAGAACAGACGTGCCGCAAGCAAACGTTTTCCAGTGTACAACTTGGTGATGCGAGAATTTCTTCAGCTGCTGAATTCACAAATAGAGCCTGCAGAAGGTCGCTGTATGTCCAAAGATGGAATACAAGCCCTAAGCTATTTGATTGAGATTGTCTCGTTAAGATTGAGTGTAATTTTATTTTATTTTATTTTATTTTTTAGAACTGTAAATAATCTCTCGTTTTAAATTATTGAATGTCAAGTTTATAGTTCTTAGTTGTAAATAAGCTTTACCGGGAGTCAAAAGTGAGAGTGAGATCATTTTATTTTGGTATCCTTTTAGCAAAGGGTTTTTTTGGGACCTCCAAGGTTTAATTAATAAAAGTGAAATTTATACAAATCTGTTTTTGTTTCAGTTTTCATTGATTTAAGGTAATGGTTCTACTGTAATCGTTTGAATTTCGTGTAAAGCAGGCGAATTTTTAATCCCTTGACTCCTCTTCAATTACCCCGGGAAATTTTCCCTCTCAGAGTCTGTCCATTTTAAAAATGGTAGGTACGTAGGTAAGTTGTGTGGGTACTTTAATTTGATTCAGATTGCAAAATGGCAATATAGTGCTAGTATTTCCACATACAAAAGGTATGGAAGTGGAAAGAAAACTATACAAGATTTAACGAAATTATACTACCATTCTCAGGGAACGAAAGATTCATTAAATTTGAGAGATCAGATTCATCCCCCGCCCCTCATGCAAGAAGCCTTACACGGCAAAATTTAATGAAAACGGAATTCTGGAAGTTGCTGTTGTCAAGACGGAAAGCGATGTAGGAATGATGCTCGCTCATAATCGATGTGGTCATAATGTGCATTACTCTATCGTCCCTAAAGTCTGTGTAAAAGCATGTCGATCGTTGCTGGGAATTTCGACCTGACAACGATCGCTATGCCCTAGCTGACTGGTAGCCTAGGACAGACTCGCATGCTTGGACTACTTCATGACCCAATTTCTTGGACCAATCATGTTTGTGATTTAAGAATCGCCTCTCTAGGTGAATTTTCGGAGGATTCAAGCTCCAATGTGACAAAGGGATTGGTGTCACTTGTCTTTTGTATTTAGGCGATCCCCCGGGCAAGGTGCAATGCCCGGAAGTCTTTACAACAGAAAAAGGGAAACAACAGAAATGGGGATCGCCCAGGAGAGGGAGCACCCCCTAACCGGGGCCGGCACACCAAATTCGTCGGGGAGTCGAACCCCGCCTCTCCTACAGAGATAAAAAATCTAAAACGCGAAAAATGCTTATAAAAGGCAAAACAACAAAAAAGGATTAAAAACAGACGTGGAAATGAAAATAATAAGTACAAGCAATATATACAAGAGCGAAAGACCTAGAAAGAGCAAACGAAGGAGGAACCATTAATGTGTCCAAATACGCCGTTACCACCCCACTGGCGGAGGAAGTATTTGCGGCGACGGCTAGAGTTAAAACGTTTAAAATACAAGGGCAAATAAAAACGTAGGCGGGCCTTTATACTAGAGATAAGGTGAACTGCACTGGGGGGCTCTGAGCGAAAACGATGATCATTGCGCTGTAACCAGACCAAATATTTACAAACGTTCAACAGGTAGCAAAATACCCTGGGAACGCAACGCATCTCATCCGACGAAAAACCAAAGAGGGCATGGCGAAGAGATGATATTGTAAATAGACGGAGCCAGAGGGGAAGCCCGGGAGAGTTGAGTCTGGGGGATTGGTGTCACTTGTTGAGATCACGATCCCGCCTGCATTGCCTTCCTTTTTAGGAACCCTTAGATTATGGTATGACCACGAGTTTCCGTTCTGCGCACGCGTATTAAGTTGAAAATCAGTGCTCGGCTGACACATTGTCATCGGTTTCAGGGGCGGATCCAGGAGGGATAGGGATAGGAGGGGGTGCATCACTAAGAAATACTTCGGCTGAGGATCGAACTCGTGCTACAATCTCAAGTCTCGGCCAGCGGTCGAGAAATAAGTCTTGCAAATTAATGCCTAAATCAGTTAAGAACAAAGAAAAAGAACTCAACTTAAGATTTGTTCACATTTTTTTTTATCATTTTATTTTTTATGTTCAAACTTATCGCCGTTTCATTGATATTCCTTTTTAATCTTGCTGTAAATCGTTACTGAAACAATCCACTTACAGAGGGTGGTCTAACTGCTTAAACACGATTTCTTTTGGGGGGGGTGCAAGGGCGCAGTGGTGAGAGCACTCGCCTCCCATCATGCAATGTGGCCCGGGTTCGATTCCCAGACTCGGCGTCATATATGTGGCTTTTGTTTTGTTGGTTCTCTACTCTGCACCGAGAGGTTTTCTCCGGGTACTCCGGTTTTCCCCTCTCCTCAAAGAGCAACATTTGACTTGATTTGCGTTAATTGTTAATTTCAATTTACAGTGTCCCCATTTAGAACGACTAGACACTTGAAGTTCCTTTACTTTTTTCCCTTTTTAAAAAACGAAAGTTCCTCGTGGGCACAATATACGTAGCATTTTATTCTCTTTTCTTAGCATCGATTCTTTGCTGTAATTTCTCAAGCATCTTCATCTCGTGTTCGACAGATGCTGTCGAGCTTTCTTTTACTTTACTTTCCAAGGCTTTCATTTTCTCTTGAACCAATTGCTCCAGCAACTTGAGTTTTTCTTGTTCATTTGACTCGGGAGGAGTTGCGTTCAGTTTTTTATGTGACATTTCTTCATTATTCTTTCTTGGCGGGAGGTCAAATCTGACTTGTGCGTCTGCTCTCTCCCCTTCGCTGTGAGTATCGGGAAGCTTGCGGTTGAGCGTCGGCATTTCCTCGTTAATAGAATTGGCATTTCTATCTTGGAGTTTATTTGAATCACTTTTATTCTGAATCAAATCGTTCGTGGATGAAGCTCCTACTTCGTGTACAAAACGCAAGGGGGTAAACACTGTGTGGGAGTCAATGCGTCCTGCATTGTTATCTCTTCCTGGTTTTAGCTCATTGTGTTTTAAATAAGCTGTGTCTTGAGGCATTGTATCCCTTACTGAACTCATGAGATCAAAGAGCCTGACATCGTCCGCAAAGTCATCCGTGTAGGCTTCGTTTATAAGATTTCGAAGTCGGAAAAACTGACTTTTATCGATGTAGTTCCTCTGTGCTCTTAATCTAACTTCTTCGGGGTCTTCTTCTTCTTCCTCTTTTACAATTGTTTCTACCTCTTTTTCCATACCTGCCACTTCCATGAATTTATCCATAAAAATTTCAAAAATTCCAGCTTCAAATGATTTCTCGTTTTCTTTGCCACGATCTTCCGCAAGTATGTGCCGGTAACCTACTATGAATATTGACCTGATTACAGTAAAGTAGAAGAAGATCAATGTTAGGCAACACGAGAACAAGGCAAGCGCTCTCACTGCTGTATACGAACTAGAAGCATCTTGTTCACTGGAACGAACCATGCGCGCCATGTAGGACATTGAGGTTTGAAGTGAACTGGAAAAATCCTTGAAGTCTTCACTATCCGTGTTGAAGGCAAGTTTAAACAGGGACGAGAAAGCCATCATGAGACAGAAAAACACAAATAAGCAAGCTAAGAGCTCATAAAAGCATCTTGCAATAGTTCTCAATATGCGGTCCAAGCAACTAAGAAACTGCAGGAAAACCGAAAATCTCACAATGGCGATAAAATTAAGAAAAGCGAAAGCATAATCTGTAAGTTCGTCGTAGAATCCACATTGATGAAAGTCGAGAAATTGATGCGGATCTTCGTTGAATTGGTCCCTGGCAAGTTTCTTGAATCCCTCCTTGAGCATTCGTAGGAAAACGATCACAACACCAGTCAATACTAAAACAAGATCCAACACTTTGGAAAGGTCTTTAAAGTACCCGAGCTTATCGTGGAAGATCGTGAGTCCTACGCGAACCAACATGACAACCAACAGAATGGCAGCTATGACTTCCCCGATTATTCTGGAGACCGGGTGCTTTCTCAAGGAACTGTACATGTTGACGGCATAGATTTCGTAGCTTTTGAACACCCCACCTAGGGGAGGCAGTTCAAATGTAATGGTCGCTGCTGCTACCATGTTAATCATCGGGTTATAAGCGACAAATTCGGCGTGGACAGCCCGGGTGTAGGTATCCAGCCAAGAGGATGCTTGCTGGTGATCGACAATCATGTTTGCATCTTCCAAACTATCGTTCAAAGGAAATACATAGCCTCCTCCGCCATAAGTAGCAAAAATCCCAATGATTGGCAGCATGTGACGCGCTTCGAAGGCGTTCATGTATTCCCATGAAGTGAAAGCATTTTTTGATTTTGAAGTCAAGAATCGGAGCATGTTCGCATTATCATTGTCTTCTGGTTTATCTCGTCCATTTTCCCATCCCGGGCTAAAGAGTTTAGTTTCTTCATTAGCCTGCGAGTAAAAACCGTTGCATTCCAGAAAACTGTCTTTGAACCACTCGTTGACATCACAAGTTCCTGTAAAAAAAATAGCAAGAGTATCAATCAAGGCCCTGAACCACCAGGATCACAGCCATGAAGCCTGAAACTCCATGAGTTGTTCACCAAAGAGGCTACTTCCATAGTTTCTCTAGAAACTTCCCCCTACTTCCGAGTTGAGTTTAGCCTGCTTCAAAGCAATTTAACGTGTGACTTATTTTTGCACTAAGAAGCGTTTTAGAAAAAGACAAGCGGAATTTAACTCTGAGCGTGCCTTCGGTGGCACACCAGGATGGAAATATTCAAATATTCGCAGTACTTGACTTACGAACGAGCTATGAAGCAGTGTGCAGCCCTATCGCACTGCAATGGCTTCAATTCTCGTTCAAGCCTGGAATTTGTAGAGGCCCCATCTCCTTTATTTCATCCTATGGTACTAACCGAACTAAACACTCAAACGTTATCGTGAAGTACCTCTCTGAACTCGAATTTGCCGCAGTCGTGCCACGCCCAACTGTAGTGACATCCTGTCTCCAATGAAAGGGTCACTAGTTTCAACACCGCTGTACGACGATGGTGAATGTAATTCTGGCAACATAGTCTTTCTTGCCCAATCCCAGATTGATTCTTTTGTGTTCACCTGCAAATATATTATAACGTGTAGCATGAGATCAGGCCCCAGGACATTTAGAAAGCATTTTAAACCTCAGCATTGCCTTTCTCGTCCCCACTTTATCAGTGTTATTTAATTTCTTCTTCACAGTCAAATCTATTCGTATTTCCATTTGATATTTGAATTATGCAAGACTCTATGTAGAGCGAAGGGTTATCTGTGGGCCTCGACTAGAACCACATCACTCAACACGTGATCATATTCAAATTGAGCTACCTAGAGAAAAAGCCGCGGTCTTTTTGCGGGGTTGCAGCTCATTTTAGAGAATCTCGGCAGGGAAAGGGAACAGATTAGTAACAGCGGCCATAATTAAACAAAACTTTGGTTTGACATGCATACTTAATTGGCCTCTCCCCAAATGGGCTTTTCAGGGCCAATGGAACACAATCAACGAAACAAAAGAACAACAACTGTCAACTCCCAACTGGCTAGAGCCAAACAACTTGGCTATTTACAAGTGTAGCCCAGACGTTGAACCAGGGACGTCTGGCAAGCTTAAATTCATCGACTGGTTAGAACGGGTCTTGAACCCGGAAGCTCCCGATAGCAAGGCAAGCGCCCTAACCAATGGACCCCACTGCCTCCAGAACTGCCTCCGGCAGTTAAATCAAACACTCCACTGATAAAGGCGTTGTGATAACGTTGAAATATTTCTGTTAAGCATTGTTATGGCTCTGAGTGAGTAATTTTTGGATCACCTTGAAAAACATATCTACCGGGTACTATGATGCTGCCAAGCCTAGGACTATATATGCTAACGACACAAAATTATCTCGATGACTTACCTCGTCGAAACGAACTCGGCTGTTGTTATGGATTGGATTAACAAATATGCGGTGCAGGGTGTCGATCATCTTGTAGGAGTCTGGGTTTCTATACTGGAAGCTCAAAATAATTACCATTGCCAAAAGAATAACGTAGACGCATAAGTCTGTGAATAACTTAATGATTTGACGCCTTCTAAGCTCCTTGGCTCGTAATGATTTGACAAGTTCCTTGTCAGGAGGATCATAGTGTGAAAAGTCTTCGTTCGTCAGGTCTTGCCTGACTAGTTCATCGCTTGCCCCTAGTGAAAAACAAAAGAAAGGTCATGTCAAGATAATCAAACATTTGGAGTGAGTCAAATCCATTTAGAGATACAGCGTTTTCCCAAAAGATAGCACCGAGATTTGTCAAATTTACAGAGGTAATTCTACAAGGAGAGAGGAGTCACGCTGAACTCATCTACTGAGCTCAGTAGGGAGTGGAAATTAAACATAGGCGTGGCGCGGGAATTTCTATTCATCTCAAACAAAGTAAATATCTTCCGTATCCTATTGGAAGAACCCTGGTAATGTCATTACATCTTTCCTTAAATACAACGCTTTCAGACAAATATCTTGTTATACTTTTAAAATCACGTTTGTATCACCCAAAGGCAGCAAAACTGGA
>OX421447.1:55502262-55509762 GCA_949126865.1 Montipora capitata | reverse complement strand
GGCGCGTAATGCCCAGTTGATTAAAACCAGTCTCATATCCAACGAACTCGAATGGAACCATTGTTTCGTTAAATCTTCATTAAATTCTGATTGCATGGACACTTGAAAACTAAAGCCAACCAGTTTCCAGCTTGACAACAGGTGACGCAATCAGTTTCCATATTAGGTCATACTGTATATGGGCTAACTGATAACCGAGAGTGAGTGAACCAATCTGCACACGAGATACGCAATATCCGAGATTGAAAATTTAATAAAGAGCGCTTAAAATTACACTCTCATAGATATCTCTGCTCAAAAATTAGTGCTACACAACCAGCGTTCGAATAAACGTATCCCTTTTCGAACTACAATAACGCTATGTTTGTCGTGGCCGATGAACTTAGGGTCTACTTTTTAACTTTTATTAAGCTCTTAGTTCAGGAAATAACTTTACTAGCTTTTAATTGATTCGAGAGTAGGAAGATAATATTTTCAATTAAAAAAAAAGAATCAGTGTTTAAATTTTTATTAATCAATTATATGGTTTAAACTCACCTTCTGATTAACGGAGCGTATTCCTGCTTTTCCTCCACCGAACATATCGCTACCACTTGGCAGTTTAAAATTTGCCGAACCCGAGGTCACCTCACCACCAGCGTCGGAAGGAGAGAAACTCTTCAGGTTTAGAGTCAGTCGCGGAGTGGAAATCTCGGTAGCGTCTTCAAAAGCAACCTTTCTCCTCAGGACCGATTTTGACACAGAGTTTAATGCCGTGAAGAGCTGCTTCACCACAGATTTACCCTAAAGCAGCAGAAGCAAAACTTGAATTGATGCGCTCTTAGTTAGCATTGGATTTCATGGCAGCTTGAGGTGGATAAAGACCTCCTAAAGTAGCTTCTAATCTTTATGAACAATGTGTTGCTTCCTTGATATCCAACAGAGTTAACGAATACAGAAGCGTTGTGAGATAGGAACCGGAACTACGATCTATTTTCAGTATGCAAGGGGATTGGAAAGTCCCTCCAATGTGGAGCCAGAATATTATTTAAGGTCCTGAGTGTTCGGCATGGCGAGATTTGGACGCAGGATCGAACAGCTCAGCAGATTGGCAACTTACATTACCGGCCTTTACGAGATAAGAGCTCTTGTAAAATTTTCATTCATACACTGCTTACGAGTGGTGAAGCAAGAGGAGAAAAGGATACCACAGGGGGAGGGGGGGGGGGGGCAACACAGCGGGGAAATAAGAAAAACGTATCAGTTATACTTTTTTCACCTCGACTTACTTTTGTTCGTTTGTCTTGATTGCCACTCTGCACTTGATCCTTGTTTGGTGACGTCACGTTGGTTTTGTTAGGTTGATTGACAGCTGCCACGTCAGAAGCAGCGCCCAGCAAATTTCCGATTGAGCCACACATGTCAGCCGCAACGGAATCCACTGAACTAGACCCAGGTTCCTGAGATTCACGCTCAAGAAAAGTAGCCATGTTGGTCAACGCTGACGTGCCTGCTTCCTGCGGCAACAAAAAATTAAACCCACATGTGTAAGAGGACGAAATACGTTCATATCCTTTGAAAGCCCATAGACAGGCAATGAAACAAATGCTACAAATAAACAGAATAGAATTCTAACTATTATGACTTAGACTAGTTGGCTGTTAAAAGTGATTTGGGCGCTTTCCGTTTGGTTAAAATTTCCGGAAACTTCCGGTTCACAGAATAATGAAAAAACGATTCTCTTGTGAGCATACAATTCAGTAACGTGTCGTGATCAGTGTGACATGATTGGGTAATCTCGTACCCAGATCTCACTCTGTCACTGGAAATGTGAGATCTGGTAAAGTTGGACAGTACACCATTTTTCATTGGCTACTAAAAAAAGGTTGCGGCAATGCAATCTACGCTCCGATTGGCTTATTTTGCGGGGTGAAGGTTTGGTTTTCGCAAGCTCATGTGCTGTTTTGAATAAATGCCAGTTGTGCGGAGAAAAGTTTTGTTTTTTCCGACGCAGGAAAAGCTTCACAGTTGAGGAAAACCATTTTAAAAATTTGCGACGTTTGTGTAAATGGTACCGACGAAAGCCCTACGTACCCTGCCACTCGAATAAAGTTCTGCGTAGCTTGCTACGCGGCACGCAGAGACTAATAAATTCAAGTTGAAGTATGTAATTTATTCAAAACAGTATTTCTCGTTCTTAATTAAAGTGTGACTCGCGAATCAAATAGTGATCAATTGTGAATTTTACAGTTAGATTAATTACATTTTTCACGAGATCTTGTCAAGAAAATAGCGCTCGTTACAGTGATTAAGTGTAAGCGCTCTTTAACATTTTCGCTTTCAATTTACGGTTTGGTTAACTACACTTTTCACAAGATTGTGTGAAGAAAATAGCACTCTTTTACTGATTAAGCCTAAGCGTTCGTTTCAGTGATTAGGCCTAAACCCTCTTTAACATTTTAGCTTTCAATTTACGGTTTGGCTAACTACACTTTGCACGAGATCGAGTGAAGAAAATAGCACTCGTTTATTGATTAAGCCTAAGCGCTCATTTCAGTGATTCTGAAGTTGCTCCGACAATTAAACAATCTCGACCGTTCAAAAACAATCGCCTGTAGCGCTTCTTTCTGTTTCGGTTTAAGTTTAAGGTTTTCTTTGTCCTCTACCCAAAAGAATCTCTTCAAGAATACTCTCGAAATCCATGTTTATTCCGCAAAGTCACCCAAAATCACAACAAAGAGTACGAACATGCGCAGTGATAGAAAAGCCCGTATTTCGGGCCTCGCTGGCACTGAGCATGCTCGAGATCGAACTTTACCAGATCTCCCTTCTGTATGACCGTGGGAGATCTGGGTACGAGATTACCCTGTGTCACACACACACACACATCCATTGGACTCCATCTTGAAAAAACGACTTTTAACAAAGAAACTCGAGAGACATTCATTTCTTCTGTTTAACTTCTCGAAGTCTCTTTACGAAGATGAAATTCGATAATAATGAAGTGTGTTATCGTTTTTTTTAATACAGAGAGTAGCTTGAGATGTTGATCGTGGCTCGTCGACTCAGGTTGACTGACGCAGCACTACGGGTATCAAGTTGTTCGCTTATCATTAATGCATTTAATCTTTTAGTGCCCCAGAAATAGTCTGGGTTCATGGACTTGGCGAATACACAACCGTTTCTATTCCTTGCCTCTTTACCTGTGCTGCAAGTGACACTTCATCTTTAACTTGGGTAACTTGGTTCAAGGAACTTGATATGAGTTTTGCAGACTTTTGGGATGCGACAGTTTGACCAGTAATTGCCTTCACCAGACTCTCGCGCATCTGCGAGGACATATACGTATTAGGCAAAAGTTTAATTACCAGTGAAATCTCATTGACGTTACTTAAACTAATGTCATACTTCAAAATACAGTCCTTCCATTATTCTTTCTGGATGCCACTAATCGAAGCTGCCTCAGTATGCATTTGAATATGCTATTTAAGCAATAGAGGACGTTTTCCGTGATAGCCTCATAGCCTCATCTAAACACGAAAGGGAGTTGGGAGAATTCGAGACAGTTATGCAAACCCGAGACGCAGCATTAGAGCGTCATTTTAACATCAGCACTATCCAGACTGCTTTGTCAAAATGTTTCCTTATTCAAAAGTACCTGATTTACTGGAAACAAAGAAACAATTGGTCAAATTTGGCTGATTGGTAGAAACAATCCAATGCATTCTGGTCTTGGAAGTCAGAATTACTATTTAACAAATCTTGACCGCTAGTCAAGGAACCGTGGACTCTGGGAACGAAAATGTATACACGGGTTTCCACCAATTATACTGTCCCGATTATAGCCTAGTTGTAAATGTGCGCACGCGTGCTTTACCTATGCATGTCAGGTAGTCTGGAAACGTAATACTCATTTAGAAATAAGATTAGATTGAGTTTTCAAAACCTGTTTCCGTTCCTCTGTAAACGAGGAAGCATCTTCTCCACCGGCTGTCTTCACTTGGTGATTTAGGATGGAGCTAATACTTCCAACAATACGGCCTACATCTTGGTACTTTCCAGATTTAACCAAGGAATCCAATGAACTTCCTCCACTATTCATCATACTTGACATTTGACTCATCAGCTCCTTGCCACTGACCAGTGCTGGAAGGGACTGAAATTTCGAAAAAAGGCTGCTGTGAAAATGGGAGTAAAGGTATAAAGTTGCTTTTTCTTGACCATAAGAGAGGTTTGGTCACCACAACGGCGCGGCAACGGAAACGAAAAGTGTCAAAGACAACTTTAATAGCCTTAATTAATGTTATGTTGTTCGGAGGACGGCAAAGAGATTTAATAATTAAGGGCAAGAACTTTGGAAGCGACAGCAGCAGAAGGCAACTGAAAAGGACAACAACGGCTTTTAATTATTGAAGAAACAATTGTGTACATGCACTCATGTAATTAAGTCACTTATGTCCAGAAATGCGAGTAATTAAGATGCACACCCAATTTTAATATCCAACACAAAGCTTCCCTAAATCTAAGTATTTGCTCCCTAATTCCAACAATAAGATTGGTGCCAACGATAATATATAATTATACAATTCTCCTGTATGGCATGTGCTTATTTGTGTTTGTTGTATCGATAATGTAGCGAATGATAAGTATATGTATAAGGCTGTCTTTTCTCGTCTTTCATACCTGAACTTGAAGACTAACAATTGTTGCAGAACCAAATTTGTCAGAAACACGAACGGTGATGTTCATGGTGTAATTGTCAACTTCCTCCCCGAGGGGAAGAGAAATAGTAGCATTAGCCTCTCTTCCATAGTAAAACATTGATTCCATGATCCCATGGACATGAACAATCTCGTAGCTGAGTGGTCCATCTGGGTCATACCAACCAGTGCACCAAAACTTGTACTCTTGCGATAGCACGTGCCCAATACGTGGTTCTACGTCACAAGTGCCACTCTTCGGTGCAGAATTTACTTGGAATTCATAAGAAGCTCTTCCATAGTTGCCATCAGGCAAAGTGGCCGTGACAACTAGCATGTATTTATGGTCTCCTTGCAAAAGATTTCTCTTTATGATCAAGTTTGGGTAGCTAATTTGTGACGTGTTTTCCTGTCTTGGCAATGTGGTATTATCACGCTGCCACGTTGGTTCGACAGTGCCTTTTCGACTGTCTAAGATGAACAACCACCAGGAATACACAAGATCATTTTTACAAGATGTTCCTTTGCACTTTGTTGACACTGAAAGTTTGTCCGAAGGATTGACCTTCGCTCCACAGTTAACTTCACATCTTAAAATGGAGAAACATCATTCAGTAAAATCACCACTTTTATTATTTTTTTCTTTAAAAGTTACACAAAATCAATTATTGTCGGTGTCATGGTCGTCTCAAAAAACTAATTCATAAAAATCGAAATCCTTTCTAGGAACTTATTATAAGCTTGAAAAACCGCATCGTTTCAATTTCGTGGTGTTATGCTTTTCGAACATAGGGACACATTTATGACCACAAAAAAAAATCGCTGTTGTGACGATATTGACTTATTCAGAAGATTCAAGACAATCTGCTACGTATTTCTTTAAAATTAGTTACGCAATGCAAGCAGTAACGTTTTGTACCTGATTAAAAAAGAAAGTCAACTTATTATTATTATTATTATTATTATTATTATTATTATTATTATTATTATTATTATTATTATTATTATCCATCTTTGTGACGTTTTCTAGTTTTGGGAACCGTACAGCGGTCGTTAGAAGTGTCATTCAAGACACTGAGCTTCAAGACAGAAACAGTTCAAATTTTTCTCTCATGAATCCCGTCTGACCAGTACAAGGTTGAGTCTTCTGCGTTGAGGAGACGGAGAAGTTGGCATGGTTTGCATTTCTCTTGTTTTTGACAAACTGCAGGCGGGAGTAATACGTTGCAGATATTCTCTTTTACTATCTTACCTTAAAGAAACAGTTGGCAGATCTTTGGGTCCTAACTCAAGCTTCTGTGTCGTGGAACTCATCCTTTGATCTTTACGGACCACCAGCACGATTACGTAGGTTTCATGCTGCATCATTTGACTTGTTTTTAGTTCCAGGAATGTTGTGGTTGAAAGAAGGTAATATCCATCTCGGTAACATCCTTCTCCGTCCTGAGTGTAGAATGTGACACTATTGTCCCCGTCCATCGCCACTGAACCATTAATGACGTCCAATATTAATTTTGGAAAATGTTCGGAGACATTTCTGCAAAACCACAGGAACTGCATCCCTATGGGGCAGAGCAAGAAATGGAAGCACTGTACATATTAAACATACCATCTGAAACTTTGAGGTTTGTTGTGTGGCCATCTGTTCCTTACCTCGTCCCTGGTTGTCTCCTGTCACACCAAGGAAGTGCGCATGCGTGGAGGGGTATATTTGTGTGTGTGTCATTCTCGTTCCCAGAGCTGCGATCCTCTTGGCCAGCGCCTCGGATCGAGAGCTCTGGAACACAGCGGTCAAATGAGTGCGCATGTGCGTGGTCTAAGCACTTCCGGTCTCTTTGCGGAACACACTACGGAACGAACTGTGCGTGAGTTTGTCAATGAAATATTGCTGGGAATCTTTTTTTGGTGGATGAATCATTACCTAAATGACTTACCACGTATGACTGAAGACCTTTGCGGTAGTAAACGCAAAAAAGGGATCCAGTTTGAGTAAAACTGCTTGCTTATTTTCATTGTGGTAAGGTGAGTAAAAAGTAAACAAAGGCATTACCCCGTAAACTATTTCTGTTTCCTCGGCTCCAACTACGATTTACGTTTATTTTACTTTATTCGGTTTGGGAAAGACGAGCTACAATTCGATGTGGGCTAACGATCATTTTAGCGCGATATTTAAGACAATTTCAGGTAGATCTTTAACCACTGAAAGCTCACTTCGTGGAAAACGTGATTACATGTGGTGAAATTAAGAAATTCTATGATCGAGAAGGAAACAAATGTTAAACTGCTTTTTAAACTTCTTTCGAATTCATCAACCAGTACACATGATTTTAGTGTCTTCAGTTCATCACGTGCCAAGCCAGAATATATTCTGCAAAGATTTAAACATCTTAAGAGCCATAATAAATTTAAATACGTGTAGGAATAGCAAACTCAAACTCAGCCTATTAGTATATATACCTGTAAAGCGGAAATTAAGAAGGCAAACAGAAGAAATGGTGTACTGTCTAGTCCAAGGATTAATTTATAAATTAGGTCTTCTGAAATCTCAAACCCTGACTGAAGGAAATTGACCTTGTTTCATTCCAGACAAAATCCCTACTCACCCCAAGTGGGCTCAATGTGAGGGATAATGTGGCAGGAGGTCTAAAAAAGCCATAACCTGTTAAAAAAATAGTTTCAGGCCAAGCTATCATTCCAAGACAGATGGATGACTTCAAATCAAAAAACCCTCTGTGGAAAGGTTGGATATTGTCAGGAAAAAATGGAAATAGTTGAATTGATTGAGGAGTATTTCACTAGTCACTAACAACATGGCACACTT
>OX421447.1:55489762-55497262 GCA_949126865.1 Montipora capitata | reverse complement strand
TAAAAATTTGATCGTGTATTTGAGGTACTTAACGGCGAAATGACAAGCACAGATAGCTTCAAACCCTCGTACTTCTTTCCTTTCAATGTGATGTCGCTTAAATCTAGAATTTCCATTCCATGATTCAACGCCTCGTGTAAGAGATTTGCCTTGGTCCACCATTTTGAAAAAAATTCGAGACTGCGCAGAACGATCGGAAGTCCGTGAATCGCGGACTGTTAAATTGGAACCTGCCAGAGCTCAGAGCTCTCGATCCGAGGCGCTGGCCAAGAGGTTCGCAGCTCTGGGAACGAGAATGTGTGTGTGTGGGATAGGAAAAAGAAAGGAGACCACGTCTCAGTCTTCTCTTTCTTCCCACAAATCCATTCGTTAATGGTGCGTGCCCCACAGTCGCGTTGGTAATAGCTCGCATTTTTACTACAGAGAGACTTCTATTTCAAGGTATAGTGGTATATGGGACTGTGTGCAAGCCGCGGGTCCAGAAATTTGAGGCTTCCTGTCTCAGAGGACAAATTCCTGGTGGTTCTAAAATGCGACTCTTTCTTAAATAAGGGAAAGCAAAGTCACACAAGAGCCACTGGGAATCACATGGTCGGAACTTCACACCGGTTTCAAATGACATGAAGCGACTCCCCCACCCCTCCCTCAACAGAACGCCTGTCCATCGTTGGGTTACCTCACCACTATGTAGACAGTTAACATTTATACAAATGGGTGAAGGTGAACAATGTATTGAAAGCAAAGTTTCTTGTCTAAGAAAACAATAAGGTGATTGACGGCTTGGCCTCGAACCATCGACCATTAGGTCGGGATTCCGACGAGCTAAGCACGACATCACCGAGCCTCCAGAATACAATTAAGCTTTTAAACGAAAATCTGAATAATACCTGAATGATTTCCTGGCCCGACGTCTGGGTCAAACGAATTAAAGCCATCAATAGTCAGCATGGATCCGAAACCTCGCCTGACCTCGCTCCCTCCAATAATTTGCGCAGTCAAAGGAGATTTGACTACTTTGATGAACCCCTCGGCGGCTGCGATAAAATTCTTTAATTCCCGTTCCACCATGCCTACTGTTAAGGTTAACTTAAACAGTCCAATTGGTAACGACCGTCTTTTAAGAAGTAACTCTAACATGGAAGCCCCCTTGTTCAAATGAGGATTGCTGACGTACTCAAACAACCCTGTCTCCAGATTTTCTTTGAAGATCTTCCATTCGTATTTAGACCCTCTGGATTCAGGACAAAATATATCAACATCTGCTGCGATATTGATGTTATCAATGGTCAAAAAGCTCGGTGCATCGTCTCGGTTATCACCGATATCTTTCAATTTGACGTCGGGATTTTTACAAGGGCGTGAAAGTATCTCAATCTCGCAAGTTTGCAAAGATGTGGAAACTTCATTGCCCAGGATTGCAAGGATTGAGTATTTTCCTGGAGTATTATAAACGTGATGTAATTCAATGCTTTTTTGTAACTTTCCCTTGTATTTCAAAGTATTGTTAATTTCCTTCTTCTTGAATTCTTGGAATTTTGCAAAATCTCCATACCAATAACTTGTAGTGTTGTCCATAAGAATTCGGAGAGTCGAGTTTGTTCCCAGAGTTTCTATGACTGCTTCCACGGTAACCGCCTCGTTCCGAACCTTGGGAGAGGTACATTTCACTGGTCTTCCTTTGTCTTTTTTGAAAGAAGCAGATTTTTGAATGGCTATTCTCTTAACAGTGTTCACTGTACTTACGTGATTTTCAACACGTAAAGACACGACATATACACCAGCTACGTCAAATGTATGAGTGACAGTTTTATTCGTCCACGAACTATTAGCACCCGTTACCGACCACGTGTAATTCAGATTTGTCCCATTGTCAGTTGACACTTGGAGGACAACAGGAGTTTTTTCTGGAAAGACATTCATGTCTACACCGTGCCCAGAACGTAGAATGTTACCCTCAAAGTAGCCCATACTGATGTGGACACCAGATGCTTTAATTTCTATAAAGACTATCTGCGTTTGTCGTAACAACGAAGTGACGAGGTTCTCGGCTGTAACAGTGAAGTTGTGTTTTCCAGGTTGCCCATAAATCTCGGGAGTTACATTGGATAAATAATACATATTCCTATGTTCTATTTTGAGCTCTTTTTGGTTCAGGAATGCAGTAAAAGTTACATTTGTTCCAGATGCAATGGTAAAGTTTACAACGAATTCTCTGCCAAAAATAACCGGAGGAACCTTTGGCACTTTGAAGAGTGTGATTTCATGTTGAACTGTGGCAAATGCTGTGGCTTTTGCCTCACTTAAACGGTTTTTACATATGGTGGAGACGTTGTAGACACCTATACCTTTGTAAATGTGACTTGTAGAAATGCTCAAGTTCCTAAAACCATCGACATTAAGGTCATAATGTTTAAAGTAAACTAACACGTCGTTTAGGGTTTGGAAGAATGGCTCGGATCCGTCCCCAAAATGCCATTGACAATCGAAATCGGATCCAATAAGTAAGAACATTGTTACGTTCACATTTTCATCGACCTTAGCTGCAAAATGCGGTATAATGGCTCCATGTAGCCTCAAAACTGGCTTATGAACTTGGATGACAACGCTGGTATTGAAAGTTGAAACTCCATTATCAGCGGTTATATTGACTGTAAAAATACCGTAATGGTTGAAGGAGAGGTTGACAAGAGTCTTACTGGTTATCAGAACTTCACTGTTATCTCCATAAGTGACGATATAAGAAGCATTTATCTCAGGCACAGAGTTTACATCTGTAAAAGAGATCGAGACTGTTTCGTTAATTTCTACGTCCTTGGCCCTATGAAATACAATTGGCGAGAAAGGGATCACACTTCGAAGAATCACAAATTTAATCCGTGCGTAAATCCATTTCGTGATAGCATTTGAAGCAGCAACAGAGAGAACAAATTCTCCATGTGTTTTGTAATGGCTCTGGTTTACCCAGGCCTCTCCGTGTAACTCATCATATGACTTAACAATTTTCAGCAAAACACCAGAGAAGTTTGCTTTGTATTCAACGTCTGTTCCATTATCTATTTGCCATCTCACGAGAAAGTGTGTTCCAAATAGTGTGGGAGGAACGGGAAAAATCCTTAATCCTCTTATCAATTTTTGAACATGTACTACAGCAGAAATAGAAACTTTACTCCTTCGATTTCTACACGTAACAAGAGCTGTGTAGGTCGCAGGCGCCGAGTAAATGTGAGTTAGAGTCATTTCTCCTGAACAAGATCTTGGAATGGTATAATTGGCATTGTCACCGAGAGACCAGAGGCAAATAAAATCTGAACCTTGAGCGATAAAAAGTCGAAACAGTGTTCGTTCTCCAAACACCGTCGCATTGCTGTACAGAGACATGTTCGTCAGGACCTTAACTGGTTTAGGCACTGAAATAATGTTGTTTGCAGTGAGGAGGCTGGTGTTGCACATGGTGGAAGCCTGTACTTTCATGTTGTAGTTTCCTATAAGGTGGTACACGTGACGGGCCAGGCTGAGAGACGACTCTTGAGTGGCAGTGCCATCGCCGAAGTCAAACAGAAATGTTGGTTTGGAAGCGTTGTAGTTGATGGCTGCATTCACCGTAAGTACTGTCTCATTTGCTTCTACCTCGTGTACTGGGGACGTTAAGTTCAGGGAAAGAAATTCCAAGGGAATCACTAAAATGAAACAAGATTTGATAAAGTCAGTTTTCGTGGGAAGCTCTGTAGTTTTTGTGGGACTTGATCATATATTTTAGACAAATACGCTTTCCGTTGAACTATCCCTCGGGATGGTACAACCAAACGGTACAATATACTAGAACTTATGAGCCATGAGACGTACTGTGGCACAGTGGTCGATTATTAAACAGAGCTCAGCCAGGGCCCAACCAAACCATTTTCCTAATCATTTCAATTTTTGATTGTCTTAAGGTAAGAGCAAAGTAGAAAAACATTTAACTTCTTTAAGCAACTCACCAGAACCGCTCTGGCTTTCCATGATTGTTGATAATCGCAGTCTAAGTCAGACTTCGATATACCGGCCTCAAGATTTTAACCTTATCTCTTTACATAAAACTCAAAGGAGAGGTTGTATTACAAACCTGGCTTGCAGGCGTCTTTTGCCTCCATGACTTCCTCTGCTACAAGGGCTTTGGAGTAGAACTGCAAACACGCAACTGCACCCTCGTATGTTCCCAGCGAAGTGATAGCAACTGCTCCGAGCCGAATCTCGTAATCTGTGGCCAGAAACAGATTCTTACCGAGGAACTTTCGCTCGACTTCCAAACCATCGTAAAAAAGAGACGCCCACCCTGTCAAGTGATTGTACGAGGCACCAATGAAATTCCACTTGACCAAGTCCAGCACATTAGCTCTTAACCACGGAGGTAGGGTCGAATCTCTTCGAACAAAGCGAGCCGTGAGCCAAGTTTGGTCAACAGTCCCCTGAATCCACATTTGTACTCCATGGGAGTTGGCGTTATAATGGACTAGGGGTCCTGTGCTGCTTTTGTAGGGGTATACATATAGTAACATAGTCATTGATTGATCAAATTTAACTTGGTTATCAGCTTCAATTTCGATAAAAGAGTTGTGTTCTCCACTGAATTCGACAGCACCTTTAGGTTCTCCGTTGATTCCTGGCGCAAAATTGATGTTGGACATGTGCACATTCAAATTTCCTTGGATGACTTCACGACCTTGATAATGTTCATTCAAAGGAAATAGAGCCGCCGGTTTTGTTGTCAAATTGCAGACCTCGAGGACTAAAGACAAAAAAAGAGTGTCAACAAGAGATTACGAGGTGAGAGAACGACCGCGTACGAATACCCCGTTCTGTGCCCCCCCACTCTCCCCCCGATTTTGTTATCTGATATGAGCTGACTTTCAGTCGATCTCGAGATGTCTTGAGTTGTTTGCTGCGGGTAGGCTGGTTTTCCTTTTCACAATCGGCTTCCAGCAAATTAGGTCTGGTTGTGGTGCTGTGCCTAGGGGCGCCTTATACCGGTGTATGTTTCCCTACCCATCTCCTTGACGTGTGCTCTTCGTAATTAAGTGCCTTAGACTACAAGAAAGAGTGCCGATTAGCAGGGCTCATTTCTTCTTTTTACTTGTAGCAACTTACAGTGTATTTCTAGAAAGCACTTGAGGTAGAATGGTTGTTTATAACTGCGGTCTAAATGAAACTTTGTTTAGAAAATGGTACTTAGATATTCTATGGCAAGGCATTACTTGCATACAAAAACGTTCCAGCATTCTCTACTGATGTGTAACCTTGTTATGCAATCATTCCTCCTATATAATTGGTCAAGTGCCAAAAGAAAAAAATAACTCAAATCTATAGGTTTTAAAAAGCATTTATTTGGTATAGGCATTGAATTGATTGACGAGGACGCTTGGTGAAAAATTCGAAGAGTTATTTTCTGGTTCGCAAGTCCTCTAAATAAACCGCAAATTTGACCATTTCAAGTCACGGTCGTTGTTAGGAAGAAATGTCAAAGAGATGTACCAAAATGTAAAAGGCACGAGCAGAGCGTGCAGTGTCATTTGCTAAGCGCACCTTTTGATGATTTTTATCTATCGTCCTCATCGCAGTCAAAGTTAAAGTTGCAGATAGTTTCTAAGGACGCATAATCGATCGTGTGCCTATCTGTATACAAGACCAGCTAAACGGCTCACTCGATGCTATCGTCACAGACGGTTTAACCGTTTGCAGCATAAAAATGGCGAGTATGGTATCCCTGCCACTGTCGTCAGGCGAGAGAGATCCTGATCATGAGAATGTTTTAAAATTCCCTTCTTTTCGAAGGTTCATTTTGACACGTTTTGAAAACAGTAATAGAGAAACAGCGAACCTGGAGATCAAATTTGCGTTTTGCCAAAAAATCAGTAAAAGAAACTACAATCCTAGACAAAACTGTTGGGAAGGTAAGCACTTTTGAAGTCTTTATTGCTTCTCTCCCCTCCCCCCTCCTTCAATGTTGTGCAAAACTGAATGGTTTCAGTGGAAAATTGTTGACTTACCTTCCAACATTGAATAGGGGAGAGGGGGGCTACGTAAGAGAAAGTGAAACTATTTCTTTTGAGCTTTAACAGAAGCAGGTTGAAATACAGCTCTGGTGTGGTTCATTTACATAACCTTCCCAACTACTTTTGTCTATGATTGTAGTTTGCCGTTTCGCATAAAAGCAATGCTAAATCTCTCAAATAACGATGTTCTTTATAGCCAACCTCACAAAGTCATTTACAATTTGCTGAACACGACTGTTAGCTGAAAAATACCATAAAATTGACGATAACCAGAAGAGATGCTTATGACTCAATGGTCGGTCGTTTCAGCACTTTACTTCCTCCGGCTAACATCTGGTCGTAGCATTTACTGTTTAAAGGCCCGGGCAAAAGCCTTCAACATTTGCTTCAACATCATCCGTTCGATTTTGTTGAACCATGTTAACTGCTGGGTGGGCAAACCGTTTCAACATCGATTTAACTTCGATTCAACATGTTTCAACGCGGTTGAAAGGGGAGGGGGGGCAAACTAACAGTTTCAACATCGCTGTTCAGCAAAATCGAAAGGATTTTAAAGCAAATGATGAAGCCGTTTCGCAGAGCCTTGATACTTTTTTGAGTCGTTTGAACTGCTAAATATACAAAAAGAAATTCCACAACAATGGGTGCATTTCACTTGCATTGTTTTCAGTTTGACTCGGAACTGAAATATTTTAGTGGCACTAAAAAGTGTTTCGAAATGAAAATCTTCTAATTTTACCTTTGTTTTGTTCGCCAATAACGTTTCCAGATCGCAAAACCTGAAAACAAACGAACGAAAAAACCACTATCAGCGAAATTAAGAGCATGTCCTGGATATCGCAGTGTTAAAAATACCTGTAAGATAAACGCTTTCGTGAACCACAAGACAAACAGTTTCTGAAAGTCACAACGCCCCATCTTAGTTCTGCGAAAGGCACCGTAACGTAAATTGAAACTTCGAAAGAATTTCGAAAGCCTCTTATTCGTTGGTTGGTTTCCGATGAATGAAAATAGTTGCGAATGCTTTCCATGGATTTCTACAACAGGTGATAATTGCATAAGCAATCAATTCGGTTTGTTATTCGTCAAACCGCAAGTAAACATGACAGTCAAAATATTTTTTGTGGTGAGTCGATGTTTGCGACACTGCAGTGGCTAGCTGAACTTCAGATAAAGAAAACATCAAGATTCGGTGTATGGGTCAATAGTACCAAAAACATTTAGTAGGGCGAATTATCACAATTTGCAGATTCGCCTCAAGAGAGAAAAAAACCTTGGAAGTGTTCTCTAGAAGATCAGAAGTTCTCTGAAGTTCTCCCGAAGTTTTATTGCTTTTCAAGAAAAATGAAACTTACAACATGATTGTTGTTGAACTCAGCCAGGAAGCGAAGCATACGCATACAATATCAAGGTATTTTTCGTCTGATTTCATTTAACAATTTATTATGTAATTCCAATTACATTGTTAAGT
>OX421447.1:55472262-55487262 GCA_949126865.1 Montipora capitata | reverse complement strand
CCTCATGTTTGTCACCGCAGTTTGCGTTCTATTTCTGATTAATGATCTAGCCCTCTAAGGTTTCTATTATCACAGTATGTGGTAATCATGTCATTTTGGAGCTAGTGAACGTTAACTAATTAATCTATTATCCATTTCATTTCATTTTTATTCTCTCACGGAAAATACACATAGCAACTTCCCCTGCTCGCATATAGCTCAGCTAGTCGAGGCGGGCAGAGGACACTTGAACATAAAGTAATTCAATAGGAGGAGATTAAGAAAAGAAAGAAAAGGAAAGGAAAGAAAAAGAAAAAGGAAGATAGATCTATATAAACGATACAGAGATACGTTGCAAAATTACACAATTACAAGCCTATTTTACATTCATCTTGCTTAATTTATTAACTAAACTAGGTGTGTCAACATAAGTATCCTCCAGTTCCAGAATACGTAAAAGGAGCTGATGTAAAGAAGCTTTAAATTTATGTTTAGGGAGTATTCGGTTACTTTGAGGAATACTGTTCCAAATTCTTGCACCAAATATAGAAAATGAATGTTTTAACTGATTTGTCCTGGAATATTTAATGTTAAAACTACCTGTCTCTGAAAACCTAGTATTATAGCTCCAAGTCGTTCGGCAAAGAAAATGTGTATAACAATTCCAGGAACAAAATTGGTATGAACATTGTGGATGTTTGGAGAGAAAATTGAAAATTTACGACTAGGTTCTCGCATCCTTTACATAACCGCATTTAATTGGTGATATCACAGCGTTGTCAAGGCGACAACTGCTGAGAAATGACCCAAGATGTACTCACTCACGTGCTGGGCCTGCAAAGTCATTGGCCGTTTTTATATTAGAAGAAAGTAAAAGCTTTACAGAAACTGACAGGTTGAAAGGACTAAAAGGTTGTAAACGCCCCCACTGCTTTTCCCTCTGCTAATGATGACCTGATTGTAATGTCTCCGGCACAAACGGTAGAACAGCGTTGCCGGACTTTTTCTGAAGAATATTTTGCCAGCAAACCAAAAACGCGCTGATTCTGTGATTGAATAGAATGCAAAACATCACAAAACAAATGATAACCTCGAGCACCCGCAGTACGGTTTGTACAGTGTACCATGGCCATGCTCTTGGGGTTTTTCCGAAATCAAAGTGAATGAAGGAGTAAACCTGAATTCCAAGAAAAAGCAGATTGAGAGAAGAAGTGACAAAAGCGAGTATTCGCAGTCTTTTAATGCCCGTATCGCCATAAATGTTCTCTACTGTGCTTCTGGAAAACCGAAACCCAATTGAAAGAAAGCCAATTGCCAGAATGAGACCAAACGTCAAAAAATAAACGCGGCACATTATTATTATTAAAGAGAGGATTCTCTCGGTAAGAAGGATAGTCACGTCTGTAATAAAATTAACGAGAAAGTTGAAAACCATTAACCCCAATGCTGTAGACAACTTCTGAAATCGAGGAGGAACAAGGTCCATTTTTGTTACGTCCATAAAAACCAGTAGAAGTAGGCCAAGTGCCGCGAGGATGCATGGGAAGCCGGATGACCACGTGATGTATGTAGCGCGATAGTTCAGGGTTCCACGCGAGCTGTAAGGATCAACAAACAAAATAACGGCTCGGGAACAACCAATAAAAACCAATGTAAGGTATAAAGTCAGTTTGAGTCCTTTTATGTCTTGTTTAGTCAGTACATCATATACAAGTGCTATCCCAGCGGTCGCTGCGAGTAATATGTATATCGCAACAAAGAGGTAGATGTGTATGTCCCAAGCTTTTCCCCACGTTTTTAATGCCTGAGGCCAGTCGGGTGCAGGCTCTGGGTCATTGTCCACGTTTCTTACAGGTTCAGCCGATCCGTTACCTATGTTGCGGGGAATTCTGGGGGATCTTTCGGGACTTCCTGGTACAACTTGCTCTGCCGCCGTAAATTCTAACTTCATCTCTTGGAAAAGTTCTTGCGACATATGATATGCGTTCACGCCCGAAGCTGGAAATTTCTTTAGGAGTACTGAAACGCGTGGAAACTTAAACGTCGCTGCATGGCCATTGTAAAAAATGAGCAGAACAAGGAACACGCGACAGCTTATCCGTTCTACCATTTTGCTCTTATCTGTGCGAGTTTTCTAATGACCCATCATGGTGTAATACAGCTCACTGCTTAGCAAGAAAAAAATGTGAGAATACTTTAGTTAGAGAGATTCGTTGAAACCCTCCCACATTGCAAGTCTTTACTTGTACGACCACGGGAAGACGGTCTCTGGCCCAGGAAACTGTTTTCCGAAAGTCGCGAAACTTTTCGGGTCCCACAATTTCCCAATCTGTATCTTCGGAAGGGAGAGGCTTTGAGTCGTCGACTTTTACAATCATTTTGCTTTTAGTTATCTTGAAAACATACTAAAAGACAAGCTTCTTAAACAAGCAGATGGCTGGTTCACAAATGGCTTTTTCAGGCCGTAAAGTTATCGGGAGTTTCGAGAAACGGACCCAGGGCTTTTTGGAAATTTCAAGGGTCAAAAAGAACGGAATACGAGCACAATTAATACTGAAACCAAACATATGTAACCACATTTTTGAAAGCCACCAATAATCGTTTAGTCACCTCAAATTAGTATAGTTTAATTGAAGAATTGAAAAAGATTTATACCGACGGCTCGAAGGGAACTGTTTCGATTAAAACAGTGAATTCTGGTACTGAAATCTCTTGCAAAAAACAGTATGTAAATCATGTTTGATTTCCAGCCCCAGCCGATAGCATTGAACACATTGTAGTAGATGTTTGATTACGCCATTGATCTGCTTGATTTGAACTCAAGAAGAATTAAGACTCAATTAAGTGGAAATTCTCACCTCAGTGAACTGAGCCTTGATCAAGATGTGAACTTCTCGTTTCGCGGCCACTGAACTCAGGATGAATTGAAGGCTTTTCCTCAGTCACATAAACGGCGGTATGAATAAATAAATAAGCATAACGAACCAGATGTACCTCAGTATTGTTAACAGGAAATCCTATTTCTCTTTCTTCTTCTTCTTTACGTCAGATGTTGTGAAAAGGAAATCGAGTTGAAGCGGGAACGTCAAATGAATATATTAAAAAGTAAGAAATTTGATTCATTTGTGCAATGAAATTAAACAAAAAAGAGTGGCATTGGTCCATTTAATTAAGCGGACACACAGACGTGGATCAGCTTAGAGATGGGCTTTCGTTTTGTTTTTTGTCTTTTAGCCTGAAAAGAAAAGAAAGAAATGTAAATTGGTAGAAACAAGACGTACGCCTGAGAATGGCTCAAAACCATAAACGAAAAATCGTTCCGGTTTGCGCAGTAAAACCGATTATTGCGAATTACGGAACTGCAAGTGATGTCATCTTTGAATAGCTTTATTTAGCTCTAACGCAGTAATTAAGAATCGACAAGAACGTTTGCGGGCACACAAAGCAACTTAATTCACCCTTAGAAGTGGCCATTAATTCCTTTACGAGTGAATTTGGATGGCAAAAAGGGTCGAACGTATTTAGCGGACACAAGTGCTCCACTAACTGAGGAGACTGTAAATTTTATATCAAATCGTATCATATCATACCATATACCATATATCATCTCGTATCATATCATATCTTATATACATAAGGTGATTCCTCAGTATTGCACGGCGCATCCCGTACTGCGCGTATGGTGTGTCAATATTTGAAATTGATCAAATTTGCAACATTGTAAAAATGGCGTAAGTTGATCATACACGCTGAAACAGTTCTCAAAACACGTGAGAGAAGTTGTGAATGAGCCATAATTCTTTGCGAATAAGCGCGCGCATTCCGAGAACAAATTGTGTAGATCTACGATAATCGAGATAGACACTCCAGGTTCGATGGTGTTTTACTCTTAAACGAGTACGGTGACCTATATTTTTTACTACATAATTTTGGTGCACAAATTATCCACTTTAAACCACAATTTTCTTAAAACAAATTTATCAGAAGGAAAAAAAGATGTAGCTAAAAACGTACACAAAGCCCCTTACCTAGGGATGCAAATTATGATCTTGAAAACAACGACTCGAGAAACGTTTTGAGTCGACGTCGTTTTAAGTTGAGTGGTTTTTCCATAAACTATACAAGGCAATGTTCCATATGCTCTAAACTTTCCACCTATCAGGTCGTTTTTCAAGTGAGGAATGCAGGTCCACATCAGCCAATGGCTGCCAGTCTTTTAACCTGCGAGACCAAATAAAGTATGTATGTAAGTATATATATATATATATATATATATATATATATATATATATATATATATATATATATATATATATATATATATATATATATATATATATATATATATATATATATGTATGTATGTATGTATGTAGAATAACGCTTTTATGTTTGATCAATGACGATTGCATAAATAGGTTATAGAGTTCTATGGAAAGCGTACATCGATGGGGCAATTTTATTGAGTATATAATAAATTGAAAATTGAATGAACTTGTTCGAAGTTCGTGATTTATGGTCACTTGTGATGTTTTCTAGTTCTTGTTTATTTACTGATAAAGCAGTAATTCTGCATCACATCAGTATAGAGTAATAGATAATTACTTACAAAATTCAGTAATACACATCAAATGATCGATGAAAAATTATGTACAATAAGCAGTTTAAATTAATAAGGATTTACAATAAAAACATTAATATATAGATTTAGCCAAGCCTAAAAGCGGAGCTCCCGGCTTGCTTATTCTTACTGGCTGTAGGATCATGAGTGAAAATAAAAGGCTTTGGAATTGTCCGCGTTTTGGTTTTCCCGCGCTTTAACAATCATGTCATTTTCTTCGCTGCTTAACTAGTGAAATCCACGGTTAATTTCACCCGAAAAACCGACTGATCGCATGAATCACGAAGGGATGAGTGTGATATCGGTTTTTCCAGCGAAATTTACTGTCGCGGAATTTACCAGTTAGCGGGCAATTAATTTTCTTGAATCGCAATAGTTTTAAAAGAAAACAAACAAATCCTCAGCAAGCGAACGGAAAAGGAAAGAAGCCATTTCAGAGTCGGCTATCAAAAGCCAGCGAATAGGAATCACGCTAAAATTAGAAATCACATCGTGACGTGACAGATCGCCTTTGTCGGTTCAAGGTCAAACAAAGAGTTTTATGTACTTTCCCGGGTGTACTTTATTTTACTTTATCTCTGAAAACGAAATCATTTACATTTTGATGTATTTCATTGAAACACGCCAGCTTTGGCTTAGAACCAGAATCGGCTAGAAAGGACAAACTTCAAACAAGATCTCCAACAAATTACCTGCACGTGCTCGAAACAAACTTCTGGAAACACAAGCTGGTGATATTTCTCCTTTAATACTTTTACGAGAACTCATTGAGATTACATGTTTATAACATAAGCCCAAAATTTTCTTGTCAATGTCGAGGCACATTGAAAAACAGTTAGGCAAACGGAGAAAAACAAACCTCTTGTTCGCTCGCATTTTAAATCCAAACAAACTAGCAACAGATCAATTATTATTTCTGTCCAAAAAGAGTACAGATGATTGTTATTTAATTCCAGTTGAGAATAAAAATTCGAGTTTCATTCCTGAACAAAGGAAAAAACGACTAAACTTCTTCCACCAAGTTTGAGCTATTACTGGTGTACCGTTTTGTCGTTCTCGTTCTTTCTCTCTTCTTTCGTTTCTGTTCTTCTGTCATAGGCCGTCCAGGCATCTTGCAACTTTAGTAGATTCAAAATTTAAAATCTTAAGACTTATGCCAAAAATTGCAATTCAGAGCAAAAAGAAGCACTAAACAAATTTTAAAGCCTGGTTTTCACTAGCGACGCAAGCACAAGCGCAAGCGCAAGCGCAAGCACAAGAGCGCTTATTTCACCGTGAAAACAGGCTCGACGCAAGCACAAGCACAAGCGCAAGCACAAGCATAAGTTTATATTCCTCCAATGCTTGACTTGAATAACTACGTAGCCACCAGTGTGTCCAGACCACAGCTCAGATATCAGTTATGTCAAACTTGGATTGAAACCAGAGAAAAATGCAAGAAAAAAATATTTTCCAAACCGTACCTGAACACGAAAAGCATCGACTGTCAAGAGCTTTTGTTGACGTAGCATCGCCGTGTACGTAGCCTCGTCGAGCCACAGAAAGAGCGCGAAAAATTAAGCCTTGTTTATGCTCATTCGTGAGTGCCTGACCTAGCAACAGCCAGTCCCTGGTCAGAGGTCAACTTAAAAAAAAACAGTTGACCTCGATACAATCTCGTACCCAGAGTCCTCGGGCTTTTTGGCCAGCGGGTGAGCGCCCGGAGAGACTCTGGGATAATCGACTCCATTTTCCCAGAAAACGTGGGTTCCGGTCTTATTACGTATGCTTGAGTTTAACCGGAAACAGAAAAGAGAAAACCGTAAACAGTAGAAAGTGTTGAAAGTGTTCGAGAAACAAGAATTTTAGCCTTACACAAAAAGAAAGTGGAGAAATGATCATTGGCTTGCTGTAAGAGCAAGTGAAGATGAAACTTCTGACGCTTTCGGTAAGTGTATTTTTAGTGTTTCAGCGTACATTCCATCGTTCAGAATGCCATCGTGCAAGCAACACGATCGACAATTTTTTTGTGGAAACGACACAAATGTCCTCTTCTTCTACAATTTGATGTTTCCGTAATTCTGAATGCCTTCGACAAGACCTTATTCCACGGATTTCTCCTCAAAGAGACTGATGTAATGTTTTCCCACGGTACTTTTGCAATAGCAACAGTAATCACTTTTTAGCAGCGTGGGAAAATTCCCGTGCGTTATAAGACATAATTCAAACCTCGTCGTTTTATTATTTTTGTGATTTTTATATTTCTGAGGTAGAAAAAACAAACAGCACTGAAACTAGTTTTAGATTTTGAATCTCCCTCCAAATTCTAGGGCTTCCGAATTACTTACCGACTTCCTGTCGGACCGCCATTGTTACGCAAACGGCCAGTCAAAAATATAGTTCATCCCAGAGTCTCTCCGGGCGCTCACCCGCTGGCCAAGAAGCCCGAGGACTCTGGGTACGAGATTGACCTCGATAAGGTCCAACTTATGCCAGCGATATGGTCACGTGATACTGGTCAGCGCATACCTTGTTTTGACAGGTGTCAATTGACCATAACATTGATGTCCAATATCAAAGATGTTTGCTGTAAACTAGATAGAGTGTCAACTGGGGTATTGCCTCCTCGATGAGCTCTAATCTTGAGCAATAAAAGCAAGGTGACACACGCTAACACCAACCCGGTGTGGCCAACACATCACGCATGCGCACAACCATTTCACCTGGTCAATTAGCAGCCATGGACAGCTTTTTTTTTTTTTTCCATGAAAACAGCCTTTATTCACAATAAAAACACACGCCATTTACAAATTAAAAAGCACAAAAAAGTCACTAGAAACTAAGAGCCGGAGTAGGCAGCTAGCCACAAGGGCCTGGGGCCCTAACAGCAGAGTCCATGAGCAGAGCAAATTCCCTGCAGAGATCCCCGGATTGTGGACACCGCGAACAGCGCACGGACAAATGGAATCCATGACCCAGATGTACTTCTAAATATTGATATGAGGAAATCCATTCGCCATGGCACAAAAACCGTCCAAGACCCAAACATCATGGAAGCGAGATTCAGAAAGAGAGTTATAATCCAAGAAGACTCTCTGCTTAAGATCATAGGAAACATAACGGATGATGGCACGGTGGTCTTCTTTGCCGTTGCAGAAAGTGGCCCTGTTTCGAAAGGTCCAAATGCCATAAAGAATGGATTTCGTCAAATGGCGCGCGAGCCGAGCCCTCTTAGCACTAAGAGAGGGCCAGCGGAAGAAAAAAACCGTTAAAGTGGTACTATGATCAAAAAATCATTTCCTTTTTTTCTTCAGATTTTGAAAGCGTGTTCGCTTAACACCTAACTGGCAAAATTTTTAGCTTTGAGTTTTATCCAAAGGCTGTTTATTTTGAGTGTAAGTTTTGGATTTCATGGTCCGCCATTACTCACGTTCAAAACTGGCCGATTGGACCTCAGAGGGTTGGATCTAGAGAAAATGACGTCATTTACTCACTAGCTTAAAATTTCAGCGTGTAAACGCAATTTATTATATATGCAAAACACGGGTTGAAAAGTCTGAAAGCCCGAAACTCCCGTGCTGCATATTAATTAGACCACGTACACACGCATTGCATTCTTAAACTAGTGAGTGTTTGACGTCATTTTCTCCGCGACCCAGCTCTCTCAATATTTTAAAGTTAGTAATGGCGGACCAATAAATAAGAAAATTCCAGCTAAAATAAACAGGTGTCTTTTTAAAATCAGAACTTAAAACTTGGGTGAGTTAGTGTTTAGTTAACATAGTTTTGAAATCCAAAGGAAAAACAAAATTTTTTTTTGGTCGTAGTACCACTTTAAAAGGTTTGCAACAAACTGCTTACCAAGCAACAGGGAGAGAACTGGCACAAAGTGTTGCCAGACTCTTTTGACCCTTAGACAATTTAAAAAGCAATGGTCAATGGTCTCTCGACGCGGACAAGAGGCACAGCGACCAGATGAGATACAACCCCAATTGAAAAGGGAATCACGCACCTTGACGCCGCGGAGGATAATAAGCCAAAAGACATCGTTCTTATAGTTCTCAGTGAAGGGGTCCCGGACGAGAGACCAATGACCATCGAGGGAGAACCCTGGCCCAGTGACCTGGGACCATTGACGCGGCAAGATTGGCGGGGATGAGTTGATTGAAAGTAGCTTTTGATACAAGGTTTTACAAACTAGGGCACTGTCTCCCACCCTGGATAGAGTATCAAGACAGGCCTCGTAAAAGGGAGTTGGAGAAGAAGCACTGGGAGAGGAGTTATCCCGTAAGGAAGACCACTCGGAACGCAGGGAGGACAAGCGACGCCCCAAAAAGTATTTACATAGAAAAAAACTAGAATCATCAGGGGAATTAAGCACGGAGGCCATCCCCGCCAATCTCAAAGCCTAGGCCTTTAAGACAAGATTGTCAAGATTGACACCCCCAAATTTCAATTTCAAAAAGCAAGTGTTACGACTCACCGTCTCCATTTTTGAGCCCCATAGGAAGGGCCAGATCAAGGCATTAACCCGCGCAATGACCCATTTTGGGAGAGTAAGAACTCTAGCAAGGTAAAGCAGCTTGCTCAAACCAAGTGTATTGATAATTAGAGCCTTACCGGGAAGGGATAGGGATCTCGACTTCCAGAGATTGAGGGATTTCTCCAGTTTCTCAAGTTTAGGCTGCCAATTAAAGTGCTCTGTAGGGATGGTGCCAAACACTACCCCCAAGATTTTCATTTTCTTAACCCAGGTGAGGCCCAAAGGCTCATCAGAACGAAACCTCCAGGCCCCCAGCCACATTGCTTCAGTTTTGGTGCGATTCAGTTTGGCACCGGTGCCCCTTTCATAGACATTAACACAGCTGAAAAGCTTAGACAAGGATCGAAGATCCTTGAGTACAGTCGTAGTGTCATCGGCATACAAGCGAACACGTGCTTGCCGCCCTCTGGCACCAGGGAGGAGGAACCCCTCAACCCCTGGACAACGGCGAATGAGGGACGCTAATACCTCAACACAAAGGACATAAAGTAATGGAGACAAAGGGTCCCCCTGTCGCACCCCACGCGCAAGAGAAATCCTCTGAGATAGCCAACCGTTTAAGATAATCTGCATTAAGGCACCATTGTAAAATGTTGAGATCCATCGGCAAAACTCAGGTCCAAAACCATAAACCTGGAGAAGATGCAAGAGAAAGGAACGGTTGACACGGTCAAAGGCTTTCTCTTGGTCAAGGCTGACTAAGATTGCGGATTCATCCGTCCGTTGAATGTAGTCCAAAACATCACGCAAAAGAGTAACATTAGAAAAAATACTTCGGCCAGGAACGGAGCAAGTCTGATCAGGGTGGACAATATATTCAAGAACCTTGGAAAGACGAGAAGTGATTGCTTTAGAAATAATCTTATAATCCACATTCAAAAGAGAGATGGGCCGCCAGTTTTTTAAGTGCTTAATATCACCACGTTTCTTAAAAATAAGCCGGGTGACGCTACCTTTCATCGAGCCACAAAGCTTACCATCGGAGAAACACTGGTTAGAAACACGGAGTAAAAGGGGACCCAAAGTCTCCCAAAAATGAAGATAAAATTCAACTGATAGTCCGTCAGATCCCGGTGACTTCCCGGTATTAAGACTCTTAACAGAGTTCGTTAATTCGTCAAGCGACAAGGATCCCTCGCACGAAGCGCGTTGAGGAGGAGAAAGGGACTTTTCAACGGATTCTAAACAACGCTGTTTAAAAAACGCGTCAATAGGCTCATCAGTGAAAAGATCTGAATAGAAGCGCACGTGCGCACGTTCAATTTCTTCACGCGTGAACACCTCTACATCATCAGAATTAAGAATAGAAGAAACAATATTACGCTCAAAGCGTTCACGTTCAAGCTTAAAGAAAAATCGCGTGGGCCTTTCTCCTTCCTCAAGCCACTGAACTCTAGAACGGATTTTAGAACCGTCTAACTTTTCCAAGGTAAGAGCCTTAAGCTTACTTTCGAGCTCGGAAATTTCAGGACTAACTGAAGGATTACCAGAAGTAAGCTGACGTTTTAGCTTAATAATCCGGTTAACTAAAAGAACACGTTCGTGCGAGAGATCCCTGCTCTTTTCCCTGGCAAAGAAAATGATCTCAGAGCGGATAGAGTTTTTAAAAAAGTCCCACCAAACTTTAACCGAAGGAAAGTGTTGCAAGCAATTGGCTAAATGATTGATACAATTCGAAATATAGTCGCAAAACACATCATCATTCAAAAGTGAATTATTAAACTTCCAAATGCCAGGACCACGGAGGTTATTCCCAGTGGGCTGGAAGGAAAGACAAACAAAATCATGGTCGGAAAAAACACAAGGGTTGATTTCACAAGAAACAACAGAGGGCATGAAGTTCTTAGAAACAAAATATTTATCTAAACGCGAACCAATTGAAAAATCCGAATTAAACCATGTGCACTGGCACACTCTCGGGTGTAGCTTGCGCCAGACATCAATTAAAGAAAAGGCTGAACGCAAATCAGTAAGGCACTTAGCAGGCACAAAGTTGCCGCCAAATTTATCAAGGTTGTGATCGTAACAATTATAATCACCAGCAATTATTAAGACATCAGAAGATAAAAAGTATTCATGCAAACTTCTGAAAAACACTTTCTTTTCGGCCAAGTTGGTGGGAGCATAAATGTTAATTAAATTAATCCTTAGATCGTCAAGTTTTAACAATAGACTAACAACCCTCCCCGACGTGTCTCTTTTCCAGCGACTGACGTTGCCGGAAAAAGATTCAGAAAGGCAAGTAAGGACACCACCTTGTTTGCCTACAGCAGGGGACCAAAAACAAGGTCCACGCCAGGCACAAGAGAAAACGCGGAAAACCTCAGGATCAGTAATCTGCGTTTCCTGAAAACAGAAAACGTCATAAGAGGTACGAAGACTATATATGAGATAATCTTGGAAACGCTTACTGAAACCACGAGAATTTAAGGAAAGAATTTTGGAAGTCATGAAGGGTGAGGGTTCTTAGTCTTTTTACTAGAACTGACCGGCATAGGCGACGTTGATTTACGCGCAGGTGGACCATCTGTGAAGTCTAGCCTGGCAGGCTTGCGTTTCGGTGCAACTCGAGGAGGTGGAGGACGGATAGGAATCTGTGATGGGCGCAGCGGAACTGTAGGGCCAGGATCCTCAGGAATCTCCATCGCAGCAATAGCTTGATCAGAAGCAGTAGAACGTTGCGAATCAGCTGCAGCGACAAGCTGTAGATCAGACAAAGTAGGAGAGCCAGAAATGATGCTCGACGGAAGAGAAGGCTCTTAGGACAAAGGAATAGACAGGGACGACGATTCAACAGGCGAAAGGAGGGACTGAGACGATTGCGTAGTTTGTGATGACTGAGAGAACTGTGTAGACTGGGGAAGACTGCGAGGGTTGTGTGGAGGGCTGCTTTGGGGTGTTCTGGGACAGTGATGAAGGTTGACCAGAAGATGGCGACGGTGATGATTGCGATGAGAGGGGAACACAGGAAGGTGTAGGAGGTAGTACATCAGGAGAAGATTGCGTAGGAGGCTGTAAAGGAGGAATATCAGGTAAAGACTGCTTTAAAGGAATTGAAGGAGGCGGGCCATCGGAAGAAGGCTCATCAGGAGGAGGCTGCGGGAGAGACTGTGACGGTCGAGAGACTCTGGAAGGGGAGCAGGAGCAGCATCATTATCACCAGTGTCAACTTTTTCAGGGCGCCGCCACCAAGATAATTTACAATCAATGGCGTAGTGGCCGTCCTCTTTGCAAATACTGCACTTGATTTCTTCTTTACAGTCGCTGAAGGTGTGACCCAGTTGGTCACAGTTAAAGCATATCACGTTAGGGCACACCTTTGCGACATGATCAGGAAGATGGCACTTTGTGCAAGTAGGAACCTGTCCCTCGTGTTTGACTCTAAGAAGCTTCCTGCCGAAGCGTAGGAAGGACGGAATCGACTCAGATAGCTCCATTCTAGCAACGCGTGTTCCCTTCTTGATGCCCTCGTAGCCCTGTAGATTACATCTGCGGAAACCGAGGACAGATCCATAGCGGCTGAGACGATGGGCCAGTGCTTCATCAGAAAGCTCGAAGGGAGTATCATACACAACAACAAAGGTACACGTAGAAGATGAATTACGATGACGACGGATAAAAGAAGATTTACGAAGGAAGAGATCACGGTACTCACTGGCGGAAAACGTCACTGAAACAAAGCCATTAGGATTGCGTTGGAGACATCTGACCGCAGCAGCACGGATACCACAGTTCTTTAGATCGGCAAACACTTGGGATAAAGAAGTGTCCTTGTCGGAAAGAGAAAAATGTGCCGTACATGGTCGCTCGGGCAAAATGTTCAGCGGATGGATAGAATCCTTCTCTGCGCCAGTAAGACGTTCAGCATTCCTCATTATATAATCAACACTGGATTGACTAGACACACTGGAGTGTCGACGACGCCCAACCATTTGGGCATAAGACGGGATATCAGCAATTTCCATGTTCTCTTCAGTTTCGGAAAGGTCCGCCCAGCCATGCTGGGGATCAACAACATTACCTGCCATTCTACTGCAAAGGCCACAAAATGACCAATACAGCAGCAAGCGAAAAAACAAACTGGTAGGGCTTCGCCCTGGGATAGCCCTAGAAGACGCCCAAACAATCCATGCCTCAGCATGGCGTAGCTAACATACCGGGCGAGTGTGTTTAGCACCCCTTTAATTGGGAGCTTCACATGCCAAACATGTGGTAAGCTGGGTTGGGAACAGGAAAACTGTTCTCCCGGGTGAAAAGGTTGTGCGCATGCGTGATAAGTTGGCCACACCGGGTTGGTGTTAGCGTGTGTCACCTTGCTTTTATTGCTGTCTAAACTTGAGCCCGTGATATGGTTACGTGATACTGGCCACATTGGCATACATGGATGGGTGGACGGACGTACGGTTGTACGGTTACCAAAACCTATGCCAAAACCAAATTTTCTCGCATCGATGGGTTACCATATTTTCTTAACTATGGTGTTCAGCGCGCGCGGAGCTCCGCTAAAAAGAATTAAAACCATTCTCCATTCTCGATGATTGATCGATCATGGATCGATGATTATCAATATTTACAATGTTGCCTGGTAGTTTGTAGCAATGGGAAGAAACTGTTAACATGCTGATTGCAATTTGAACTTCACAGGAACATCATTAAGTTGTCATCTCTTGACGCATGGGAGATAGGACTTAGATAAAAATCTCTGTAATTGGGTGAAACGTGGTTAATCAAGAGAGTTCCCGTCTACTCTCAAGGGACGGCCACTCCAGTTTCTCTAAACATTTTGGTTACTTCCACGGATTTTCTTGAATTGTTATTCAGTAGTTGAAAGTTCTCAAATTGCACGAGCTGTATTTGAGAACTTTCAAAACATCACACAAAATGCTCTGGTTTAGCAAGAGCAGGCAGGCATTGGGCAAGGCGTACCATAGGTACCCCAAGCTCACGGAGTATCGTTGTTGCGTTACATAAATTTTATAAGGGTTTGTATCGGGAATTTAGCGATCGTTATTAAGGGCATTAAAATTGAAATAAAAATACACCAGAATTTCTCACCTTGCCTCCTCGTCTTATTTATGGTATGTTATTAGCAGTTCTGGCCATTTCAGCGCGATTCTAGTGGGTTTTAGTTCTACCGTTGCTCTCTAATATATAAAATTCCCAAGGTTGGTTACTTGCTGGCGGCGGTCTCTCATCTCCATCGAAGGAAATCAGCCGTAAATTCACTCCGAACACTCAAGACGCCTCCAGATTTAGCCCAGTGCACCTTAAAATCCTCCTCTAACCAATGCCTTTCTCTATCGGACAAAAACAGCTGCGGTGCGGGAATTTCGGCTCGCTAATCTAACGGCTCCCTTCGGCAGGTACAAAACATAGGTCACAGGTCACAGGTCATTGTTTTACCAATACAGAAAGTATCCTAAACATTCATAAAAGCTAACCTTAGGCATAATTAGGCCTAAACAAAAGTCTCTAGGCCTAAGGTTAGTTTTTATGAATGTTTAGGATACTTTCTGTATTGGTAAAACAATGACCTGTGACCTGTGACCTGTGCCTTGTGACCTTTGTTATGTACCTGCCGGGCTCCCTTCCAACGAGGACTGTCGGCGATGCTTTGCCGCGAAGTTCCGTGCACGGCCGTTGGAAAACACCTTACCGACCGGGCCCAAGCTTCAAATTTGTGACACACCGGGTGGGCAACGATGTCAGTGAGAGGTACACTGTAAAACAAGCTGTTTTGTTTGCGAAACATCTTTTTAATGCATCAGCATTTCCCTGAGCTTCGTCCGTATCTGCGTGACAGCTCAGTACTTTCCTGAGAAGGGCCTCACGTTGTACCTGTCACTGAGACTAAAGCCTCGTCACCCACCCTGTTTGT
>OX421447.1:55457262-55467262 GCA_949126865.1 Montipora capitata | reverse complement strand
TTTAGAAAGAAAAAACTTTGACGGAATGTTACCATCTAACTACCATTAAGTATTGAAAGGCTTCTCCTTTCTTTCAGCAATTGCCTGTGCTTTGGATATTGGATGTTCCAACTGGAGCTTAATGTACATCGCAGTATCACTGTATGTACATTTTATTTGCCTCACAAGTCTGGCTTTGATTTCTTCTTCTTTGCCTGCTATTTTTAATGCATTGACTCCTGTAGAATTGTCTGTCATTAGACAGAGTAAAATCTATTAAGTCTCACTCGTAGTAGTCAATGGATTAAAATGTAAAGATGTAGTTATTGAAAGCACCATAAAATCAGAAGGCTCGAGCACAAATGAGATACAAGGTAATTAAAAGGAAGTGCATAGGTTTGACCAGAGTATTGCAAGTGACCATTGATAAGCAAGCACTGAAAAAACTGAGGAAAGATAAGGGTAATGAGAAAATGTCCCAGAATATTATATTTCAAACCGTCAAATAATGTTGGAGATTTATTATCAATTAAAGCTATGATCCTTGCAGTTATGGGCGCAATTTCAGCAATTGCATAGAGACGCCTAAAAGTTTCAGGACTTCAACAGGATTTGAACCAGTGACCTCGCGATGCCAGTGCGATGCTCTAACCAACTGAGCTATGAAGCCACTGACGTTGGTGTAGATTGGACATTTCCTGGGTATTTTCCCCTCTCATTATAAAACCAACTTGTAATAATTTTGATTTGATCCTCTTTGAATTATTGATTTGTAGTTTCCCCAAATAGTAGAGGTCTTGTTCTCAGCTCAGTATAGCCTTGGGACTAAAAATATTCACTTTTAAGGACGTTCGCCCTAATTGTTTGTGCGCAACGTTACTGCGCAGGTAACGTGACTGTAATATGTCACACATTACTTCAAGCATTAGTGAAGTTGAGGTTTTAAAACCTTTACAAAAACCGTGGACGATCAGTCTTGCTCAGCATTGGATCAGAGAAGATCGTGATCAGTCAAAATTGATTAAAAAATACTTATGAAATTTTCCAAGAGCTTTGCAAAATCACATCGATTTTACTCGTTTAGATCATTGGTGACCCCTAATTATTTTAATCATGAATCACTTACTTTACTTACTATCTACAAAATAACTATGATAAAATGAAAAAATTCTCCATGTAAGAAGTTATCTTTTCTCTGGCATCGAATTCCGGGAGTGGTTGCAACGGGTAGAGCTTATGAAAACGCTTGTCGAGGATGAACTCTACTGTTTATGACATCCCTAGCGGCATGCAATTATCTAAAAATCCCACTCCTAAAAACCTATGCATGGAAATCTTCACTCTAACAGTTTATATGATTTTTGATGGATGAGCAGATGAGGCTACATCTCGTTATTATGGCCAATTTATTGAAATTAAGGTATTTTTCCTCTGCCATTTTCTCCGAAACAAAGTCTGTGACCCCAATTTTTTTTTCATATTTGGAGTAATTACTTTATGGCCTAACTCTAAGGGTGCATTTGACTGACCCTATTCCGGAATAAGAATATGTGGAGTGATGATTAAAACGGTATGTCTGGCGCTTTTGAAGCAGCAAGGATAATAACGATATGTTTAAAATAGCATTTTAGCAAGTGTTTTATAAGTTTAATGTGAATCTCCATAAAAACTAAGGCTTTCTAACTTCTATTCCCTGTATTCCTATTGCGGAATATGGTGAATCGAACGCGCCCTAAGTGAAAAATGAAGAAAATAAATTTCACCGTACCTGAAGATTTTGTCATGAACGTCCTTAAATGATGTAATAGGGAAATAATAAAGTGGCATCATTTTAACCCATTGACCCCTGGGAATGAGACTTAATGGATTTTTCTCAGCAATGGGGATGAGTCAGGAGTCAATGGGTTAAAAGTATTTTTTTCTTTATCAGATACACAATGACAAAATCCACAAGTGTTATTTTCATCCTGATGTTTGCTATTGCATTTGGTTTGGAGCAATGGGTAGGTTTATTGATTGGATGGGTGTCGTTTAAACTTGGCAGGAGTAATCTACATCTATTTAACGCAGGATTTATTTTGTCGTTTATTGTCATAATAAGACATGTTCCCACTTGTTAAGCTTATACAGCGATGTAATTAAAACATTATGGGCAGCACATGTGTTTCAAGGCTGACCATCTGCCTGTACTAACAACTGCAGCTGTTCAAATCTGAGATATTGGTTTATGGCAAAGAGGGACTGGAAACAAGAGTTTTGCCATGGCAACTTCGTAATGGGTGTCACTTAGCTTTGTGCCTTATCTGATGTACACTGTACATTACTGGTGCCAAGTGTGAACAACACCCATCCAATATTTTTGGAGATGTTCTCAATTTTGGGATTTATTACAGGCATGTAAACTTGAACATGTTGGAAACGAGAGAAGATATTCCAAAATAGAACACACCATACTTCATTATTTTTAAAGGTCTTTAAAATAAGCAAAAGAAATTTTTCTTATCATAGACACTTTAAAGGGAGAGTATCATGATATTGGGCATTTTCTAGCCGTAACGAATGTCGTCATTTATGTCGTCATTTATGAGCCAATTCTTGTGGGAAATTTACATGTATGAGTAAAAACTTTTGTGATTGTTAAACAATCATTGATAAGCTGATTGAAATTTTCATGTGTGCATGTAAATTTCCTGCACGAAGTTATTTTAGATCGTATTCATAAATGGCGGCCAATAAAGTATTCTTTTATCTTTGTGCTAATCATCCTCACTAGCCTCACTTTGGAGCAAAAATTAGTTTGAATTTTCTCGTGCTAACAAGGCTAGTGAGGATGATTAGCATAAATACAAAAGAATAATTACTTAGCCGCCATTTATGAAGTAATATTTCAAAAACGAGTGAGAGTGTTTTACTGGGGTTTCCAAACACGAGAAAACTGATGATAGCCGGAGGCTGTTAGGCCGAGGGCTTTTATAGTTTTCGAGTGTTTGGAAACCCCAGTAAAAAATGAAGTATGAGTTTTTGAAATGGCTTCTCAATCGGCACCTAATTGCAAACAAAAGAAAAAAAAGAAATCAAAAGAACAAAAGAAAGCAAAAATCACATAAGCATGTGATTAGCCCAAAGTCCACAGTCCACATTCCATGACACAAAGATTCATGGATATTTGCTTCCAATCAAAACCAGGAAACACATGCTTGGCAAGTCTCTGCGATGATGTTTTAAAATATGTTTCTTAACAATACTGGGAGAATTATAAAATTACGATAATATTATCTGTTACAGAGTCATACGATTACCAGATATTGTATTACTTCCAATTAAAACACTAAAACTCGTTTCCGGTCACGCACACAATTCTTCAATACATATTCTCCCGTTAATCTGTCACATAGTCTACCATTGTTTAGTGGTCATCGTGATTGCCCCTGAGAGAAGAGATATGGAGGTCAAATCCTACTTGAACTGCCTTTTACGAGACAGAAAAATCTTATGCATGTGCACCCAGAGTGCGACCTGGAAAAAAAACCAGTCTAAAGTCCAATTAAATTACTCATGTTTGTCTGTGATTGTTTTACAGAACTTTTCACTTATAGCCATCATCCTTTTAATTGCTAGTGGCTTGTTTCTCTTCACTTTTGAGTCCACACAGTTCATTGCTGAAGGTTTTTTTCTGGTAAGTTACTGCTACATGTAGGACATACATACATAGTTACTCTGACTTTCCACTCTGTAAGTTATCAGCTTTGTGGAAAGTACAATGTTTGTCTTACCCCTTTCCAAGCCATGAACTTCACCTAACTCATGTGGAAGTCATTCGTTCTGGAATTAATAGCAGCAAAACTAATATGGAAGTCTCCTCAAGGCAATCTACAGTATATGAACCTGTTCTCAATTTTATGAATTAAAAAAGACATTATTGTTACCTTGGAAAATGTTATTGACAAATATTCTGTGGTTGTTTGGTTAAGTGCTGTACTTTTATAGCATCCCATATATTATACCAGCATGGCTCTCCTCATATCTTAATGGTGGGGTTACCGTAAAATTTCCTTTCCTTTGATGTACAGTGTATGTGCATACATGCATATGCTAGCACTGTATATTATATTCATCAACAAGACTCCTGCTCTAGTAAAAGTTCCCTAACTCTTCTGTCCCTTTTAAAAAGAGTTCCCCATTGCTAGTAAAATGCTATGGCTGGTATTAGACTGGGTAAATGACACTCTTGGAAGGGAAAAGTTTAAAGTTTTGGTTGACTTAGTGAGGCTAGCGCATGGGAAAAAAGAGGGCAAAAGACAAGTAGGTACACTAATAATTTGAACACCAGTTTTAAGAGATTAACAAATTTATCAATTGAAATGGAAATAATTATTTAGATTTGTTTCTGCAAAAAAAGATATTTGCACCTCCAACAACTCTTTGGATCCTTAGAAAGAAGAGGTGGACCAGTTATGAAAGAAACATTTAAAAGTTGCAAAATATAATAATTATTTTTTAGTCTAAGAGTTTCTGTGGTTTTGGTAGAAAAACCCTTTTTGGATGGATTGAATTTTTGAAAGAGACATTTACTTTTTACCACAATTGCTTGTAATTTCGCAGTCTGATTGGCTTATTTGCCATTGTGGATTAGAGTCTAGACAACGCTGCTCAGGTCATGCAGGCGTCATTGTGTCATGCAATACAATAGTTTTGATCAGAAGGCTCATTTTGGGAAAATCATATTGTGAGAAACTTGTAGATAATGCTAACCCTCTTTCTTTGTGTCATAATCTTTGTCATGCTCTGAAATCAACATTTTCTTTGTGTTGAATATTGTGGTGAAAAAGAAAATTAATTGTATGTTGAGTGTTGTCTGTACTCTTATCAACAACAGACTTACTTGGCGCACAACATTTTGACCACTGTGATAACAAACATTGTTGTCGATAAGAGTACCTGAAAGCAACTCTCAACCACATTCGATATGTTAATTAATTTTCACTGGCTCAAATGAGTACATTGACGTACATTTTGTTCATTGTGTCTTAAGGCTCTTTTTGCATCAGGACTAAGTGGTCTGCGTTGGACATTGACACAGATATTAATACAAAAACAAGAATTAGGTATGGCATTCCCAAAGACCAACTGAAAAATTCAGTAAAAAAGATAATTGTTATAATTATGATACTGATAGTTTTTACTTTTGTTTTGATTGCATAAATGATAGAATAATCACAATCATGTGCTCTATATTGTAAAGGAGCAAGATTGCAACAAAATATGATTTTCAAGGAAAGGAGAAAATCCAGTGACTCAGAGAGAGTCCTTTGGGCAGAATGAAGAACTAATAAACTCAACCTGCTGTGTATGTTTATAATCTAAGGCTGTTTAAAAGACATTGACTCCTGAACCACACCATTGATGAGTAAAATCATTTGGCATTAGATTAAAATCAAGCAAGTCTCAATCCTAGGATCAAAAGGTTGAAGTTTTCAGCGAAGCAAAGGACTTAGCACATATAACTGTGTGGAGTCTGTAGGATTTTGACATTATCCTTTTTTATTATATAGATATTGATGAAATACCAGGATTTCTTCTTTTACTAAAAAATCATATCTTCACCGTGCGCAGTGAACATATCATTTTTATCTTTCACATGTGAGGATATAGGTGTTGTCATGGTAACCAACACGATTAGCCAATAAAACGCGAGCTTTCTTTTCATTGTAAGATCCTTTTGTGCTTTAATATAATTCTTCTCTACTACATTAACATTTTTATTGCAAAATTTGACATTATCATGATTTGATTTTCATATATAACTTTCATATCTTGTTTCATGTTACACAACATGCGTGTTGTAGCAGTTGGTGACCACTTTTTCATCATTTCGAAAATGAATAAAACAAGTTGTTTTAAATCTAGACATTTCATCAATATCTATATAATAAACAGAACATTACATGGCCGCTTGGGGATACGAATTTTATCTTCTCGTGCTGAAAGTATCTCTCACTCGTTCGCTTCGCTCACTCATGAGAGATACTTAGAGCACTCGAAGATAAAATTCGTATCCCTGTGTGGCCATGTAATATCCTCTACGTTCAGTAAATTCCATGTTAGAGACAGTCCATAAGAGGTGCGACAACCCAAAAGCAAGCTATGGATCTGACCAATGAGTCAAGTGATATGATCTTTCTCAAACTTTCTTGATACCCACTGTTGCGAAACCCTACCTCTAAAACCTTTCTGGAATGTGAAAAATTATTTCTGTACCATAAATTATGACCTCTAAATCTCTTTGCAAGTCAGAACTTGTGTACAGTTAGAAACTGAGAAAGCCCTGCCCAGTTTTCCAGGACAAGAAAATTTTATGCTTAGCGAGCAAATTTCTCAGACTACTTGTCCAATGGGAAATGCAGTGATCCAATCAATTAATATTATAAAGGCTACAGTATTTTTCTGTTGTGTTTTGGAAGGAATTAATAAACCCAGGCAAATGAAGGAAGTGGGTCAAGAAGAGTCCTTGCCCTTTATAGACCTCTTATTGTTACACATTGTTTCTCTAGGTCTTCAAAACCCCTTGGATACTCTGTATCATCTACAGCCATTCATGACTTTGACATTGATTCCCTTGACATTTTATATTGAAGGTAAGCGTTAAGTCAACACCATTACTTACGTGGCCCATAAATTATTTTCTGTACTTTTCATACTTTCCCTCATTTAACAATTATTCGCCGAAGGCGAAGTGATTATCGGTGAATATTCACCGATAATCACTGAGTCTGAGGCGAATAATTGTTTTAGTATAAATACACAGGTTTTTATTTCAAAAAAAGAGAAAAAAAACACATTTCAATGTGAAATCATCTTCACTTACAGTGGCAAAACGACTACTGGCGGCCATTTTGTCCGTCTAGGTGATTATCGGCTGATAATCCGAGATGGCGGAGCGCGCGATTTTATATAATCACCTGTGTAGTTATACTAATATCTATTAGTCACAATATTAATAATAGTGGGAGGCGCTGTGGCCTCATGGTTAGTGTGCTCGACTCCCGATCGAGTGGTCCGGGTTCGGGCCCTGGCCAGGGACATTGTGTTGTGTTCTTAGGCAAGACACTTTACTCTCATGGTGCCTCTCTCCACCAAGGTGGATAAGTGGGTACCGACGAATTTAATGCCAGGGGTAACCCTGCGATGGACTTGGCATCCCATTCAGGGGGAGTAGAAATACTCCTAGTCGCTTCATGCTACAGAAACCAGGATAAGCTCCGGCCTAATGGGCCACTTGGCTCGTAAGCAGACGTTACCTTTTTTTTAACCATGTAATCTTTAATAATATTAAATAATTAATAATTATTTTTAATACAGCAAAGTCACTGGTAAAAATTAGGAATGTTTCCAACATGTCCCCAATAGGAAATGTATCTGTCTTCGCCTAATATCTTTTACTGGTGTAGAGATGGGCCCTGTTGTCAAGTAGTGATTTAATTTAAAGGGTGTGGAGTCAAAAGCTTGAAGCAAGTGTATTATTGAAGGTTTAGAATGGGAAGAACTCATGATTATAGCACTTTTTGTACATTCTTTGGTTTAAGAAGAGTGCCATAGACCTATTCAGTCAACTCAATGTTGCACCTGTGGGAATAAAATGTTTTGTTCCAGGTATTTCCATATCATTTAAATGTGAATGCTACATTTTGATGCAAATACAATACACAAAGAATCGTTGAATTGGGAACAACATTGAGTTAGCCAATTTGGTTTATTGATGACAGAATTATGTGACTCACTGCATTTGTTGAGAACATAGCAATGGTTACCATGATCTTACCAGTTTCATTAATTAAGATCCTGGAGTCCATGTCTTCAAAGTCCCGAAACCATTTCAGGCCCAAAAAAGGCAAGTTGTCAAACTATGATCTGCTTGTTTTGAAAAACTGGTCTTATAACAATCCCTGCGTCGACTCAAAAATTGTCTCCTTTAGCCCATTGACTCCTAGGAGTGACACTAGGGGTGAGAGTAGATTTTGCTCTTTCTAAAGCCAGAAGAATTTACTCATCAGTAGGAGGATGGGGGGGGGGGGAGGAAAAATGATTGTGAAGTTTGATGTCTGGAAAGCTTTTTTTTTTTTATTAAGGTCAAAGATTAGCAGTGTCACCAAAGCTTTTCCTTGCCCCTGATAGCCATACCATTTGGGTCACTGTATCTATGGTGTTGTTTGGAGGATTTTTGGCCTTAATGATCAATGTCTCCGAATTTCTACTTCTCTCGCATACATCAAGTTTAACACTTTCTATATCAGGGATTTTTAAGGTAAGATGAGCTCCTGTTAAGGTTTAATTTCTGTAAATAAGTGCCTTAATTGACTGCTAACCTCAAGGGTTTTTATTAGGCAAGGGGAACAATACTAATTTACGACAGGAAAGTTTTAAAAAGTCTCGCTCAGTCAAAGGCTCAAAACTCGGCTTTCAAATGTCTTTTCCGTTGTCAATTTTCCGTATAAACTGAGTTGATAAACCCATTTCTGTATTTCAACCTTGGTGGAAGGCAGGCCAATAAGCGCAGCCGAGAAGAAGTTGACCACTGCAGAGAAAGAACTATAGCTAGTGTTGTGAGCATTACTTGAACCCAGTACATCTACACTGTAGTACCCAAACCACTCAGTCAAACTGCTTCCATTGTTAAGTGTCATTTGTGCAGACATGTCGTCTTTAATAATTGTAATTCCTGTCCACATTTTGCTTTACATTGTGCAATTTGTTTTATGTTACAGGAAATTTGCATCGTGTCTCTTGCCACAGAATTCGCTGGTGACAAAATGACAACTGTCAACTTTTTTGGTCTAGTGCTATGTCTGATTGGAATTAGTGTCCATGTAGTAACCAAGGCAACAAAAGGTTAGGGACAGTTTTTCTGATACATGGTCTTTTCTTTTGATGACAGAGTTGAAAAATGTCCTTAGCGGAGACTACAGCCAATAATAGCTAGGGAGTTTGAGAACTCCAAGTGGAATTCTTTATTGTATTTGTGTAAACTACTATTGATTGGAAAGCTTTTCTATAAGGGATGTAACTGCCTACTACCACATGCTCTAGAACAGATGCTGATCACTTGTAACAGCAGACACATTTCAAGATCAAGCTACGGTCTTAGAGCTCCAACTGTTTCTTCTAAATTTACATGACTATATGAAAAACTCAGTTGCTTACAGAGGCACTGTCCTATGGAATGTAGTTGGATGATTGAATGGATCCGTTTTTGATTGCACGGTTGTCCGTTTGTTTATAAAAAATATAACAAAGTGCGACACTTTAAGGATTTTCAAGTTTAATGTTCAAAACCCTCAAACAACTAGTCTTCGTTTGGACTTAAGAATTTTAAATACTACTATGTAAGTTTAAGGAAAGGATGACATTAGCATCTACAAGAATGTAGTGAGAAAGATAATAGTTTCAGACATCTGTACATGTAATAATTTCACATTATGGTGATTTGAGATACTGAGGGAATTGTGACACCCGAAAACAGCCCGAAAAGTTTTGGGACCTTCGGAAAACGGGCCCCAAGAGTTCATCAAGGGGAGCCTCTATCTCCACTAATTCCTTAAGTCAGCTCTTTTTCGAGTAAATTTATTTTTAGGAAGAGGTTTAAACTTGATGAAGCAAAGTAAGATTGTTTGGGTGAGAATAGTGCTGGGAGGATTGTTGATGGTTGCCAGCTACTACCAGCACCGTACAAATGACTTACTGACAAAACCGACAGAACAATCAAACAACAGCAGAGGTTCAGAGCTTTATGGATTAAAATGCGCCAAATCAGGAACATCTCCTTTGACTAGAAAGACCAATAACGTCACATTTCAGATGACCGATCAGGTCAAAGGCCAGGGTACCTAATATACAATTCACTGACACTGTAAAAATCACTTGTCTGACCCTGAAAATGATTTAATCCGGTTAGGTTGTCACAACATCAATGTCACCGTCAAACAGTCTTTGTCAGGACTACCTCACCCGGATACTCTTAATTCAT
>OX421447.1:55447262-55449762 GCA_949126865.1 Montipora capitata | reverse complement strand
AAATGATAAGGTCTCGAGAAATCACCCTAGCCCTAATCTTTTTGAGCTAACCTTGGTGATATCGGGGCAAACGTCTAATAGTCTTGGCTTACAAAACTGTTTTTCGCTCAATCCAAGGTGAGCGATCCGAGTTGATCCGGTCCGACTTTTGTACCAGCCCATTACCATAACCAAGCCCAAAATGCCTTATGACATGTAATAATTTTGCAGAGACTCCAAATAAAATCACTGTACAATATTAATATTTCATTTGAGTTGACAATAATTTTATTATTGAAAATTAACTTAACATAGAATTAAAAGTGATTTTTTCTGCTCAAAGATCTCAAAGAACAGACAAGTGGTGGTTAAAAATGGCAAGTCAGTTTTTTGAAAGCGGTTGATCTGTTTGATTGCATTAAACGACAGTTAATGAACTTCTGCCACCAAGTCAATAAATACTGTCACAATAAAGACATTTGTTTTGCAACTTCTGTCTCTGTTACCAGTGTCTTTCAGTAGTTCAGGTAATTGAATTCATGTAAGCTTACCTGTCCTACCGAGTATCCTTCATACAGATGTGTGCGTCCTTGCATCATTATCACTGTTTTACCACTTAAAACACCCAACACAAGCTTTCCAGGATGACCTCTAACTTAAATGAAAATAAGGTCGCAATAGACCATATTGATTTCATAAATGGCGGTTAAGTAATTATTTTTTTGTCTTTATGTTAATCATCCCAATTAGCCGCGTTAGTGCAAACAAAATTCAAAAGAATTTTTGCTCCAAAGTGAAGCTAATGAGAATGATTAGCATGAAGACAAAAGAATAATTTCTTGGCTGCCATTTTTGAATACGGCCTATCAACTTCACTGTTAATCCATTGTCTCCCAAGAGGGACACTTAAAGATTTTACTAACACTATCAAATGCCAGTGAGACAATTTGGGAGGGGGGGGGGGGGGTGGGGAAGACATCCAGCAGACCATAAATTAAATGCTTTTAATTAAAAAAGTCTCATCCCTGTAATTTGAGGGAAACAAACAAACCAGCCTTTGTACATGTTTGCAAATTGAGAATGTTGCCAAGAACTTTTGGCAGGGCATTGAGTTTCCAGTAAGATGTCCTTTGCAGTGAATAGTTGGATGATTCAAACAACATCAAGGATGAGTTTTGGAATTTAACGTTAGATATACTGTAGATGTAGTTATTTCTTGGAGAGGTGGGTGGGGGGGGGGGGGGGGTGATTTTCTTTCCTTTGTTTTCAACAGCCTAATTTACCTGTGCTTTTGGGGAACTGTTTGATTTTTTCATAAGATATGTCATATTTTTCTTCAATGATATCACCAAGAGATGATAACCCTGAACCACATATGATACCAATAGTAGGTCGATGCTTGGTTTGATTCAAGATATTGCGACAGATTTCTTCTACCTCACCAAAATCGTGGCCATAGTCAAATCTGTAAACAAAATGGAAAAAGTTACATGAGATGGCTGACTATTCTTTAAAAAATAATTTATTATGGAGACTAAAGACAAGATGCTGCTGCACAAAAATTAATGATGTCCTCTCCAAGTCACCTATTATGATGCATTTACTTTGTCAAAGGGGCAAAGTCAGGATCTCGCCCTGACTCTTTCTTTTACACTGCAATATCTTAAATTATTAAATTCTCTGCAATTATATCATAAGATAGTTATTAATATTATTAAATAAATGTTTCTAATTTCATCCCTCTGTCATAGTGTATGTGGCAAAATTATATGTGGTGAAGTATCGTGAGGTCAAGGGTCCAAACCCCGTTGAAGTCCTGAGATTTTCAGGCTTCTCTACGCAATTGCAAAAATTGCATTCATAACTGCGAGGATCATAGCTTCACTTGAAGGACTACAACTACTTAAGTCTTGTGCTTCCTTTTCCCCCTCTCTAAGCAGCCATGCATCTTTACTTATAAAAAGTTAACTGTGTTTTTGTATACCACATAGTAATCTTTTTACATCCTCATTTATCGATATAACTTACGTATTCTAAAGAAATCATTATGGCAAACAATTATTTTTCCAGGGGAAGACTTCCCAGATAAAAGATGTTTTAAGAAAGATTCGACTGAGGGATCTCTTAATTTAATTCCAGTGACTACTAGACCACAAACTATTTTGTGGTGAACGAGGCTGAAATATTAAGTTTTTTTGACTTAAGCCATTGTGTTGTGATGAATGAACCAAAACAATTAAGTTTTCATTTTCAAAGTAACCCCAAATAAGAGAAACTTTTAACGCTTCTGTTTATTGGTTTTGATTTGAAATAATGATGTTAATTTGTTTGCATCAGTTTAAGATTTTTAAACATTGATCCCACAGTCTCGCAGTTCCACTTTGCCTAAAAGCTGGATCATGGATCATGGACTTTGAAGTGACCTCAGCTGGCTATGATTAACATTAATATAGGAAACAACCACAGACTCTGAGCACAACTAATGAGGTAAACAGCAAAACAAGAATAGCACTGACCAATA
>OX421447.1:55432262-55442262 GCA_949126865.1 Montipora capitata | reverse complement strand
CTACGAAGGAGACTCAGGCCCCAAACTTTCACCTCAGATGGTAATGTACTGAATTATTGGATGTTTTGCATTTTTGCAACGAATTAGGGATTACGGGGTCTATAAAATAAGATAAACAACCTGTACAGCTTAATTAAAAATACTTTACAAAGTCCTAATTTCTTCATCATGAAAAAAAACTCATGCTGAATCAAATATTTTGGGAATTTTCAGAAATATCTAACAACACGAAGATCATTATAAACATAATTACATTTTTACAATAATCGCCTACTGAAAGCGAATTTTTGAAAATAAATTATAACCTAGAATTAACACTTGTATTTCTTTGAATGAATCAGCGAGTCTTTAGTGGAATTGTCCATGACGTCAACTTGCTGATTCAACGCCAGTAGCAGCGGTTTCCAAAGTGGTCGAACTCCTTGACAAGCTCAACGATCTTTTTCCCGCCATTCGCCCAACGGCACATGATTTAAAATGGGCGACTTGACGTGACGTCAGTGACTTGTCCGCTTCAGAGTGCCGTCGTGGGAGGCCTGGTTCAAATTGGCACGAAATGTCATACAGTTCCTTTTCCGTGTGAATTTTCTCGTTCGCGAGGTAATCACGGACCTCGGATACCTGAAAAACGTGCGTATTTATCAAAATGGGGGAAATCAGAGAGGAGGCACAATACGACCGGAGCGGACCTTCCTGCAAAATGTGTTTTTAAACGTTCCTATCTTGTAAGATATACGTGAAATTTGATTTGAAACAAGCAAGTAACAAATCGGCTTCTGCGATGGAAGAAACCAACGTTAATGAAAGTCATCGCAGCACCTCACCTCCTGGAAATTGTAAACGTCCTTTTGAAAACGTCTAATTTCATCGATCACGAGGTAGATCTAAAAGAAAGAAAGAGAAACACTATATTTAACGACGGACGCATATATACCCTTAAGAGTATTCTCCCATTCGACCCTCGCAAATGTAACAAAAGCTACATGCCGATTTTTGGCAAGAAGAGGTGGGGTGGGGAGAGGCAGCTATTTAGCCCACTTCGAGCCAAAACTGGGATATAATTCCCGTCCACATGGGAAGCGACTACTTTTACTTCCACGTCATACTTGCTCCCAAGAAGCCTAAACACGGGGCGTTCCGAGTTAGTCACCAATTTAGGCTTTTACCACGCTAAAAGGACATAAGCCTTCGCCGAACAGCCAAAAAATATATACTTTCCGGTTGAGTCGGAGAAAGGATGCGACAAAAAAAAACTGTCATATCATTACGAACTTCAACTGTTTATCGAGGTTAACGGTCGGAAGCAATTACTACGCTAGGTATTTGCTGAAAAACGCACCTTATTTTCGGACTTGCTCGCTAGTTTTTTTCCCGCCTTTATCTTTGAATGTGGTAAACCAAAATCACATGGTTTAAAAACCGATCGAATTTAAAGGCCAATTTCACGATTTTGCGCTTGTCCAAGCTTTGGCGCTACAAGCAATTGCAAAAAGGTTGAGATACTGAATCGAAAATTCACCTCTTCTTCCTAAAACCCCTCTTCCTGTTCATAAGAAAGTCCCAATGCCCCTCCCCTCCCTCTTTTTTCAATGTTGATACCCTTTAGTTTGAACGCCAAGTGGAGAAGGAAACAACTTTGCTTGAGGGGTGGGAAGGGGGTTGGGGACGCGGTGACTTGAATGACACGCATTGTATGGTTATTAACAGTGAGTGTCTCAACTCTTTTGGCAATTGCTTGTAGCATAAGTAAATTTATGGTTTCTTAATGAACCAGATGATGTTCACGAATCAGGTGGCTTCAAATGGATTCGAACCCATGACCTCTGCAACTCAGTCTGCCAAATGAGCTCAATACGCCATTTTCGAGTTCATGCCTGCCTCATCTTCAAAGCGAGTCTAAGTGCGACGTTTTTGTTATGAAAATTAGTTTTCATTCATATGTAAAGTATAACTAATTACCATTACAAAAACTTCGCACTTAGACTCGCTTTGAAGAGGAGGCAGACTTGAACTCGGAAATGGCCTATTCAAATACGCTATTACTACATTCATCGAGTAATGTAACATGAGCCTAACAAATTGCGAAGATCATTCCTCTTCCAACTCGCACTTCAAAGACACATTTATTTCAGTCACCAACAACCAATTATATACCTATTGTAAACCCCAATTGTCATTAAATAACAAAAAAAGAAACTATTGTAGACAGCACTGACCTGTCTGCGTTTAGTCAAGTTAATCAACCCTCCTTTAAAGAAATCAGGATTTCCTTCGGCAATGAATGTGAGATCCTTCATGTAAATACCTTCAAATTATACAAAAACGACAGTGTTCGTTCTCCACAAAATCACTAAATATCGCTCGCATGAAGTCATCTACAATCGCAAGGCATTGCACGTGTCATATTCAAGGAGGCTCGAAAGGGTTTTCAGCTGAGCGCGCGTAAGCCACACACGCAATGCGAAAGCTCTTTATGTCCGCTGACGAATCAAAACGAGTGACAGTAAATAAATATGTAATTGACTAAAATCACGCAAACTGGAAATAAGTTTTGGTCGTGGTAGTGAGCTATATCTCGAAAGTTAGTTCGGTGACCTACCCTAAACTTTTAAATACATGTATGATGCGTCTTAAAGAAAATGAAAAAAAATCCAGTGGACTTTTTTCATCTTCCAACACCATTGTCATAAATAACTTACCTTCTACTACAAAGGGTCTTTTTTTCATATCACGTATTAGATAAGAAAATTTAATCGGGTTTTCGAAATTTGGGGAAAAAAAACTACACCACCGAATAAGTTATTCAGGTATTAAAAAAGCTAGTTTTAAAGGGTCTTTGAACAGCGCCATGCAGTTACCATGGCAACAATTTAGACGAAACAAGCCCTGTCAAAAAAAAATCCTGAGAAGCAAAAAGGAAAGGGGATGAAATGATCGACAATGTTATAAAATCTTTCCATTTGAAACCCACTGCTACCTGTGGAAAACCCTTTCGAGCCTCAATAACAAGGCATTGTGTGCCGTGGAACAATTTTCATAAACGGCAATTCCGCTAAAGCCGAAATTCATCCAATCTGGCCCGGGTTGTTCGAAGCATGGTTAGCGCTAACCAACGTTAAATACCATGGAAACCTGTAGGTTTTGATACCGCTTAACCGATGGTTAGCGCTAACCAGGCTTCGAGCAACCGGTCCCTGATCGCTACGATAAGCAACGCGAACTTTTCAATACAAAAACAAACGGTCGAAAAGCCTGTCCGTTGACGGTGGGGCTTTAACTGTTCGTGGAAATTGAACTTACCAAAATAAGGAACTGACGGTGTGGGCGAGGCTGCAAGAGCTTGTCGATATCTTTTATAATTACCCTAATAATAAAAGTAAAGGACTGTAATAAAAAAGAGCGGCAAATAGAACATTGGTTACGTCAACGGCGTTACAAAACGACAATGCATTATTTGGCAACGTTCACGCCTTTCAACGCCGCTTCAAAATACAGCTTTGCATTATCCGAAGTACTTCGCCATTTTGCATTATGTTGGCGTTATGAAATTTGGCAAAGTATCTTATACATGGATTGTTATAAACATTTTCTTTTACTTAAAGGGGCAGTGTCACGCTATTTCAGACAAACTTCAAAACAATAAAATACGTCAATCAAGACCAAAAGATAACGGTGTAGTTTTGTTGCCAATAACAATTAAAGTGCACTGAAGCTATCCTTCGTTATTTGCATCCATGGATGGAGTGGATGGAAATGGACTGAAACTTGAAAAAAACTGGCCAGTTCTTCAAGTTTGGAGATGATGTCCGCAAAAAGTCGCCAAAAACTAAATGCGAATAGCTCTTTGTGCAATAAATATGTTTCATAACTTGTCCGTGGGTTATCGCGAATGTTGTACGTGTGAGCTGAAGTACTAATTTAGATTTTTAGCTTTGACCTAAAAACAGCAAAGTTAGAACGACAGTGCCCCTTTAAGATAGCGGACGAAAGATTCTCTATTTTGCGCTCACATTGTCGTGAAAACCTTAAATTGGCTCGTTTCACATTGAAGACGGCACAGAAATACACTTAATGGCGTTCCGCGCGTTCACCGCAATCTTTTTTCCTCATTAAACTAAGTAATAATTATATCGTTTTGTGGCGCAAGCTGCCGTCGTCAGCTCGTCCCCCAAAATTTGACTATTTTGCAGTAAACTGAGAAAGACAGAACGAACAGTCTCCGAGCATAAGACAGACAAGATAGTAAAAGAAAACGATATGTTCGTAAGAAACCGGAAAAAAAGGGCGGGCTGAAATCAAACATACGCAATAGGAACGACACAGTCTTTGCATGATTTTAACCACCAAATGCATTTTTTTACCTTTGTATCCATAAGAATTTCCATTTTGGCGTACTGTTCAAGATATTCCTTGGGAACAAGCTGTGGTCAAAAATAAACTCACTGATTGGAAAGTACAAAACAATAATAATAATAATAGCGCCATTTCCGTGAGCTCAATGAATTACAGTTTGCATTAACCCACTGAATTCAGTGTTATATTGACGGACAAGGACGCATAGGGCAAGGCGGGAAAAACCGCAGGCCGGAGCTTGCAGTAAGATTGAAGGTGGAAAAGGCCTTTAGTTACCTCCTTCGTTTTGTGCAGCCGTCTAACAGGCGCGCTCCCAAGAGCTGCTACAACAATGGCCATCACAGCATTGAAATTCCTCAGCTCCAAACACAGCTAACAAAAAAAAAAACATGAAAATTAGTTGGATCTTTTCACTCTTTGTTACGTATATCGTCTCTGACTATCGCAGTTCCTTCAGGAAACCTTTTTTAAGAAGTTGAGCATTGGACTGCAGAGCAGAATTTGGGGGTCATTCGCGCGTGACATGTGACAAGACGCCAATATCCTACCTTCATGAAATCAAAGTTGGAAAAATCACCCCAGTTAGAAAGGTAAGTTTAGCAATTGCAAGCAAGGCTAAAAAAATCCACTGAGACTTACACAGGATTCGAACCGATAACTGTGCGACTCTACCAAAAGAGCTAACAAACCCGCTGGGGGCAAGACAATTGCGAGTTCAAGTTATATCGCGTGAGATGTGATAGAAATGATTTTAGACCAACGAAAGTTCGAGTCCCGATAAAGCCTGACTTTTTTCAAGTTTGCTTGCAGCGGCTTAAAGTGCCCCTAACTCCAAAATATTTTTTTCACTAAAATGAATCTTTGCACCTGTTCGAAACGCAGTGCGGCGTTTTTTCCCCTTTTCTAACAAATCCTGCCTTTTTATAGGCTTCAAAACTTGCGACAAACCAAGCATCTTTTGTTCACGACCGAGTCAGAAGGGGAGTGGGTCTATTCCTGATTTGACGTCAAAAACTGATTTACATTGCATTAACTCTTTGTAAACACGCAAAACATGCATGCAAAGTAGATTGTGACGTCAAATCAGGAATAGATCCACTCCCCTTCTGACTCGGTCGTGAACAAAAGATGCTTGGTTTTTGGCAAGTTTTGAAGCCTATAAAATGACAGGATTTGTTGGAAAACGGAAAATATGGCCGCAATGCGTTTCGAACAGGTGCAAACATTCATTTTAGTGAAAAAAATATTTTGGGGTTAGGGGCACTTTAAGTAGCTTATCTACCTGCGATGATCCTGATAAATGACAAACCCACTCCTCCCTCACCTTCGCTGTTTCGATGAAGTTGGTAAAGATGTTAGCTCGTTTCTCCATGGATTTTTCTGTCACAATAGTAGCTGCAACCCATGTACTCAGCTGGAAGTGGAGAAACGCATGATAAGTCAAGGAGGGAAAGCGTTTAACACCTACGACAGCCCTTGCTAAATAAAACCTAAACTACGAGTAGTCCCACGTTAGCCGCTTACTTAGTCGCGCGGGAACTCATCCAGATTTCGCGTAGGCATTTTTTCTCGAACCTGTCTTCTCCTCACGGTGGACTAACTCAGCGGCGAAGGAGGGACGGCTCGTAGTAATAAAACACGGCGATTTTGTACTTCGGTCCGTGAAATCCAAAACTTACACTCAAACTAAACAGTAGCCTGCGAATACAAAAATTCGAAGAAGCTGTGCTGAGCAATAATGCGGACAAATGGTAAAGGAAAGTTCAAATTCGCGCACAAGTATTTAAAATGAGAACCAAACGTTTCGAGGGTACTCCCTCTTCATCACTGGTTTGAAAGCAAATGAAAAATGCGCGTTCAAATAAAATCAAAAATCGCAACGTTAACAGCGCGCGTTGACTTTCTATGAAACCAAAGCCCACATTGAGACCACCAAGGGTGTAGGGTACGGTGTCTGAAAATCATCCTAGCCTCAAAACTACGTCTGTCTGTGGCACCCCTGAAACCTGAACGGTTACAGAAACCAGCATGTCCTGAGTTGTGTGCCGCGGGGAAGCAAGTCTGGTAGCCTTGTGGAGCGTAGATGTTTTGATCATAATACCACCATAAGCCCAGCGTAAATGTTGCAACATCATTTACCAACGTTTTTTGATAGCTTGCCGATGTTGGACATCCATCAGTTGAAAAAGGGTTTGGAGGAGGAGGCATAAGGCAGCGTAACCGAGTAGTTAGGGCTCTCAGCCACTATCGGTTGTCCCTTCGCTTGTTGTACAGCAACTAGCGTATCATCTTTCTCACGGTAATTATACCATCCCCATCATCATTAGCTATATCAGTATTAATCATATTGGGCTAACACAGTCCAACATGACAAGCACAACGCTAGAAACGTGTTAGCCAATGACTAGCCTGGGATATAAAACAAAAGGAATAAGACGAGTAAGAACACCAAATAAAAGAATGCCAAGTTACTTGGTTAAATCTGTCCGCCACTTTTTCCACAGAAAGTCTTTCTTCAGGAGGAACTTTCCTTTTCTTTCCAGTTCCTAAGGCAATCTTCTTTTGAATATCTGTTGCAGTTACTGCACAAAAGCAATCTAAAAAATATAAAACTAACATTACTGAAGGTATTCTTCCTGGAAGTTTCTCCTTCGTTTTCGATGTCACTTTTTTTTCTATGAGTCGAAGGTTTTAACTTTCTATTTTCAAAGTATTTCTTTTTTTTTTGGGCAGCGCTACGTTTGTTTACACTATTAAAAGGTTTTACGAAAAGCAAAGGTTACAAGTTATCATAATTTTATCAAGCTGGCAGTATCCCTGCTTGCGCACTAAATAAAGCAGCTTTCAACAGAGTGTGATACCGGGATTGCCTCGGTTTTGGCTCAATCGCAGTGTGATTGTTCTAATAATATCGCGTTATATCTTTATCCAATCAGGGCTCCAAATCCAGCTGTGTCATTTTCTGGCACGCGTTTTCACGCTGATTGGCTCGATTGATTGTCTTCCTTTGCGGTGATTGGCCACACTAAGTTTTGTTTCCACGCACTCAATTAAATCTCTCTCTTACTTTATTTGTCTAAGCCTTCATCACTGTAAAGTTAAGCCAAGTCACGCTAAAATGTTTCATGCACTGTGCTGATTTACCATGGTCGATTAGTGTTATCTGTCTTGCTAATTCCTTGGGATACTGCAGCAAGTCAAACGGCCTGCAACAACAGGAATCATTGAGAACATTCATGACAACGATTAAAATATGAATCAGCAATACTTCGAGCCACAAAAGAGAATCAGCTCATAGCTTTTTAAGAATACAAGTAAGAAGAGTGTGTGAAAGCTAGAATAGGGAGTCGAGTGTAGTTTTGTTTCTAGTTTCTAACTAGCAAGCAGGCTCTCAATGGAAAGGGTTACGTTTTTGCAAAGGTTGGCCGTGTAGCACTTATATTTGAACAGACTTAACTGATAACAGTGTAATGTGAAGTGCTAAGTTTCTACCCCATATGAACCATGTGAGCGTTAGCCCTACTGATGGAAACGGGCCCACACAAGGACAGAGAAAAACTCTGACCAGGGTGGGAAATGTTCAAAACCTCTGACCGGTCAGAGTTTTTCTCTGTCCTTGTGTGCGCCCATTTCCATCAGTAGGGCTAACGCTCACATGGTTCATATCGGGTAGAAGCTTAGCACTTCACATTACGCTCTAATCAGTTAAGGCTCTCAATGGGTTGCGAAAGATGCGCGGTCAAAAGCCAAGGGACTGGGGCGAGCTTGCGGGGGGCGTCCTCCAGCAAACCACTGGCGCTTGAATGTGAGCTAAGTCGTTTAGATGACAAAAAAATGGAATGCTCCATTTACCCTAACTATAACCTACTTTCCCAAATTTAACTCACATATACCCACTGCTTCCACACTAAAAAGGCACAAGATGGAGCACAACTCACGTAAAATCTCGACGATTAAAGCCAGGAAGCTCAGCATCCGGAGGGCACTGGCAGATGAGAAGCTGTCCGTTAGAGCTTTGACCAAAAGATCGGCTCACACTCTCAAAATCGTCATCCTCGCGAGGTGTAGAGTTGAATGGTCCCCTGTGAGAACGTGTGGGTGTGAGCTGACCGGAACCAGTGGGCGAATCACTACTCTGAGAAGAAGGGTTACTGTCGCAGGTGTACTTGCGACGCTGGCTGGATGATAGGACACCATGTTTCATTTCTTGTCCAACTGCATAGGTGCCCGAGGGATCAAGAGGAACGCGTTCGCCGGGTGAACCAGATTCTTCCACACTCATGCCACTTCCCTCTGGTAAAAATAGACAGTCGATGCTCTTACTTACTCTACTAAGGACGAAGTCTTCTTCAGCATGAATGGAGTTCAAATTCTGCGTGTTTTTTTTTTTCTCATTTCGAACATTTTGCGTGGCTGTTGTGCAGAGGACAGAAAGCAAAAGCACCCGCAGTGCGTGCTGCACGCACAAGGAGAAAGTGCGGAATAAACGCAAGGGCAAAGCGTGCGTGCTAAATATTTCATACTTGAGGGAAAAAGCTATTTTAATTTTAGCACATATCTTTGCCGTACTCTGCACAACAACGACGTGAAAAAAAATTTGAGGTTTCAAGGACAACGCGAGCGTGCAAATGTCAATTTTTCAATTTCTATTTTTACTCTGAAACCGCTAGTACCAATTTATTTTTAGGAATGAGATGATGCAAGGTTATAATTTGAGTTCACGGTTTCGTCGACGTCGCCGTCGTAAATCTTTAGATTCCTAAGAACCAACGTGAAATGACCAAATTGAAGGTTTCGACGACAACATGAAAATACAACAGCGAACCGTCCGTTCTCTACGTTTACTTCAAATCCAACCTTACGCCTCCAGTAAAGAGATACTTCGCCAATACTGTACAAATTCAACGAGCTGGGATAATCACGAAATACTTACTAAAGCTCCAAGTTATATTCTTAAGTCACGTTTTTGTAGACGTTGCAGATGTGGTTGTATAAACTACCTAAAATGCCGATGCGCGGACCATATTTACAAAGATAATGCTAATTAGCAAAGCTCTAAACCCGACTGGTGAATTTTATGGTATTTTGGAGGAGAGAGCCTAAATTTCGGAAATAGAAGAGAAGAAAATAACCAAGACTACATATCTTACTTGAGCTTCGTCTTTGTTCGCCTGCAGAAAACGAGGAAGCTTCCCATGAACATTTTACAGATTGCAACGTACTTTGTAAAGAACCCAGAAGCATGTCGACTGAGTTATGAGACGCCACAGACAAGTCACCTGGACTGCCAGAGGCCAGAGTTGAGGCAACTGCACCTGAAAGTGTAGTGAAGAAAAAAAGAAAAAAAGGCAGGATCTTTCTATAATCCATATTCACGATCTGAATGTCCTTCCCCTTACGTTTACAGGATAAAGTATAAGGGTGACATGACAAGGAACAAGTGATCCTCACAGGCAAAAAATGTATGAATTTCTTTTACTGACTTGTCCTAATTTCTGATGATGTGGTCCTCGACAGCGCTTTATGAGGATTCATATTAAACTGGAAATTTTTTCATGGTTTGTAGAAAAACCGTTTTGTCATTATCACAGAAATCAATAATTTCTTTGGAATTCTTTGCATAACCGTAAAAATTGCTCAAAAATAG
>OX421447.1:55344762-55424762 GCA_949126865.1 Montipora capitata | reverse complement strand
ATTTGTCCGTCCAGACGAACAAGTCGACCTAAGCACGACCTAAATTCACGTTAGACGAACAAATCGACAAATTAACCACTTCTGGGAAATGGGTCTAGCGATGGAAGCGGTACTTTATGGGAAGTTTTCAATAAGGTTGGGGCTTGGGTAACAAGCCATACCTAGTGCCAGTTTTCCTGCGCTCAAACTCGATCCATTGTCTGTCTTTTATGAATTCACGTCGGACAATACTAGCGGAATTTGTCGTCTTGCATTGACATTAGTCGACCAAACCATACGACGATTTGCACGTTTAGACGATTTGTTCGTCTTCTAGCGTGAAAACGCCTATAGCTGTTCTTCTTAACTCGTTGACATTTAGGTTTTTAAATGAACGGAACAGCGTATAAACAAATCGTATATTATCATCTGGCTTTGAATTTTCAATTACCATTATTTCCGAAAAAAACACCCAGGTGCCTGGACACGGGATTCGAACCTGCGGCAAAGCCTTCCACTAACTACTAATACTGAAAGGATTTCGGCATCTCCTTCCGTGGTCTTGTTGACAGAAGCTCTGCTCTGTTCTTGGGCCAATACCGTATATAATATATTCAAAGCCAGAAGAGATACAATCATCGAAATTTAAAATGTTGCTCTTCAAACTCGTATCGAGACTATAGGACGTTTTCGGGTCTTTCTGCAGGTACCGGAAAGCATAGTGTTTTTGGTCGCTTGGGATTAGTCTTTATTTGGAGTTGTTTTGTTCTGTCTTTTGTTTCTTTTGTTTTACGTAATTTGTGTTCCGGTACCTGCAGAAGCTGCCAAGTCTTCAATCATCCTCTAGAGACACCAATAGACCTTATTCATAAATGGCGGCCAATTTATAATTCTTTTGTCGAAGTGCAAATTAAAAAAAAAATAAATAAATAAATAAAATTTGAAACTGTGGTGCTGCGTCGGTGGGAGATTGAAACAGAAATTTATTTTATCAAACGAGTTGATAAAGGTCGAATGTCCACCGTGAAAGATTTGGAAAGCTGACGTTTCGAGCGTTAGCCCTTCGTCGGAGCGAATTAGCCTACCAAGCAAATTAGCCTACCAAGCCTCGATACCATACAGTGAATTGAAAAGAATTCTTGCTCTAAAATGAGGCTTGGTAGGCTAATTTGCACGTGGACAAAAGAATTATAAATGTGACCGCCATTTATGAATAAGGTCTATAACTATAGAGAAATCATGGTACGACTTCTGGTGAACGAACAAAAGAAACTAATGAGAGATCTTTTGTTTTCGTCCACCAACGTGGCGGGAACGACGTTACGTGAAAACCTCCTATTCCAAGCACTGGTTCTACGATCTCGGAAAAATCCATTCCTCTCTCGGAATTGGAATAAACAAAAGAGAATAATCCGCTCAGACATGAAACATTTTAAATCCGACAATTACGACTGGGATCGATTTCATTCCGCTCAAATGATTCGCTTCTAACTTTTGATCAAGACACTTACAACAAAACGTGATAAGAATTCTTACTTTTCTTTGCTGGATGACAAAAAAGACCATGATAGCTTGCCTCGTACTTCAGCATGCGAGAGATCCTGTGTGGAAAGGTTAAATTCGTAAAAATAAAAACACTTAAACTCCATAACCGAGTAAACGAGCTAAGTATGATTCATAAGAGGCGAATCTATAAAAAAAGGAAATAAAGGGAAAGAAAAGCAACTTTATTTAAGTGTCTAGTCGTTCTAGCACTGGAGCACTAATACACCTAATCGGCTTACTCAATGTTGACCCAATTCAAAATAAAACGTTTTGTTCCAGGTATTTTCATATCACTTAAATAAGAATGCAACATTATCATGCGAATACAATACTCAAAGAATCTTAATCCCGGGAGATCTGAATTGGGTACAACACCGAGTTGGCCGATTAGGTCTATTGGGAAAACTGTAAACTGAAATCAACAATTAACGCAAATCAAGCCAAACGTTGGTTTTTGAGGAGAGTGGAAAAATGGAGTACCCGCAGAAAAACCCCTCGGTGCAGAGAAGAGAACCAAAAATATCAACCCACATGAATCTGGGAATCGAACCCGGGCCACATTGGTGGCAGGCGAGTGCTCTCTGCACCCCAATGCGGATCTAAATTGACGAGATCCAAGTCCAAGCTGGCTTAACAGCTCAACTGGTGGAAAGGTATACAGTCTCATTTTTAAACCGTGTACAAGGGTAGCAAACCACAACTAATCATCGCGAAAACGCCGCTCTTAGATTCGCTTTAAATATATAATAAGATATTCCCGGCTTGCACTTCGCGGCGATGATCATTCTATACGCAGTTAAATTTAATTTAACGCAGTTAACAGCAGGGGCGCTTATGTGTCAATTGTGGCCACCTGAGAAGTCAGGTTGGTACATGAGCCGTGATTTCCCGCGCTTGTGTGGTGTAGGGTGAAACCATAGCGTTGCAACTGTAATTGTGTGATGGAAAAGCGTGATGTGGAGCGTTTTTAACCGTTATTTCTCCTTCCGTCACCCCTGTTTCTTCTGTTTTTATCAGAAGGGAGGCTTATGCATGGCTATGTAGCCGTGGGAGAAGTCTCCATCTTGGTGCTGGCTACCACACCCACACCCAACCTCCACTAGCGAAGGAGTTGTTTGATGACAATTAAAAAGTCGGCAAAATGCTGTTCTTAAGCGAGAGCTCTCAAAAGCAAGGAGAGCGCGGGCAGATGATGACGAGCAAGGAGACAAAAGCAAAACCTAATTTTTTTTTTTTTTTTTTGTAATCGATAGTTCCCTCTTGACCGAAACAAGATCCGCGCTCGCCTCGAATATGAAAAATGCAAAATAAAGCGCCTGTTGCGCAGGCTAAAAATCCAGCTGCAAAGGTGTCAGCGTCTCGCACAAACCTCAATGTAGAGTTGGAGTGCACCGAGATAAATACCATCCTCGACTGCACACGGCAAGTTCCCCTTGACAATTGCTTTTTGGCACTAAAAAAATTAAAATCGAGAAATAAATCATCACTATTCCAGAAAGAAAAATCAAAGTCTCTGTGAGACAGCTCACTGATGAAATGTAGAGCATTGGGATATATATTCTACTACGAATTTTAAGACTTTAATTTTGATTAACTCAATGGACAATTCAGAACTACCCCTAAAATGATGAAATAAGAGCGAAGGGTAGATTCGAACCTGCAACACCTGCGCTTCGCGCTTTCGTTTCGAGCACATTCGTACACGAACTCGGCCGCCCGAATGAAAACCGAAATTTAACAGCCCATTCATCAATGAGACTTCGTCATCGATGAGGAAAAAAGGCGATCATCACTCAATGCATTCCGAGGTAAAAACTCACTTGCTCATATAAAATTGCATGGTGACAATGGTTTGCCTGGAATCTGTCTAAATGACCTTTCTTTGAAGCTCGTTCCTGTAAAAAAAAAAAACAAGCCGATTTTCTCAAAAAAAAAAAAAAAAAAAAAACAGACAATAAATGATGAAATTAAACGTAATACAAAGTGTCTACTTTCTCGGACAACAATAAGTGTAGAAGCAAAAATTTTGTGAGTAAGTGTGGAAATGGTTAAGAATGAATGGAGGCAAATCTCAAAGCCAAAAACATAAAACCTCTACTTTTTTCTCAGCGCGCCAGCGGGCGAATTTCCGAGGCTTGATTTACTGGAGCGCGCGGAGTGTTTCCGATCTTTTCGGCCGACTAACGCCCAACTTTTGCATGATGATTGCCACTTGAAAAAGTAAATCTTAATCACTTTGAATTCCTTCGGCGCGAATTTTGGATGGAAAGAAACTTCGACCTGTTTACGTGGATGATTTAACCCGGTAACTATTTTTCGCTTGGGAAAAATTAAAAATACCATTCACTGGATTTGTAAGTCGGTAAAAGGGAACAATAATTTGCTGAAAGGTATCAAGTTCAGCCTTGGGCTTCAGATCATGGGTCGCACAAGAGACTAAAAACACTTTTTTCCCAATATTGACCTCCTGGAAAGTCAGTAACATTGATGTTTACCGCTCTATAAAACTGTCTCTAGGCCTTACCATCACACTGTGAATAAGATATTCTAAAATTTCAGCACAGGGTAAGTATGGGCCACCAGCTTGCCTCAGAGGAAGAATCACTTCACTCAACTCAGACTGAAAAAAGAAACACAATTATTGCCCTCGACAAAGATGGCAATCATTGGAAAGAAGCAAAGTCCCCGCACCTATATGATGGTTATTAGGTTGATGCAGCCGTGAGAAAGAAGATAAGTTAATCACTTGGCAACGGGCAAAAGGAAAGCTCAAAATTTTGAGTTCAAGGCCTCGAACCTACGACATCTGTAACTCTGGTGGGGATACTCTACCAATTGAGCAAAAAGAATTCCCGGTAAGTCAAACGCTTGTTAAGGTTCTTCCCAGAGAAGACATGTCACTGGTCTGCGCATGTCATGTACCTCAAATATTTTGATACAAGTATCGTAATTGCAACGTATCTCTCATTCTCGTCCCCAGAGCCCGCTTTTCTTTTGGTCAGCAACAAGAACACGGACTCTGGCGTAGGTACTTCATGAATCCCTTGTTATAGTGTATTTAAATACCTTATAATATAATTTAAATACATTATAATAAGAGATACATAAAGTACTTACCGACTCTGGCCACAGCCAACCTTTGACGACCGTTCTGAGAATGCGCAGAAGAGCCGGAAGTCCCCTGGTTGGGCTGTGGCCAGCGTCCATGTTTTTGTTGCTAACCGAAAAAAAGCGGACTCGGGGGACGAGAATAGACCACTTCCATAAATGGCGACCTACTTTACATTCTTTTGTATTTATGTTAATTTTACTTACTGCCCTCATTTTGAAACAAATATTCTTTTGAAATTTGCTTGTCGTAGCGAGGCCAGAAAGGCTTATTAGCATTAAAACAAAAGAATATTTTATTTGGCGCCCATTATGAAAGAGGTCTATGGGTATCTCTAAAAAAAACTATCCACCCTCTGTAATGCATAAACTACTTCAAATGACGAAAACGATAATTTTTCCCTCTGAAGGATTCAGAGAAATACCTGACAGCCCAACTTAAATCTGGTAAGCAAAAAGATAATTCGATTCAAGCTGATCTTTGATTCATGAGAAGGGGAAGAAATCTGGTGTCAAGAGAAAGGACGCAAACGGAAGGCTCCTTTTTCGATTGCTTCTACCGTTATTACAGCAATCAAATCCCACAATACGCCTATTTTACACCCAAAAACTTACATAGGCAATGTTTTCGATTTCTCTTGGGACATCTTCATGTCCCACGAGAAATTGCAAACAATGATTATGCAAAATTTTGGAGGATGAAAGAGGTGTATTATGGGTTTTGAGAAAGTGAAGAATCCCGTTCGGCATTGTATGCACAACTTGCTCCCAGTAATACTGGTCCTTATTTAAGTGACCTCAAGTGGATGGAAAGCTGAGTGAACTTTGAAGCGCACGTACTGGCATTCGACCCCGGAGCGCTGTGATGCGGTCCGTGAGAGAGACCCATTACGTCCCCCTTATGATATCAGAATATACGTTTTATTTGCTACCCGATACTATGGGCCGATGAGCCAACGGAACAGAGCATAGTGTGAAAACTAACAATCAAAGAGAACATTTAACTTAACTACTCATTTCCTTTCAACTTACTTGCATAAGAACATAGCCCCCGTTAACTATGACAAGAAGAACACCTATTGTATTCTGCCTCGTTTTGCAAAGAACGCCGCCGAATGCCAACAAAGGTGGCAGAGAGTATTCAGCAGTTTGTTCTAAGCAAATTTTTTTGCAGCCTCGTGTTCTTGAAAATAAAGAAGGTTCCAGAGACGCAGGGTCTCCAAATATCAGGTACAGGAACAAGTTACATTGAAGAAGCGATATGCACGACACTTACCGCCATAACCGGATTATTAACAAAATCCTCCGGGTAATTATCAAGCCAGGCTGTCCATAGTCTCATCAGATAAATGTGAAGAACAGGTAACGGACTATAGGCTTGCATTTGTCCCGTGGAAGGATCGCCATCAAAGTACTTTCCAAACCAAGGATCGTGAAACCTACCAGTCAATAAAATCGTTTTTTTTTTTCTTAAAGGATATGAATGACCGTATTTATAATAGAGGACGTCTAAGACGTCCAGACGCATTAAACGTCTGGCCGTAAGTGCGACTAATATAAATACGGGAAGCACTTAACTTCGACGGCTAGAAATCAAATTCACAATTTTCTTCAAAAGATACTGAGATTTCATCACCAAAGAGACTGTGTGCACTTCATTGCTAAGTGCGTCCCAGTTTAGTGCGTCTCGTCTTTATACTAGACGGCTTGGACGTCTCAGACGACTAAGACGTCTGTTAAGTGCGTCGTTTCGACGCACTTACTTAACTTGAGACGTTTAATTCGTCTGACGTTTAATGCGTCCACCTTATTTCCCGTATTTATACTATTCGTCTAAGACGTCTAAGATGTCCTAGACGTCTGAGTTAGACGTCCTCTAGTATAAATACGGCCAATAACCCACTTCTTGGATAGACGGCTTGCAACCAATCCCTAAAGATACAGATCTACATTTTCCAGCACTCTGCAAAGTCTCTTTTTAGCTTATGGCTGTTTTTGCTTAGGTGGCCTCATACACCGTAAGCCTTTTTAGAAACATCACTGCCAAGCCGGCCACTAGAAAGAACGGGAAAGCCACAACACCGGGGACTCCATCCGATACTCTTTTCGAATAGTGTGTGGGTTCTTCAACGTCCCACAGGGAACGTATGAACATAGAAGGTATTAATGAGACGGGGCCTACGGTTTGTAGTCCTTAACTAAGAAGACTTGAAATTCTAACCATCTCCAAATGTCATCACAAAGGCAGCACTTTCTCCTCAGTTATTTTAAGATCTTGATGCTCAACCAACTGAGCCACCATCACTTATTCCAGATAACAATGATGTAAATGTACAATTGCATAAGGACGTGGACATTGTAGGACGTGAAGAAAATGGAATTATCGCGAACCACATACGACAGTGCAAAGTTATATTTTAAGATGACGTTATCGTCGACGTCGCCATCGTAGATTTTCTCTTCCTATACACGAACAGATTTTTCACATGAAAACACCATTTCCTATCTGTTAATAACACAGTTGGCTCGGTTGGTAGAGCTTGGGACTAGCGTGCGGGAGGGCTTGGGTTCGCACCACAGACCAACCAACACATGACGTTTTAGCAAATGCTTTAAAGCGAGGAGTCGCACCGATCAAAAAGCAGAGCACCTATAGATGGTTTTCACTCACGTGACTTGGCGGCCAAATTGGGGTAGAAAACAATACAAAATGTATGCATGGAATTTGCATACAAACAGAGTTTGGTTCCCAAAGGAGAGAACGTCTATTGTTCTTGTACACCAACATGGCTGCTGTGACGTCACGTGAAAACGATCTATACGACTAGTCTTAGACTAGTCTTAGAGCAGTTTTCAAATGACTGTCGAAAGTAATTACGCAATTGCAAATGCTACCCTTGGTGATTGACGTTAAAGTCTCGCGTCAGTTTATCAACCAATGCGAGGGTAAACCAGAAGCAATCAACCAATCACTACTTGCACGCGCGACTTTTTCTCGCGCTTTAAGCAAGTTACATGGAATTTGGATTGGTTAATTGCGCTGTTTGCACCAACCTCGTTCCCAGGGTCTCTCTTCTCTGCCTCAACGACAATGGAGGCAGAGAAGAGAGACCCTGGGAACGAGGTTGTGTTTGCACCTGCTGCGACTGGTCGAAGTAATTACTTTGGCATTTGTTTTACGATACTCAATTGAAAATCGCTCTACTACAGTCTCTACTCTCCACGTTTTGACTCAAGGTTATAACGCAATTGAGGACAGAAATTGTTCTGGACTTTCAAGTCTTCTCGTGAAAGTGCTATGGACCTTTTCTCCCGGACTCACAATCTTTGCTCATAAACTCTGAAGTAAAGTAAAGTAAACTAAAGTAACCATATTTAACGTCGATAACGCTTATACGTCTGGGAGACGTTCGTGTTGAAACTCAAATAAACTTGCCTTTCCGTCTTTGAAAATTACACCAAAAAATCATCTTTATCAATATTACGAACAAAAAGACTCAATTTCCTTTTCAACAACATTTCTTGGTGTTAAGAAAAGTTCTCCATGAATGGTAGATTCAAAACTCTAAATTTAATCCAAATAAATAAACCGGAAAAATGATAAACAACAGCGTGAAAAGAAAACAAAAAAACTCTTCTCTTGCAAAACTAAATAAAACTTGTACGCATCAACAAATCGTAGGTGTCCTAATAATTAACAATTTATTATTCGCCGACGCCGAGGTGAATATCAGCGATTAAAAACCGAGCTGAATGATTGTTTTAGTATAATTACAGTCAGAAACATATGCATTTTCTTTAAAACAATTAATTTCTTCGTCTGTCACCTCGACAAAACGAACTGGGGCATTTACTATGGGTAATCAAATGGTGACAAGTGAAGTTAGGGAATAATTTTAATAATTTCACGCGCGTTTTGCCCATTGTAAGTCCCAAGAGAAAATATAAACAACGCTTATGCAAATTTTGGAGGGACAAACAAAGAGTATTACGGTATTTTTGATACTGGCTAATATCATGTGTGACAAATTACGTTTACAAGACGCCATTTTGGCACTGTAGGAAAAGCTGCCACGGCAACATTGTAATTTAGCATGTCATATTTCGTGCCAAAATTAAGGAGTAATTTGTCACCCATGTTATTATCGCGTAGTAATGACGTCAAGTGCAACCAATCAGCAGAGAATGAAATAGCGAACGCGTGTCACGTGATCACGCGCGCCCAAAGTTCTCCGCAAGGGGGATAGACTCAATTCAAACACTTGGCTTAAAACTCTTGGAGGCTTTTCTTACCTGTGAAGCAGCAACCTCATCAAAATAGTTGGATGTACAAAACTCTTGTAAGTTGTGAGTAAAAAATCAACGATCTGGTCCTCCGTAGCCATTTGTTTGTGGTTCGAGTTAGTGCTCTTGTACCAAGAGTGTTTCTTACTGCGACCGGACCATGGTGGAAGGTTTAAACCTCCCCACAGTAAGGAGGGGTTGTTAGTGATAATCTCCACGATTTTCTCAATCCGAGCTCCTCTGAGGAAAAAAAAATGTTTGGAAAAAAGTAAATTGTGTTTTTTAAAGCGAAAAAGCATTGTTACTTCATTCTCCTCAGAGTAACCCTTCAAATATACCACAATTAAAAACTCAAATAACACGAGAAACCAGTTGATTATCAACAACGCATGTGCAGAATTTAATATTATTAGTATTACTGGGGACTGCAAGACGAATTCCACCAGTGATACAACAAGGTTTGAACGTAGTGAGACCACATTCACAATCAGGGTCCGGTTGTTCGAAAGCCGTTAACTTAATCCAGGATTAGCATAAAATTTGGTTCTATTTTTTCAACGTTTTGGTGAACTTTGCTTATGTTTGATTTTCAAGATTGACTTCCTCTAATGCAAAATTTTGCCGAATATCAGCATTGAACAACATTTGGGAATAGAGAAATAAACTCCATGGTTGATTTTTAATCTGGGATTAGCGTTAATCGGCTTTCGAACAAAGTCTCGAAAGTCCCGAAAACTTTTCGGGCCCGAAAAGCCATTTGTGAAACCGCCAACCACTTGTTTTGGAAAGCCGATCTTTTAACATGTTTTCAAACTAACTAAAAGAAACATGTCTTTGAAGTTTGACGACTTAAATCCTCTCCATTCTTGAGATACAAAAGGAATTTTGACACCCGAAAATGCCCCGAAAAGTTCTGGGACTTTCGATAAACGGGCCCCAGTTCCTTACACAGGGACAAGTGACCCCAACAAATGAAAACTAATTTTCATATGAAAAACTTCGCACTTAGACTCTCTTTGAAGAGGAAGGCAGACATGAACTCGGAAATGGCCTATTGACCTGCTCCTAACTGTCTGGCTTCATTGGAGAAGTAATGGGTTTGATTCCCATGGGAGCCACCTAAGAGACAATGGCTTAAAATTGTCTAAATAAGCGAAGGGATCATTTCTCTCTTTCACTTATACAATAAAATTATTATTGGACAAGAATGCTGCATCTTCTAAATCAAAAGGCAAGTATTCTTTCATATTTAGGTGCAATTGTGAATTACAGGTATGAGGCATTTTTGTAAGCATGAATGAATAACTACTTACTTCACAAACAAATGTTCCTCTTCTGCAGAATCTGCAAATAACACATCAAGCTTCTCATCTCCTGTAAGAAAACAATTATTAGGAACACTTCAGTTAAGGGCATGGTGTTGATACCGTTAAAAGACAAATGTTATTGCCTCAGTTGCTTTTGTAACCATTTTAAATAAAATTCTGAAAAATTATGAAAGCAGAGAGGGAGACTAGCGAGATCGAATCACACGCAGGATCAATGCTAGTAAGTATCCATATTATTGCTGGTCTCTTAGTTAGATCAAGGGTTCATGGAACTTCATGGTACATATGGTACAATCTATTTCCACAGTCACCAACTATAACTGTGTTAACCATTTTCCCATCTTGTACAAAGTGAATTGGACATGTACAGACAGACTTGTCACTGAAGGGACCATGCAAGCACAGTGCATGTCATCTTTCTGCCTGTGTCATCAGTCCAAAGGCTTCCTTCACAATGGCAGCCAATTAAAATTTTCTTCTGTTCTTAGAAGTAATAAGCCTTTCCAACCTTATTGATGTGAACTAAATTCCAAAGACTATTTGTTCTTAAAAGGGAGGTGCCGTAGCCGTATGGTTAGTGCCCTCGACTCCGGATCAAGTGGTCTGGGTTCGGGCCCTGGCCGGGGACATTGTGTTGTGTTCTTGGGAAAGACACTTTACTCTCACAGTGCCTCTTTCCACCCTGGTGTATAAAAGGGTACCCGTGAATTTAATGCTGGGGGTAACCCTGCGATGGACTGGCATCCCATCCAGGGGGGAGTAGAAATACTCCTAGTCGCTTCATGCTACAGAAACCGGGATAAGCTCTGGCCTAATGGGCCACTTGGCTCGTTTTTACATTTGTTCTAAAATGAGGGAAGTAAGCCTAATCAACATAAATACAAAAAAATGTAATGGTGGTTGCCATTCATGGAAGTGGTCTACTAGACTACATCTACGGACAAAATGGATAAAGGGGTTTGGTTTCTAAAGAAACTGTATTGCTACATTGGTGAGGAAGTGAAACACAGAAATTAGTTTATTAACCGGGTTGATATAGTAAATTGACTGCCGCAAAGAAATTCGAAAGCTGATGTTTCACTCTGATGAAGGGCTGACGCTCAAAATGTCAGGTTTCAAATTTATTTCTCGTGGTCAATTAAAAATACCATTTGCATGCACCAACAGGTCAGTTTAAAGACTATCAGTTTTGTGTATACAAAGCATTTCGACACTCATTCTGTATTTTCTTACCAGGAACACGTTTAAACAAATAAATGCTTCCAACATCAAAGCAACCCAAATAAATCAAGCCACGAGCTGCATGGTATCGCACTCTGAGAACCAAAGAAAAATTAAAGCTTATCATTGCTTACACTGTACAGTTCAAAGGAATACATGGTTGTCCATAATTTCTGCATTTAAAGAAACTATGTCACGTAATCTTAGGGTGTTTCAGGGAAATCTTTAGTTTTCGAGTTTAAAACTTGAAAATGATAATGGGGAATTCCTTTACTGATAAAATTCTTACATCACAAACAAGATGATTCTGAGCAAAAACGACCTTTATCCAGGAAAATTGCATAAACTTGAAAAACATCAGGCCAACTTTTTTTCAAGACTACCCAAATGCAATCCATTTCAATCTTATCCATTTGTTTCAATCCACACTTCTCTTTCCTTTTATTGTATTTCCTTTATGTCGTTCAACAGGTTTAAGTGGTTATTGCAATATTTCATTCCACTTTTTGGGCATTTTGGGTGTCACGAAATTACATCATTTTTTGCATTGACATAGCCACTTTACAAAATATTGTCTCGATAATAACATATTACCTGGCATCCCCACAGCTTAGCAATTGCTTCAGTCCTTCCACACCTCCATTTAGTTCAATCTACAGAGATTTTTGAAAAAGTCAATAATCTACCATTTTCCAAAGTGTGCTGTAGCAAAACATTGGCTTTTATATTTTGCTCCTTAGCTTTATCCCAGGTTAAGTGGAATAGGGAAAAAAATTCTTATCCTACTAAAGGATATAATACACAAAGATATACATCTTAGAATAGATGACTGGTGTCTGACTTGAGACATTCTTCCCGATTTTCATTTTATTTCTTATTCAGTTTAGTATTAAAAATTCATTACTATTAGGCACTTTTAAAGGAGTGTAATAACTCTAAACAATGTCCAGATTTAGCTAATATAAGCTAATATTACTTTGACACTTACACAATGTCACTCACTCGTTCATTCATTCATTGTACACGGATATGGTAAATGTTATTTTGTATTTTTATTAGTTACGGTAATGTTCAAAGAACAAAACCTCCCTCTAAAGAGTAAGGCACAATAAATAATACTATTGCTATTACTATTCATTCATTCTCATTCCTTCCTTCCTTCATTCATTCAATCCTAAGAGTGACAGTTATAGATTTTACTCTGTCTAACGCCAGACGATTTTACTCTTCAACGGGGGCTGCTTCAGGGATGAATACATTAACAATGTAGGTCCACTTAAAAACTACATGTATGAGACTTATAGATTGAACTCTCAGACTAATGCCAGACGATTACTCTTTCTGACTATTGTACTCGTCAATGGGGACTGCTTTAAGGATGAATGGGTTAAACCTTAAGCTTAAACTGTTTTGCAACAAAACCAGCCCTCACTAACAAGTACAATCGTCTGCTGTTAGACAGAATAAAATCCTTACAATGTATGTGTCACTCTTAGGAGGGAAGGGTTAAGGAGATGGCATGGCTCTTTAAGGTGTTGATTTGAACGCAGACACCCTACAGCGGAGGTTCAAATCCTAGTCTTACCACCACCTGGATTTGTCTTTGGTGGGTGACCAATTTCAATTGAAATTATTTCTCGAGTAGTATCTAATCCAGCACCGCAAAAAGCCATGTTCAACTTTTTTTGGACAGTTATGGGGGTCTTAAATTAATGCTGAAACATTTTTGTTAACACAACAATGTTGGTAACTGGTTGCCTTCTTGAGTAGGCTATTGTTGAGTTCATAATTTATTTGAATTTTTTATTTCTAAATACTGTCCAATAATAATAATAATAATAGTAATAATAATAATAATAATAATAATAATAATACAGGATTTTATTCCAAATAATCTGTTTTTCTCTGTGAAAGCATACTATTAGGCTGCTACTCAAAACTTACTGCAATTTATCAATATTGCCGTCATTTTCATCTAAGCATGGACAGGAGATAGAAAAACATGTTCTAATTGGGTGCACACATAACATCTTTGGCAGTTTAACATTTTTCAAGGGTGTCCATTTAAACGATGAATATGAAAACTTCAGAATATTTTACTCATTGGAAGCGTAGCTGCCATCAAGACCACCTCATTTCTCAAATCCTTAGACATAAGAATGTCTGGTTTGAAGTTGCAACCTATTTGGTAATCGAAAACATACCAGCAAATACGAATATTTTCAAACTTTGGTGCAAAAGTAGCTTAACAACTGTAAAACTTTAAATGTTTAACTACCAAGCATGTCATGTTTGCACTCAATTACCACGTTTTTTCTATCATGTGTAAACGCTTAGATAAAAACAACGGAATTTAACTCTTTTAAAATAATAACTTCTAAAAGTTTACTTTAAATCCTACCTGCATATGATTGTCAACCATTATAGCTATGTTCGCCAAGGTAGCCACACAATAAAGCACTATTTCAGGGTTTCCATCACTAAGAGTCTCCAGCAATAATGATAAGGGTCTAATAAAACAATGTCAAACAGTCATGTTTCCCGCAAAAACACGGCTATGCGTAGCCTGTAGTGTATTTCCAGTTATTTTGTTATTAATTCATAAGTGCTACACTTAATAATATTATTACCGATTGCTCTTCCTGGGCCAATGAAACAAAATTAATGATAGAAATAAACGCAACAAATTTTTGAGATCCCAGCTAGCGAGATGTAGACCAAAATTTTGCCTATTTACAAGTGCCACCAACGTTCAAGGTGAACTTGGGAGGTCTAGATTTGAAGTTGGGCAACTAAATACTTTAATTTAAACATTAACTAAAATCACATTGCCTAGATTACAGAAATGGCAGCTTCTGGGCCACATACAGTGGACATACAACTCTACCTGTACTTCAAGGTGGCATGATCACATTTTATCGGACCAATGTGTTAAAACAACAAAGACTTCTTCAAAATGTTTCCTGTCTTCTATAATATTGTAAACAATTCCTATCTTTTGTTCTGGAGCATCAAGATGACTACTCGTCATGTGGGTGACAATCATTTACCACTCCAACACTGATCAATGAGTGTACCTTGTTCTTCCAAGTTTAATTTGCATCTTTGGGTGAATACTGCTTGCGGACAACATTTTGGATGCGACAACCTTGGGCACCGTCTTGGAATGCAAATCCATTAATGGCAGCTGATTATGACCAAATCCAGGACTAAAATCAGACAAAATCACACCACCTTAATTTTTCTCTTTAAACCTACTAAACTTTTTTTTGTAAAATAATGTTTAGTATTGCTGCAAGAATAGGAATCAAACAATCTTATAGAGAAAATTAATATTGCTTTCTGCCACATTACATGTACATGTAAGAGAGCAAAAGTCTCTCCTGAAAAAAAAAATTCAATGGAAATGACCAGGCCATGAAAAAATCACATTGCCATGTATTAAAGTTTTTGAACATGGTTTCTGCCCCGCAGAGTTCTTACGCCACTGATCACATTTTATTAAATTTAGTTCTTGTTTCTGTGCATGACGTGATGTGCTGAGCAACAGATCACTGTAATGATGTCAAAATGTAGTTTTCAGGTCCTCCAAAATTGCTATATACTTTCTGTCCTTCTGATCTGAATAACTGCTTTGTAAATGAGTACAGTACACAGAGTACACTTTCACGGCTGACCTATGTAGAGGAAAGGCATGGTCGCCTTCAGTTGAACTTCCCATGCTACAAATGCTGTTCTTTTTCTGCAATGATTTCCCTGTAACCAAATGTGGCAGCCAGACATCTGACGGTGTATCCGAGGCAGCTGAATTATGTCTCTGCACTGTAGGTTTGCCAGCACCCACAACTGGCGACATTTCCCTTGGACGTTCATCATACGAGCTTTGGCTACAGGTGCTCCTCTTTCGAAGTCGTGGTCTGTCAGTGTTGCTTGGGGGGTATGGCGGAGGGGACTCAGTTTGCCGCAGATCAAATGCACCACTATCCACATCACTGATCTGCAGTAGGTTTAAAAGAGGTTCTAGAGGAATTGTCTTTAAAGCAGTGGAGAATTCTTGCTCATTGTTGAAATCCAAGATACTTTGAAGGATTGATAAACACGTGCTCTGAAAAATAAAAGGGAAACCTCAATCACATCCATTATCTGCTACAATGTAGAATTTTTAAATTATTTTTCTTAAATAATCAAATTACTGCACCAATTTTTAATGTCTCATTTTCAATTTTAACCAACAAACAAATCACAGGAAAAATCACTTGCTCTTATTGAAGCAGCAATGGTCCTGAGTAAAACCAGGATAAACGTCCAATCATGAGGGACTCAAAACTCTGGACATCAACTTAATTATGTAAGAATTAAGAAGGCCCATCAACAAGCAGGTCAATGGGAGAGACAGATGCATACTCAAGAAGACCACAGGCCTTTACTGTACGTGACTGTCAGCTTCTAAGATGGAAAATCCCACAACAAAGTCATGAGCCCCAAGAATATAATCACGCAAAAAGGATCAATGAAAAAAGACACAAAAATGTAAACAAAATTTAAATAGGAGAAATTAATGTCTCCAAAAATGACAAGGTGCTGTAATCATGTACAAATCAAAGCCTTCTTTCCATTGTTAAATTTATTTATACGTGTTTAACAGCACTTAAAAATAATCAACTCCAAAAGGGCCTAACGAGAAAGTAAATAAATACATGTTAGAAAATTTTGGATCTCTATGATGTGCTAATTACATATATTGCATAGTACCTGGATAGGTTCTGGACCATCTACCATTTTTAGAACTGTCTCTATGAGGCCAGCTTCTACTGATCTCTTGCGACTGTCTGCCCCTTCAAGCTATTGAAAAAATGTAACAACAGTGCTTTGAACAATGCTTTGAATAAGAGCTGGCTCCCGCTGGAGCTCTGCCAGGTGCTCACTTGCATATCACCAGCTGTATTTCTTGTGAACAAATATAGCAATTCACTTCAATTAATTGGTTGGTTGAAATTGTTGGAAAGCTATTAATTAAGATTTCTTACTCTTACACAAAGGTATAGTTGGTCAAAATGTTGATTTCACGGTATTAACTCACATTGAAGAGATTGCCAATCAGCACTGCAATGTGATTGTTAATCACCGTTGAAATAGATGGCATGTGTGCCAAACCAATAAGCTGTCCAGAAGCTCTTGGAAGGCAGATATAGGCCAACAAACTAGAGTGACACTCAGGATTCCCAGATAGCAAGACCACTGGTTCCAATGCTTCAATTACTGGGTCGTCATCCCTCATGTAGTGCGAGCTTGTGCTTATAACCGAACTTTCTTCACACTCTGATGCACTTCTTTGACAGCTCTGGAAATAGATAGTTGAAAACAAAAACATGATACCCAGCTTTTTCACAGATACATGTATTGCCAAAACATCATTATTAGGCAGTGGCTGTCTAGACTGACAAAACCTGTAGCAGGGGTTTGTTGCTCTGTTTTACCTCAACAAACCTCCATCTCAGGTAAGTGGTTTGTGCTTACTTCTACTTCACTTTTGTTCAACATGTTCAACAGTGCTGGTAGTGGTTGTAGGACCAAGGGTTGCCATGAATATATAGCACACTTGAACATGCAATCAACACAGTCTATAACACATAATTCAGAGGTTTCAATAGAAGGAGGCCGCCGTCTACTTTGCACCACCATTTGAAAGTTTTGCTGTGCAGGCGTTTTTCGACCGTTCTCTACCACAAAAATAAAATTGCTTTACTTGCTTTTACTCCGAATTATGGAGTTTTCTTCTTAAGAAAAAAATTGTCTACTTATTCAAACATAACATTTTTGTGTGTCATTTCATGTGATCACAAAGCATAGGTTTCAACGTTTTTTGCCGTTATCCCGAGGGAATCAAAAGGTGAGTTATCATCAGTATAGAGCTTTACAACTTAATTTATTTTCCCAACAGACGTAAATGAAGTGAGCGATTTGCATTTTTAAAGAATCATTGAACTGTCAAAGGCTATCTCTATAGGTTTTTGAGGGAAATTTCATGTCCACCGATTAGTTTGGTTAAAGAATAAACTTTTTTAACTGTTAGTGCTCAATTTACATGACGCACTGCCTATAATGTATTGAAATAGTAATAAACCAGCAATTTCTGTTAAAAATGACTGTAATAATAATATAATTATTATAGTCATTTTTAACAGAAATTATTGTAGTGTTTTATTGCCTATTTTCGGTTGCCTTTTAGAGGGAAATACCTTTAATTTAGAACACTGGAAATGGCATTTCCAAGCTCGTAGATTTCAAAATTTTCTGGGGGGAGCATTCCCCCAGAACCCCCTAGACCCTCACATCCTCGGTGCTCAATTCCACAGCCATCTACATCAAAACTTAATGAAAGCACTGATAACCCAAATCTTGTCTACACTGCATTACATATGAGTTTAATAATTAAAGTGTCCCTCAAATAAAATTAATAAATTTCTTTGAAAAAGATTGTATACTGGCAATGAGTAGATATTGTTGTTATCAGTTACAAGACAACTTATGCATACCACTGCTGATTGGTCTGACTCCAAACTTGGCTGCCGTGAACTGGACAGTTTTAAATCTTTAGGCATTGCAAGGTTTGTTTCCACTGTGAGCTGTAACTCTGCTGAGGGTGTGGCATCACACCCTGTCTCTAAGGATGTAACATCTGTATCTGCTGCTTCTCGTTCAGAGTTATCAGCAAAGCGCATAAGATCAGATTTATTTATTTGATCCTCCTCCAGTGAGTGCTTTTTGGGAATGAACGGAGAAAGCGGATTTGGGTCTACTGTAGAGACAGAAGCATCGCCACACAAAGGAATGTCAGAGATATTGTTTGGATTCTCAGAATGTGTTGCAGTTATTGCCGAGGCATCATTAGGAGGAATCTCTTGATCACCTAACGCAACCGTAGATCCTGTAACTTGATGTGCTCTGTCGACATGTTGTCCTTCCGTCTTCCCGCTAGAGTGAAGTGGCATATCATTTGGTTGTGACACAGTTTTAGGTTGAGAAACATCTTCAGTGGGTTTTCTGTCCAGAGAGATGCTCTCCTTGACAGGTTCTTGTAAAGAATCAGTTTGCTTGTCAATTGTTTGTAGTTGTTCTATATCTGAATTTCTTGAATCCATGTCAGTATTCTGCACTTCAATTGCTTTGTGAAAATTGTGCATGTACAGAAGACCACCTCTCTTAGAGTTCGCTGTTAGAAAAGAACATAACAGTCATGTCAGTTGATTTTTAATAAACTAACAAATGCATTGCAAAGTGGAGGTTGAGGTAGACTGCTAGGCCTCGCACCAGCGACCCTTGGAATCCGGAGACCAGCGTGCTAACCAATATGCCACCCTGCGTCCAATGCCGATGAAATCAGCTCAAAACGCAAACACCATGATACTATTATAAGTGTAAAAGTGCTATAAAAAACACATCATCAGTTCCTACATGTAGCACATGTAATGTTACGTGAAAGCCAAGGACCCCAGAGAATGGATAATATTTATTGCCCCTTGTTGTTCACTACATGTATGTTCAACTGCATTTTAGATTTAATTGCAATTGGAGTGACACACTCAAGTTTTACTCTGCCGAATGCATTCAACTATATTTATTTACTTCTAAATCGGGAATCCCTTGGGAGTGGAAGGGCCTTGAAACAACATCTACATGCAACCACTGCCCACTTTTAAAACCCTTCAGCACTTAGTAGACTAAGTATAACCCAACTCAATTTCACTCCTGTGGGGTTCCCCATTGACGAGTAAAATCGTCTGGCGTTAGACAGAGTAAAATCTATACATGTAAGTCTCAGTGGCCCTTACAGAGTGAAAGGGTTAACTGTGACACTTATAAAGATTTCACTCTGTTGCAAGTGAAAGGGTTTTAAAATGCTTGGATTAATGATAAGGAGTACAAAAAAAAGAAAAAGGGTGATCTCACCAAGCAAAGGACTCAATGTCCTGGAAAGCTGAATACTTTCTGATCTCCTAATGAATGTCTTGCCCCTTACCACTCCTGGACTACCACGCCCACCTGATATGGAGCACAAACTTGATGACCTCTTGTGTTGAAAATGCCCTCGTCGGAGCGTAGATAGCCTTTCTGCTTTTGGCGAATGAACTACGGACTTTGATCTCAAGCTGCTGGTCCCTGTTGAGCTCTGGTTGACTGAAGACGCTCCGGAATTTGAGCGTGACTTAGAAATATCAGCAGCAGCAAAAGCTTCACAAGCTGACTGAACAAGAAGTCTTTGCATCTCTTTTAACTCCTGTGTGGCAAAAAATAATGTGATAGGGATGCCCAAGCTCGATTTCTGCTGCTTACTGGAGTCCAGCTTACCTCCCCAAGAAGAGACAGAAGAACTCACGAGTGGCCAACCATGTCCGTGACATAAATTCAAAATTTAATTTATGCGTCACTACTGGTCAAAACATCCAGTGCCGATCACAAGTCAATTTTGTGCCAACAAGACAAGCAAACAGGCAGGAGATTGATTTGCCAAATCTGCGTGTAGACAGAAGGTCCAATTTTGTACAATGGCCTAGTGTGATTTGCAGTAAACAATCACAGAACACATCAAACAAATCTACTCCAAATTCCACTTGAAAAGCTAAATTATGTAATTTATGTTGCCTGCTCGGTTCTGGCAGGCAAGTCTCTCATTGGTTGAAATTAATAATGCCAAGTTCATGCATCCAGCTACCTTTCTGGAAGCTGAGTATGGGCTTATTTCCCGAAACTGTGGCTGGAGATCAAGCCTAATTAAGGGATGTCCTATAACACAACTCTTTAAGCAGATTTGAGCACTAGGGACAGCCCATATCGTGAGGATAGTTATGGACACTTGAGGACAAAATACACAAACACATACACTTCTCATTACACTCTAATCAGTTAACTCTGTTGATATATAAGTGCTACACGGCCAACGTTTGCAAAAACATAACCCTTCCTTGTACTTGTGCATGTTCATTGCCATGACTTTAACATCTTCAGTTCCCACGGCCTGCTCTGATCTGACCTTGTAGCTCAGTCGGTAGAGCAGAGGTGAACTAACCCGAAGGTCGTGGGTTCAATTCCCACCCTGGTCAAAGTGTTTCTCTATCCTTGTGTGGGTCCATTTCCATTAGTAGGGCTAACACTCACATGGTTCATGTGGGGAAGAAAACTAGCACTTCAAATTACACTCTAATCAGTTATACATGTGGAGTGCTAACTTAAAGGGTTGAAATTGCAGCTGGATACCCATAGTGCTTCCTGCATGTTGGGGCAATGACTACAGCTCAATTTCAACACAGAAATAGAATTTCATTTTTACTGCAAACATTTATATTCAGAACAACTGCTTTCATGCTGTTAAAAGACACCAAAATTTAAAAAAAAAAACTTACTGGTTCTAAGTCCACTGGTCGTACCCCATGAATGTTGTTGTCAAATATTCTAGCACCATGTTCTACTAAAAGGAATGAAACCTCTAGCTTGCTTCTATGTTCAGCCGACATGTGGAGAGGAGTACAGCTGTCAAAGAAAACAATCAATGCCTTTAGGGTATAATAGTGGAGCTCCATGGGCCGAACCGAGGGCGGAGCACCATGGGTAAAAAATTTGGTAACCCATCTGTGCAAGAAAAATTAATATGGTTTTGGTCACCGTACAACCATATGACCATCCACAATCAGTCAATCAATCAATATGTCTAGTTTAATAAAATCAGAAACAACAAACGTGTAACTTTACAATAATTATGTTTATAAGAAAGTTATCATCAAGAATACATAAAAATTTGTAACATTATAAAGTTCCTTATATACAGTGGATTTAATTGAAGAGACATCAGGAAACAATGCTTGAAGCATTCACTTTTAACTATAGGTCTAGCAGTCCCGGTATGCCAATGTGACCAGTATCATCGAGGCGGCCATACTCCAGCGAGTTTACAGCATACATCTTTGATATTGGACATCAATGTTATGGTCGATTGACACATGTCAAAACAAGGTATCTGCTGACCAGTATCACATGACCATATCACAGGCTCAAGTTTAGAGCTCACCGAGGTCAGCTGTTTTTTTCTGGTAAGTACTTGGTGTATTTTGTCATTTAGTGGTTATCTATTGCACAAAATTATCTAAACACGGTAAAACCTTCAGGGTTAGGATTAGGGTTAGCGTTAGTGTTAGGATTAGGTTAGGGTAATTGTATAATTACTGAAAGTTTAATACGTTTAAAAAAAATTGAAACAATAGAAAAAAAAGACACCAAGTACCTACCTTTTTCCCTAAGTTGACAGCAGACCAGGTACTGGGTTTTGATTGGACCGCAGGCTCAAGCCAGGTTAACTTAATGTAAGAATAAATAACTCAGGAGCTCTGCTTTTAGGCTTGGCTAAATCTATATGTTAATGATGCTCTCATTACAGGGGTTAGGGTTAATGTTGTCAGACATTATTATTTTACTTTTCAACGAGGGCTGGTTCAGGGGTGTACATTAATTACCTTTATCAACTTGTTTGATAAACCCAAATTTTCCTGCTTCTTCCTTAGTTAACATGGTACTGAGGGCCAACAACAAAATGTCAACTTACTAGTTGTTGTCTTTGGCCCTGACATCTGCGCCAAAGCCAAGAAGTAATTGAGTGACAGCTCGGTTTCCTGCAGATGCTGTAACATGCAGTGGCGACTTATCATCGGGACCTTCCCAGTTTATATCTGCATCCCTGAAGAAAAAGACGCAATGACTGAAGTTTTTCCAAGTGCAACTGACTGTTGGTAAACATAGAAGTTTGGAAGTCAAAAGAAAGAGACGATGAAGGAAAATGGTTTTTTAATGGAGAGAAGAAGCACTTGTCAAATTACACCAGTGAATGAGTGAAAAGAGTGACCAAGTTGATCAGATTGTTTCTCTCATTATTTTATTTGAAAGAATCCTCCATGATTTGTGGCAAACCTACGTGATTTTTAAGCACTCTTTTATGATCACAAGGAAAACAGCTCATCTAACATGATTTAAGGTGATTCCCTGGTTTTGCATAGTGCAACCCTACAGCACATAATTTCTTGCATCATTGGCATGTGCATTAGTTCACTCACATTGATAAAATGGTGGATTTTCATTGCTGCCAAGCTTAATCCGTCAAGGAATGGCTATTTTCTCCTAAACGAGTACAGTGACCCCCATTTTTGATTTAATATTTTTGCTGAGAGCGACGTCTTTATGTAGTAGTAAAAAAATAAGCAAAAATCTATGGTCAGGTTTTTGGCAATTTAATAAAATTGTACAGAAGGAGTGTCAAGTACTCACAAAGGCATTAAAATAGATTTGTCAGGTGCATACGTGAATTAACCATAGAATAACATCAGGCTCTGCATTGTATCAGGGATTATAAAATTGAGCTAAATTCATCCAACATTGGGGATGGCTTACATAGTCGTTTTCATCAACGTAGTACCATGGCAACAACCACAGTCACCCCCCTTTCTTATTTCATTTTCATCATCTCCTTGGCATGTTACAACAGTGTTAGAAGTTTTATCGGAAATGTATGACGAGTTCAATTTCTAGCGAATCACCATGAGTTATGTAAGGCATCTCTTGAAAGACATACAGAAATATGGATCGTGAAAATTGAGCATATAAGGACAGGATTAATTAACCTTTACCCTGAGTTTGATTCAAATCACCCTTGCATACAGTAAGTCAAAAATTACGGACAATCCTCTTGCTACTCACTTGTGGAATTTAAGTCCTTTTAATTAATACAAAACATTATTGGTTGCTTCATGTATTTTTTCCAGATATTAGATAGTTATAGCTACCCTTAATATCAAGCTAACATTGAAAGTTTTGTAGATATGAACTGCACTAGATTGAAGCCTCACTGTATTTCGTCAAACAGTAATCCCTTTTACATGTACTCTCAGTTGCAGCAAAGTACATGTGTACTCCTTATTTCAAAATGGCCATCATTTTTAGTACCTTATTACATGAAATTTTGGCGACACGTTAATTTAGCGATTTTGAAAAATCCGGATTTAGCGACACCTTAATTTAGCGATTTTTCGTAAATTTTGGAACGTAAGTCACTTAATTTTTGCGATTTTGCAAGCTGAAACTTTCTGGTGAATTAAGGTATTCAGAACTTTTGCGACGACAAGAGAACATTAAAATTATTAATCGTTTGTGTCATGATGCAGTTACTTGGTGATTCATATCACAAGTGACCACATCGTGAGACAAACGATAATACCTTGATTATTATTATTATTATTGTACTTTACCACGATGAACAAACACAATTTTTCTTACGAAATAGAAAATTTATTTGATAAAATCATAAACGTCAATGGGTTCATTAAAAAAAAATCATAAAAAAAATCATACAACGTTATAAAACTTAACAAAACAAATAAAACTGCAACTATAATGTCATATCTTCAGCTTCATGTTGTCCTCACTCATATTTACATTGTCACACAGAGTCAATGCTCCTTTTACGAGTACCTAGCCATTAACTTTCTAAAAACAACGATCAAGACAGGTCAATTTCTTCAAATGGATCAACAGGTGGTAGTGGTTTGTCGCTGTTGGCAATTTCCTTGAATCCCGCTTTCTCCCATCCCTTGAGGATACATCTCCTTCCTGGAGACTGGTGTAAGCCGACTAACAGTTTCTCTTATTGCAGCAACTGCGTACCAGTCGTGCGGATTATTTTCCTCGTGAATTGTGTCAAGCTTTTCATTTAGTCTAGGATTCCACAGCTCTTTATAAACGTGGAAACCACCTAGTCCACATGGGAAAGCGAGATTTAATGCAAGCAAAGCATCTATTTCAGTTGTGAAGCTGAAATCCAATACACGTCATAATCGACCGCAAAATAGCGCGCGTGATCGTGTGAAACGGACCAGATGGCGGAATTTCCCATTGTAGTCACTTTAATTTAGCGACGATTTAAATTTAGCGACACTTAATTTTGGTACATTTTAATTAATTAATTTAGCGATATTTTGAAAAATCACTAAATTAAAGTGTCGCCAAAATTTCATGTAATAAGGTATTCTTTTTGTGGATGGCAAATTAGCCCTTGTCACCTGGTTCTTAACATAAAAAATAAATTCAAAAAATACTAAAATGGTGGCCATTTTGGAATAAGGTGTATAAGGGGGTGGGGGTGGGAGGTCAGAAGTGGAAATGTAATATTAGCCAAGTACATGTACCTCTTCAAAAGAAGTGCAGACATTTCCACATCGCCCAGAGAGACAGCGTAGTATAGAAGGCTTCTCCTAACAGCATCATGTGCATTAACTGATAACCCTGCATCCAAATACTTTTCTACAAGCTCCATTTGTCCCCTTTCAACTGCAGCAATTGCCTTATGAACTGTTTCAGGATCATCCACGTGTCCATTATTGTCCAACAATGAGAGCGTGTCTTGAGAATGAAGTCCTTTGTATTTTGCAGCATTTGATGAAAAACGATCTGGGGAAACCAGCGGTTCTTTATGAAAGTTCTCAATAGGAAGAAATGGAGTATCCACCAAAAAATTGTCCGTAATATCCTCTTTTTCAGACCTTCCAAAATCAAGCTCTCTTGATACTTTGGCATTCTCTAACAATACAGTTGATTCATTTTTCTCTTCTTGAACTATTCTTTCTCCTGTGCTTTTTCTCTGATCTTTAGTAGGAGAGGCTACAACTGGAGATGTGTCAGCAACATGAGAGTCTGGCAATGAATTGCAATGCAAATTTAATTCATCCACAGAATAAGAATTTTCAAGATTTTCTCCTTCTATTAAATTAGGATTTACCACAACCTGTTCATGGTCCATAGTAGATAACCTGGACCTTCTAATTATAACTGGCTCATCAACTTGTCTTTTCACCCAGATAGGTATTTCTGCTTGCACTGGGGACAGAAAAGCATGGACATCAGCCTTAAATGAAATATTTTCATCAACAACACTTTCTTTTGCTGAAGCTTCTTTACCATCACTGTCACTACCATCAGAAGGTACCGGCGATAAAGCTGAAAACTCAACATGACGCCCAGATGTATGAGAACTTGAGCTTGTTGGGTGACGTAAAATAGAGGAACCAGTGCTAGGTTTGTTAAATTTCTTTCCATGTGGTGATCTCTGTCCTGACAAATTATTGTCAATGCCATGCTTCCCCTGAACATGTGAATGTCTTCTTTCTACAGATAAGCTATCGATAGTTGAAGTTGTAGAAACTTCTGAATTTGTACGAGGTCGCTCTGAACTACTGATTGAGTGTGTTCTTCTTGCTTGTCGAGATTCTCTTTCAATTTTATCCCTTGTTAGCTTGCCAATGGCTTTAAATGCTAATGCCACAGTTCGTACAATACTGGCAGCCTAATAAATATGAAAAAAAAAGTACAATAGGCCATTTTACTGTTGTTTGCTCAGTGACCTAGCCTATGAATGGCTGCGAGGCTGCCGGTGACCGTGTATTGATACAAACCTCACTGCTTTTCTCATGTAAATTGTGTTGTTGTAATTCTAATTAGCCTACATTAACATTAGAAAAGCTCGAAGGTTTGTATCAAAGCAGGGTCACCGGTACCCTCGCTTCCATTCTTAGGCCAGGTAACTTAGCTACAACTGTAAAATGGTCTATTGAATGATAAGCACTGATCATTAACAAAGTGGATTCATCTCCCAGAAAATTTATTCCCAGGGGGAATGCAAATTTCAAATCACTTCACAGTGGTTTCAACAAGAACCAACAGTCAATGCTTTTTGTTGGCTACTTCACTCAGAAATCGGCTACTTTTTCGCTAAGTTGAAAGGCAGTTTCTTTCAAACCTAAGATTTAAAATGCTACACCAATTTACTGGAGGGTAGGTGCCATAAAGGGAGCAAGAGAGGAGGAAAACTGTCCTCAGCAGCAAGGAGGTCACCAGGGCAACTGAGCCACAGTCCACCTCCCACGACACCCGTCAATGTATACTTACCCTAAAACATGGGAGGGAGCGAAAAGCAAAAGCAAGCGAGTAAGCACAGTGGTTTCAGTAGTCGCTGGCTTCTCTGGTCATAACAATCCACTCGTGACAAACAATCTCAGCGTTGCTTCTTATCCCTACATCTTTAAGACAGCAGGGTAACTTCACACTCAATTTTGCGCAATTATACATATACAAAAGGATGTAAGCGTTTAAAACAAAGCTCAAATCGTCCGCTGTATCCTGTACCGTTTGCATTGACGTGTTCTGTCGCTATCTTGAATTGTAAGTAAGTGGCCAGGCCAAACACGTTTGGGCATTCGGTGGCTTCAATCGCTTCTTCTACATCTTTCGGTCGCTTCCAGCCAACAGCATGGCAGAGGAATAAACACACTCTTTTCATTTAGGTTCAAAAGGTCACAATCCTCTGGTAGTTGAAGAAATTGAGCCAATATTTGATCATTTAACATTAAGTTGTCGGACTTATCAGACATATGATTACTACATTGTTTGTTACAATTATCCATACTGAAATAAACTACGGTTGACTGATTTGATAGTTGAGGAACATCATGAAGTTGTGCATATTGAAATAAAAGTCGTCGGAAAATGCAAATTTTCCTGTCTACACGTAAATAAGTCATAACAAAAGAACAATGGATGTTTAGATTACGGTAACGTGGTGCCCAATTGCATTATAGAAGCGATTCATACTGCTCTGTATTATAAAGGCAAGATGAGAAGTCTTGAATCAAACCAGCACGATTGTTGAAATTTAAAATTATTCTGCTAATTAATAACAACAATTTAAATTGAGCAAGCGCAACGTTTTTCATTTGGCCGTCGAGTATTTGCACATGCGGAAGCAAAGAAAAATCTAAACCTGCTTTTCACAACATGACTGTGTCGTTTCACTTATTTTTGCCTTTCAAAATGGAGATTTTGAATGAAACTGTCACTGTCTGAAATCAATGTTAGAACACTGAAAATGGCATTTCCGAGCTTCTAGATTTCAAAATTTTCTAGGGGAGCGTGTTCCCAGTCGCCCTAGCTTCAGGAGCCTTGTGGCACCTCAATTGTCACAGCCGTGTGAGTCCCCCCAAATATCTCAGGAGAAACCACTGCATTGGTTTGGTTTTATTTTTGCTTAACCCATTGACTCCTGGGGGCTCCCCATTGACGAGTAAAATCATCTGGCGAAAATACAAAAGTATGAGCGAAATACTAAGTATGGCCGGTTTACGCCGGTTCAGGCATCAAAGGGTTAATTAAATGATATTTAGCCTCATTAAAAAATGCATTTGCACAGTTATGATAAAATGAAGTCATCTTCACATGATCATCAATAATATTTTGCTTTTGAAATGAGCCTGTGTTTGGGAGCATTCTTATAAAATGGTATGTCCACAGACACACCAAGAGAAAGGGGCTTTTAGGCCCCTTCTTGAGAATGTGGGTTACTCGATAAATAAATAAATAAATAAATAAATAAATAAATAAATAACCTTTATTTAAAGAGGGTAACACCTATTACTATAAAAGTATTCTCCCTAGTGGCCCTCTAAAAACAAAAACAGTGAATAGAAATTACAGCAATTAAGATAAAAGCCTATAGATAAGTAAAATGGAGAATCTATTTACAAAGATATTAACAATGATATTAAAAAAAATTTAAAAATCAGAATAGCTTTTTAACTTTAAAATTATCCACCGTATAAATTAGGGCAGTGTTATTAATTAGTGTAGATTTCATGGAGTTAAAAGAAGCCGTTGGGTTTAAGTTAAGAGCATTGAGGTATTTTATGGTGGAATAAAAGAATGTTTTTCTCATTGCTTCGGTTCTTGGTTTCGGTAAACGGTATGATGTTTTAGCTCTTGTGGGATAATTGTGCTCAAAACGAAAGTTGTCCAAAATTGCAGTAAGGTGTTCTGGTGCTCTTCCATCAATAACTTTCTTTAAAAGACTGAGTTTTTTTATCTTAAACATTTGATCGATTGGCAGCCACTTAAGCTTTTGAAAATTATTAAAAGATCGTGCATCCCAAGGACTGTCCAAAATTAATCGAGCGCAGCGTTTTTTCAAGTTTAAACAATTGGTCTAGGTTACTCAAACCAGCCCCTGGAGTATATCAAAAATCTATAAGCATATCATTTCAACAAACCAGAATTGGCTTCTCACTCCTTGTTCACAGCATAACAAAATGCTTCCTTTCGTTTTTGTGGTGATAAGTGTTATTGGCAATGGAAAAAAACAAAGTGATCTCAGCAATATAATAAACTGTAGTTACAAACATACTACACCACTGTGACATGCAATATGCAGGTCTTCAATTCCATTTAATGTCAAACAACAGATTCCTTTGCTCTTTAAGTCAACACAAATTGCCAGAATGCTTTAGGAGGGACTTAAGTTGCGAGTAAATAATCCTGTGAAATTAATTCAAGTTCTAGTTTATTTGTTATCTGATGAGCTTCATGTGAATCTGACCACTCCGTAACTGTTAGGAAGTCACGCAAAATCCCAACAGAGAGAGTGACGTAGTTTTTATGGTCACGGTTGTTTACATAAAGCATAACATGATTTTTGCCTAAAATAATTCGAGTTACGTAAGAATGCGGAATCGGTTGCTAAATTACCGCAATGCACCAATAATTATTGTTGATTGCATGGCAATTTTATTTGTGCAGATGTAATTAAGGACATACATGTATTACATAACCTTATCCTTCTTTTTCGCCCTTATAAGCCTCTTTCTTTTAAGGGCAGAAGGAAGTTGGGAAAAACCTCCTGGGTCTTGGGTGCTTCGACATACACAGATCTCTTGTACTTTTGACAATGGGAACGACGTACACTATGCATGTTTTGCCAATGTTTGTCAAGAATAAATATTAGCCACTATATCCAATAGACTGTGTCGGCCGTTTCTTCCAAACAAAACAAATGAATCATACATTGATTACATAAAACTGACAAGGTGGTTTTCTCATTTACGTAAATAGTGAAATTATATTCACCGTATGTTCCTTCCCACTAGAATACAAAATAGACCAATTACGTAAACACACCGACGGCAAAAGAAATTTTCGTAAACAACTTGAAAAATATCTCCACTCATACCTTGGCTATGATCCCAAAAATATCGGGTGTCAAAACGGAGAAATGCCCGGTACACAGCGCGATTTAGCCCAAAACGGGTGACAAATCGCCCCAAATTCGAATGTCCGATAACAGAACCGTCGTAAACAAGCGAGCATGGGGTGCCTTCTGGGGAAGGATTTGTATTTAAGCCTGAAGTGTCTTACGAAATTTCAAACCTTTGACTGCATGAAATTTTCCATTGTTGCCATTCAAAAGAAATCGAAAGATCCGAGTTTCATCACCGTTTCCTGTGTCCTAAAGGAACTGGATCTCGTGATAAAGTTTGCATTGTCTAAGAAAACAACTATCAGTGGCGTGACCAAAAAATAGTTGGTATACCGTAGTATTCGCGGCCAAGAGCGCTGCCTTTTTATCTTTCTGAATAATATATTGCCTAAAGAAACGGTCGAAACTGTTTTCTTTGCCAGTTTCTGGAATTTCAGTGACGACTTTTCGAATAATAGATTCCTTCGCTACGAGGCGGACAACACGCGCGGACGAGATGTTCACGCTGATACGAACAAATGAACTTGTTTTGTAACCTTCTGAAAGAAATCGCAAACTCGTTTTTCACAGATGAAGACCCTTTCAATAAAATGGGAAAAGCATGAAAACATAACAATATATCCAAATGGCACAGCTGAATGCCTTCACCAAAGAAATCAAAACACGTTACTTTTCGTCGCCGTTGTAAACAACTTTAATATCGACGGCGATGCCTCACCTCAAGTTGTGACCCTGCTTGAAATACATGGCACATGTGAGTCTTCCTTCGAGTGATATTCAGCCCAAAAGTTGTGTCAAATCCTCGAAGCTGCTCCTGAACACACAAGGCGATAGCATAGAGCGGTGCTGTGAGGACTAAAGAGTTCGATTCGAAGCTAGAAACGAGGAGAATTCCATCGCGAATAGTAAAATTGACTCGTATACTTCGAATTTGCTGCTTTTTAATCCTCTTCAGAGTGTCAAGCATTCGTGTAATGGATTTTGCCTCCGATATTTGAGCCGAGCCCACATAATCTACAATAAAATGTAGTTCCCCTGCGCTATATTCTTCAACGGTTCGACTTTCTGACTGAGGTAAAAGTGCAGTTGTTTGAGAATTCGAGGAACCTTCTTCCGCTTGCCCTGATTCAGCTGATTCGGCGACCGGGATTACATTGTCCGCTCTTTGCCATCTCTGGCTTAGACGTCGCCTTAGAGAGTGCATGGTCTACACAAAGCTTTAAAACAGTTTACTCCATAGAGGGAGCCAACGTTAGAGCAGTATCTTTTTTTCATCTTTTGCCAAATTAGCCGAGATAAATAACAAATCTTCCACGTAACATAACCAAGTATTCGGTAGCACCAACATCCACTACATCTTCGCGAAAGTGCGTCGAACGACCATTTTCAAACAGCACTTACATGCTTCGGTCACGTCTTTAAGTCAGAAAGAAAAAAAAATCAAAATCGCCTTTCAGGAACTTCTGACAACCACAAGTTTTGCAGGTCGACTACTTCCCATTCTGAACCATGCTGTTTGGGCTCGGAGTTGTTTGTTTCACACGACCGGAAGCACATAATTGGTCGATCTCGGATCACATGGGAAACACGAACGAGTTCAAACAAAAAATGCGCGAAAAACAGGAGCATTCCGTGTGTATCTTAGATGCAAAACCAACATCGAGTCGAGGGGTTCGGATGCAATAACAGAAAAAAGGAACCTCTAGTCTATCGAAAGTCTAAATGCCTCATGGCAAAGATATCCACTTCTCCAGTTGTCCTGCGGTCGGCCAATGAACCACGAATCATGATCACTTGACATATACAAACTAAAAAATTTTTTTTTTAATTCCTAAATTGTAAATGGTAATTTCTTTGTAAAGTTGAATTAACTAGTTTATGATTTGATAAAGTTACAATATCGAACAAGCCAATCATCGACTTAGCACCTGTGATATTCCTTAGTTTGCAGTTGTTTGTTCGTTCTGGCAATCTTTAATAAATGACTAAAAAGACGGCATGATCGTCGTGAACATTTATGTTTGCACGACGTAAGTTGCAACAGACAAATTAAAACTGGTTCCTTACGAGAACTTCACGTAGTTCTCGAGATTCTAGAGATATTTTCACTTCCGTTTTAACTTCTGTGTGAAGGTGCTGGACAGTTACTTCTCGCACCTGCGAACATTCCAGCCAAGACAAGTGGTATACAACTGAGTTTGGGCACGATTTTTTTGACTTAGTTCTGGAAATAATACCACATTTACTCAAGTTTAAAATAGGGTCTAAAAGCTTTGAATTTCGTTTTAGACTGAAAAAAGCTATATTCGCAAAACGTGCTTGGCCTGAATCCGGAGACTCGATGCGAAGTTTGTTTTTTTTTTTTTTTGATCCATACAATTGGTTTAGCACAACAGCAAGTTAACTCAACCAAAGCACAGTTCACAGAGGGTGCTTCGCAAACAATGGGTTAGTTATTTGCAACCTTGTTGCTTGATCCGTCTCGCAGTGTCGATTCTTTCTTCATTCACACAGCTCTAGACGTAACTTCGTTGAAATTATTGCTGTACAGAAAAACATCGTAGAGTATCCGTCCGCAGTCGAAGCCCTCCAAACTGCGGTTTTTTCAGAAGTGGAGGATTTTATTCCTTCAGTTGTAAACACTTCTTTGTTTCATGCCATTAGCCTTTATACAAAGTCAATAAGCCGGAACTAATGTCCAAGACAAAAGAAATGTCAATATCAGTAGGAAGTCACTGGTCAAACGCATAATTTCAAACATGTTGCTGCTTTGCGATGTACTTCAGCTCTTACGTGCCGAGTCAACAAAAGCTGATATAAGCCGGAATTAGGCTCCCCAATAAGGGTTGGGCCATAAACTTTAAGTGGATTTAACATTTTTTTTTTGTCAGCAGATATAAATTTAAACATTTAGCACGCTTGACTACGAGATTTCTGGATTCGAAAAACTGCAAGAATATTAGTCGAAAAGTCTATTCCGAAGTTCAAGAATATGATCTCGCAATCAACCACAGTGATCCCAACGGGCTTGAGTTGGTTGCATCGGAAATTTGCACGGTCATTCAAGCCGCTTCCACTGTAACTGATTGAATGTTATGACTCTTCCATTTCAGCATTAGTCGAGCGAGAAGTGCAGATTGAAAAATGCAGATTGAAAAATGTATTATATAATGAAATTCTACAATAAACTTGAACTTGAAACTTGAAGAAGAAGGCTTTATCGGTGAGATTGAGTTAACGTGTGAGTTAAGGTTCTCACCAATGCAACCACTAAGCTCGTTCCCAGAGGCCGCGATCCTTTTGGTCAGGGTTAGGCGCTGGCCAAGAGGATCGCAGCTCTGGGTACGAGAATGGATGATGGCCAGTTTGAAGTGACCATGGCTAGTTTGAAGTGTATAATGAATGCGACTTACTACAAAGTATGTAAGATCCAATGTTTCGACATTTCGTGTCAAGTTCCTTCATAGGGATGACTCAAAGCTGTAACAAAAGTTCTTGTAAAATGCTACTTGGTAGGCGTTTCTTTAAATTACAATGCAAACAAGGACAACTCCGATTGAATTAAGATGGAGTTTGTTACCCTCTCCGATCAGGACCCTATTCCGTGGTCCCCCCTCGACATTCGAATTATTCCGCATCGATCAAGATCACGAAGAAAATGAGCAGTAGCTTACATGGTTCAACAAATGCCGCATAACTTGCTGGTAATAGTCTGATTCCTGACAAAAAACGATTGGAAAATTATGACCCTCAAAAGGTTCATGGAGCTGCAAAAGAGGACAAGTCAGACGCAATTTTAGCTAGAAATCTATTCTAACCCGAGTTTGAGCGACGGACGTGAAAATATGGTCCAATTTTGACAACGGGGACCAGAAATTTACTACTACTACTACTACTACTACTACTACTACTACTACTACTACTACTACTACTACTACTACTACTACTACTACTACTACTAATAATAATAATAATAATAATAATAATAATAATAATAATAATAATAATAATAATAATAATAATAGTAATAATAATTTAATTCTTAAAAAACTCATAATACAAAACGTCCCTATGCTTTTTACATAAATTAAAACGATATACACTCAAGCAGCATGATAATGATAAAATATATACATAAGTTCAGATTCACTATTCACTATAAAGAGGGGGACATTGGGGTGTATTAGAAACCGCAAAACCGAAGAACAAATCATCCAAAACCGCAAAACCGCTAAAAAATTCGGCCAAAACCGAAAACCGCATACAAAACCGTCAGAAAACCGATACAATGGTGAGAAGTGGGGCATACAGAGCAAACTACACTAACACCTTATTTCATCAAAGTATTTATGAATGTCGTGGACTTTATTTCTGCCGCTCTCTCGAGCCCGGACTTTATGGGCTCATTTTCCGTAAAGCGTTTCGCGGCTATAGAGTGTTTTCATGTGACGTCTCCGGGAATTCAGCTCTATTATCACTCAAACGTTTTCTTTTGTTTCGGAGGAAAAACAAGGTTATTGATCACGTGAGTGAAAACAGGCATCTTGTCCCCTATGGGACCTTACATTCTATTTATCAGGCCCTAGTACAACCTCATTTCAACTACTGCAATATTGTTTGAGGAAACTGTGGAGTAGCTTTGCAGGAAAAACTACAAAAACTACAAAACAGAGCAGCCCGTGTCTTGACCTACTCTAACTATGGCACTGATGTCAACAATTTATTTGAACTCTTAACTGATGGAAATCCCTAGTCTTTCAAAGGCCGCTCGAAATGTCCATCGCGATCCAGGTTTTTGTTTGAGAGACTCTGTGAATAAGGTAAATGTTCCGAAACCGCGCACAAACTACTACAAAAAACAGCTTTAGGTATAGTGGTGCAGTTTTGTGGAACAGTTTGCCATTAGAACTAAGGAAAGCAGAGTCCCTCAATCAATTCAAACGACTGATTAAAGAGGTTCTCTAAGCCATTATTCTAAACACGGCATTCATGGAAAGCAGCTTTTATTGTATGATATTGAGTAAGATAGTTAATGTAGTTTACATAGTTTTATCTATACTTGGTTTTAAATTTTTCATTGTACATATGGTTTTCATATTGCTGATGAATTGCACATAAATAAATATATAAATAAATAAATAACCCTCTATTCGAGATCAATTGCCGCTCAAATCTAAGAGAAAGCGGAACCCAAATAGGATAAAATAGTAAAACCCAAAAAGCACATCGGATAACAAAACCGAAAAACCACTCGTATTTTCTACAAAACCGAAAACCCGATGCTAAAAAACGAAAACTCCGCAAACCGCAATGAACACCAAAACCGAAAAACCGAAGTCTTTCAGCACAAAAACCGAAAAACCGTTCTAAAAAATAGCCAAAACCGCAAAACCGAAAATCCCAATGTCCCCCTCTATAAAATATTTTAAATAAAAAAGTCTTAAGATTGGATTTAAAAATATCAACAGAGTTTTTGATACTTTAAGATGAACTAACCTCAAATTCATTGAGTTGTCTTCTACAATTGTACTCGGTGATTTGGAACTTGACCAAATGTCCAAAAACTTGGCCCGTTAAATTGCCCAATCAGAGAGCGCGGTACTCCCTGAGAGACACCTGTATTGATTTGAATCACTGCTAACTTTAACCTAATGTAAAAATTCTAACTCTAAACCGTAGAATTTTGCTTTAACTACAATAGGCAGTATCTTCTTTGTATAAATTACAAGCTTCGAATTCGTGATTGGTGCATCTTGACTGATATGTGTTTGTTACGATTTGTCAACGTCGTTACAATCGATTGGATGTAAAACGGCTTGTTCATCGATTTTCAAACGTCGTTTTATCGCACCACTTTCCTTTGCGCAGATATTCGTTTTTTGGTAAGAGAAACTCTCGCAACGCAGCTCTCGCAACGTATAATGTGATTGGCTCACTACCCATGCTAGCCAAATACAGAAGACTAAACAATTGAAAAAATGACTTAGACTCGAAAACAATAGCAGCTGCTTACAATACCAAACAATAGTAGACGGTTACGAGATCTGCTACACAACTGCGAATATCGGGTGAACCATGTTTACTTGAGAGGTAGCGTGCATTTCATGTATCAATTGTATCTTGACTTTCACCCATTGACCCATGTCCTTTCTTGGTATTGAAAGCCCCGGAAAGGATGCAAGTACTCCTTGCATCATAAATCGTCATGGATGCCAAAATAATGCTTCATGCATAACATCATTCCCAGAAATGATTATGCATAATATGAGCTCATGGAATTTCCGAACTGACGTCTCCTATCTTGACCAATAGTCCAAGTTACCGTTTAATATGAGCAGCTTTTCGGATCCATATCATTTTGGTATTGCTATAGTGCAACCGCCTCGACGTGCTTCGAAGTGCTTTCCAATTTATCGTCAGTTAGGGCCAGCTTATCACCGTCAACCATTAGTTAATTACTGACTGTAATCATGTCATAATAATTCATCAATATCATTAACACGATGAACAATCTGATTACAAATGATAAAACGAGAAGTTGGTCGAAGTGACTTGCTGTGCCCTTTGTAAAAATGGATGTTGGTGTGAGTAAATTTATAATATACTCTAGGAATATTCTTGTTCACAACAAGTCGGTTAACGTATCTACAGGTGTATCTCGTTATCTCGCTAACACTTTGAAATCAAATTCACAGCTTTACATGTAAAAAGCCGGACGTTTTCCACTTGAAAACTTGAAAAGCATTGCCCCTTCAAAATCGTTATCTCTGCATGCTGTTAACGTATCTCTCCCAATATTTATCAGGACATTGTCAGTGTTCCAATTTTCTACACGGCAACAGACCTCCTGATCTAAATTTAACTGTGGAGAAGCTGCTACAAAAGCCCTCAGCTGGCGGAAAGCAAGTGTTTATCGTAACTGGTCGTATTTTTTATATGCAGTCCATCGTGAATGCCGTGTGGAGATAAATTAATATTAACTGGCGCCATTGATTTTGCCAGTTTATATTAATGACCAATGTCACGATAAAGCCAGCCACTTGATGTTGATACAACCGTCAACAAACTTTAATTAGACACAAATCGGGCCACTTTTGAAGAAAAATCTACCGTATGCATCAACTTCGTTCCTAGGCCTTCCCTTTCTCTCCACGTCTGTCTGTCTTTCAACAACAAGGGCGAAATAGACGAAGGGGGTAGTTTCTAAAGAAACTGTGGTGCTGCGTCGGTGGCGAAATAGTATACAAAAATTTGGTTTTATCAACGGAGTTGATAATGTAAATTGGCCACCTTACAGACATTCTAAAAGCTGACGTTTCGAGCGTTACCCCTTCGTCAGAGCGAATACAAGGGCGTTAGCCCTTCGTCAGCTTTTAGAATCTCTGCACGGTGGCCAATTTACATTATCAACTCCGTCGATAAAACCAAATTTTTGTGAGGGCGAAAGAGGTTGAGTGGGCTGTTGCTCTCCCCTTAGGACTGCTGGCACCCCCTTCAAAGTCAGTCTAGCCGCCCGGGTAGACTGCGAGTAGTCTATTATTTTTCTTCGAGATAGTGGAGCGCTAGCGAATTACAATGCATTACGTGTCTCACGAGCGGCAAAGCCGCGAGTCGCGGTTGATTCTCGCTCACCGGGCGTTGCTCTGAGGAAAGAAGGAAGACCGCTCGCGGTCTACCGCCCGTGTTAGTCTACATGAGAGAGAATAACGGCCCTTTCATCATCATTACCACCACCACCATCAAATACAGCTGAGCACAAAGTGCTCTTTCACTTGAGCGGAGACTATCAACCAAACCGACTCACAGGAAATGAAAGTAAAACTCACGTTAAGGCCCGCGCAAACGGATTCAACATCCCTTCGATTTTGTTGAAAAGCGAGGTTGAAACCGTTTGCCCCTCCCCTCCAACCATGCTCAAACATGTTGACAGGGGGTGGCAAACGGTTCAACAACATTGAACAGATGTTAAACCCGTTTGCCCGGTTCCTTAGTTTTTGGTGAGGGAGGGAGGAGGGGGGGGGGGGGGGTGGGAAATCAGAGTAACCCAAGGAAAACCTCCCAGAGCAGACAACTCCTTCACCCTTCAATTTTCATAATCCTGTGGGACGGAAGAACCCTCACACTTGTCGCAAAGAGTAGGGCATGTAGTTCCTGGTGTTGGGGTCTGTCTTCTGTGGAGTATCATGGTTGGGAGGGGAAAATGGTGGTTAACCTCGTAGGGAACCTAAGTCCTATTGTTGATTCCACCATGTATGTATTCATACTTCATCAGTAAATAATAATAATAATAATAATAATAATAATAATAATAATAATAATAATAATAATAATAATAATAATAACTCCACCCACAGAAGATGGGGGGAAGGCGGGCCACATCGGTGGGTCACAAGTGCCCTCATTACTGCGCCTACCCTGCTCCCGTGTGACTTGCTATTGTTACTGGTATAATAAGCAGCTTCTATTATCAACTGTCACTGCTTGAATTGGTTAGTCTTTTGTTTTTGGATAGGGTAGCAAGCCAATCACATTATACGTTACGAGGGCTGCTACATCATCCTTTTCAAACCAATGGTAGATAGATGGCTCATTACCTGGGATCATAGTTAATCTAGAGACTGGTTATGAAACAATGGGAATTTCAAAAGCAGAAACAATACAGTCGCAATTAGATGTTAAACCGCCCGTCACCCTTTACAATCTTTTGTTTTTGGTTCGCAAGTTAATTTCGAATAAATTAGTCGAAACTTTTGATTGGTTATCCTGCCGAAAAAAGCGTGTCTTTTCGGGTTTTGTGCAAGGTCAAGGCCAAAAAAGCGACCAAAAGCATGAAACAAAGAAACTTGTCGAGTTTCATAACCAGCCTACATCTATTAACTATGCTGGGATGTACTCAGTTAAAAGCGAAAGTTGATCGTTACGTCGTGTTGAATATTCAGTTTCTTTAAGGCGATAAAAACTATTGTTGCACAATCGACAAATTTTCATCTGGAGATCTCGAGAGCCATTAAAGAAACATGTGCAAGACACAAGCCAGATGTTATCCAGAAATAAAACTTCCTCACTTTGATACCTCCACATCCCTTGAAAATCCTTGTAAAATTATTTATCACCGTTCCTTCAACAAAATTAAGGTAGCGTACGAAACCAAACGGATCTTTGGAATAGCTCGCTCAATAACAAAAAAAGTACATGGCACTGGCACTTGTCTAATGTAAGCTTGAAACGAAAATAATTTTTTCTTTGCGAAAAAATATTTTTGCACCTTGAAATGTGGTACACAACCTCCTTTTCAACTACTAGCACGTTTCTTCGAAGTTATAAGAGTAAAAAAAACGTACTCTCAGAGATAAAAGAAAAACAAATTGAAAAGTCACAACCAAACGTAAAACGTAAAAATTAATAAAACTTCGGTGATTTCTGCGGTTCTAATTCATCGCCGTCTGGCGGCGCTCCGCGGTGAGCTGCGGCTTCTGCTCCCACTGCGTTCTCGTCGTCTGTTTCTTGCCGGTGAGCGCGATCCGCGTTGTTTCTCTGTGTCTCGTTCTCGTTTCTCCTTTTCACGTTCTTTCTCACGTTGCTGCTGTCGTTCGAGTCTTTCCTTTTGTTCTGTTTCCTCTTCCTTCTTCCGTTCTTCTTGCCGCGCTTTCCGTCTTTCTTCGCGTTCGCGTTCTCTCGTGGCAATCTGAAAGCGAAATCAAATCGTTCAAATCACTGATTTAAAAAAAAGCTGGTCGTTTCGATGGCCTCTTGATAGTCCGTTCGCCCGATTACAGACAATGATGGATGTCAGGAGCACAGGAGTAGGAGAGAGCAACTCCCATATATTCCCGTCACGGCGTTTTTAAAAAAACCGATTTATTTTTAGATTGAATTTCCCGCGAATGAGACTCCCGCAGGAGCCCAATGACCAATCACAGGAAACAAACTTGACGTCATAGCGTCACCGAAACGGAACTGCCTTTGTTTTTGCGGAAAAGGTAGTCTAAAAGTAGATCGGTCTGTAAAAATGCCGTGTCATAGGCTTAGTGTAGGAGTTGCTCGCTCCAACACATGGGCTCCTGTGGACGTTTACCGACCTTTGCTCGTGAGATTGCGATTCTTACACCAATAATCGAGATTATGTTAACTGCGATTCTCGGTTGAGTGCGGAAGTTTCGCGACAAAGTTTAAATTTTCGAGTTTCTATGTTGTCAATGGCAACTTGCTTCGTTTCCAAGATTCCAAGAGTAACTTTTAGCGCCTTGACGTCATGAGCGATGAAGCCCAGCAAAATCTGCGACGGTTTAATCAAACTGGTGACCCTCACCAGTCAAAGGATTTCGAAACCCGAAAAGTTACCCTTGGAAACGAAGCAAGTTGCCCTTGACAAAATGATAGAGGGCTTTAGATTCCAGGACGAGAACGACTACGAGTACGGGATTTTCTCATAGTACAACGGTGAGCGCGGGTAAACCAGCGTCATTTTGGCCGGAAAAACATGATGCCGTCGTCATTTTAGTACGGGGTTTTAGCAAAATGTCGTCGTGTCAAAACAAGTCACCAACACAGTTTGGTATTTTTAGATCAGCAAAAAGGCTCAGTTACCAGCAATAAGAATAACTGAGCAATCTATACTGCTAATGAAGATTAATCGTACGGGTTATAAATTTTGCCATTAGTTTCGCTAAAAACGGGCAGTCAAAACTCGTACTCGTTCTCGTCCCAGTCCTAAAATCTAAAGGTCTCTGATAACTAACACTGAAACTTTGTCACCAAACTTCCCTAGTGTCGTACTCAACTGAAAATAGTAGTACTACCGGTTCATTGTGTGTATATTCAGGCATACACCTTTTGAGCTCTGGCGGATGGACTTTCAGTTCGGGCGAAAAGACCGTTATTCGTTTTCAATCCTTGGAAAAGACTATGGCACCCGAGACCTGTGACACATACATACTAATTTCTCTTTCTTCAAAGTATTAACTTAACGAACATAAAAATTCTCTTTCAGAGTTCACATTTACTTACATTTAAGGTTTCTGGTGCAACCACGAGTCTTGAATAATCTACAATCCCGACAAAATTGTCGAGACACATTTTTTTATTTCTTGTTCGTGTCTTAAAAACGATTACTTTAATATTAAACTTTCTCCCCTCGCCCCCACCCCCCCTCCCCCCCCCCCAAAAAAAAAAGAAAAAAAATTGAGACACGGATGGATTATTTGCGCATCTCCCCGAACAACATTGTCCTGAGTGTGGTGGATAAAGGGAACACAGATGGTCCCTTTTTCAAGTCAGGGTAAAAAGGTTTGAGAAACTTTTCGCCCGGAACTGTAAGAAAACTGTGAATAAATGAATGATCTCAGCGTTGTTACGTCAGTGCTCTATGAAAAACCCATAAGCTTGCACACCGGTTGCCCTAAAAGTAAAGGACGAGTTCGATGTTCAAAATATCTAGAGCTTTGATGGCTGCAGAAATGTCAATGACCGCATTAGGAATCTGGCGCCTTTGTCGCCCACAATAACAACAATTAAACAACAAATAACGCGAATCACTGCCACATTAAATAGAACAAAGAGAGACCCAATAAGTCTACGCGAATAGAACATCGTACCCAAAGCAAGATACGATCCCGGTGTTGCACTCCAGATTATCTCACAATCGATGGTTAACACCTAACCTGTTCATCACTAAGTGGAAGCCAGTACAGACAGGGTGTTGTTTTGGTTTTCCTGAACAAATTATCGAGCAGATTGCCAGCATTCTTTTGGTCATCTTCCTCTTCAGCTACATCTGCACGAGCTGTTTCAACTGCAAAACAAAAACACACGGCTGTCTAGTTTGCTTATAGCTTTTTGGTTTACTTCAAGTAAAACATTTGTTTGATTTGATCTTCTTTTGATTTGTTTTGATTTGCGGTCCTACCAATTGGAAGAGGACCTTCCGCACGACTTGTTAAGTTTTCGGACTTAAATAAAGCGATGATGATTATTAATTTTATTCCTGGTCTTATACCTCACATAAACTTTGATGTTGGTAGAAAAAGTTGATCAACAACAATCAACAATCAAACAGTAACTAGTTATTTTTACTTAAAAACACGAACAATTTCAAACTTAACACTGTTGATTTATATAATAGGACACCACCTTAAAAATTTAGGTTCACCAGTACAATAACCCAGTCAATGCTCTAGAAATTTGAGAAGTGTGGCTCAAATGCATGGGAAAACCTTACCAAGTATTTGGAGAACAGATAGAGTTCGACTCATTTGAAAGCGAAGAAACACAAGGAACTGGACTCATCGACACAAAGCTTCTCTGTCTCACACATACCCGTTTGGTCCTCCTTCCTGGCTGGTTTCTCAGTTTTAACGTCTGGTTCTTTTTCTTTGGCTTTGCCAAGAAGACCTTCAGTATCCCTTGCCATCTGTAAAAGCCAATCAAGGAGGAGTTAAGTAAATCAACTTAGCCAATATGTAAAGAAACTGTGTTTCCTCGTTGGCAGTTAAACGTAGCATTAAAAGTTGAAAACAACTTGGACGATAAGTTACGCTGATGACTGGAAAGCGACGCGAAGGCTAATATTTGCAGCTACACAAAAAGACGAAACAGTTCATGTAATGGGACTGGATTAATTTAGTGATGATGATGATGATTATTATCATTATCATCATCATCATTATTGCTACAAGTGGGTGTAAGTGAATACAGAATACAGAATGGGGCATTACAGATGTTACTTTGCACATCAATCAAGATACATTGTACCTGTTAAAGGAAACCTCCACTAAAACAAGAATACAACTTCAAAATATTTAACATAATGTTTACAATCAAAATTGTTCAAACGTTTTCCAATGGAATCGTTTGTATCCGAAATAAATGAATTTCAAAAAAGCTTGTTTTGGCTTTCAAATTTCCTGGGCGCCGCCATCTTGAATAATTGTGACGTGTTATGGTTGCTCTTTTGTATTTGCACAAAGAGCTTTTGTTCTAAAACAATGGGGCAACCATGACACGTCTCAATTATTCAAGATGGCGGCGCCCGGGAAATTTGAAAACCAAAACAACCGTTTTTAAAATTTATTTATTTCGGATACAAGCGCTCTCATTGGAAAACGTTCGAACAATTTTGATTGTGAGCATTAAGTTAACTATTTTAAAGATACGTTCCTGTTTTAGTGGAGGTTCCCTTTAAGTTCCTGATTCATACCAACCTCATCTTCATCAGCAAAATCTACAGCAAGTATCTTTGGACTTGTCATTGGCCACTTGATTCCATGTAGGGCCTGTCTACTGGCAGCAGCATCTTTCACATTGGTGTACTGGCAGAAATACAACAACAATAAAGTGTCCAACCACGATTCCCTTTGTAACTAGAATTACTTCTCATTTCTTGAATGAATGTCATTGTTAATTATCTTCATCCATTTGGCTTTCACCTTATGCTACTGTATGCACTAATAGTTGATCCCTGCACTGTTGAGAGGAAAAACCCTACCCCCACCCCCACCCCCCCCCCCAAAAAAAAAAAAAAAAAAAACACATCTACTACAATACCCGGTACCAAAACAATATCGTGTACTATTAGAGCTACATATTACGCAAAGACAACTTGAATTTCCTGGAAAACAAAACACAGCTCAGTTTACAGTTATAGAATAAAGCACTGTGTTAGTGCACTATCACCTGTACGCATTGCGTGCCTATTTTTCAACTGTTGTAATTACTATTATAGATCATTTTCACTGTCACGCAATAAAAAAATAAATCGAAAACCATCCAGTGGAAAAAGTCAAGAATTCGTGATGTTGTAGAAGATAAATGAAGAAGACACTTCTCCAAGTTTTAGGCCTGTGCATTTCCCCAAACTTCAGATATTCGTCGAAATGTTTCGCAGAAATTTACAGAGCCCAGTATGAAAGCGCCATGTTGGTGCACATCTGTGGTGCACCAATATGGTGGCCGGAAAATAGTGTCAACATCTGTTACTTACTTTGGCTATCTAGGCGAGTGATCATCTGTACTGAACAGACAGCTATTTACCTAAGCACTTTTCCTAATGCTTTAAATTCTAAAAAGGCTCAAAACCATGAGATGAATATATATTTCTCAATAAACTCGATCGTCGCCTCGTGTCACGCACCGCTATAACTCAGAAATTCAAAATGCTCTGGTTTCCAAACGAAGCATGCTATTGAGCTTTAAAATTGCAAATGGATACAAATTTACTGCCTCTTATGCCTGATGAGGATAAAAACTTTTGTGGCTCTTTAGTTTTAGATTTTAGAAAATGATGACGTCACGTGAAAACGACCTATTTATTTTGTCTCACCACAACATAGCAATGAGATTTGATCTTGTCAATCCAAAATCCATCCTCAGCTATGGGTCCAGACTTTCCCAAAAGATCTTTGAGCTGGTTTAATGTGAATGGGCGCACAAGATTTTTGACATGAAGAGCTTCACTCTCTGGAAATCTTGCAGGTGAAGGGGGATTGTCTGCTGTTGCTGCTGTAGGGGAGGTTTCTTCCTGTTGTAGCGATGTGTGTCTTGGATGAGGATTATCTGTGATCTGCACTTGAGGTTCTAAACACATTGAAAGAAGGGTCAGAAATCAAGAGTTGGCCTTGAAAATAGTTCGAAACTATCAAACATTTTAAGTCTCCAGCTTTATATTAATTTATTAATTCATGTCAATAAGTCGGCTGTTTCAGAGAAAAGCAACCATTAACAAGTTAGGGTAAAAAACACATTATGCCCTGGTTGTTCCACTAAACAGCTGAGGACTTTGACTTTGATTACTTCTGATGAATTTTCCATCCAACCACATCAAATAACTGGCCCAAAATTGCACTAAGGTGACAAAATTTGTGATGACGTGCCCTGCAGGCCAACTGATGATGATGATGATGAAAATTTTGTGTTAAAGTGCAAACTGCCTTAAGTATCAAGTTACAGTCAAACCAGGCCAAGCATAGCCCTGAATATCTTATTAATGCATCACTTACCAGTAACTGAAAACTGAATGGGTTAGTCAGTTCAAAATATTGTGAACAGAAGGTACTCAGGTACAAGCAACCATTAACAACTTAAAGCAGCTCTTAACAGAATTTATAATAATAAGGAATTACCAATAATATTCCAAGTATAAAAGATAACAGAAGTAATGTTGCATTTTTGCTTTCCTTTTTTCAATAACAAAGTCATTAACTGCTCTAATTATTGATGGTGGCTTGCAACTTGAAAACACCTGCAAAAATCAATCACATTATGTCTTCAAAATTAAAAACTTGATGTATTAATACAATATTCAGGATATGCTTGGATTTGATGGTAACCTTCTGAAATCTCTCCTGATGAAAAATATCATAAATGTTTTGATTATTTTGCTACAAACAAACAAGACAATGCAAACTTTACAAACTGGTTTCATAATAATTTAAGGCCAGGGGAAACGTTAGAAGCTAGATTTGTTCAAATTTCCAAGGTACACTAAACATCGTCATCAGCCTAAAATTTGGCAGAACAACCTTGGACATTTCATTCAAGCTTCCTTGCTGACTATTAAGGAACTTTTTTTCATCTCTCTCTTTTAGAGCACCCCACACAGACATACGTAAAAATTAATTTTTAAAGAAAAATTTGTCAACAAGCAAACTATGATGCAAATGTATAACATGAAACAAACTTTATCATCATCTTTAAAATACTCCTCTGCATACAGCCTTAGCTACAACAACTGTAGAATGGTTTGTGGCTGAAAGACAGTAATGGATGCAGTACGCACAGCTGTAGATGAACTTGTCAACACCATCAAGAACATTTCAACATTGTCACCAACAGCTATTCCCAGTATTAACTTTCATCAAGGTACTCATGACCAAACGTATGATAAGCACTTTGTCTTGGCCATCCCAAACATGTGCTTGTTTTGAACAACAGGTGTCATTCTGTATGTACTCTTCATGTCACATCAACTTCATGCACATGTTCACTGCTTGTTGCACTTGAATAAACATTTAAATTTGAACATGTTTATGCAATGCAAAGTCTGTTTCTTGCTTATTTCCACATAACTTTTTTCATAAGAAACAAGTTCCCTTGTGAAGGCTAACAGAAATTAACATCACAGCTTTGACAAAGAGGTAGCTGTTGAAATCTCCTTTAGAAAGAGGCATTGATCTGAAACCTCTACATGAACATTGCAGAGCTGCAGCAAATGTGGTGAGCTTTTGAAAAAAGACTTCAGTCAGTCGAATATCATATAAAGTTTTGTAGACGTTTGATTCATCTTTCGGAAAAATTTCAAATACCACTGAAGAACTGCTAGACCAAGCAAATGAATCAGAGTTTACTATAGTGTCTTTTGTCCTTGTGCATATCGTATCACAGAAAATATCCATACATTAATAAAGTTGCAGAGGCAGTAGTATCTTGATGCACAATCCTACTTCATCCAAAGTCGCTGGAATGCCATCTCACATATGTAGTTCAATTCAACATTGTCTGAACTGGCCTTCTTAACAATGGACCAATGGCATTTAAGTCCTGAGACTCTGTTAGTCATTCGGCAACTGGAAGAGAATAGCTGGTACAAAAAATCATTATTGTCTTTGATCCTACACATTAATTGTGCTTGTTCTGCTTATATGGAATGTCAAATCCAATCCTGTTTGAAAGTGACTATTTCCAATGTCTGGAATTTCTGAATAATGGTTCACTATGGTCAATTTGCATCAACTATGTGTCTTGTAGGATTTTCTTCCCTGTAGGTTTCTGAAGTGTCTTCTTTTGAACCTCTGAGTAGAGGTTCACAATGACTTCCTCTGAAGGGCAATAATATTACATTCACACCATGTACATTGTAGAAATCAAGATTGATATCCTTTAGACAAACTTGTGTTGCACCACCACACATTTTTGAGCCTCTGAATGGATGTTCACAATGACTGTCATTTGAATGGGAAGATTTAACACCAAGACTCCACCAAAATGTCTTGAAGACAAAATAGCTTCTGAAAATGTCCGTTCACAACGTCCTTTGAAGAGTAAAGCTCTGAAGATATGTGAATTTAACATCTTCACTTGGCCACCAGAACCATGACGTGTTAATTTTGCTATGGGTTCAGCTTCATTTTTTCACCAGGTTACCGTGGCTCATGCAAGTGGCAGAGTTTATTTTTGCACAGATGCAAGTTGAGCAGCTTTTCTTCGACTGTCCATGTTCCCAATCAAAATTAATGACTGTGCAGAACTTGAATAATCTTCAAAGTGTTTGGCACATAAATTGGGTAGCAAGCACTAAGAGCTGCTCAAAGATTGAGCTATGATTTGCCACATGAAAATCTCTTCAACTCCAATCTTTCCATTTTTCAATTTAGATGGTTTCTGACACCCTTCCAGGTGGACCCCAACGAAAACATCCCAAACTGCATGCCGCACAAAAGGGTTCATCATGTACAATGGGGAGAACACAAGGCTGTTTTACTGCACTTTACTTTCGTAGCTGGTGCTGCATTCAGAAGGTTAGACAAATATTGTAGCTCAGAGAGACAAGCACGAGATACAACAATCAAATGACCTTGCACCCAATAGATGGGGGATACAGTATGTGGTAAAATGTATAATCTACAGGTCTATGTATGTATGTAACTAACTAAACATTATACTTTGTTACGCTGGTACCGTAGCACCTTTCACAAAAGTTCCCCCAACATGTACCTGTATACATGTACTTTACATTGTATCTCAAACCCACGTCATAATCAAAAACAAATTCTAATCAAAAAGCACGATCTTTTATGAGATTTCCATGGAGGTATACAGTAATTACTCCAATCTCCGTGTATTTTTAGACTTGTGAACCTTTTTCTTGCTGATTCATTTATAATTTGCATGAGGGTGGCACTTAAAAGGTCATTTGAAAGTTGCATAACAGCAATAATAATATAACTACATGTATTGTTGAACAGTCTTAATTAAAAGAAAAATGACAAAAAATGTTCAGGGGCAAAACAAGATAAAAATAATTCACCTAATTGAAAATAAAATTATTACGTAAGTGATCTCAACCCAGCTAACAGTACCTTCCTCAAGCTCCATTTGAACAGGTTCATGATCTTTCTCAATCACAATAGGCTTTCTCTGTAGCTTGACAGTCTTCTTCTCCTCCACTTTTACAATTCTGTCCTTCCTTTTTTTACTCTCAGGTTGTTTGGTTTCTGGTTTCTTTATTGGTTCTGATTCTTTTTCCTCCTCCTTTTTCTTCCTTTGAGGCATCTCTTCATCTTCTTCATCATCGTGATCATCTCCACCAATATCCATAACAGCTTCCAATGCTGGTGTGCTGTGGACTTGAACTCCTGGGATAAGATCCTAATAACACAAAGTAGGGGTTGATGTCACATACGGCCAATCCATATATTGAGTTCTTTTAGAAAATGGCAAAATGAACATCCTGGACAACAGCGAAATCAGAAGAGTGTTGTTAGCTTCATTTGTGTAACAGTGCAGGGACTTCCTACAGACCATGCACATCAGTTTTCATTAGGGGAAAAGTCTGTTACAGTTTACCTTGAGAGAGTCTGTACTGATGGATAAGGTGGTCTTTTTCTTGCTAGATGATGATGATCCCCATCTTCTTTTCCTTGAGCCTGGATGACCATCAGAAGTAGGAGTGCTCGGTAATGAAGTTCCTTAAAATTATCAAAAGAAGTCAGTACAATTTCAGACAACAATGATTGTGATAGTCAGTTTTTGCTATGACCTCATCACTGTGCTCAAAGCTGTGGCTGATTTTTGGTTTTCATAGCCAGTGAAAAATATCCTGCAGGTCACTGACATTGCCAGATCAGAAAGGATGTAGTAACCCACTCTGGTTGCCAATTGCATGTTTCTATTATTTTTGTTAGATTCACACCCATCCTAATCAAAGCATTCACCAAGGAAGTTCTTGTGTGAAACTACTCCTGTCTTTCTCATTGTGATTTATTATGCCATCTTCGTATTATAGTAAGGTAATTATTTATTTTTCTTTTCTACTTACTTGGTATGGATATTTTTCTCTTCTTAGAGACAGATAGGGAAGAAGTTGATTTCTATGAAAAGGAAAATTAAAGATGCCATAAAGGACAATTAAGATTATTCACAAAAAGGCAAAGAAATACATTCATGTGAGACAACAACAACAACAACAACAACAACAAAAAAAACTGACATTGGCTAACACTGGCTTGATGAACCAGAAATTAATGCTGGTGGATACCTAAAACAAGTTAATACATGTATGTATGTATGTACAAAAATTTGGTTTTGTCAACGGAGTTGATAATGTAAATTGGCCACCGTACAGAGATTCTAAAAGCTGACGTTTCGAGCGTTAGCCCTTCGTCAGAGTTTGCTCTGACGAAGGGCTAATGCTCGAAACGTCAGCTTTTAGAATCTCTGTACGGTGGCCAATTTACATTATCAACTCCGTTGATAAAACCAAATTTTTGTATACTACTTCCCCACCGACGCAGCACCACAGTTTCTTTAGAAACTACCCCTTCATTCATTTGTATGTATGTACATGTAAGTAATTGTATCTCAAGTACATGACCATTCACATTCTAATTCCCAAGACCATTACCGTATTTACTCGTGTACAAGTGGACCTTTTATGACCTCTTGTTGTAAAAATCATCTTCTAAATAGCAATTTATTTGTGAGTCTTTTCAATTCCACTATTTCTCTGTAGAAATCTATTTCATTTATGCTATTGCATTGGTGTTTATCACTGCTAGATTTGCCACATGTGGCTGTGGTGTCCAAATATGAATAAATCCAAGTGCTAAATTATAATGAAGAATTTACATGAGTAGTTTGTGTTGTAGAGGGGGTGGGTACAAGGGGTATTCAAGGAGGAGGGGGCTACCTGGAAGGTAAGGAAGGAAGGGTGGGGGGGGGGGGGAGATCTGTGAAGGAAGTGGGATAGATGCAGTGGGGTGGATAAGGGAGGGGTAAGAGAAGTAGAACGGATGAAATGAATGTTTCATTCTTTTGGAGACTCCCAAAAAAAACAAGCCCACTACACTCCCAAAAAGGGAAAATCCTTTTTTTTGACAGTTGATGACAAAAAAACTGTTCCAAAAAAACATTACACCTGGGGGTAAAATTGAACTACTTGTAAAACATCCACAATGCCCCCCAAAAATTATTGATACCCATCCATAGGTAAAAAATCAAGCCTCTGGCTCGGGCATAATAAGTATACATGTATGTATGCCCCTATGCCTACAATTCATCACAGTTGTTTGTCTTGCAGGAACAAACCTGAGGGGAAGATCTTTTTGGTTCCTCTACAACAGCCTTGTCGTCCTCACTTGGTTCAACTTCAAAAGAATTTTCACGTGATGAAGAAAATTGCTGCTTTTTGGATGGCTCTGATACAACTTCTTTCTCCTCAGGAGGCTCATTTTCCTTCTCATTTGTAGCATCACTAGGCTTTTCTTCTGCTTTTTCATCTCCTTCTGCAATCTCCCCTTCTTCTTGTTCTTCATGAGCTGTTGCAGTTTCCTCTTTTACAGATGTACTGCCAATAGAGAATTGCTCTGTACTTTCTGTCCCTTGAGGAGTGTCCGTTATAGGTACATCATTTGCAAGAGGAGTTGATGCATTCCTGGCAGAAGCAGCTACCTGTGCAACTTCAACTTTACCTTCTTCTTTAGATCTTCCAGTTTCATTTCCTTTTTCATCTTTCACAAGAGTCGAAACTGATTCACGTTTATCACCAGGAGTATGATGATTATAGTTCAGTAATGATGTTGGCTTTTCCTGGCTATGGTTGTCAGTATCTGGACTTGATGAACTTGATGATTGCTGCACTGAATCTTGCTCATTATCTGACGAGCTTGATGATGGCACTTGTGGTTCAGCAGTGAGTTGAGCCACACCATGACTCAATGGCTGAGCAAGAGATGTACCACCAGGTGTTTGAGATCTTGGATTTGAATATAGCCTATCACTGTCTTGAAGCTGTGGTGCTTGAGTTTCCATTCTGCGAGACTGTGATACGTGAGTTAGTGGAATCCGTTCCAACATCATTCTAGGCTGCATCATCTGAGGTTGTACTACTGGTGCTTGTGAAATTTGAGACTGTGGCCATTGCTCTCTGAATTCACCAACTTGAGCTGAAGGTACTAAATGCTAGGAAAAAAATCATCAAGGGTTAAAACACTTCCTCCATTCCATGCTGATATGTAAACAAAGTCATGGTAAACTTTTGAACTTGTGTGATGCTTTTGATGTACTGTGGTATGTGTAGATCTTTGACCAAAAAAAAAAAAAACCAAAAAGTTAAATATTCAAATTTAATGTACATGTAGTTGAAGGCTGGAATAACCTACAAGAATGTCAAAGTTTACGTGTAGGTACATGTACTGCAGCTTTTCAAATAGTATTTCCCTCCAATTTTTCAAAACATTTGCATCACGACGTTTGTTAGTTCGCAACTAAAATCAAGAAGAAGAGTATGTATGATGTACAGTACACACAAAATTAACACAGTCTTGTAGGCAAATGCCGCGTAACACTTGATACTAGCCCATAGAGTCCCCAGCCATTCACCTAATATACTGAAACAGTTGCGTACATGTGAGAGACAAACATGGTTAAACTCATCACCAATAGATGAGCTTGGACGTTGGTGCCCACACAGTTGGTGGAGCCGGGCAATGCTCTAGCATGAGGAGGTCTCCATGGCAACCCTGCGAGCGGCCCCCAGCAGGCACCGTCACACTGAACAATTCAGTGGAATACTTACCAACCCACTACTTAGCTAGCCCATACCTCAAGAGGGAGGGAAGGATGGTAAAAAACCAAAGCACAAACTAGCACGCAAACAGCAAGCTATTGCAAAAACACTTTGCGAAGAACTGCAAGCAAGCAACTACGTATATAAGTCACGAGGTGCCCTTGCTAGAGGTATCGGGCCAACCCCTAGTATAGCTGGGGAAACTGCTGACCAGCATTGCTTTGAGGTTAACTTTGCCTAAATTACATTTAGCCACATTTAATAAAAGTAAGTTGTAAGCATTTCATGTTCAGCATTTGTTTATTGCAGATTTGATTCCTTCTGTCGACAGCCAAAATATTCTAACATTAAATATTATTGTTTTCTTGTGTTTTTGCAAAGTACAGGAGGGAGAGGGCTCTGTGACTGATATTTTGTTGCAATATTCTAGATTGTGCGACATTGTTGAGGTTAATAAGTGATGATTATAAATGTTTTAGTTGCATATGCAGTGTACATGTAGGATTATGGACTTCTTTATGGACTAAAGGGTATGCCTATTTTAAGTGTATGCAGGATTGCTGAAAGCAACTTTCTGTATTATTTTGGTAATTTTGTGAAACCATGGATATTAAATTGAGCATTAAATTAAACACCTTTATTCACTGAGATTTTCCTTCCTTGCTGGAATGGTACTGATAAAGTGTATTACAATATCTGTAAAAGGTTATCAGAACTATGCTGTAATGTACATGTACCTGTGGTTGATTCATCATTTCACGTTGTTGATCACACACTCCCATTTGCGGATTCAATAACTCCTGAGGCTGATGCTGTAGCGGTTCAAAGTGCATTGACTGCACATGAAAATCACCTTGGAGAAACAAAAACTAACTAATAGACACTTACTCTTGAATTTGACAGAATGTTGAGCTCTGATTTTAAGTTTACTTTGGTTATAACACATAATTCTCTTACACACCTACCACGTACACTGTACATAAAAATTTCACCCACGAAAGGTTGGTTGTCATCTTTCCTTAGCATAATTTGTTGTACTTTGTTGAGATCACAATACTGTAATAATTATGGATACACATATAAAGGCTGTATGTGGTTTCAGGGAGGATTTGCAGTGAAGATCATCAAGCATTTTAAAGGAGTAGTGCCACGCTATTTTAGTCAAACTTCAAAAGACTAAAAGACATGCCCTGCATCAATGAAAACGAAAAGAATAATACTGTAGTTTTGTTGCCAATGACCATTGAAGTGCACTGAAGCTATTTTTCGTTCTTTGTGCAGTCAAAAACAAAAATAATGGAGGTGGATTGAAACTTGATAAAACTGGCCAACTTTTTCACGTTTGGAGACAGTGTCTCCAGAAAGAGACCAAAAATTAAATACGAATAGCTCTTAGTGCCAAAAACATATTTCGTATCTTGTCGGTAGATTGTCAGGACTGTTGTACAAGTATGTGTGAGCTAAAGTACTAATTTAGATTTTTACCCATTTTTGACCTAAAAACAGCAAATTAAGCATGACAGTGCCCCTTTTAGACGCTTTTCGAAACAATGAAACCAAAACCATACTTGATTACATCATTAAAACCCTGAAACATTAATCTACAGTATAATTAATTTTGGCGTGACAATTATGTTACGTTTTATCATTGTTCCACTGCACTGCTAGGACCGAAACCAATGGAATGGCATATTCTTATAATGTTAACACCGGTAAATGACTAATGTAACAGAGATGAACATGACATGGAAATTCTGTGAAAATGTCTGAGGTCTTCCTTACCGGACGTGAACCTAACTTAATGGCCAAGCACCCCCATAAGTCCCCTATACATGTAGCTAAGTGAGAAAGCACATGTAAACTGTTAAAGTCACACAAGGGATAACCAGTAAATTTTCTAGTGTTGGTTTGAAAAGTACACACATAGGTTCATTTTAGCTCTAGCAAGAAGGGAATAGTAATTTAAAACAAAAGATGCAAAAATAATCCTGTGATCATGCAAATCTGGCTGTGTCATCATTGAAAAGGAATACAGTATACATATGAACATGTACATGTATCCTTTCATTCATTTAAAGGGGTAAGTATTCACTGTCTCCTTCCCTACAACACTTGATTCACCATTCCAACATTTTCAGTCACAACTGCCACTTGAACAGGTGACCTAGTTAGTTGAATGACCTAGCTCCATGAGTCTCTTATAGCTCAGTAGTAGAGCATCCCAAATTTGTAGCAATCAGGAGAATGCATGTAAGTCTTCTACAACTTAGCAGTAAAATTCAGTAACCAATTTAAATATAAAATACCTAAGTTTTGTTTCTGCTGCTGCTGAACCATAGGATTTGGCCAAGGGCTTGCTAAAGACTGTTGTTGCTGCATAGCAGAATAGTTTTCATAGCCTTCTTTCTGCTCTAACTCTTTATCTATGGCCTGAAAATAATACAAAAGGATGCATTGCTCACCTGAACCTAAACAAAAAGTACCATTACAATAAAACAATCCTTTTTCTCCAATTTATGAAAGTTTGCTTAATTAAAGGGGTGGACTTAGAATGATGTTGTTCCCCCATTCACCTTAAGCGTCCCCAATCGGCAAGTAAAATCTTCTGGTGTTAGCCAGAGTAAAAAAAAGAATAAAATAAGTCAATTTAAGTCAAACGTTATTAAAGCAAGCTAAAAAAAGTTACGCTGCTGTGGACCTACTATAAAACTATAATAAAATGAATAGAATACAGTATGTACCAAACAACAGGTATCTGATGAACATGATGCTCCTATCACAAGTAGGAAGATCAAAGGACGATTCAAACCAAAAGAACACAAACCTCCAACTGTTAAACAACCAAACATTGTTTATTACTACAAGTGTGGTCTGTGCAATGCAGACCATGTCGGCTTGACAAGTCAACACCTACATTGTGTTGTCCTGGGCCCGGTTGTTCGAAAGCCGATTAACTTAATCCAGGATTAGGGTAAACTTTTATTTCATATTTTCAACTTTTTGGTGATAGTTTCTTTTGCTTATTTTTGTTTTTCAAAATTGACTTCTTCTATTGTAAGGTTTTGCCGAATATCAGTGTTGAACAACATTTGGGAGTACAGAAATAAACTCATTGGTTAACTTTTAATCTGGGATTAGCGTTAATTGGCTTTTGAACAACCGGGCCCTGGAGCATAAACGATAAACAATCGGCAATCATGTACAGGACGAGCATGGAGAGGATCTGGAGACCACCGAAAGAAGTTTCAAGATTTTAAAGAAGTGTCAGAGCATACTAGACTGTCTGATATTTGAAATGCTTTTAATTCGTGAACTCAAACCGAAATCAAACAGAGTGATTTGATCTGTGCAAAAGTTTTCTACCTAATTACTTCACTTTTATTGTCTCTTTCGCTCTTTTATTGCATTGTTTCCATGAAAATATTTTAGAGTTTTTGGTCAATACCATTACCTCATTAGCATTTCTACAATAATATCTTTCAACTTGAAATGACCGTTGAACGGTCGAAACATCATTATTTTTTAAAGTTAACTTTCATAGTAAAAAAAAAAGAAGATATAATTGTATAATATAAAAAAAAAAGTCTTGAAACTAGTATGTACACAAACTTACTAATAATAATGAAAATCTTTTTTCTTACAGCGTATTAACCCATTGACCCATGAGAGTGACAGTTAATAGATTTTACTGTCTAATGCCAGACGATTTTCCTCGTCAATAGGGGTCATCCTAGGTCGTTTGAGGTGTGAATGGGTTAACTACCTTGACAGCTTCATTATCAAAAGAACAACTTGAAAGTTGAAACAAATACTTCCTTAAGATAAACTTAAGAGTTTTAATGGAATTCAGTGGAAAAAACCCACAGGCGCACACTTAGAACTATGGGATACCCAGCTCGAATGCCATCTGATTGCATCTCAACATGACATACCTTTTAGCGATGGGCAACCAGGCATTTATGTATATCAGGGCAACCAACCTTACGGATTTAGTTGCCCGGCTTTTGAAACAAGGACAACCTGGAATTTTTTTTCAATTTCGAGTACTGTGGTACTGTATGTATTGATCTAGTTAGAGTGCCCCTGTGATTAAAAATCTCCAATGCTGCTCATTATTTCTATAGAGTATACATACATTGCATTCTAGCAAGCCTTTGTCATCATTATTTTTCTCCATGATCCAGCTCTCAAGATCTTAAAGTTAGTAATAGCAGACCCTTATATAGAAAAATTCCAGTTAAAATAAACAGGTGTCTTTTTGAAATCAAGGCTTAAAACTTTGGTCACTTAATGTTAACAAAGTTTTGGAATCCAAATAAAAATAAGAATTGATTTTTTTGGTTACAGTGGTACCTTAAAGCTTCTGTAATAAAAGATTTGCTATTGAGGCTGATGCTTCATTAACATTAGGCCCCAGTTGTTCAAAAGGTGGATAACATATAACGCCATCCACCGGATAAATCACTAACCAAGTTAGATAGCACAATTGGTCTCACTACGAGTTATCCAATGGATAGTGATTTATCCGCTGGATAGCGCTATCCATCGCTTGAACAACTAGGGCCAGAACTAGAACACGTTTATAATAACAGTATTCAATGTTATGCCAGTTAGTTTAATGTAAACAAGAAGCATCATTCAAATCTAACTCTGACGTGGCGAAGAGTTAACACCACTGGCAAAAGATTGGGCTTTCACTTCCACTGAACCATACTTTGATCGACCAAAAACAAGCTTTATGAAAAAGAAGGCATGAAAGACCAGAAACCAAACGAACAAATCCAACGTCTTTCCTTTTCGATTAATTCCTTTTAGATTAAAAATTACCTCTTGCAGCCTTTCAATAAGAACTCCTTTGTTTCCGCTTTTCTTCAGGCCTCGCGATTCTAGCTCTTGTTTAAGTTCCTCGACCTTCAGCTGAGAAAGTCTTCTCCCACGGAGCATTATCTCACGCTCCGCCATCTTGTAATTTATGAGCGCGTGAAATACAATCCGGGATACCTTTGTTATGAATGGTTTGCTCATTGGTTTAATATAATTGACCAATCAAATTAGATGATAGAACAAGCGGATAGAAATTCCCAAGAAAGCTTGCAGGCTTATCAAATATGGCCGTCAGTGGAGGGTCGTAAAATGACTGAAGGTGTCGGTGCTTGCATGCCAATAGCTCTTCGATCAGTCGGAGAGGCTATAAGACTCGACTCAGAGAACAAAACTAAGGTGTGGATTAGCCTAATTTTTAACCACTTTGATCTCCAGCAGATATCGAGGACTAGCTTTGGCGAATTTAGACTTTCAGCTCGCCTCAGATGATGATTTCAATAACAATTATTATTTTTTAAAATTATTAATGTTTCGATAGCAATTTATTTTTAGTCTTTTTGTATGAAATAATATTTTATTTGGGTTAAGATTCTTTGTGTGTTGTATTTCTATTATAATATAACATTCACATATGATGATGGAAATACCCGGAACAAAACGTTTTATTCCCAAAAAATTGAGTCTGCCAATTTGGTCTGTTGTTTATTTCTGGCAAAACTTGGTTTAAAACTTGGCTTAAAAATAGACACTTTTCTGATGCTGATGGGGCCAAACCTGATACCAGATTCTTACTCTTGGGTATTGGACTCTTCCTAGAAGATAATCAAAGGAAGGAAAGACGGTATAACACAACTTTGTTTATTTAATAGATTTCAAACATTGTTACTTTTACGTAAACTTGACCATGTACAATAGACAAATTTTTGATTATGATCATTCATTTATGGGGATTTCCAATTACCGGGAGAAGACTTGAGATACAAGCTTAAGCTTAATTTTATCAGTCTACTTTAGTTGTATACATGCTCCAACAAGTGTATCATTGATGGCTTTAATCTTCATCATGTGTAAATAAAGATGATTCCTATTAAGCAATTTCACCCATCTGGTCTTTTTCTGGTTTTTGATATGCTGGTTGGGCTACAGATGCTGTATGTCCCTTAGCTAGGAACAAGTGTTTAGTCAGCTTCCAGCACTTTCTTAAAAATTCTCACTTTTCAAGCAAGCAAGCATCTCTAGTTCCAACAAGCTCTTTGCCAGTCCAGTCTCCCTGCCCAGTCTCCCAGTGAACATAGGGGATGATCCATGTTTGTACTTTCCATGATGTTCTTAATTCTCTTCCAAGTTTTTAGCATTTTTTGATCTTTTCTTGCCCTTCCTCAATCACACACCAATAAGGACAATGTCTATAATCCAAGCCCTTCCTTTTGAACAGCTTTTTCTAATACTAGTCTGGGTACAGATGTTCAATAACATGGTCTTCCATCTTCAACATGACCTTGCACTTTATGATCATACCACCACTCAGCAAAAGGGGATGCAATTATTTCACTCAAGCGCGGATATACAGTATTTTGCAACTTTGTCGTGCCTTACTTTGTATTCACTTAGGGAGAGCTTGCTGCATTCACTGTCCAGGTGTTATCCTTTGTCTTGCACATTCTACACATAGCTAAGGCTTAATCTTAACTTCCAGGGAATTATACTTTGTTCTGAGCATCTTTTCTTGGGCCACCATGTCCAACTCCCTCCCCTTAGTTTCCTTCTTCAGCTCCCCTCTTTCAAGCCATCTTCATCTTATTACTGGGTTGCCGTATGGCAATCCAGTCGGAAAATGGGTAGATTATTTTTTTAAATTTTATTTTCCGTGTCGGTAAAAGTCTTGCCTGTCACTCCCCTGCTAAGTGGTGTCTTTGTGCATAGAGCCTTCTGTTCGTATTTTCTTAGGATAGAGAGGGTAGTGGAAATGCGTAGAATGATAAACTTAACCTGCAATGGCGTCGAAAGTCATGTAACGCGAATGGCGTTTTAGTGGATCTTTAAACAAAATATACCCTTATGGAGCTCAATAATGGAAAGTCAGTTGGATAAACTAGGGAAGCGGTGAAAACAAATACCTGGAATCGTAAAAGCGACGAGTAATGGACTTCGACAACAATCTATCGCCCGTCGAGCAGAAATCAAAGTGAGCTGTATTTACCTGAAGAACATGGTAATTTGACACGATTGAGTTTCTTGTCTTCACGCACGCAATGAAATAGGAAGAGGTTTTCGCCTCTAAGAGCAAATATGTTGTTTGTTTCAATAAATTTTTCGCTGGAAAAGGATTCTGTGGTATTTTCTGCCTTTGTGAATTATAATATCATGTTGTGTATTGAATTTTCGAGCTTAAGGTTGAAATGTGATATGGGAGAAGTTTTTTAGTATTGCTCGTAAGCAGGAAGGGTTCACAGGCCTGTTGGAAGTGTGCTTGAGTTTCAACAAAATGAGCCCCAAAATCAGTGAAAAATTGTGACGCAGATGAATAATAAAGTAGCTGCTATTTCCAAAATGATGGAATTACCTGGTGATAAATAACATCGTACGCGTCTTGGAGAGTAAATTTTGACTTTGCATAAACAAGAGTTGGGCGATTGTGATCTTTGTTTTGACTTCGCTCATTTCATTGTCAAACTTTATTACACTTGACAGAAAAAGAAACTTACAAAAACCCGGTATCTTGCCATCATTTGACACAGAAACTTCACTGTTTGGCGAGTAAACATGCCGCGATAACTTAATCACGGTGCCCGCTGAATTCTGGCATGTCACTTTCGATTTTGCGATTTATTTGAACATAGCAAAAATCTCCCAAAATGTTTGTTGCTGATCGTAACTTTTTATATTCTATATTCATGGTTCAAAATTAATGTTGTTTTCATGTCGTAAATATTTTATTCTCGATCGACTGTTCTGGAAACTTCCGTCTGCTCTTTCTAAAAACTGTGTATCAATAGTTATTTGCTTTTGCATCAATATTTGTTTTGCATAAAGCAAGCTAACAAAATTTGTACTTTGCTGAGTTCGCATTTGTTAGCGTTGATAGTATTTTCGGTCAGATGCTTGTGTTTTATGAGGGGTTTTATGAGGGGTTTTGTGAGGGGTTTATTGTTTTGGTCTCCCATCCTGACACTAACCCCACCCGAAAGGGCTTAACTTCAGTGAATTTTAGTATTACAAAGCTGTCAGATGCTCAGAGGGCACACTTGTGGTGAAAAGAAGTTGTGAGGGAACTTGAAATTATCAACATGTCAGCCCAGAAGCCAATGTTTCTCGCTTCTCTTTTATTTGTTATTCTTCAGAGACTGGAATGCTGTATTTCAATACCACACAATTCAGTGTCTTCTGATTTTCTGTAACACGTACCACAGGCAACCCAGTGTATGCTTCACGGAAGCATCTCGTTTGACCAAAAACTGCATCTGTTTGTCTTGGAAAGTGCCCATGCATAGGTCTCTGTCTGCCTTTCCCTACTTCTTTACAGAGCCTATCAACATTTGCTCATGGGTGCAATGCATTGAGCATTGTCATCAGCCTCCTTCTCCTTCTATTTGTTTCTGGAAGCTGACTCTTAACTACCCTGTGAGCAGAGTCTCTTCGATCTTCCTAGATAAGTCGGGAACAGGAAGAAGACTCTGCCAGCCTCCTTGACATTCTTTGATTTGCCGCTCATGCAAAGAAATGGATGAGTCAGTCCAATTTCGACCTGTCAAACCTGTTTTGTTTTATTTTTGCGCATGATCAATCACAACACGTCATCAATATTTTTGAAATGACAAATGGCTTGGCAATTTTAACTGTCTAAATTCCTGGTGATTAGGATGAAAATGTTGATGAGGTCAACCATCAGCTCACTATCCATTTGCTTTTTTTTTTCAGGAAGCATACTGTCAATACCTAAGTTGTGTAATTTACATTTCACAAGTTTTAAAAGATGATGCTTGGGATAAAGGTTTGCCTTTGGTAGTGCATATTTACAATATTAATTTGTATAAAATTTATAAATTATTTTTATTTTGCCATGAGGCAAAAATGTTCTCCTCTCTGAGAGGCCCTGACAGGGTAAATTCCGACAAGCGACATGGCCCAAAAAGTAGCGACAGCACATAGAATGAAATTCTGACAAAAGACATCCTTTCCCAGCAAAATTCCGACAGTGACGTCAAGGCCGAGAATGAGCCAATTAAACCCCGACACAAGTGATTTTAAAATTCAGATAAGCGACACAGGACCCCCCCCCTGTCAGGGCCTTCTCTGAGGTACATGTAAGCCCCTGGAATATCCATGGGCTTCCTCTGTGTCAAGCCAAGTTGTATGACAACTGCAGACCGCAGACTGCAGACTGCAGACTGCTTACAATGCCACTGATAGACAGTATTTAAGTCTTAAGATCCCATTTTAAAATGGTTAGATTTCAATAACTGTGATTTAGGGTTAGTCTGCAGTCTGTGCTCTGCAGTCTGCAAGTGTCATACACCAGTCAAACCATGCTGTTGATGAGATTAAATGCTCATAGCTAGCAAATGGCTGGATCTGGCCACCAGCCCTATTTACATGTACATTGATGGAATCAGCATAAAGAAGGAAACAGGGTAGGCATGGTTGGGGGGGGGGGGGAGTGGGGGAGGGGGGATGGGAAGACCTAACAAACAGTTCAGGATGCAGTTCCAACTCTTATTTTCGAGCATGATTGAGACTGCCAGACCTTGAAAATCCTGAGAATTGGCTTTTGTGAAGAGGAAAGCATTTCAAGTTAAGGTGGTCAAACACTGTGTTCACCGTGCATGCTTTGTGTTTAACACAAGGTATCCTGCAAGGAAAATCTTCTTTGACCTTTGAACCCATTGACCCATGGGACATTTGAAGTGTCAATGGGTTAAATAAAATTAACATTGCACAGAAATAGACAACATTTTGTTGTTTCACATGCAATGTCATGACGCATACATCATTTCCCATTGAAGCATATGAAATCACACAATATATAAGTTTCACATCCCTAGGGATAATATTGAAGGCAATGAAATCATAGAATTATTATACAGTGAACATCCATAAGAATAAAATTTCTATTAAACACTAACAATCAACCAAATGTTTGGCTGGGCAGCCCCCTAAAACCCCTAAAAGGTCTTGCAAATGAGGTCACTTCATTAATTTGATTAATGAAACTTTTCTTTACTTCAGATCTTGGTCAGGTCTTCAACAATGACACAGCTAAGTTGTTTCGGTTACTTCAGCAATGCCAGGAGAGAGCTTTTACAATTATCTCCTCTTTGGGTAGGAAAGAAAATGTTGAGGTTTAGAATGTTCATGTTTGATTAAATTTCATTTTTTTCACAAAATGTTGTTGAATCAGATGTTATTGTTTCATTTTCAGGAGATAACATGTCTTCCTTCCAGGTACCTAATGTGCATTCTGGGCAAGGTGTTCAGCAAACGCATGTTGACAGTAACACTACTAACTTGAGCCAATTCAGTCAGTCCAGCTTAGCACCTCAATCTGCAGGATCTCATAAACTGTCTGAGCAGTCAGTAACAGTCATAGCACCATCTACGGATGAACACCTTCAGCTTCCTTCACCTCCTGGCTCACCTAAGCCACGTTATAGAAGGTTTGCATTAAATCACTGTCAGCATAGATGGCATACAATGTCATAGATTTGTACACAGCATAACTTTAGCCATTTATAGCAATATTGTAGATAGTGGGATTCCAAGCATAGCACAACCCATTGACTACTTGGGTAGAGTATGACTGACCTGCGCTCTTTGGTGTGTAAAGCTGCATGTCTGTTGGTGCAGGCCACTAGCTGTACCTTGAAGTTACTGTTTGTTAAGATGAGGAAAGTCTACCATTGTCCTCTTGCAGTTATGAAGTTAAAATTTCTAAAATGCGTAATAACTTTTTGGCTTTAGAACTGGCAGTTATGACCCATTAGAGAGAGCATATCAGGAAAACAAGCAGTTAATAACAGCATACAGGGCAAGAATGCAGAATGCAAACAAAGGAAGAAGAAACCAGGATGTGATATCAAAGGTACATGAACTTGTACATTTCAAGCAAACTAATAATTCAAGATCAAATAGATATTTTACTGTGATCACAAAATTATAATTTTATTGTAGTACCAGTGAACTCTTAAATTCTTATGTTTCAGAATCTGAGTTTAATGAGGAGAATGTCGGAAAATCTTAAAATTGCCAAGGCCAGGGAAGAAGCCGTATCCTTTAGTAGAGTTTTAATTACCCTTTCAATCCCACAATCAAAACGTTCATTCTCCCAACTAGTACCATAGAGTTCTTTGTTGGGTAGTCATGAGAATTTGGTGTTATATCAAGATCACACCTCTTAAACTGTTTATCTTCATTCTCATTACCTATTTGGCTAACATTAATAATTTTCATTGAAATTGTGAGGAGAATTTACATATTGATCACTCCCGGGAGTCGAAGGGTTAAGGGATTTTTAGTGCAAATTGATATTTTGATGCCTGTATAATTTGGAAATTCCAATTATACACTTCAAATCCTTATCCCTCCTGGGCTTGGTTGTTTAAAAGCCTATTAACGCTAATCCCAGATTAAAAATTACCCAAGGAGCTTATTTCTCTACTCCTAAATGTTGCTCAACACTAATATTCTGCAAAACTTGACATTGGAAGAAGTCAATCTTGAAAAACAAAAATAATCGAAAGAAACTTTCACCAAAAATTTGAAAACATGAAACAAGTGAAAATTATGAATTTTACTCGGTCCAATGCTAGATGATTTTACTCATCAACTGGGTGGCTTTAGGTGTGAATGAGTTATCGTAACAACATCTAGTCCCTCTCAACAAGTATGTCCCTTTTAAACCTTCCCAACTTGAGAGTAAGACTTTCACTCTTTCTAACACCAGACGAGAATTTTTCTCGTCATTTGGGGACGCTTTAGGTGTGAATGGCCTTTAACCCTTTCACTCCCAAGAGTGCCACTTATAGATTTTACTCTGTCTAACGCCAGACGATTTTACTCGTCAATGGTGAAAGGGTTAACAACATTCAGGTCACCTATCTACCAGTAGGTTCTTCGTAGACAAAATATCTCACCAATCTGCTGGCTCAATAATGTCATTTGATTAAAGTCTAAATGCTACTATTGATGGTGAATAATGTAATGCGACCACGAGAAAGATGATAAGCTAGTTGCTTATAGCTACAGCATCTTACAAGTCTTACAAAGATCTGCCCAAAACTCTGATTTTCCAGGTTTCCTTTTACTTGTTGTGAATGGGAGCCATTAAACTAGGTTCAGGTGACAATGTTTTTCCTTTAACCAAATTATTACCCCTAAGTGTCCCCAATTGGTAGAAGTGTGATTTCTTGGGCTTGGAAAGATTGATTAATACAGTTCATGGATTAAAGCCCCAGCTACAAGTTCAAACATTGTTATAAAACATTTTTTGGGTCAAGAATGTTACAATGTGTAGCATGTATGTTTGATGACGTTTGTTCAGCATTTTTTGTTGGAAGAATGTTTTGATTTCAATCAAACATTTTCTCCAACATACAAGAAAATAATGTTGAATCGTGTAGCTGCCCTGTCAACAATGTTGCATTGCAAACTTAAGACTAAAGGGAAGTGTTTCCAACAAGGTTATAATTTATGTGTATCCAACATTGTCAGAAGCATTCTTTTTCACAATATTGGGAAGTGTTCTTCTAACAATGTTACAACATGTAGCCAGGGCTTAATGAATGATTGTCACCTGTCTCCAAAAATTTTCATTTAACTTGAAGAATAATGGTAGATAAAGAAGAAACTTCTTGAACGACAACAAAGACTGCAAGAAGAAACAAACAGGTATCAAAAAATTAAATATTATAATAATTATTTTCAACAAAGAAAAGCCAACAGTTTGTTTAGGGAAGGCTGAATTGAATTACTCCTTCCTCTTGCATTTTTTAACACTGTTATGTCAGTCAGCAGAGAATGTGTAGTTTGTTGAAAAAGTGATGAATAAGTGGCAGTGCCAACTTCTTGGATGACTCGACTGACAGAGAGTTGGGGAAAGCTAAAACGTTGCTGTTCTGAGGGAGATTTCAACCCTATTCTCCACCAGGGACTGACTTTCAACTGCATCTTGTCTTTAGACGGTTTGGACCTGCAGTGTTATCTTCAAAGGAAGAGATAGAACAGCGTGTTTTGTACACAAAGATTTTAGAGTTTGAACAGGAAACGGTAAGTTGAAAGCAGACCAGCAGGATGAATGTGATAGGGAATGAAAGAAGGGCAGCAACAACTTTATTACCCCTTTCTGACAGACCAAGCTTCAATGAAAATTCTATTTTGTGTATCTAAGCTGGGCATGGCGAAGTAGAAAAACACTGGAGACCATAGGACGACATCAACCAACAAACTGACCAGCCAAATTATTAAGTCTACAGTGTCATCACATGCAAACTATCCACAAAAAATACGAGGTAAATGAAAAGTGGGCCTTGCAAGGTCCAACAATATGTCTCGGAGCAATCTTACAATGTAGTAAAACAATGTTAAAGCTAATTATTAGCAGCAGATAAGCTAGATTTGTAAAACCAGTTACAAACTTCTTAAGGTGAAATGCTGCAAGTGCATTTTGCAAACAAATGTATACCCACCCAAAGCAGCCTGGTGAAAGGCACATCTACCAAGAAACAAAAGTGTGAAAAAGAACTTCAAGATAACGGTGGGCAAAGCAATCAAGATGGCTGATTGGCATTACGTGAATGTGACAAGACAATGGTTGTACATGTCACGATTTACATAAACGTTTTGTTCTGTTTTCCTTGTTACAAACTCTCATCTTTGTCTTAAATTTGCAAGTGTGATACATTACTGCTACTCACATTGTAAATAACACTTGATTACTGCTTGTTGTTGTTGTTGTTTGAAGGTGTGGCCAAAGAATTTACGTGGACGGTTGACACTTATGCCAACAGATGCAAAATTGATCAAAGAAATCATAACCAAGATTTTTAGGTAAGGTTAGGTTATGAAGATAATGATTGCTGCCTTACCGGGTGGGGAGCTTTGCTGCATTGGCAGGGTTATGCTTCACTTTTTCAGAGACCCTTGAAGAACTGCATGATAAGTACAATATGAGTGGGAGATTGGTTTGGGTATTTACATTGGTACTAGTACTACTACCAGTTCCAGTACCAGTACTGCTACTGCTACTAGACTAGACTTTAGTCAGACATCAAGAGCCCTAAGTCAATATCGGTCAAACATCAAGAGCCCTAAGATCCAGTAGAGAGCAAAAGAGAGGGATTTTCACGGGAGATAGGAATTCTTTATTACCCCAACATTGCATGCAAAACAATCATGAGTTTGACCTTGACGACATCAAGATCATTGACCGCTTTTCCCAATGGTCAAAAAGATTATTTTTAGAAGCGTGGCACTCAGTTCGCGAACTAAATGCCATTAATGAACGCATTTACATTCCTGACATTTACAAGTCCCTTGGCAATCCCAAGTGACGTTTCCGCGGCTCTTTTAAAGCACTCGTTTGCATTCGTAAGCCATTTATGCAGAAGAAGGTTATAGTATTTTAACCGAAACGTCCATACAAAAAGCTTTTTAGTCAGTGACAACAAATTTTTTTAATTCTTATTAATAAATATATTTTTATTGCATGGAAAGAGTTCAGGTATTCCACCACAATGCATTAATGGCATTAGTGGCTTTTAAAGTGAAGTATTTGGTTGAATTGAGTGTTTTTAGTAATGTTCCACCAATGAAAAGCAAAATTCCTTGTATATATAACAGAACTCAATTGAGGCCTTATGCTATTGTAAATGTCACTGTCATAGGTGGTAGATCAAGACCCTTCGCAGATCAACAGCATCAGGAACTTATTTTCGTGCGTCACCCAAGGACAGAGAAAAATCGAAAATCCCTGACCTGGGTTGGGATCAAACCCATGACGATTTTATTGGCTAATTTTAGTCACGTGGGGCAAACTCACAGGATAGATATCATGCAATAGCTCCCGTTTGCATGGATATTTCCCTGGCGGGGGGGGGGGGGGGTACTCCCTTATAAGGGCTTAATGGGGAGGTGCGGCCAGCCAGGGTATGTTTTTCGGGATTTTTGTCTTGAACAGGGTATCGAATTTATCATTTTTTGTCTTAATCAGGGTATCAATTTATCAATTTTTGTCTTAAACTGGGTTAAATGTCTTAAACAGGGTATCAAAAATCGGAATTCTGTCTTAAACAGAGTAGGAAAATCAGCGATATTTGTCTTAAACAGGGTCAGGGTATGAGGGGCCGTGCCGCACCTCCCCACCCAGGGATATATCGAGTACCCCCCCAGGAGATATTTGCCGATCATTTCCGTTGAAAAGAAACAAAGCCAGCGGAAAAAAGGCAGCAAAAGAGTTTTAATTTTAAATGGAAGAAAAACAAACTAGTTTTGTGGAGTCTAGTGATAGTGACATAAAAAGCTGGTCACAAATGCTCTTCAGGAAAGTACAAGGCCTAGGAAGTCAACAAAATATGCTGTCAACGTCTTTAAAGGTGAAGAAAGTTATGAGCAGACTGTCTTTCATTGTTGAAATTTATTTTTCAGTAAGAAAAAAAAAGCGCCTTGTTTTCAAGTTTTCGACTTGCAGTGACAATTAAAATAATTTGGCCTTTTTTCCTGAAACCGACACGCCTTCTTTCTAATCTACCGGTAATTTTGAACAGTGAGTCGAAAAATACGAAGCATCGCCATCACTGAGATCAACGCTGGCTTTTTACGAGCGGTTTTTTGCATTGTATGAAAATTGATGGGAGGGTAATAAAATAAATAAACCCCTTTCTGGCTTGCTGGTATGTTGGCTGATAATGTGGACCCTTTGGCTGAGAGATTCTCAGCCGCGGAATTTATCAGCTGACATACCAGGCGCCTGAAGGGGTTAATGTACTAAATATACACAGGCTACTGAGGACAACAGTCATTTAAAATTCCTTGTGTTTTGAGGAAGTTATATGATGACTTTGCCTTGCCATTGGTTGATCTCATTGCTTGCACCTGTTTTGATTGGTTATAATAATAAAACTTTTCACTTCCCATGATACAGTTCTTCTGACCATCCGCTGACCCAGTTCCTTCTCCAGTACCAGTATCACGTGTATCGGAAACTTGCACCTCTGGTAAAGGATGTTGGATCGCCTGATGCAACACGAAAAAGCCAAGCTTCGGGCATAGACAATGATACTGTTCCAACTGAAACTAATCTCGACAATGAACAGTCTACCGAAGAAATAAACAGTTTACGTGATAATGAGGAAGATATAGGAAATGACTTGGAAACCAGAATAGAGGATACAAAAAAATCTGCTCCAGTCGAATCTTTTCAGGAAGGATTGGTTAACGAAACAAGTGAGTTTGCCGAGGGGAAGAATTATGGCGTGGGAGACAACAGGGATGGAGATCTTTGTAAAGCATTTGCCAGGGATGAAGAGAATGTGGCCTCAACTCATCCTGATGAAAATCTTGATTCAAGCATGGGTTTAGAGAAACTCAAGAATCTTCTTGAAGAAAATGCTCCGGATAGTTCACCTACAGAGGATATGATGCCAGAAGGTAAATCACAGACTGAACTCAAATCCAGTTCTTTTGATGGAATGGACGAATCTGAAAAATTAGAAATTTATTTCCAAGAACTTGAGGATGACATGTTTGGTTGGGAAAGCAATGGAGAGGAATCCTGCGAGACAGAAAATGAAAATGTTTATGTAGCCGGGAGTAATGTAGTGGTTAATGAGGAATCTTTTAAGGGAGATATGGAGGATAGTGGTTTACAGATGGGAGAGGTCAGATCAGAAAATCATTCCATGGATTTTGTACCTGAAGGGGCTTCTTCCAGACAGTTGGATTCATCTGTAGGAAGAGGCAAAAACTGGTTCAAGTGGAGTGACGGAGAGGATAAAGAATCATTGAGTGAAGAGGTGAAACCTTTCATGGAGAAAGACAATGAAATGGCTGATGTTGCAGATCAAGACAAGGGAGTTACAAACGGTAATAATGCGATAGAAGAAAGTCCTGCAATTGTAAACTTTGAACAGGAATCCACTGGTGACGGGACTAACAAGGAAAGAGAAAGTGAGCACGATAAGGAAGATAGAGGGTTAAAAACGCGTGAAACTGAAGCAAAACCCAATGTTTACAGCAAGGAGGAGATCTCACCTGCAATTTCAGAAGAACCACACAAGGAGAGAGGAGGACAAAATGATGTTAAGGATCAAGGGGAATCCCATATGTCCAAGTTACCTGTACATAAAGAAAGCAGTGTTGATAACAAACATTCAGAACACGGAGCAGTCTCAACGAGTGATGAAGTCAGGAATCAGTTAAAAGATGTTCTCTTGGATGTTCGATTTTTTCTTGGTATGTTCACAAATTTATCAATTACTTCTTTTTGTATGTCGCAGGTCGCTTTTGTTGTGAAAATTCTGCTTGTAACGATGTATGAATGTTAATCAAAATAACTGGTACGTTTCGTTATCCTTCCATTTCTGTTGCTTTCATAAGACATTTCACTCACAGTTTCATTCGTCACCTGAACGACAGTTTGATAATTCGTCACCGCGTTAAGTCTAGTTTAAACATTGACGGCAAAGTGAACATCATTGAAAAATCCCGGAGATAGAAAGGAAGGGATCATTTCATGACAGGAGAGTTATTATAGAGCGGTTTTCAATAGACCATTTTACAGTTGTAGCTAATCTGCCTGGCTTTAGAATGGAAGCGAGGCTGTCGGTGACCCTGAACCTTTGTGCTTTTCTAATGTTAATGTAGACTAATTTGAATCACAACAACACAATTTACATGATAAAAGCAGTGAGGTCTGTATCGATTCAAGATCACCGGCAGCCTCGCAGCCATTCATAGGCCAGGTCACTGGACAAACAACTGTAAAATGGCCTATTGAGTGTAGTAAAACAAATGCCAAAGTAATTACTTCGACCAATCACAGCAGACCTGTGCAAACAGCGCAATGAACCAATCCAAATTCGTAGCAATTCCATGTAACTTGCTCAAAGCGCGGGAAAAATCGCGCGTGCAAGTCACGATTGGTTTTGGTTTTCCTTTCATTGGTTGATAAACTGGCATGAGATTTTTAAAGCAATCACTAAGCGTAGCAATTGCAATTATGTAATTACTTTCGACAGTCATTAATTGAAAACTGCTCTAAACTGGCCCGAGAGTTTTATACCAATCACTAAGCGTAGCAAGTACAATCGCGTAATAGGCAACCTTCACGACGGCGTCATTTGACTACAACTACCAGAATTCTGTTTGTTCTTCTTTTCTTATTTAAATCTTGTATTGCCAGTGGGGTAAAAATAGCAATAGCTCTAATTAGCATGAGACAAGCAAAACCTGAAGGATTCTGGGTACTTGTAGTCAAATGGAGTCATCATGCAAGTGTACTATTACTTTCGACAGTCCGGTGAATACTGCTCTAATAGCTCGGGCCGCTACCCAGCTCTCGGAACGACCCTAGGGATTGATTCAGAAAACAATGGAAACAAATAACGATACAAAAGAAACAATGGACCATGACGTAAAACACAATAAAGAAAAAGTCACTGCTTACGAGCCAGAAGGCCCATCAGGCTGGCGCTTATCTCCAGTTTCCGTAGCATGAAGCGACTAGGAGTATTTCTACTCCCCACTGGATGGGATGCTAGTCCATCGCAGGGTTACCCCCAGCATTTCGCCGGTACCCATTTATACACCTGGGTGGAGAGAGGCATCGTGAGAGTAAAGTGTCTTGCCCAAGAACACAACACAATGTCCCCGGCCAGGCCCCGAACCCGGACCACTCGATCCGGAGTCGAGCACTCTAACCATGAGGCCACCGCGCCTCCCGTAAAACACAATAGAGGTTGTAAAAAGCTGCGTCCCATCTGAATAGCTCAGTTGATTTTAAGACCGCATACATTTTTATTTTATTTTATTTGTTCTGGTCCTTACTCAATAATCCTGTTTGGGCCACTTTAGACATGAGGGTTTCGGTGTTATAATCACTAGTTGATGGTGGCACAAGGTAAGGATAACAGGATATGATGAAAATTTGCATGCATACATCTATTTTGTTACATTATAGTGTTATAGTTTTTTTTCCTGTTTGAGTTGTGACAGATGATATGTCCGAATCGTGCGGAGTTGATTGTGATATGTGAAGTTATTCCACTCTTCGCCTTCATGTTGCTGCTTGTTTTCCGTCCTGAAAGAAAATAACACCAAGTAAACACGTCAGCATTGTCATTATTAAAAATGTGTATTAGTTTCATATTTGCAAGCATCGCATAGCAACTTGTACTTTTTTTTCAGAGAAACTTCAGAATTTGCTTATCCTTGCTTACGAGCCCCTGGACACGGCAGCTGGGCGAGACCTTTGTTATTCCTGTGTGGAGTTTCCATTCTTCAAGCCCTTGTGGCCCAAGCTGCTTGCTGTACTCAGGTTGGGTGCTATCTGACAAACAATGCGGCGTAATGTTAGCGTAGCCTATCTTAGCAGTGCAGAGTAGAGCAAATTATATCGATGTAAATCTGATCCAGGTGTTGGATCCAGATCCCATCCAAGTCTGGATTGGATGGTGTCTGGATCGACAATGGATCTGGGTCCAATTCGGAACGAGTCCACTTTTGATCCACACCACGTTCAGATCCAATCCAGATGAAATGTTAACATAAAATCCCGAACCAATAATCGTGGTCAAATTGTTATCAGAACAATTCTAACCTTTTCATCTTTTGATCGTGTTTCAAACGCACGCTGAAGATGGTTCCCATAATCATAGTCGTTGTCAGCTTCAGAGAGCGGGGTTTTAGTGGGAAAATCTCAAACTGTGACCTTGTCGGTACTTCAGGTTTTTTTGTTTTTTTCAGAGTGCATTCTTTTACAGAACTAGGATTTTGTTGGGAGATAAAATCTTACTCTTCTTCTTTCATGAAAAGACGAACTAGAACACATTTTCTTCGGCAAACGTGATACTCAAATCAATTTTGAACTGAACTACTTTGCTGTATTTATTTTCCACAGACAAGTGAATTACGAGAAGGAGATGTACTTAGCCGATGTAATGTCAACTAACATCGATAAAGGACCTGGTGAAATGGGTGTACCGCAAAGACTTTGTATGGAGGATCAGGTACGAGTTGTCTTGCTATACAAGTGATTATGTTATCAGAGTACTGATAGTATTAAAAGTTACTACTAAATTTCTGTTTTGAGCGTGCGCATTAGGTCTCGAGGTCGACATTTTTCTAAGTGCGTATGCCCAGAACGAAACGACTCCAAGTCGCACTGATACTCCAGTCTAAATTTCGTGATATTGACAGCCCGCCTGTTGTCGTAAGTTGTTTTACAGCCGATCCTTTGATATCAATTTTTGATTGTGTGGAATTTTCCCCAGCAAAGAAGGACAACATTAACAGCAATTGATTCAGGAGTACCCAACGAACACTTTTTCTGAACTCATCTGTTATTGACTTACACGATATGTGGGCATCGATTAAGACATTTTTGGTTAATATTTAACTACCCTGGGAAATAAATATCCGCTCTTCACAGCCAGCTAGCAAGAAATTATTTTCCGAGGTCGCCAGCCAGCATCCATTATTTTGAGGCCTTTTCCTAGCCAGGAAGGTATACATTTCGCCGTGGGCGCCAGCCAGCGGCATTTATCATGTTGAAACCCTTCCCAGCCAGCGATAGTTATTGGAAATTTTCGTTTTGCCAGTAAATAATGCTCTTACGCCGCGCCCCCCCCCCCCCACCCACCCACCCCCCGAAACTGTAACCAAGGCAACAAGGGCACAATAATAAGACAGCGTGTTCATTTCTTGAAGCGGACGATCGTGTGATTTACTTGGAAAGAAAATGCATTATTATTGTGCTGTCATCGCACCATGAGTAACAGACACCAACACAAGCTCATAAGAGGTCACATCCAGGTAGTCTGAAACCAAGGCAACAAGGGCACAATAATAAGACAGCGTGTTCATTTCTCGAAGCGGACGATCGTGTGATTTACTTGGAAAGAAAATGCATTATTATTGTGCTGTCATCGCACCATGAGTAACAGACACCAACGCAAGCTCATAAGAGGTCACATCCAGGTAGTCTGAAACCAAGGCAACAAGGGCACAATAATAAGACAGCGTGTTCATTTCTCGAAGCGGACGATCTTGTGATTTACTTGGAAAGAAAATGCATTATTATTGTGCTGTCATCGCACCATGAGTAACAGACACCAACACAAGCTCATAAGAGGTCACATCCAGGTAGTCTGAAACCAAGGCAATAAGGGCACAATAATAAGACAGCGTGTTCATTTCTCGAAGCGGACGATCTTGTGATTTACTTGGAAAGAAAATGCATTATTATTGTGCTGTCATCGCACCATGAGTAACAGACACCAACGCAAGCTCATAAGAGGTCACATCCAGGTAGTCTGAAACCAAGGCAATAAGGGCACAATAATAAGACAGCGTGTTCATTTCTCGAAGCGGACGATCTTGTGATTTACTTGGAAAGAAAATGCATTATTATTGTGCTGTCATCGCACCATGAGTAACAGACACCAACACAAGCTCATAAGAGGTCACATCCAGGTAGTCTGAAACCAAGGCAATAAGGGCACAATAATAAGACAGCGTGTTCATTTCTCGAAGCGGACGATCTTGTGATTTACTTGGAAAGAAAATGCATTATTATTGTGCTGTCATCGCACCATGAGTAACAGACACCAACACAAGCTCATAAGAGGTCACATCCAGGTAGTCTGAAACCAAGGCAATAAGGGCACAATAATAAGACAGCGTGTTCATTTCTCGAAGCGGACGATCGTGTGATTTACTTGGAAAGAAAATGCATTATTATTGTGCTGTCATCGCACCATGAGTAACAGACACCAACACAAGCTCATAAGAGGTCACATCCAGGTAGTCTGAAACCAAGGCAATAAGGGCACAATAATAAGACAGCGTGTTCATTTCTCGAAGCGGACGATCTTGTGATTTTTTGGAAAGAAAATGTATTATTATTGTGCTGTCATCGCACCATGAGTAACAGACACCAACACAAGCTCATAAGAGGTCACATCCAGGTAGTCTGAAACCAAGGCAACAAGGGCACAATAATAAGACAGCGTGTTCATTTCTCGAAGCGGACGATCGTGTGATTTACTTGGAAAGAAAATGTATTATTATTGTGCTGTCATCGCACCATGAGTAACAGACACCAACACAAGCTCATAAGAGGTCACATCCAGGTAGTCTGAAACCAAGGCAACAAGGGCACAATAATAAGACAGCGTGTTCATTTCTCGAAGCGGACGATCGTGAGATTTACTTGGAAAGAAAATGTATTACTATTGTGCTGTCATCGCACCATGAGTAACAGACACCAACACAAGCTCATAAGAGGTCACATCCAGGTAGTCTGAAACCAAGGCAACAAGGGCACAATAATAAGACAGCGTGTTCATTTCTCGAAGCGGACTATCGTGTGATTTGCCTGGAGTATTTTACTTTATGACTATGAAGTTTACCTTTGGTTTTGAACGGTGCTGTTTCGAATCGAACCTTAACTTCCGTTTGTCAAGTTTTCTATGTCAAGTGGAATTACATATCCACGGAACTCGAACCGATCTTTCATACTGTTTTTTAAAATTACTATTTCTAATAACGCTTTGTGCTATAAAACCCCTGAGATAGGCAACAGAGAAACTGAACAGACACAGAAATTGAGAAACTGAACAGACGAACATCGCGAAGCGAAGCACCACGTGGTCTTCAATGGCGGTCAAGTTTTATTTTGCTCTCGTTTTTCCACTTCTGTTTGCCACCCTTTTTCATTCTTGGTAAAAGGAAGGAACGGACACGTCTTGTTCCAGTTTGCTGTGAATCTGAATTTTCTCTAAGGAAAGATCGATTCCAAAAATTTCTCGATGCTGGTGTATGTTTGCCAAGTTCGTAGCGTTCACTGGAATCAAAGCTTGGGGTGATCGCTCAAAACAAAATTGGCATCCGGTTGGTGGCCGCCTCTAAAAGCGTACGCGATATGGGGGCGTGAAAATAAACAGACCTGCAGTCCAAACTACAAGCGCGGATCTTTAGTTAACAAACTTTTATCAGTTTGAAGTGGTAAATTTTTTTGCCGAACTGAAAAGGTTTACGGTTGAAACTAAGGCTTACCTCCCTCCGGAATTATAATTAATTACGAACATTAAAAAATGGTTTCATAGTATCAATTCTGCTTGACATGACCGGGCGGAAAAGCGGCAAAAGCGCCCACTTTATCTTAAAAGGAAACGCCAGTCTCCTTGGCTCGCAAGGTACCAAGCTTGAAACGTATAAAGTAACAGGGAAAATTTACAATCACAAAATTAACGAACATATGTAAATTGCTACTATTTAAGTGACATTGTAAAATAAACGAGAGATTCTAAAATATCCAAACTATCATTCAGGTCTTAACCAATAAAAAAGCATACAGTTTTGCACAGCTTGACATGTATCTGTCATAAAGTGAAATAAAACTGCTGTAACTCGTAACTGGCCATTGCTTCTGAGGGAATTTCGTACCACAACAAAATGGTTAAACCCTGTGAATTCATCAACTTAGCCCGATCATTTTGAACGCAGAATTCAAACAAGAGGCACTGTTGCGTTTGCGTTTGCACCAGTGTTTTTACGGGAAAAAAGAGAGACGCGGCTTGTTTAAAGAAATTTAAACGAAACTAATTATGTTCTTGACGTTACAAATTTTCTCATTAAATATTTCTTTGTACGCTTACTATTCCTCAGTGATTTCCTCTTCTGTTGCTTTGCAAATGCACGGTTACATGTACATATCCAGGCAAGCGAAGTTCGAGCATTTTTTTTTGCTATCTTAGATCTCAGTGGTAGTCAGGTTAGTGTTGAATCGATATTGGAGATGTTATAAGCGGCTCAATCAAAGTGAAAAAAATTCATGCATTTAGAGAAAATTGTCCTTTTCAGTTATACCTCTACTAACTATGCCACAAAAGTTGATTAAACAGGGAGTAATCATATTTGCAGCTGCAGCGACACTGGAAAAAAACAGTTGCGTTGTGCTTTGAACCATCCCCAGCGTACAATAAAATACCATGATCGTAACAATAAAAAAAATGGAACAATTCTACTTACCCGTTCACTGACAAGGTACTTAAATAAACTGCCACCATGGTCCTTAGTTGATGAATGAGAATAAGGAGAAAGCGTGAGATGGACTACTACCGCGGTGCGCAGCCATTTATGGACGAATAAGAATCGATTTTTTACCCGGGATATCTATCTGCCAGATCTGCGCGTGGCTTAAAGAACGAGCAATATATTCTGGAGAGGTTGTTCTCAATTTCGAAGTTTTTGTTAATTCACATTAGGGTTTGGGTAGTTGTACGAAAAACCATGGAGCGCGGTAGCAGAATTTTAATCAACTCCATTCCCAACGTCTCTCTTTCTTATCTTAAAGTGCCGGTGGCAGAAGTTTGACAAAACCCCGAAAGGTAAACCGGTACTTATTCAAGAAACGATGGCGATTTGTTTAAGGAGACACAACGATAGGTAATTCAATATACAAAAATACAAAATTTAAACATTAACAGTTCCATGCGAAATTTTAGCCCACGTTACCTTTCTCGTTTTGTGTCCTTGATGTTGTCCAAAACGGCGGTAGCCTAAAATCCTTTCGGTAAACACTGAATTGAATTGCAAAGGACGGAATTAAAATCAAATTCTGCGATCATTCCATAAGGACTTTTCCACAATCTGATCAAGATAAATACTACGAAACATCCTGCTTCCCTGCTAGCAGAGGTCTCTCACGGCGAGGCAAAAATGAGAAGCGCCCGCCTCTTTGAAGGAGATCATTGCGTGACGAAATCTTGATTGATAGAAGCCAGAAACTAAAAGGAAATTTTCTATCGTTCCTCTGTCCAATTAATTACATGCTTGAACTAAAAGAACTTTACGCCAGTGGACAAAGTGAACAATGTCTTAGCCAGGAAAAGAATCTGAGCTTTATATAGCCAGCCAGGAAAAACGTTTTTCATGTCTCAGTGAGCCAGAAGCGGTTTGTGTCAAAAACCAGCCAGCTCACTCTTGAAATTTTTTTTCAGCCAGCCAGCTCGAAAACAGCCTGCAGAGCGGCTTTTTTGTGGAGCGGTTTCGTTGGGTACTCCTGTTGATTGTTTTTCTTGAATCTATGTTACAAGGGAACACTTTACGCATTGCAATTGGTTTGCTTTAAAACCAATCATGAAACTAATTGCCGTTTTTCTGCACTCTTGATTGTGACAGTGTATTGTCATTTCTAATTTGTATAGACAACAGTTTTATGGAGCTCGAGATTTTTTTTGCGTTCCTTTTAGAAACTGCTCGACTCCACAGGCAACAAATATCCGTATCAAATGGCTGTGGAAGAACTTCACAAAGTGGTGACGTTATTTTGTCCGTTGGAAAAGTTGGAGTGTTTAGGTAATAATTTCCTCTCAGATAATACGAGCGCTTTGATTGGATCAGAGTGCCAAGGATACCCCCCGGGGGATACCCTTCATGTGTTCTGTAGTGTGACTCGCGTTCGCCCAGCATCAAAAAGCTTGAATAAAAGAGAAAGACTGTAACTGAGCAGTAAATGCAACAAAAAAAAAAACAACAGCAAACACATAATTGAACCAACAGCGACAGCACCTACAATAAAGCATACGTGGCCATAGTCGTCAAAGCTGTGCTAAAACACATGCTTGTATGCTACAGGTGGTGAAGGCGAATGCCTTCTGTTGGCGCGAAGAGAAGGAAAGCACGATATCCCCAGAAACTAGATTGCATTACCAGGCAAAGTTTGGGAAATTTCTTTAACTTTCTGTGAAACAATCATTGGGCTAAACCAGTCAAATCCGAAAGAATTACAAGTTTTTTTTCGGTAAGACAATAAAATAACAAACGCATTCCAGATGTTGATGTTTTATTTTTGCCATTTACAGTTCGTACATCGCGTTGTATTTGTCAGTGTGTGGAGGATTACTGGGAGAATAAAGGAAAGCCTCGTCACAGTCCAGAAACTGCGATGTACGTTTGTTCTTTTGGGTTTTTGTTTGTTGAAACCTTTTTCGTCGAAGATGGCTGGGATAAGCGTGCGATGGAGGCTCAATTTGCCCCGTATCAGCCTGAATAATAATAACAACTTTATTCAAGTGTCAATGGATTTAGCACAAGAGCACTAATTGGGGACACTAATGGAATTAACGCAAATCAAATCAAATCAAATATTGGTTTTTGTGGAGAGGGGAAAACCGGAGTACCCATGCATGCTTGTTCCAGTTCTACACGTGTTTTTGCTTCATTGGCAGCTTGAGTTTTTTCGCATTTTAAAAGTACTTATTCGTGTATAGTTTTCCCTGCAAGATTTCATTTTTTGTCCGGTCGCCAGGGCGCTAGAGTTTGAGGTTTCCACGGATTTCAATCTCGCTCTGACCGGTGGTTTATGGTCGTCGCGATACTCTAGCTTACTTTGTAAAATGGCGAACTCGTTTCTTGCAGCTAGGTGGGATTCTTTAAGGGAAAGGGTTTACTACAGCAGAAAGATATCTTAAACCCACAGGGAATGATGTTCACAGTCAAATATATTTGATTCTTTTGAAAGAAAACGGCTACATCAGAAATGAATTAAACATAGTCGCTTTGTTTGTTAATTTATCTTGCGCCACCAACTTGAATAATTGTGACGTAAAAAAGCTCTTTGTGTTGCAAAAATTTGGCGTCAAAACGCTTCACATGGCGTCGCCCGCGTAATTTCAAAGTAAAAATAGGCGGTTCTAGAATTTTCAAACCAAGTTATTCTTTAGCAGGGGTGAATTTTCCTTTTAACCTGGAAATTGCTTCGTTGAGATTTATCATCTGAGGTTCCTTTCAGCTAGCTTGGTTGTAAACAATTCACGTACTCTTGTGCCTTACAGTATGGACTCATTTTATTGTTTCATTTATTACATTCGGGGTCAAGAAAGGAATTTGTTTGGCATGCTTTCCTTTAAGCGTGTTGTTTAACCCTTTCACCGCCATAAATGCAAATTGACGCTTAGAGATTTCAGTTACTCTGTCTAACGCCAGACGATTTTACTCGTCAATGGGGAAGCCCTCGGCATTGAAAGGGTTAAATGCAAGCCATTGTTTCCTTTGTCTATCCGGGCCATTATGATATCGTCTAAATTGTTGATTTCTCTCATCTACTTTTCTATTTTTTTTTTCCACAGTGGTTGCGACGATTTGTTGCCCATTCTGAGTTTTGTGATAATTCGAAGTGGAATGGCTCAGTTGGTTTCTGAATGCGATGCCATGGAGGAATTTATACCCGAGGGGTAAGTGTCTAATTGGGGAGAGTAGTTTACACTCGAAGGGTACGTGTTTGAGCATGGAGAGGGGATATTTTACACCCAACGGGTAAGTATGGGAGAATTAAACACGAGGATTAAGTATTTGATCGGGAGAGTAGTTATATCCCACCCAGGGTGAAGTGTGAAATGGAGGAGAATTTTTTCAACCCCATTGTTAAGTGTTTGACAGAGTTGGGGATTTTACACCCGAAAGCAAATTATTTGACGAGGGTGGGAAAACTTGTCCTGGGCAGTTTTTGGATGCCAAGATTTCCTTCTAACTAGGGTCCCATCTCCCGCAGTTCTTCTCTTTTTGTCACGCAACGCTCACTTCTAAAATCGACTTCGAGTAACAGTTGCGTAAGTTGTGTCCTCTTTGTTATCCATTGTGAATTTATCATGACGTTAGTTTATAGGCCTTAATCACACCGCGGCCATGTTGAGTCCCGAGGGATTGAAAACTTTTGTTTTTGCGCACCGAAACTCGTTCCCAAAACATTTCAACTCGAGTCACGGGGTACGAAATCTATTGTCTATGGCCAATATGGCCGCCGCGCGAATGAGGCCTATTGTATGTTTTTGTCAAGTTTACAGGATTCAGACATCATTAGAACTTAGAGAAGTAGTGATAACTGTGACGTATTGTTAAGTTCTGTTGGAATTTAATATGGTGCGAAACTTAGGGCGCGTTCGATTGACCGTATTCCGGAATAGGAATACATGGAATAGAAGTTAGAAATCCTTCGTTTTTACGGAGATTCACATTAAAATTATCAAACACTTGCTAAAATGCAATTTTAAACATATTGTTATTATCCTTGTTGCTTCAAAAGCGCCAGATATACCGTTTTAACTCATCACTCATCACTCCGGAATAGGGTCAATCGAACGCACCCTTAGTGAGAAGTGTTAATGAACCCTCCATTTCGTGTGCAAATTTCTACTGTGTATAAATTATGGTGTTGTTGGTTTTGGGGAGAGTTGAGTTAAGTTCGTTCGTTGCTTCGTTCGTGTGCGTGTCGCTTGTATTAGGATTAGGTTTTGTTTGTAATAAAATATTTCGCTCCGATACAACAATAACAAGGAAGCCTGGACGGAGGCCTTGAGCTTGTAAACTCCAGTCGTCCTCTGAATTGTTAAATAAGAAATGAGAAAACGTTTGCTCATAGTTTTCTCAAAACATGGTCCAACGAAGTTGTCAACGAGCACATGCAGTTTTAAGCTGATTGGAACATTTTTTTGGTACCTGTCCCGAGTCAGTGGTATTGGATTGAGCGACTATTTGAGATTTTTGGTCATAATTTGCTCAAAACCAAGTCAAATGATGTTTTAAACAAAATTTGCGATTTCAGGCAGAT